>JAJHZJ010000546.1:3475463-4075463 GCA_023548195.1 Bettongia penicillata ogilbyi | reverse complement strand
GCTATATGCTCTCCTGGGGAGATATAATTACACACACACACATACACACACACACATGCATATCTATAAACATGATCAAAAAGAAATATCAAGAGGTGGAAGTGATAACATCTAGGGGGATCAGGAAAGACAGTTGTGCTTTGTAGGAAGCTGGAGATTTTGGGAGGGTCAAGGTGAGGAGGGAATACATTTCAGAAGGGGAGAACCTCTTATTTAAAAGATGTAGAGGTGAGAGATGCAGTGTTGTATAAAGGAGAAAGTTAGTCTAGACTGGAAAGTGCTCAAAAAGGAGTAACATGGAATACATAGGACTGGAAAGGAAGATGGGAGCCAAATGGTGGAGGACCTTAAATACCAGCCATTATACACGAGACTGAATCCATTGAGTCAATTTAGTTATCAATTTATTTTAAATTCATTTCATATATGAAATCCTTCTATCCATTCTAGCTCTAAATAAGGTTTTTTGGGGAAAGCAAGGAATAGGGAAGAAAGAAATACAAGAAATGCATGGTTACCTAGTTTGGAAGTAAGGGAACTAGTACATTTAGGGGATAATTAGCAGTCCTATTCTGACTCTGAATGAGGCAAAAATCTAAGAGTATACCTTTTGTCCTAACCCCGTTCTTTTTATTCCATCATTCACTCTGTTTGAAGGATTCGAGTTGATTTCCAGTAAAATCTTTTTAGAGAAACAGAGCATCTGCCTATTCTTCCATTAATTATCGTTAGCATCTCAACTGATAGTAGTGCAAACATCATTAACTAGTACAGACCTGGATCTCTGCCACCTAGTCCCAGACATCAAAAGTGTTAATTGCATGTTGGAGGGAGTTGAGAAATGATAATGGAGCACCTCTCTGCTCCAGGGATCCAATTTACATCCTAGGAAACCTTCTGCTACTTTCAAAACTATCAAGTCAGGGAAAATGGAAGGAACTATGATCAAGTCTATACACTGTTCAATGATGACCTTACTGACAAAGAAAGTGGAGGCAAAATCACTCAGTCCAAGGTGACTCTTAAAAGTCAGCACCACATCTTGGGTTCTAACTCAAAATAAAGATTTTTAACATAGCAATAATAGTCAACTTATAAGATCGATAGGGCTGGCATTATAATCTCCATTTTATGGATAAGGAAACTGTGGTCCAAAGGGTTGAATTAGAATTACATAAAGTACAATTGGAATGGAAATCTATCAGAGTCTTCATTTCAAAGATCTATTTTAATTATTAGCATAGTGCCTAGCACATAGCTGGTGCTTAATAAATGTTTATTGAAAGAATGAATGACAGTGGTCCAGAACTTGATGTGGATGGTAATGGAGAGTGATCTGTACTGAACTATATTAAAGAAGGCAAGGTGATATAGTGGAAAGACCCCTGGATTTGGAGTTGGGGTCTGGGTGGGAACTTTAGATTTGCTACTTATTATCTCTGTGATCTTAAGCAAATCATTTTTATCTTTTCTGAGACTCACCTTCCCCTTCTGTAAAACTAGGAGTTTGGGCTAGGTGATGTCTATTGTCCTTTCTAGCTCTAAATTTATAAATCTATGACCCCAGGACACATCCCCAGAACCTATAGTGAGAAGAGCATTTCTGATACCAGTATATTTATCTATTGCTTATTTCTTTCTAATATAACATTGAAGAAAAATTACATTTCCTTTTTATTTATCTTTGAACAGAATTTAAAAAATATTTATTTAAAAAATCCATTTAAAAAAATTTGAGATCCAAATTCTTTGCCTTCTTTTAGCCCCTCCTCTTGAGAAGGCAAGCAATATGATGCCTATTATAGATGTGAAGTCATGCAAAACTATTTCCATATTAGCTATGTTGAAAATAAAATAAGAAAAATAAAGAATAAAGTAAAAAATGGTTTGCTTAAATCTGCCTGAGTTCATTGATTCTCTCCCTCAAAGTACCTAGCATTTGTCATCATGAGTCCTTTGGAATTGTCTTGGATCACTGCATTGATTAGAGTAGCTATGTTTGTCCCAATTAGTCATCCTTACAACATTGATGTTTCTGTGTAAATGTTCTCCTGATTTTGCTCACTTCACTTTGCATCAGTTCATAGAAGACTTCCCAAATTTTACTGAAATTATCCTGTTTGTCCTTTCTTATATTTCATCACAATCATATGCCACAAATTATTCAGCTGTTTCTCAATTTTTGGACGTTCCTTCTATTTCCAATTTTTGCCATCACTGAAAGAGCTGCTATAAATATTTTGTGCATATTGGCCCTTTTCCTTTTTGAGAAAAAATCTCTTTGGGATACAGATATAGTAGTAGCATTGCTGAGTCAAAGGATATTCACAGTTTTATAGCCCTTTGTGTATAGTTCTCAATGGTTCTTCACAATGGTTGAACCAATTTACAACTCTACCAATAGTGCACTACTATCTCTATTTTGCCACATCCCCTTCAGTCTATCTTTGTCCTTTTCTGCCATTTTAACTCATATGATAGGTATGAGTTGGTACCTTAGAGTAGTTTTAATTTGCATTTCTCTAATCAATAGTGATTTAGAGCATTTTTTCTTATGAATATTGATTATTTTAATTTCTTCTTCTGAAAACAGCTTATCCATATCCTTGACCATTTAGCAATTGGGGAATGACTCTTATTTTTGTAAATTTGACTCAGTCCCTATATATTTGAAAAATAGGCCTTTATCAGAGAAACTTGTTATAAAAGTTTTTCTTCAGTTTCCTGCTTTTCTCTTACTTTTGACTGCATTGGTTTTGTTTGTACAAAACCTAAACCTTAATTTCACATAATCAAAATTATCCATTTTGTTTATCATGATCCTCTCTGTCTCTTGTTTGGTCATAAACTCCTCCCTTTATCCACAGATCTGACAGGTAATTTCCCCCCATACTTTTCTAATTTGCTTATGACATTACCCTTTTTGCCTAAATCATGTACCATTTTGACCTTATTTTGATATATAATGTTTGGAAGTAAGATGGCACGTTAGAATTACCAGGGAACCATGGGAAGTGAGTAATGAAAAAGCAAAAGAAAAATGACATGTGTGGTGGGGAATCATATTTATTTATGTTTCTGCTGTGCCTTCTGAAGTAGCCGAGTTTCTTCACTCATGTGAAATCATCTGCTGGACACTCTGAGGGAGGTAAATGAGATGAATTGGAGAAACCACACACAGAGTCTGGGGAAGAGAAAGACATGTGGCCGGTCAGTCAACCAGTCTAAAGATAGAGGGGACATTCCCACTACTCTCCCTTCACCCCTTTTTAATTTTTTCTTTCTTCTCATCAGTAGTTTAGAGGAGAGGCTGTGAATAAAGAAGATCACCTAGCAGCAAGGATGGCTCTACCATCTGGTCAAGTTCTGTATATTATCTTAAGGGTTCAAATAACACATTCATTATCTATCTGACTCTATAAGAAACACTAGGGAATTAAGGCAGAGAGCTATTTGACTATTTTCTCCTTATTGGCCCCCTGGTGAGAAGGCCTAACTGGGCATATCTGAGGTCTTCCTAAGAAGGCACCCTCAACTTCATCACCCCCTTATATTCTTGGGTTCATTTTGTAGACTATAGGAAGTAAGTGTGGGGGGTCTGCAAGGTTTTAAATATAAATTAGGGTGGGTGCTTTGTTTAAGGCGAAGTGGGAGGCTAAATTTACAAGCTAGGTTCTGATTTTTCACCTAAAAGGGATTGTTTTCCAGAGCCTACTTCTTAGACTTCAGGTGCTATTTTGGGAAGGGTCTGGTCATGTGGTACCTTGGCAGGAGTTGCTTTAGGCCTAGTCTAGTCCTTAGTGTTATTGTTTGAAGAATTTGATGTTAATCATTCACCAATGAGTGACAAAGTTCTGATGGACTGATTTCACGCTAATCAAACTCTAGAGGGGTTAACTGAAAAATAAGAAATCCAATTTATTAATTTTTAGTGACAGATAGACTAGTCTAAAAACCATTCATTCTCCTACTCAGTAAACTCCAGTGGCTCAATATTATCTCCAGGCTCAAATATGACATTTTCCGATTTTTAAAGCCCTTCCCAACCTGGACCCTTCCCACCTTTTCAGGCTTCTTATGTCTTACTCCTCTCTCTGTACTGTATGATACAGCTACACCAACCGTCTTGCTGTTCCTCAGACAAAACACTTTATCTCACGGATGTTTTAGGAAATGTTTGACTACCTGGTGTCCGGAAGAAAAAAATGTATACAAGGTGCACTTTAAAGTTTAGTCAGCATTGTCAACATTTTCCCCATTACTTTCTTAAGTCTAGACAAGAAACAAAATTGTAAATCAAGTCCTGACTTGTAGCATCTGCTAATTTCCAAAGTGTAAATACTTGCACTGAATATTAACTTGTGGCTTTTTTAAAGCCAGTGTGAGCTGGCTCCAACATACCCTTATGTCTGTCTCTTGATTCTGGGCATTTTCATAAGCTCTCTCCCAAGCTTGGAACTCTCCCTCCTTGTCTTTACCTTCAAGACTCAGCTCAAATCCTGTCTTCAGTTCTTGGATGTTGACAGCCTTGGGCAAAGCCTGAGTGACTTCCATATTAATTATGGTTCTATTGCAACCAGACTTGCTTCAGAGATATGTACTAACGGGGTACTGGAAATAATTATGGACATATGTAAATGACTTGAGTTTTGGGTTGGAGGAAAGATTCTCAAATAGGAAAATGGCCTATGTGGTTACTAAAAGCAAACAAGTTTTATAAGCTTGCAATAACATACACTGTTAATATAAGTTATTCTTCTTTCATCTTATTTGTGTAGTAGGCTTCTGGGGAATTCAGCTTTCACTTGGTACGTATGAATCATCATCAGTGAAAATCCTAATGATACACAGAATATATTCTACGACTCTGCGGTCTTTTATAATACAATTCTTTTATAATACAAAGTGAATGTTGGAACTAGTACAGGAAATTCATTTAGCAGTGGCAAAACATACTACTGAGTTCTGGTAATAAGGTACGTGTTATATGCTTTTCCAAAGTATAAATTAAATGTTATTATTACTTGTTCAGTTATTAAGATTTACCTAGTTCCTTTCAATCTCAGGATATCTGGATTCCTGGTATACTAATCTTTGATATTAAAAAGAAGAGTGACAAGTATAGCAAGTAGCAAGTTGTCTTTTCACTATTTTTGTTTTCTTGCATATATTTGTTCATTTCCAATCAAACATTGTGAGAAAGACTTGCTGAGTACCTGATTTTATATATGCACACACACATCAATCAAGGTGATAAAATTGGAGGGGAATACCTGTATTAATAAGAAGAAACCTTGTAACCTCCCTGGACCTTAATTTCTCCACTGTATAATGTGGGGGTTGTATTAGGCAGTCTTTAAAGTTCCTTCTGTCTGTAGACCTATGATTCTAACAAGGGAGAAAAATAATGTATCTCTGTTAAAGTTCTCATTGGTTTTTATTTGTTTGTGGAAGTATTTTATATTTAATATTATATTAATATTAAAGGAGCATTATTATTATTATTTTGTATAATATATTGTACTAGTCTATAATATAATCGTATAATATGCAAATATATCATATTTCATTATATATCATGTTAGTATATGTTAAACATTATAACATAATGTAATATAGTTATATAAAACAGTTATATTATAATTACATAGTATGTGTGGCCATATACTGTAGTTATATATATAAAACATAGTTAATTTATTTAAATTATATATGATACACAAATTATATAACAGTTATATAAGTTACAGATAATATATTAGTTGTATTTTATCTAAAACATGATGTATGAGATACAGGATAGTTATATATTATGTATAAATTAGATAATATAGTATCTTAGTTACAAATTATATAACATACATTAGTTATATATTATATAATATACATATTAGGTTCGTAATATATGTTATATATTATATACAATTTATATATCACATATTCATTTGTATAACATTTGAAGTTATAGTAACAGCAGCAGCAGCAGCAATTATTTTCTAGCCCCAGGAAATACTAAGGCCTTTGAAAGAAGGGAAGCAGATGCTTCTCCTTCTTTCCTTAAGTCTATGAGTGATAATAAACTTCATAAACTATATTAGTAGGAATAGTGACTATCATGGAAATAATAAAATAACATCTTTAATGTCAAACTAGGCAAATAAAAAGTTAATCATTAGAAGTTCCATGAGAAAGAGAAAGTTGTCTTGAAAATGTGACTGTGAATTGAAAAAATGCATTTAAAGGAAATGACACTTGTAAGTAGAATAATTGACTGTTTTAAAACTGAACCAGGCAAGAATTGGGAGTGAAAAAAGCAACACTGGAAACAACATGTTCAGAATAAGACAAAGTTGACAAGATCAAGCTTCTTGAATTCCTGAATCCCCCGAATTTCTTGTTTCCCATAAGAATTTTATCTCTGGCTTCAAACAGTAGGAACTCTCTGGAGGAGGATGCTATCAGCAACCTAATGCATTCCAGGTTCTTTGAGAGCCAAGTCAAGGAGATAGTGCCTTGTCTGCTAAGTCTATTGTGTATTATTAAACAGCAGTGTGTGTGTGTGTGTGTGTGTGTGTGTGTGTGTGTGTGTGTGTGTGTTTGTGGGGGGGGACGGAGGGGATGGGGAAGGCGGGAATTATGGCAATGCAGGTTGAAGGGAGTTGGGGTGGGAAGGAAAAGGCAGGAAGGCGAGGGAGGTTACAGAAGGAATCTTGGCTTGATATCAGTTTGGGGGAGTTTGATTTACTTCTGCAAGATAATATTAACCCAATTATTTCCTATGGAAACTGGAAAATAAACATACATAGACACACAATTCTTCCCTGCCCACTCTGGATGCCTTTATGCATCCATGGTTTCACTGCCGTGGGTATACCCTCCACTGGTGCAGGTTACTATTCATTTATGTCTTCTGAGATTGTGCCCTTCTTCTCTTCCTTGAGTTCTCCACAGATCTACCCAACATACAGGGATGTTTTTTCCTAGGATTTGTTATACTTTTCTTTGCCTTTCTTTCTATCCCTAATGCTTTTCTGGGGAAGGCACTTACTGCTTCTCCCCTAGACTATTACTATGTTGGCCATCCTTTTTGAAGAGGAACAATGACTTGCTCTTGAATTGGATTTAAGTGAGGGAGACTTGAAGAAAATAAAAATCAAGATGACCAGTGGTGGCCCAGGATGCAGTGGATGACTTGGCATCCTTGATGTCTGATCAAGCTCTAAGCACTCCACAGTGCTTTCTTCATGGTCATTGCAATAGATGGTTCTCATCTGCCCATTCGACCAGGGAAAGTCCTCACTTGGAGTAGACACTCCATTCACTTACCAACTACTTTGAAGACCATCAGTTACCTTCACCTTGATTTAGTCCATCTACCAAGCTAGTTTTACCAGGGTGTGGCTGCTGCATGTGCTACAGTTTCTTGAAGCCAGTGAGAGTTGGATGACAAGAGGACCTCAAAGGTGGATGAAGAGCCCTCACACCAGAGGTGCTACTCCTTCCAAAACCCTCCACTGTCGCAATAGCATCTTAATTGGTCTCCAAGTCTCATCTCTTCCTTTTCCAATCCATTTTCCACAAAGAAATTTTCCTCAAGTGCAGAGTTGACCAGATCAGTTCTCTATTCAATAAATTCTGGTGACTCTTTATCATCTCTACTATCAAATACAAACTCATTTGTCTTTTAAAACCTTCCATAGTCTGGATTCAATCTCTAGCCTCATCCTATTATATATACACTGCTCCCTTTCAGACATTCTTTGGCCCAGAGAAACTGGCCTCTCCACTCCTCACATGCCAGAGCTCCATCAGCCTTTGTGCTGGTGACCCATGTACATGGGAGGCACTCCCTCCTTATCTCTACTTCCTGAATCCCACCTCTTCCTTAAGTTGCTGCTGAAGTACCATTGTGTACACGAAGCCATTTCAGATCTGGACAACTACCAACACTCTCCCTTCCTAACTAGCTTGTAATTCTTTTGTGAGGGAATCCAGCCAGTGTCTTGGAGGCCTTCCTTCACATCTGTCAAAAAGCTCTGGGATGTTCGGGGGCCAATGTAATCAGCACAATGTCAATTTTAAATAACTCTTTGAATTGACATATCTTCCATGACAAATACCTTTGTCATGGAAAAATGTGGCAAATACCTTTGGCAAGCATATATCTGTTTTTTACCTTAATGAATCAATCAATAACATTGATATTAAAATTTTATCTTAATCATCCTCACTTGATGTTAAAAGTCAGAACAAAGTTTTAGCATATGCATGGGAGCTATATTGTTGGAGAAACTCCTAGAGACAACCTCATCAAAAAAAAAATTAAAACAGTCCTCAAGGAGCTCAGTGGGATCTTGTATTCTCTACATCTTTTCAGACTGTAAAGATGTAGTCTCCTTTTGAATATCCCTTACATTCCAAGACATTGCTTGTTCCCTTATATTTTCCCCTTCATGTGTCCTCTTGAAGATTTTAGACATATAAGAAAGCAGATAAATGGGTCATAATTTCTTAATAATATTTTTTTAAATTGATAAGGACCAAGATTTTCTTGATGCATTTGATATCTTCCTCTCTCAGTCTAGTGACTCTGACCTTCTTGCTGTCCCTTGTACAGGAGGCTCCATCTCCTGACTCCATGTCTTTGTATTTTCTGTTTCCTATACCTAGAATGCCCTCTCTCTTCACTCTGTCCCTTGGCTCCCTTGACTTCCTTGAAGACTAAAATCTAATACCATATCATTTAAGAAGCCTTCCCTTCCTCCTTGACTGTCATCCACTACTCATGCTTTCCCTCTGAAATGATTTCCAATTTACTTTGTGTGTATCTTATATGTTTGTAGTTCTTGTAGGTTCTCCCGCATTAGACTGTCAGTGCCTTGAAGATAGAGACCATGTTTTCAGTATTCTTTGTAGCCCCAAGACTTATTATAGCCTTTGGCTCATAGTAAACACCAGTTAGATATCATGTGCCTTAGTTCTTCAACCCCTAGCAATTACGTTGCTGCCAAATACAGGCCTCCTTCTGCCTGCCTAGTCCTACTGTCATACCTCTACTCATTCTTAAAAAGCATCATCAGACTTTCTTCATTAGTGTGTATAGCCCCCTAACTTAGTCATCTTTGTGCCAGGAAAATCAGGAGAGAAGGTCCTGGCATGGGCATTTCTTTTGATTTAAAAAGGGAGACTCCAAAAGAAGAATTATCTATCCGAAGTTTAAGGCAGGGTTCCCATGGCATGCAGTACCCAGATATAGCTCTCCTGGGATGAGAGAAGTAGGCTGCTTATAACGATAATAGCAATCAATCATAATAATGGTTGTAATCAACTACAAGCAAATTTTCTTCCAGGCATCATGCTAAGAGCTGGGGATATAAGGAAAGGCAAAGGACAATTCCTGTTTTCCAAATGACTTTTTGACTTGAAGTCCACCACTCTAACCACTGTACTACCCAGGGGTTTGGAATACAATGCTAGACTTAGAATCAGAAGACCCGGTCTGATCCTATGGGTCAGACATGCCAGGGGCAGGGGAGGAAGACCCAAGGTGATGCCCATGACAAAGACTTTTTCATTGATTTTGCTTCTTTGAAGGACTAGGGACCACCAGGGAAGACAAAATAACCATGAGCCTTGATTGATTCTTGGGACTCAAGATCTTATATCCTGCATAGTTTAGTGGAGAAGTGGGGTGTGCCACTCTAGATTAGCATGAACAAAATGGACTTTGTTTGACTTTTGGAAGGAAGTTTGGTCAGGGAGAAAATTTTTTCCACTGAAATGTAGGCAAGGGATTACTCAGGATAAGTAATTTTTTATATAGTCAGCATGGCCTCTGCAGAAAGGTGTGTTCAGGTTGCAAGAATTTTGAGAGACGTTAATTAGTTGGCTTGGAAATCAGACTGATGTATCTTCCCTGAAGCTGGCCCCACAGGTTCAAGATTTAATCCCGTTTGAAATGCATTATAACAAATAACCTTTAGTTAAGATAATGCAAAGTAATGGGCAGACCAGCAGCCTCCATGCTGAGCAGGACACTCCAGGGGCCCTTGTTTATAAGGGAAAAAGAGAACCCCTTAGCAGATAGTATTTGTAAATTCAAATCTCTTCCCGACTCAGGAAAGTCATAAGAAAATATTCGACCCAATCCAATGAACATTTACTAAGCACCTACTACGTACCAGGCATTGGGCCAAATGCTGGGGATACAATTAATAAAAAAGAAATACAATCCTTGACCTGAAGGTGTTTATAGTGTACAGGGAGAGACAATAATAAAAGGAAGCAGGAAAGAGTAGGAGGGGAAAAGTTTGACGAGACAGCAGATGCAGAGCAGAGTGGGCTGCTCTCTCTAAAGGAAGACATTGGGAAGAGTTTGGTAGTACCCTCAGCCCTCTGATCAGAAAGGAGAAGAGGCAGAAGGTGAAGACTTCAGTCAAGGCTTGAGTTAGCAGTATGGTGGTGACTTCAGAAATAATGAGATTCTCCATGGAAAAGTATCTTGCTCCATGGAGTTGAAACCAGGAAGGGGAGCAGATGTAGTAGAGAAAGAAAAAGAAAGTGAAGGTGCTGGGAGTCTGCTACTCTTAGAACCCCCCAAGTCCAAACTGTGCAAAAAAAAAATCACTGGCACAGCCATTAACATTAATTGGCTTTTCAAGAGAAGGGCCAGAAGGAAGGTACATGGGAAGAGATGACTATTGGACAAGGGAGCCCTGAGCTATGTAGTACTGACTTCAAGTCATGAGGAAGAGATAACAATAGAGAAGGCTGTCAATCAACAACAGGCAGTCATAGAATAATTAGCACATCAACAAATGAATGAAGAATGCTCATATCCTTCCACAGTACGAACCAGCTCTCACTTGGAGCATTTAAGGAGACCAGATCATACCACTCTCTCTACAAGGAGGAGAAGGGCAGGAGGGGGTGAAGAATGATTGGAAAGGCAGGATATTCAGCACTCTACCAATAGAAGAAAACCACCATAACTAAAGATAGAAATTCTTGTGCTAAAGTTGAGAGAAAACACCTACAGCAGCTGGATTGTGTGGTTCTGCCATTTTGACTATATGTAGAGACAATACAGGATATTTAATGAGATGTAATGGTGTCATTGCTAGTGGATTGTAATTAGACTGGCCAGTCTTTGTGTACCTCCCTCAATGCACTATAACTATCTAGGGATTATCCAGGCAACAGCATGAATTCTTGACCTATGACTGTGATGTTTTGTGGCAGAAATACTTGACAAAATCTCTATATGTTAAGAGGTTGGTGTTACCAAAAGGACTGAGTCCACAATGGTTTTTCAGACACTCATTTGGACATGCTTCTGATAGGGCATGTGATCTGAGATTGACTAATCCCTCTATAAGGATGTGTTTTGAGAGTCCAATTATAAACATACTTATTACAGCATGTCATTCCTCTGGTGGCCAGTTTTGTATTCTCAGAGATACAATTAGATTCAATCCTGTGGGATAGAATTGTGTATTATTTCAACTGAAGAAATAAAGCATCTCTAGATTTCTCACTTATTTTCTTCGTTCTTGCAGAGGGCCAACATACAATAGATGGAAACTTCTTAAAAATAGACAAGATGGAATTTGGTCACATTGGGTTGTTACAACAAAAGGAGAGGAGACCAAGGAGATGGTGGGGATGGAGGGATATGCCATGATTTTTCATGACTTTCCCTTATGAGGAGATGATGGTACCTCCATGTAGAGAGAAAAGTCTCTTATTGTTACCAGTTTGCATTGTTGGATTATGTTTTTACATGCTGGAAACCTGAAGTTGGTTACCTAGCTGTCAAATTAGACCACAGAAATGTGCTAATGGGGAGCTGGCAGGCAGCCTGGTCTACCACTTTACTTCTGGGAAATGACAAGCTCATGGGTCTCTTGCACTTCTCACTGCCATGTCCAGCCTCTGATGGTCCTGAAACTAGAATCTGGAAAGCATTCATCCCATGAGAATGGATCAAGAGACTGTCAATTTTTGTTATGGGAGCTAATCCTCATTGTATTTTTTTAATAGGCCCTATGCTCCATAGTGAAGGTGTCCCAGAGTTGCACCATAGACTATAGAGATGGAATCTAGTGCTTCCTGGTTTCCTACAGTGTGACATGGAGCTAAGGATAATGAGTGGTTTCTATGTACAAACAGGCCCCAGCCCCAGCCCAAACTCCTGTCCCACATTTTACCTACACACTACTGTATTTAGCATTCAGAATATTAGTAGCTACCTGAATGCAGAAAGTACATGGATCCATACTCAAAGTCATAAGTCTTGGGTGTCTAAGTCTCTATCTTAAAATCTAAGTAGAGGCCAGAAAATCCAAGTCAGGGTAAAACCATCCATAGAGATTCCTTAGTGGGGAAGCAGCCTACTCTAGGGTTGTTGCTTTATTTTCCTACGTAGAGTTACTCAGTATTTAAGAATGTTGGTTCTTTCCAAAGGGGGTTGGGGGGGAGGGGATGGATCCTATAATAGAAGGGAAATAAGGAAGAAATCTGAAACGATAGCCAAGAAGAGAATGTCATCCTGAATTGATAGTTCACCCTAATGAAAGTCAACGAAAATTCTAATTAATGCAATGCTTGGCCATGATATTGCAGAGGGCCAATGATGAAGAATTATATCTACTTCCTTCCAAAGAAATGATGGACAAAATATACAAAGTGAGACACATTTTTGGACACAGCTGAGATGAAAATTTATTTTGCTTGACAGCATATTTTTTTTACACCACTTTTGCTTTTCTTTCCTTTTTTTCCCAGTAAAGAGGTGGGGGGAAGTGAGGAGAAAAAAAAAATGCTTTTTAAATGAAAAAATGTTTCATTAAAATACATTTTAAAATTCAACAAGCTTTTATTAACTGTAATGTTTCAAGGCTCAATTAGGTCTATCTTAGGCCTGTGAGAGCTCTAGTCCTATTTCTCACCCTGACTCACTACTAGAAGAGAGACTCACAGTGGCGCTTTTGAACCTGAAAGTTAAAGTTTTCCCAACAGGCATTGCTATGCAGAGAGTTAGGCAAAGCATGGAATCTGTTTTAAATTAATACCCCTCAGGAGTTGGATATTAGTGACTTAAGAGGAATTAGTCATAATGGTATCTGATTTGTAGTATAAGGCATAAGGGAGAAAAAGCAATTTAATCAGGAGGTAAATCAGGAGACCATTGCATTGGTTACCTGTGTGCCCATTAAGTCTCTCTATGCTGGAAATTCTCTTTGGTTTGACATGAGTCAAGTCCATTGGAACAAATCAACCTATAATTCTTAAGAAGAATGGCATGATTGAAGGGCACTGGATCTGAAGTTAGATTCCAGGCACTGCCACGGAGTACATGAGTAACTTTTGGCAAATCATTTAACTTTCCTGGGCTCCACTCTCTCTACTTCTCAGATGAGAAGATTAGACTGATTGATCTTTGAAGTAAGCTGTACAATCCATGGTGCCGTGATCCCAATACAAACAGAAGCTTTAAAGTTATCAGCACTGTTTTTACTTCTAAACACCCCATATGGAAGAGCAATCATTACACAGATAGATATTATTAATAAATTATCAATTCTTCTCTGAAATCCCTTCAAGGCACTGGGGTTATAGTCTATTTTGGTTTAATGTTGGTCATTTAATATTAGTCACTAATTAATTGATTCCGTAGTTGAGGAGATTTTTAAAGTTGGTACCTAGACTTAATTTTGAGAAATGGTATCATAGAAGATGAATGGTCTCTAGAAAGTAGGGAAAAAGATGACACTGAAGAAAGAGGTTAACTGTGATAATAATTGCTGTGGTTCCCATCTCCCAAAATAGGATAAAAAGAACACAACACTCATGTTTGTAAAATTGTGGCCCAGTGAGTTCAGTTAAAGTCTAGGGTGAGATCTTCAATTTTTTCACTTCCTCTTGAAGCATACTTTCATGCTTCAAAAGATCAATGGATTCATTCATTTGGAAATTGCCTCCACTTGGGCAGATCTCAAGCCTTCTATACTTTACCAAGCAGTTTCATGAGTTGCTGCAGTCAAAAGATTTTGTCATCTGGTGATCAAATTTCTGGTGAGGAGCCTCTCTAAACATAGCAAGATTGAATGATTGCTGATCTTGTATTCAAAATCATCCCTAGTTTAGTTTATACTCTACTGATTTGGTCCTTGAGAATACTGAGCCACCCCTCTCCATATCATCATTCAGTTTTAGGCCTCTGAGATTCAAATGGGTTTTCCACGGCAAGCTTTAGTTCTGGCGCTGGGGTGGGGGCAGGGCCGCCTCCCAGGCTCAGTTCCCTCAGGGGCTTTATGAAGAGACTTTCAGGAATGGAGTGGGTGGGGATGGGGTGGGGGGCCCGCCTCCTAGGCTCAGTTCCCTCAGGGGCTTTATGCGGAGGCCTTCAGTAATAGAGCGGGGTGGGGGCAGGGCCGTCTCCCAGGCTCAGCTCCCTCAGGTTTTATGCAGAGACCTTCCATAATGAAGATCCTGCCTGCTGCTGGAGGATTCCTGAGTCCCGGGCCGCTGCCGCCTCAGCCGCCGCCCACCCCTCTGCCTCCGCCGCTTCCTGCCCCCGTCTCTGCCGCTGCTGCTTCCTCCCGAGGGGGCCGTGTCATGGAGACGCTCTGCTCCCCTCCTCCAGCCTGGCCTTCTCTCTCACTGACCTGTAGCTTCTGTGGGCGGAGGGACTTTCCCGGATGCCGGAGCTTCCGTGTCTGAAGCCTGCTTGGATCAGCCAGGGCAGCGCTGGGGTGGGGTCCACTTTCTGGGGCGTGACGGACCCTGGGGACGGGTCTCCAGGGCTCCCTGGAACGGAAATCTCTTCCACTCCATTTCTGCACACCTTGTATTGACCCAGAAGTTATGGGGGTCTCTTTTTACATTAATTCTATGGGCTTTGGTTTCGGAGCTCGTAAACGTACGTCCTTCTACTCCGCCATCTTGGCTCCGCCCCAATCATTCAGTTTTAGAGTAGGACAGTAAAAAATGTAGGACAAAGACCAGACATGTGATTACATCAGTAGGGAGCCACAGATGAAAAACCCTCTACCTCTCCTACCATTTCCAATTTTAGAGAGATTCCTACAGTGCTGAGAAGTTAAATGACTTGCCTAGGGTCACACAGGTATTATATATCACAGAGAGGGCTCTGAGTTCTAGGATGTAAGATTGGGGATGGGAATTCTTGAAAGGAGAATTAAGGTAAAGGATAAGAAACATGTTAGAGTGACAGAACCAGGTCTCAGCCTGTGGTCCTTTGGCTCACAAATCCTGCATTTGTCTGGTTTCTGGCCCAGTGCTTCCAATGGCTGGTCACCAAAAGCTTTTCAGATCTGAATGTCCCAGTCCATAGCATGATGGTGCTGGAAAGCATGATTTTCCATTGAAATTGAAATTTTCTATTTCATTTATTGAGGCCTCTAAGATATGGATCTTTAGGATTATTCTTCAAGAACAAAATTCAGTAGGCATATCTGTAACATGTGTAGCATGTCTACATACACTTTAGCAATTTAAAACTTTCATACATGACTTATGGATACTTACTAAATAACTGGTTGGATTAGTCACTCCAATCTCCTGAGCAGGGAAATAAAACTATCTCCACTCATCACTTTAGCTCCTGAGCTCCCACCAGTGAATTTCCATTTAAACAAACCAGCCATTCACAATGACAACGGTTTTTAGATTTTTAAACATGGCCATTTACTTAGTAATAAAGCAAAATAATTAATAACGTCGTAAGTACTCACACTAAAGCAAATGCCGAGAGAATTAATATATTGCAATGTACACATAAACCTGAGTGGCACTCTCCTATGAACGACTGTAGATTCTGTGGAGAAGAGCGGGCACACTCTTACAGATACCTGGCAGGGAAGCAAGGAGGCAGTAAATCCCATGTTCTTGAGAACTATGAACTTCAGACTTTGATGTCATTGGTTAATGAAAGAACATCTTGTATCACATAAAACTACTTTTCTGCTTTTTCTCTGCTCATTTTCACCATTCTCCAGCTAGGCACATTATTTTCTCTGTTAGAACTAGTATAGAATTTTTAAGCTCTTCAACTCTTGTTCATTCTTAAAGGGGAATTGAAAAAGTATTGTCCAGTTCAATTGACCAGCAGTTCTCTTTAAGTCAATGAGCTGTAATCCTCATTAGGTTGGCTATCTTTGGCTAACTATTTATTCATTCACAAGGATGCTTCATTGTCCAATCAGAACAGAGATCACAGAAAAACCTCTAAATAGACACACAAGTATGTTTTGTCCTTTACACCCCAGGATCCTGTGTTGTCTGATTAGATTTCTGCATCTCCTCCTATGCAGCAAAGCAATGATAAACCTCTTTCCCCTTTCTGTTGGCTCAGTAGATGAAGCACTAGAAATGGAGTCAGGAAGACAAGTTCAAATTTGACCTTAGACACTTACTAGCTGTGTAAACCTGGGCAAAGCACTTAACTTCTGCCCTCTTCAATTTCCTCATTTGTAAAAATGGCGATAATAGCCCATACTTCCCAAGGCTGTTGTGAGATAATATTTATAAAGTGCTCCACAAACTGACATCATTTTGCAGATGCTATTATATGGCATTTACATAGTGCTTCTAATACTTGCTAAGTAAACTATGTGGACCTTTATATTAGGTGCTTTGAATAATGATATTTCAATGTCTTTACCTTTTGTTCATTCATGTGATTATCAGGGATATGGTTACCATGTCCATGGGTCATTTCATATTTTGTTTTTGATCTCTAGTGCCTGGCACAAAGTAGGCACACAGTAAATGCTTGCTGATTGGTTGGGAGTTGAATGCTTTGTAGAAATATGTACCCATGCAGTTCATGTGTGGGAACTGGGTTCTGCAGAAAGAATGTGAAATCGGATTTTTGTTACATGTGAAGTTTCCCTGGTGACTGTGTATTGCTGTCTTAAAAGGCATCTCTTGAAGTTTAAAGGGTGAGGCAGAAGGAAGCCATAGGATATAGTTCAGTCATAGGTTAAAACATTCCTAGGCCCAGTTCTGATGGGAGAACTATTCATCAAAATTTACAAGATAGGGAGTTTAGTCCTGAGTACGTCACATTCCGCCCCAACTATACCCAACTCTAATAGATGTGAATCATGAAGACATGCATACTACATTTAGTGCTGGAACATAACTGGAGAGCAACTTGTCTATGCAAAAAAGTCCCATTTAAGGATACATGATGATGCCCGTAGATTAATTCCAATTTTATATCCTTTACTTGGTGTGTGTAGGGGCATGGGGTAGACATTAAGTCTAATAAATGGTAAATAGCAATTATAGACATTATATCTCAGACAGTAGAAGGATGATCTGCTAGGCTAGTCTTTCTTGGATATGGGGACTTCTTGAAGGACAAAAGGAACAGAATTACCATATTGGGACTTTTCATCTGACTTTTACCCTACCCAGACTGTAAAGAGAGATTCTTTGCTTAAAGCAACACACCATATACCTTCCTTTTTTTCTTTTTTAAATTTGCTTTTAGTTTTCAACATGCACTTTTATAAGATTTGAGATTCCAAAATTTTTCCCTCTCCTTCTCTCCCCTCTGCAAGATGGTATGAAATCTGATATAGGTTATACACACCACACACCTTCTTAACCTTGGGTCCAATTGTATGCTTGCTGGTGGAATATTTGTTTCTCAATAGTTTTTAAATTTGTATGTTAGAAAACTTCTTTTTCCAACTTACCTTTCTACATAGATTTCTTTTGGTCTATGCTTCTTGTCACTCCCATATCAATGAGAGGATTTATTTTCTACTGGCAGCTTCTCAATTTAAAAAAAATTATTTACGAACATACATATGTACACACACATATATATGTATGCACACACATATGTACACACATATGTGTGTGTTGTTGTCAAAATGAAGTCATTTATTTGGAGAGCAAAACCACAGGCATCATTCCAAGGGCCATCCCTCAGCATCCCATATATGATCTGCTCTTTGGCTCATAGAACTGTTACCACACTAACTGAATTCTCTCATGAAATAGCTTGGTTTCTGATAAACTCCTGCCCCCTGGGGACCTGGAACATATCTTTTCAAATGGCTTCCATTAAGTTAGCAAGTCTCTATTGAATTTATACTTAAGAGTGATCTAATCCAAGATAACTAGTGATTAAAGAAAATCTTATGGCCCAATAGTAGAGGCTTACCTGATGCTCGAAGTAGATCTGTAGCCAATGGATTATGATTAGATATCGATGGGATCTTGACGTGTTCTTGAAGGTCATAAGGAAAGGGTTTATAACTCAAGTAATAGCCTGGATTCTTACATAAAAATAAATGTGTGATAATGATACAGCATCTTGTTTGGCTACATGTAACAAAAAAGCAGAATGATGTAAATGATAGAGTTAGCCTATACTAGGAAGACCTGGGCTCAAATTCTGCTCTGACACAAATTGTTTATGTGATGCTAACAAAGTCACTTACCTTCCAAGTATTCTAGGCAGTTATTTAAAACTATAAGTTACAGAGAAGGGACCAACCTTCACTGGTAAAGAGAATTACCTTACCTGGGGAGTACCCTATATATTGTTACTATTTACATACAGCTAAGAAAAATTCATTTTCCAGATTTGTTATATGCAAGTACAATACCTTCATAAGGCATCTGGGTATTGCAGCATTACTACAGCATAATTGTCATTTGAGGAATTCATATTTTAAAAAAAGACATCTCAGGGTTTTTGATATGTTATCTAGTGTTTTGAAAGCTTTAAATTTTGCATTGTTTAGAGAAAAAAAGCAATATCTTGATTTGTTTTAAAAGGAAAAGCCTAATTTTACAATAAAAATCTGAACTGAAACATGGGAACAAAACCAATTAGATGAAATTTCACTGAAAGAAATACTAAGTTCTATATTTCAGTGGAAAAACAAATCAACTATACAAATATTGGATGGGAGATATTTGACTTGGCAATAGTTCATGGAAAAGAGACCTGGGGTTTTCAGTGGACCACAGGTTGAAACTGATGAAGCAGTGTGATACAGTCACTTAAAAAAAAAAGAGCTAACACCATAATAGGTTTCATTAACATAGAAATGGAATGTCCAGAATTGTAGGAAGATTATGGAGGAAAAAGTTGCAAAGGAGCCTCTGTGCTCTGGCTCCTCTGAAAGACAGTAATAGAAATGTGAAAAAAGCAACACTTCAAGAAATCCTCAAGACACAATCTTTAAAAAATTATTCAAAGAAATGAACAACTCAGAAAAGGACTCCAGAACAATGGGAAAATGGTATGGTTAAAAAAAGCAGAATAAGGACAGAAGGAAAATATACCAAAACAATTTCAGTGGTATTGCTCCCAACAATAGCATGAGAAAAAGTTAGATTTTTCCAAAGGACAAAATAAAGTGAATACTAAACACCCTGAAGGAGTTTAGGAACTAATCAAAATGTCATGAGATTTTAAAAGAGGATCTAAATGCAAGTAAGGAATCTCAGGACAAGACAACAATGATGATGAAATTTGATAATTTAGAAATATTCCAGGAAAATATAAACAAAAGATTTCCAGCCATGATGGTTTCCTGAATGGGAGGCACACCTACTATAGTATCAAACCAAATGATAAAGAAATGCTATGAGAAATTCAATGAGTTACTTTTTCAACCACCAGAACTTCATAAAATCAGCCAGTACAAATGCCATTGTGCTATCTTTGGAGAAAGAGTCAATGAGATGAAGGAACAATTTAACTTTTTTTGATGCATCCATATATAACTTAATCTCTCTCTCTCTCTCTCTCTCTCTCTCTCTCTCTCTCTCTCTGTCTCTCTCATACACACACACACACACACACAATACACACACAAAATCTATCCATCCATATATCATTATCTATCTATCTATCTATCTATCTATCTATCTATCTATCTATCTATCTATCTATCTGTCTGTCTGTCTGTCTGTCTGTCTGTCTGTCTGTCTGTCTGTCTATCTGTCTATCTATCTGTGTATGCCTACTGACTAGGCATTTTGGTTCAACTCCTTTAATTTGTAAGTCATATTCAGTTTTATTTTGGAGGGATAATGAATTTCAAGACTAGAAAGAATCACAGTGGGCACAACTTTTGTCTTGAAAAATGCCATTTTTTATGAATTGTTCTTGATGTTATCAATTTGGTAGCATGTTTTCAATCAAGAACAACTTTCCATGGGGACATCAAATACTACTATATTTTTAATGTATTTTATATATATGTAGTATGCAAATTACCCATGAATAAAGAACTGAGTGAAAGGCTTTTGAGGTAAAAAGAGAAAATCAAGAATTATTAAGGTACTTGTGGGCAGTCTCCCTTGAAAGATGATCTTGCTTTCTAATTTATTGAGAAAATCAAGTCCATCATGGTCCAAGTCTACCATTTCTCATCTCTCTTACTCTACCTATGAACCTTAACCTATCCACCTGTCCTATGTCCCTGTCTCAGAGAAAGAGGAGACTATGCATTTTGTCAAGGTCAGTCCCTTGTGCCATTGATTCCATAGCCTCTTTGTCTCCTCTAGGAGCCTATTACATTCTATTCTTTCCCTCTCTCTTATTTTAGTCTCTTCCATTACACTAGTTCCAACCCTGATGACAAAAACGTATTTATAAGCTCAAATCTCATCAAAATCTTCACTTGACCCTGCTAGTTCCTGAAATTTTTGTTCTATGTCTAGCCTTCCTTTCACTGCCATGAACCTGGAGTTGTCTACCTTCCCTGCCTCTACTGGTCTCTTCTAATTCTCATACTCATCCTCTCCTTCTATATATTCTCTCATCCTCCCCCCTTTTTTTTTTCAGAAAAATACTCTTGCTTTGACCTTATCCTAGAAAGGGCACTGGCTCTAGAGTCAGAAGACCTCAGTTAATATCCCATCTAAGACACTTGCTATTTATACGAAATTGGATGTCACCTCCTCTGAGCTTTAGTTTCCTCATTGACAAAATGAGTAGATTGAAATGTATTGAAATAGGAGGTCTCTTACAGCCCCTCAATCCATGATCTCACTATCCCATGACCTCCTAGATTAGAGATTCTTAACCATTTTTGTGTCCTAGACCTATCTGGCAGTCAAATGAAGCCAAAGGACCCTTCCTCAGAATAGTGCATTAGGATAATTGAAGAATGTGCTAAATTTCAGTTAGAGACTAGTGAAACCAAATATGTAATTTTTATTTATCATCCAAGTTCACAGACCATGGGTTAAGAACCACTGCTCTTGCCTAATCTTGAACTTAATCATACAACCTCTTCCCTGACTCCTTTCCTATTAGTTATGTCATCTCGGGGCCTCTGGGGGCAAACCAGGCAAACCAGTCCAACGGGATTTGCTAGGTGTGCATTATTCAAACCAGGTCTATTTATTTATTTCCCTTCACTGCCCTCTTCCTCTCCCCTTAGGGAAATTTGATACCCTTCCTTATTTTCCCAGAAGCATAGCTGAGTTTGCTCAAGTAATATTGTAATAAAAAAGTATTGAATGATTACAGTTTGAGCCCAAACAAAAAAAAAAAAAGAAGCTTCAAAAAAACTAAGTAGAAAATAAGAAATAGTTATTTCTATGAATGATAGTTTCTTTCTTTCCAATCCTCCTATGTTAATGCTTTTTCCCTGAAAGCTTGGTGAGATCAGATGGTTATCTTCCCTATAGCTGACATGCACCAGTAACTGCTGTTTCTGAACTCCCTTTGACTATTTATGTGTGTCTGCCTAAAATTCTTGGTGTAGCCAAAATACCAGAGCCGTCTTCTATGAGATGTTCATGATAAATTGATTTTTCTTGGATCAACCTTACTTCTTGGCCTTATTTTTTTTTTCATGAGAGCTTGCTTCAGTGTCTTTCCAGGGCTTTCCCAGATTCTCTTCTGTGTTGATATAGTTGATTTGGGGCATGGAATTTTTGCAACAACACCAAAAAATGTTATTTTTTGTTATGACTTATAATAAAAACACCCTGTTAAACTTTTGAACCAAATATCTCTGTGCTTTACTAAGTGGACAAACTGTATCATAGAAAACCCACCTGCCTTGTACCTTAGAAAGTTTAAAAAATATTTTATTAATTGTTATTTTTAAAATGACAGTCATTTCCTCATTTCTCCCTCCCTCTGATTTTGTTAGGACTCACCTTTGGAACAAGTAAGTAGAGTTAAGTGAAACAAATCAATGCAGTGACTATATCTTACCATGAATGGTTCTTGAACCAATAGTTCACTGTCTCTCTGATGAGAAGCAGAAGGCATGCTTTACCAGAATTTTTTTCTTCACATAGCTACAATTTATTTAAAGAAGTTTAAGATCAGAAAGACAGAGGTTCAGAGCTGGAAGGGATGTGAGAGGCCCTCTGATCCAACCTCCTCATTTTACAGCTGACGAAAGACTAGTCTAGTCTTCAGGCAGTTATAAAGATTTTTCAACAGCCAAACACTTATATGTAAGAGGTCAGAGAAATATTTACTGATTTCTATGTCTGTAATGTAGAACAGGTTACACACAAAATTAGCTTCATTCCTTCTAACAATAGCTATAAAGTCTACTTCATAGTAGGGATTTGGGAGTTAAAGTCAGAAATAAGACATGGTTCTGGAAAAAATATTATGAATTCATAAATATTTAATATGATGAAAGATATCTTTAAACTAGGGAATGCCTTCTCTACTGAGAAAGGTTTAGAGACATCTGGGATTGACTTTAAACTTCAGGATAAACTGCTTGCTATAAGAAGCTTAGATAAAATTCTTTTTCTATAAGTTTGCTTTTATTGAGTTGTCATTATAATGCCTGGCCTGTTCACATGAACAAAAGACCAATTTTAAATATGCTAGGAAGAATGAAAGGTGTCTCAGAGCCAAAGCACATTCTGATCATCTGGGATTGGAATTCACTGATAGTATTTGACAATTTTCCTACCATTAATGCATTAGTCATAACAACTTATTCTAATGATTTTGACTATTAATAGAGTCTTTGATTCCATTATTACTGATCTGTATAGTGGAAACATTAAGGAATGCCCAAGGGAATATGATTGATCTGCTGTTGACAAAGAAAGCCAGTTATGTCTGCCATTAATTTATATTGCTAAATCAAGAGGATCCTTGATGCTGATGTTTTGACATTTTTACAACATAATCTAAAACACCACTCATTCAGGTCAATTCCACAGCCTCTGAAGCCTGACAGGGGAGATCCTGCAACATCCTTTTCATGCAACACCCCAAGAAAAGGCAGGGATTTAATCCTTAGACTGAAATTCCAAGGGACTTTCCCTACAGTCTATCCTTAGAACTTACGGTTCTAAAGTAAGTACAGATACTCATTCTAAGGAGATCTTTTTTTCCTCATTTTAACAGTGATTTTTACTACTGCTTGGTGATCTCAGGGTACATTACCAAGAAAAGCAAGTTCTCTTCATCCAACCTTCCATAAATTCCAGTGGCTCACAATTATTGCTAGGATCAAATATAAACTCTCCTTTTTTACATTTAGAGTTTCTCAAAGTCTAGTGCCCTGCTACCTTTTTACTTCAAAACTAGTGATGCCCTTCAATGAAATCTATAATCTGGTCATGCTGGTTTTCTTCTTGTTCCTCCCATGTAACATGAGATTTCCCATCTCTGGGTCTTTGCATTAATTATCCCCCCTCCTGTCCCTCCTACTCCATGTCTGGACTGCTCTCCTTCCTTCCTCCCTTCTTCTTTTTCTCCTCCTCCTCCACCTCCTCCACTTCCTTCTCCTTTTCTATGTATTTCCTTCAAAATTTAGCTGAAGAGTAGCCTTCTAGATGAAGTTTTTCCTTGTACCCTTAACTACTAGACTAGAGATTTCTCTTCAAGGTTACATTGCATCTTTTGTGAATGAATGAAAAGGTTTTTCTGTGTAGTAAATGTTGGGGATAAAAATACAAAAGGAAGACAGTCTTTGCCCTCAAGGATCTTATGTTCTAAAAGGGGAAGAAAAAGTCTATAGGGGAGTAATAGCCAAGGATAAGTAAAATCACAAAGATAGTCAGTAGAGTCATAGGGCATTCCAAAGGATTGCCCTTTCAAAAAGTAATGGCACTATTGATTGGGTTGCTGTTGCCAAAGGAAGAGATAGAAAGGGGGTGGCTGCAAAGGCCTCTAAAAATATGCATACCCTTGGCCCAGCAGGCTGTATCCCAAAAGGCTCATAAAAATGGGAAAAGGACCCAGATCTTACAAAAATATTTATAGCACCTCTTTTTGTGGGGGCCAAGGAAATTGAGGGAATGCCCAATAATTGAGGAATGGCTGAACAAGTTGTGATATATAAATGTAATGGAATACTATTTTGCTATAAGAAATGACAAACAGGCGGACATCAAAAAAAAACCTAGAAAGACTTACATGAACTGATGCTGAGTGAGGTGAGCAGAGCCAGGAGAATATCATACACAGTAAGAGCCTCAGTGTACAAGGACTGTTTTTGATAGACTTAGCCCTTCACAGTAATGTAAGGACCTAAAACATTTCCAAAGGACTCATGATGCAAAACACCATCCAGATCCGGAGAAAGAAATATAGAGTCAGAAAGCAGAATGAAACATCTATTTTCTCTTTTGTTATGTTTTGTTTTTCTCATGGTTTCTCCCATTAGTTTTAATTCTTCTATGCAATATGAAAAATGTGAAGATGTATTTAATAGAAATGTATGTGCACAACTCATATAAGATTGCATGTCATCTTGGGGAGGGAGGGGGAGGAATTTATGGAAGTGATTATTGAAAACTGAAAACAAATTAATTAAGAAATTTGGAAAAAAAGAAAGAGGGTAGCAGGAAGGAGGTAAATGAACAGTAGCATTGCAGGAAGATGACATGTTCCGATGTCTGGGGTTAGTTCTCACTGATGAACACAACCCCAGGAGGAAGCTAGAGGTACAGTTGTTATGAGATCACTGCTTTGTAAGTATCTCAATATATGCATATTGTCTCACATTAAAACAGGAACTCCTTGAGAGTGAGGGCTATTTGACTTTTGTGCAGAAAGAAGGAAAGATACTGACAAATTGAGGGTAAAAGTCCAGGAGAGTATTATTAATAAAAAACAATTGAATGCATATTTCAATAAATCCTGATTATTTTTTCATTCTTATGAAATCTTTATGAGAATGAAGTACACACCTACAGGTATTCTTGATGAAAATATGAGATGGTGTATGGGCTGATTCAGGTATTTCCTTATCAACTTACAGCTTTCAAGGAAGTGAAACTTTATTTGAAACAACTGAGGGGACTAGGGAAACTTCATGCAGTAGGTTGCTCTTGATGTAAGTTTGACTAAATCTTCCTTAGAGAATATGGAAGGTTACTCTTGACACTTCCTGGAGGATAAGTTTCATGAATATTGACCAAATTGACCTCTGCCTATTATTTTGGGACAGACTGTCATGGAAGTAGCTACCCTTTGTGCTGACTTATAAAAGGAAGTAGACGGGCATGTTGGGTGGATCCTTTTTCTTCCAAATTCTTCTGGAGAGCTCCCGAGAGCAGACCCAGATCCTTGGTGGGATTGTGTGGGGTGGTCAGGGGGAGTGGTCTCTTTTTAATCCAGAAGCCATTAATATTGACTTGTGGCAGAAACCAATGGGAACTTCTTATCCTCACTCATTTGCCCCCAAATGAAAATTCCTGAGCAAAACTGAATTTCTACACCTTCCTCCCCTCAAACTTGTGTTCTTAATGAAATGGAATTCAAGCTTTGGAAGATTGCATAAGATTGCAAAAGCTTTGAATAGTTGTTTGGCAACAACCTGTTTCCTCAGTTTGGGGTTCATCTAGCTGAATACAGAGGAGCTCTTTATCAGAGAGCTAGCCAACAGGCTTATATCCTTAAGTCCTAATTAGTGTGAATAATGAATCCCTTGACATGAGCGCATCATTTGAATGCAAGCAGTGTAGTTCTATTGGACTGGCACCAATGATCATATTTTACATAACTATAACTTCGAATAGTACAAATTTGGATATATGCAAACACAAGGATATATGCAAACATTATTCTCACCATATAGCAACCCAGGAAATGGACAAAAGTGCAGAAAGGTCTTAGATCTGGATTAGCCTTCTTCTGCTTCCACAGTGATGATGGTGGTGTGATAGACAATGGGGCACAGGGTGCTAACAATCAAGCAACTCTTAAATCAGCTGTAAATATTATTTTAACAGTTGGCATTCTTAATACTCAATCTTTGCCGAGTGTCCAGTTGGTTGATATGAGTAGCTAAAGCCTCCCCTCTCAGAGGGTTTTTCATCTACTTTGTATGACTGAGTGTAATTGAAAATCCTCAAACTCATAGATGAGTTAGGGGGATGCCTACCCCAAGCATTTCCCTAATGAAATGGGCAGATGAGAACAATTTATTCGAACACTATGAAGGTGGCTGATCCAGTTGCTGTGGAGGGCTCAGAACTAGGTCAGACATCGAAGTTGCCTAGGTCATCCACTGCATCCTGTGCCATCAACATTTGTCTTGACTTTTGTGTTGCCGTTAGACTTTGATGACTGAGAGAGTGAGGCTGATGTCTGTATGTAATTCTGCCTCACTTAAATGCAATTCATAAACAAGTCAAGTCATCCCTTGTGATATCATTAGTCCTTTTCAAAAAGAAAGATAAACAACAATGTAGCTTGTATGTACCTAGCGATTTGAGCAGCTAGGTGGTTCTGTGAATAGAAGGCTGGGTCTGGGGTCAGGAAGACTCAACTTTGTGAGTTCAAATCTAGTCTCAGAACTTACTAGCTATCTGACCCTGGGCAAATCACTTAACCCTGTTCGCCTCAGCTTCCTCATCTACAAAATAAGCTGGAGAAGAAAATGACAAACAGTCCGGTATCTTTGCCAAGAAAACCCCAAATGGGGACACAAAGAGTTGAAAACAACTGAGTAACGACATATTTATGTTGTCTCCCGCATGAGAATGTAGTAAGAATAATGATAGCTAACATTATTTCATTTTATCTTTAACAACAACAACATTTCTAGGTTGGTGCTTTTATTATCTTCATTTTATGAGGAAACCAAGAAGTTAAATTGATTTTCTCAGAGTCACACAGCTACTAAGTGTCTGAGTCAGGATATAGCTCTTCATTCTTTGTATTCCTAGTGCTTGGCACAGTCCCTGGAACACAGTTAGCACTTAATAAATACTTGTAGACTGACCGACAAATACATTGTTGGAGAAACAGAACTGCATTTATATTGGCATTCTTGTTGTAAGTTAAGCCAGGAATTGAACAAGTTTTAGGCAAAGAGATAGTACACAGGTTTTCCTTGGAGAGTTAAATAAAAAAGTTGATAGCATTGCTTTCATCTCACACCTAAAGGCAACAAAAAAAAGATCTATAATTTCAAATGACTACTTATTGGATATCTCAAACTAGACATCTGATAGAATTTTAAGCCTAACATGTCCAAAACTAAACTCATTATCTCCCAACCCCAAACTCTCCCTTCTTCTTATCTATGACTGTTGAGGGAAACATCATCCTCCCAAGCCCCAGGCTCATAACCTCACCTGCGACTCCTCATTGTTTCTCATCCTCTATATCCAACCTTGTCCACAGGCCCGCCTATTCTACCTTCTCAACACCTCCCATATACCGCCCCTTCTCTCCTCTGCCATTGTCATCACCCTGGTGCAAACTCTCGCCACCTCGAACTTGGACTGCTGCAATAGCCTGCTGTGGGGAGCGGAGGGGCTCCCTGCCTCATATCTTTCCTCATTCCAGTTCATCCTGTATTCACTTGTCAAACTAATCTTCCTAACATAAGCATGTCATCCCATGTTGGAAGTGGCTCTAATGCCAGTACTCTCTTAGTTCAGGTTTAATGTTGGGATGAAATGAAGCATTTGAAAATCACTGCTATGCAAGGATATGCAATAAGGATATGGTGGCACTTAGGGTATCTAGATTAGTTCCCCGCCTCTCCCCATCTCAATATGGAATTGGATCTAATCATCAGGGTCAGATATGGTGAAGAATACGGTAATCTGAGTGGCCACAGAACTCCACTAAGCCTGGAGAGCCCTGACTGCTTGTGGCTGGGATGTTTTTATGCCTCAGGTAACCAGGAAATTGTGTAAGTAAGAAGGTAGAGGCAGGCAGAGATCGTTTTGTAGAGCTCCCCTTTAGGGAGAAGAGATCTGGGCCTCCCCATGTTGTGGGTGGGCAGACAGAAGTTTAATCAGACTTTCACTTTTTAAATTTAACTAGTTTTAGTTTAATACTAGTTAAATTTAGTTTTACATAATACTAGTTTTTAGTTTTAACTAATTGAACTAAAATTAGATAAATTTAGTTTTAACTAATACTAGTTTAGCTTTATTTGATATTAACCCTTTCTCTCTCCTCTCCCGCCCTCCCTATGACCTGTACCCTCTTATGGTTCCCCCATTACCTCTGGAGCTCAATGTAACTTTTGCTTGGTCTTTAAAGCCCTTCGTAACCTGGGCTTTTCCTGCTTTTCCAGACTTTGTATGCCCTACTCCCCTCCCTGAACACAACATTCCATCTGTGACTCCCATTCATTTTCTCTTCCTCCATCTCTGCTTCTTGGCTTCATTCAAGCCTCACTTAAAGTCCCACCTTCTGTAAGAAAACTTTTTCAGTCCTCTTCAATCTTAGTGCCTTTCCTATGAGACTGTCGCTAATTTTCTTGTATATATTGATTTTTGTATATAGTCATTTGCATATTGTATTCCCAATTAAACTGGGAACTCCTTGAGAGTAGAGGCTTCTCCTCCTTCTCCTCCTCCTCCTTCTTCTCCTTCTCCTCCTCCTCCCCTTCCTTCTCTTCCTTCTTCTTCTTCTCCTTCTTGTTTTCTTTCTCCTCCTCCTCTTTCTCCTCTTCTTCCTCCTCCTTCCTCTGGCCTTTCTTTGTATCTCTAGCCCTTAGCATAGTGCTTGGTACCTAGAAGGCACTTAATAAATGCTTGTTGATCTGTTGACTTAACTCAGTTCCCTCACTCTGCATTACTCAGGATGAGCACACATAAATGGATTATCATAGATATAATTGGAGCTCCTTACGAGGATGAAGAAAGAGAAGACTTCAATGATGGTCACTATCTCAAGCTTCTGAGGCCTAAAGAGATAACTTCCTGGGGGGTGGGTGGTTGGCACTCCTGGGATTTGGGGGATAAGAAAAGACAAGATTTTGAGACCCTTGAAGTATATTGGCACTAAGGACCAGGAGGAGAAATGTTAGGGCCCAGCTCTGGACCGTGGCCTCCTGTGAGGGTAGTTGAGACGCCTGGAGGTGCTAACCTGCCCTTAGGGTACTGGGAACGCCTCGGTAACAGCGCTGGCTCCACCCACGGGGAGGAACATGGGAGGAGCTCGGGCAGGTAATATAACCTGGGGTAAGGGGCTTGCTCGCTCTCTTCTCTCCCTGCTTCAACATGTAAGCAATAAATGCTGTGCTTCTACTCGGGTGCTCTGTCTAGTCATTTCCCCTCCCTCACTGGAGGGGCCGGAGATGTCCGAAGACCGGGTAAGGTAAGTATCCAGGGGAAGGTCAGGGTAGCAGACCCTGACAGAGAAAGGGAAGAGATAATTCAAATGAGACTAGATGTCTACCACAGGAACAAAGGGCATCAATGACTAGAGAACAGCGTCCCAAAGGAGGCTCATTTGGTAGTGAACTTAGCTTCTACTGGCTGTGGAGGAGTCTCTTCTCTTTTTCCTTTGAACTCAACACATTCCAAACTAAGTTAACATATGCTTGCTATGAAGGTACTTTAAAATAATGGTTAGTATTGAGGAGGATAGTGAAAGCTACATTGGAAAATACCATCTGAGAGCAAGAAATGAAAGAGGTCAAAGGCTTGTGGACACCTGAAAGGCCTCACACCTGTCCAGCACAGATTTTTCTCTTGAAAGCATTGGGCCTGACAAGTCCTGAGTGACATCCCAAAAAACAACCTTTCCCCAATCTTAGCAGACGGCAACTGGCTGGTTACAGACGAAGCATTTTTCAGAGTCAGATTTTTGCGTGCAGTCAGATCATTAACTGCTCTTGTGCATTTGTTTTTCCACATAAATTTCTTTAACATTTTATCCAGTTCTATAAAGCAGCCCATTTAAAAAATAGCTATTGCATTAAATCTTTAAGTTAATTTAGGCAGCATTGTCATTCTTATTATATAGAATTTGCCCATCTATTACCCTTTGGAATCAATTTGCTTCCTATTATTAAGATGGTTCTTTATTTGTCAGAGTTGCTAATGGTTATCTTTATATAGGACATCTTCTGGTAATAAACACCTGGAAACTTTTTTTGTCTTTTGGCCAGCCCATCTGGCCTTACATTTTTATTTTCTCCTTTGGGACCTAGGACTTGCTTTCATATTCACTGTTGTCACATATGCTTCCATCTTCTTTTCCTCCTAGGTGATTATGGAATAATTAAATGGGAAGAATGTGTGTGTAGGTTATTTAGTTCAACCTTTACCTTTTCAGAAATCCCACCTACAACATCCTTGATAAATGATCATGAAATTCTAATTTAAAGACTTCTACTATCTGGAAAATTAAAACTTCTGGATGACACTTATTCTACTTTATCTCTAATTCAACAAATTTGATAGCAGGGATCTCAGTTGCCAGCCTTCCTCTCTCACTTTCATTTCCTCTTCTGTGACTTTTTTTCTTTGGAAACCCCAGCAGGGGACACCAAGTGACCATCATTGTTAAGGATGGGTAAATACTGTGTTCAAAGATCTTAATGAAGTTCCTTTACCTCTTGAAAAATTCTAGACTAGTGTCTAGAATGAAATTCAGAGAGAGAAAGAAAGGATGGAAGGAAAGAAGGAAGAAAGGAAAGAAAGGAAGGAAAAGAAGGAAGAAAAAAAGAAAGAAAGAAAGAAAGGGAGAGAAGGATGAAGGAAAGAAGAAAAAAACATTCATTAAACATCTCCTATATGTCAGTCTCTGTGCTAGGTTCATTACAGATATTATTACCTCATTGTTTCCTCACAACAACCCTGGGAAGTAGATACTATTATTATTTCCATTTTATAGTTGAGAAAGATGAAGCATACAGAGGTTAAATGACTTGTCCAGGCTCATTCACCTACCATCTTTCTGAGCCAGGATTTTCTGACTCCTGGCCAAGCATTTGATCCACTGCCACCAAACCACCAAGTAATAGAAATCATTTCTGGCAAAAGATTTTGTGGGTGAGAATAATGAAAATGAAGTTTTGAATTCCCTGTTGATTTTTTTGGTACATAGGAGTCATTGCCTCTATTGTCACTCATAATAAAGATTTGATTGGATTATTTTTAAAGAGATGGGCTAAAGTTAACATAAATTCTAACTCAAAAGGAAACTATTTCTGGCACAAATAGTCCAGTGTCTAGAAAGGGCTATGTGATATAGAGCAGTTGATTAAGCCTCATTTAATGTGAAAATATATATTTCCAATGTTATTTTAAGGGAACTTGGGAAAAATAAGTAATTAACATAGGAAATGGAACTTTAGGGAAATAGTGCATATGGAACTCTAGAGCAGGAATTTTTTTAAAAAATTCTCTTTTGTTTTTATATCACCACATTTCCATTATTTCATACAATAAATAAGAAAAAAGAGAAAAAAAAAACAATACATCAACCAACATATCGCCTAATTTTCTACATCATAGGCAACATTTCATACTAATAGTTCTCTCTTAGGAGAGAGACATATTGGTATCTTTTTTTTGGGGGATGGGCAAACTATTACTTGGTGGCTTGGTGGCAGTGGACAGAGGGCTAGGTTAGGAGTCAGGAAATCCTGCCTCAGAGAGGTAGTAGATGAATGACCTGGACAAGTCATTTAACCTCCGTACGCTTCATCTTTCTCAACTATAAAATGGAAATAATAATAGCATCTATCTCCCAGGGCTATTGTGAGGATCCAATGAGGTAATACTATTGTAAAGAACCTAGCACAGAGTCTGCCACATAGTCAATGTTTAATGAATGCTTTTTTCCTTTCTTCCTTTGTCTTAAATCTTAAGTCACAGAGCTAATGGATGTATGGCGTAAATTTGAAATCTCGACTTCAAGTCCAATAAACTAGCCACTGTACAAGACAGATTGATAAAAGACTGGTGGGATGTGACAGTAAGAGCCATATGCCAGGGGACCAAAGAATGGGTAGGACATAGGGCCCTGTGAGGTCTCTGAGGGTTTTGAATTAGTCCTTGGGATCTGAAGTCCCCTGTTGCTCCCACAGTTGTACTGAGTCAAGTAGCAAAGAAACTCATGTATTGTGTAAAGTTGCTTGGTGATCATACCATAATGGGAAGATGACCAGGACTGATTTAACGTTTTCTCCCACTCCCACTCTGCCACCCAGGGGTATGCTGGTAAATGTTCAACAAATGGCTCTTCAAAAAACATGAAGTTTAATCATGTTTAAACATGAAGCATACAGAGGTTAAATGACTTGTCCAGGCTCATTCACCTACCATCTTTCTGAGCCAGGATTTTCTGACTCCTGGCCAAGCATTTGATCCACTGCCACCAAACCACCAAGTAATAGAAATCATTTCTGGCAAAAGATTTTGTGGGCGAGAATAATGAAAATTATTTGTGATGTCTTTTGTGTGACTTTTAAGTTTAATTTTAATCACTATTTCCTCCATCACTTCCTGAAGTCTAGATTATCAACGAAACTATAAACCAAGGGCTGATTTATAGCATTCACAACAATTGGTCATCTCAAACTGATAGGAGCTGGCACTGGTACAGCCCTGCCACCACCCATCATCATTCCTTCCATCGGTGGCTTAGGGAAAGCAGAAAGCGTCTGCCACTCAGCAGACTTGGGTCATATCCTATCTGCATGGCCAGATGCCATTTTCCTATTCTGAACAAAACGAATTTGGCATGTAATTCTGGTTTTTGAGTAGCAGCAGGTCAGCAGGTGGTAATTGAGAAATACGTAATGCTTCTGCCTTTGTCAGTTTATTATGTAGAGTGAGCTTGTTTCTGTGTTTATCATCCCAGTCTTAACAAATGATAACCTAACTTAAAATGCTGCTTAAAAAATGGATGTTAGAGGAAAAAACTAGTCAGGTCAACTAAGAAGACTGAGTACATGTATGTGTATACATGTATACATGTGTGTGTATGCGTGTGTGTGTGCTATGCATCAGATGGCTTTAATTAAAGGGAATGAAATAAAATCTGTTTTTGGTTACAGAAGCGAGACACCTCCCAGGGTTTAAGATTGAAATTCTTGTGAGTCATGCTTTTCACCAAAATCCTACCTGGGTCTGTGGTCTGTGAAGTTCTTCACTTCCATGTTAAACGCTAGGGAATATTTTGATATAATTGTTGAAAGAAATAAGAAGAGGCTTGTGTCAGTGATGAGAGAAAGAAAGCCTATGTGTGCCTAGACAATTAAAGAAAATATACAAACAGTATATAAAACTTCTTGTAAAGCAGAATTTGCAGGCTTCAGTTCCCTTGCTCTCTCTACAATAATGAACAACCTTCTGTTTGGCTACTGGAGATAGTGGATTATACGTATGGAAAGAGGACTGTGTTGTCAGGCATGGCCGAGATGCTCGTTTGTTTTCCTTAACTGTTACAAGGGAAGGAGGAGAGAGAGTAATTGGGAAGCCACACAGATAATTTGAAAGATCGTTAATAAAACATTCATAAGGGGACCATGTGGTCATGAATCATGAATGCATGGCAACTGACTGGGGAAATGCTGCTACTCCATGCACATGGTTCATGCCTCACTTGCTCCCAGGAAGGAAAAGAAAGAGGGATTGGCAGGGTGTGCCTTCTGAATATGAATACAGTTCCAGTTTAGCACCTCTTTGGTCATTGGTTCTTCAGGCTTCACAACCAATGAGAAGACTTTTCATCATCACATAGTACCATCGAACTCAACCACACATGGTTAGAAATAAGCTTCCGAAATTCTACATATTGGAGGGCAGAGCCAAGATGACTGAGAAAAGGCAAGGACTCACCTGAGCAATCCCCAAAGTTCTACATATTGGACTGGATCTAGGGAGGGACCATCTCTGCATGCTTTGTATAATCCACCAGGAAGGATGAGAGATTGAAGCCACTAGGCTGGCTGTTCTGCTCTCTTCCAAGAGCATGTATTGAGTTAGACTTTTATGTATGTGCCTTGGTTGAATTTAGCACAATACATTGGGTACAAATTATCCTTTTGTAATGTTAGTCTAGGGAAAAGAATTTTTAGTTTCAAACTGCTTTCCTGATCACTAGCTTTTTGAGAGAAAAAAAGGTTCAGCTCATATCCAAAGTCTTAATCTCCACCAAATGTTAGTCACACAAAAGACATCGCAAATAATGAACAGAATGCAAACTCCCCCATTTATTCAAGCAAATAACAAAGAAAAATTAGAGAAGTTGTACAGATTAGGATATGCTAAACTATTCTCAGATTGAACGAGCTCTCCCACTGGGATGAAGATAACTCAATTCATTAGAGATATTTGAATGTTCCTGATCTCACCTAAGGAGCAAGCTGAAAATCAGGGCAAGGTAGGGGGTCAGCTTTCCTTCCATACCTGTCTGCCAAAGATTTTTTCTCTCTCTCTTTCTCTGACTCTATCTCTCTCTGTCTCTTTCTTCCCTCCCTTTTTCCTTCTGCGTCTCTCTGCCTCTTTCTCTTTCTGTCTCAGTCTCTGTGTCCGTGCCTCTCTCCCTCCCTCCCTTCCTCTCGCCCTCCTTCCCTCTCTCCTTCCCTCCCTCCCTCTCTCTCTCTCTCCCCTCCCCCCAAAGAGGGGTCTGGAAAAAAAAGAAAGGAAGAAACAAGTCTCTTTTCTTAAGTTTTCCCACCAATTCTACTCTTCAAGTACACACAGTTATCATCCTCTACACTAATGAGGAAAATCTTATGCAAATGATCTAGACTTCCCTCGACAATTATAAATGTACAACAAGGACAGATATAACACTCTAACATGACCTTGGATGGAGAGACCTACTACACAGAATGGAAATATCAGGAAAGGCTTATATTTTCTATGATAGGGGTTGATATTTTAAAAAGGAAGTACTCCTATTTGAAATCAAAGCCAGTTAAGGAAGGAAAATATGCAGAAGAAACAACAATACATCTCTATGATGTGAATTTTTAGGCTTCAGAAAAAGAAAGCATCCTGATTCCAAGGAGACACCATGGCTTTTAACCCCTGGTCAGAAAGGATATCCAGCTATACATCAGTGTTAATCTTCTGGACTTTGAACAGTCAGCTATTGGAGAATAACCCCAAACCAAGAAGTTGAAAATGACTTGTCTGCTTTGATATTTTTAAAATGATGATTGCTTTGTAGTTTGATAGTTTGCCAAGTATTTCACACTCCTCAGCCAGCTTTCTAGCTTGTTTCTTACTGTAGAAAGGGGGCCCTTTTCCATAGGGAGAGTAATAAGAACTAATTTCCTATAGAATTAATCACTTTCCATTCTGGAATTGATTCTCCTGAACAGCATGAAAGCTCTGAAGGCAGGAATGGAAAATTCCATTAGTCAGCCAGGGTGTCAATCAAGGCATATTAATTGATATGGTCAAATGATTGACTTTACTTCTTTCAGAACAAGGGCTTTTAACCTGAGGTCTATAGCATTTTCTTCAATTATAAATTACAAACAAATAAACACATTCTCCTCAGATGACCGAAAGAGTCCATGGCAACAAAAAGTTAAGAACCCTCTCTTAGAGCAGTCATGTATATGGATGTCCTTTTTTCCAAGGCCCCTTGGAATGACCTAATTTACTGGCCAGACCTTGACTTATACCTCTTATTGTAAATTTTCACATGTTAACTAGCGGGTAGACACCTTTCAGTGAAAGTGGTGATCCATAATGGCCCCTGCTGAGATGTATAAGATGTGAGAAATCCAAACATATTTGTTGAAGCTCAGGGTGTAGAGTGGTATTGCCTCAAAAGGATTCACAAACTCAAACCACCTCCAACCAAAGCAAAGGCATTTATTGAGAACTACGCCTCTCAGAAAGCAGGGTAGGCTCCACGAAGGAACCAGCAACTAGCAAGGCAAGACGGAGTTTTATAGAGCAAAAGATGCAATTACATCATTATAGAATATATGAATATTAAAATATGAGAAGGGTTTATTGATGTGGGAAGAGACCTGCACATGTGGCTACCCATGATTCATACAGAAAAGCCCCCTGGGGGAGGTATTTATGTACGATAATATGATAATAAGCCTTTCTACATTGTAAGTTCAGCTTAGGGTAATTATTTGCTATTATTGCACAGGTGATTTAGTGGTCAAACATGTTGCCCTATGTCCTGTTAGTGCCACTTTCTGATTGGCTGGCCATTGTGGTCCTAAGACTGATGGATGGACTGGCTATTGTGGTCTTGTCTAAAACTAGATGGATGTGGTTGACACACCTGTTCTAGTGAGGTTTAAGGACATACCTGCTATTCTAGTGAGGCAGTGAGGCACATGAGGAAGTTGAGATATTAGGGGTGGGGGTACTATCTAGATTGGGGTTGGGGGCAGTGATTAGCTTCCATCGTATTTATAGCAACTCCAGCCCATTATCTTTTACCCTAGTGTTTTTATGGGAATTGATTTAATGAAGAGCAGGTACTTTAGTAAAAAAACCTTCAAGTAATTGAAGTAGAAAATACTTAATGAGTGAAATATTAATTGTTTTTTTCCTGATCCTGACTATGGCCTTTAGACCATGACACATGCTCAGACTGCATACTAACTGGAATGTCCATTATATGCCCATTTAGGTTCAGAAACATCTGTACCCAAGTTTTAGGTTTATAACAACCAACTAGTCTTGGGCCCATCCCCATGAAGTTTCCCCCTCCCACATTCCACCTCCCCCCAACTAACTTTCTGGACGCATCACCATGGAGTCATATTACCTATGACTGACTCATCCCTCTTTGCCTCCTGTTTTAACACTATTAATATAGGTAAGGGCAAGAATAGGAAGGATGTAATGAGTTTAATGACTATGGGAATTGACCTTTAGCAGGCAGCAAAGAGGGTGGAGACCTGCCATAGGTGAAAATGTGATGTAATCTTTATCTTTTCCAGGTTCCCACTATTCCGTTCTATGTTCCACACAACCACCAAATTGGTACTCCTAAAGCATAGGTTTGATCATGTATCTCCCCTGCTCAAGAAGCTCCCGTGGCTCCCATTCTCTAGGAAAATGTTAACTTTGTGCAAGCAAGCTTTCCTTTCATTACAATCCTCTCCTTCATGTCTTTGTATGCACCCCATCCTCACCCCTGAGCCATAGAATCTGGACTTCATTCGAAGCTTAGTTGCAGAGAGAATTTCTAGACAAACTTGTCCTAATACTTTTGAGTTGCTAGTGCTTTCTATCAGAAAGTTACTATGTAGGTATTTTGAATTTGATTTTCTATGCACTTACTGATTTTCCTAAATAGGATACAAGATATTTGAAAGCTGGTACTGTTTCCTTTTTTTTGGTCTTTGTAGCCCCAGCTCCCAGAACTGAATGTAGCATCTACCATGCTCCAGGTTTTGTGCTAGGAGTATATAGTAAATATCATAAGAAATACAGTTTATTTTTGCTCAGTTCTTGAACTTGAATTCTTCACCTTTCTTTGGAGGACTGATTTCTCCCTTCTTACTACTCTCCTAAGAAAGGAGGTAAATGGTTTAGATACAGGATTCTATGGAAAAACTAAAGTAAATCTTTTTCTGTATCTGTTTCTTTGGGAGGTTTCTCCCTGTCAACCCACTTCTAGTCTTAGTTCCAGGGGTGCTCATTGTATAGTTTCTTTTCCCAGTTACTGACTTATAGACATTGAAATCTGATTTTCTGATCTAGGTGCCATGAGCTATTTTCATCGTATTTCTTTTGCTTTTCTTTTTACAAATAATTACAAAAGTAAGTCTACTTACCTCACATTGGCTTTTTCAGGAGTTAATCTTTCTAACTGGAACAATCCCCTTTGAATTTTACAATGCTGTTTTTTTTTTCATCTAGATTAGTATATGTATACAATACAGGAAGTCTGAGCTCATAGATTTCTGGTTTGCATTAGGTCATTATGGCTTATTCTTCTGTAAGTTTGTGAAACAGGGCTCAGATGAATTGTTTCATCACCTCTCTAGGAATATATGCTTAAAGAATTTTTCATTTACATTGCTTGAAGGTATAAATTATTTTGCCAAATTAGTTGGTTGTAGGTCGTCACCATCTTGTGTCAAATGAAACTCATTTGGCTATGCATATACTATGTAGTCACCCTGACAGATAAGCATGATTTATGGTTAAATATTTGTTTTGGTAATCTGGATGCTACTGTCATGAGATAAGAATCATGGAATGCCAGTGTTGGAAGTGACCTTGGAGATAAACCAGTCCAATGTTCAGAATTCAAGAAGCGTTTATTAAACACCCTTTATGTTCCAGGTCTTGGGCACGCAAAGAAACAAAGTGAAGCAGATGCAGGGCTTACATTCCACTGGAGCCATCTAAGTATACAGGTAAGTATGATCCAAGAGAATGATCCTACTAAGCATAGGAGGGATCAGACAAAATGCTTTAGGAAAATTTGAGAAGGAAAAGACATTTTCTTTTTTTAAAACAAATTTTCACTGATGCTTTTTGTTTTTAAATCCCCTTGGTAGCTAGGTGGCACAGTGGATGGATTGATAGTCCTAGAGTCAGGAAGACTCATTTTTCTTGGGTTCAAATCTGGCCTCAGACACTTACTAGCTGCATAACCCAAGGTAAGTCATGTAATCCTGTTTGCCTCAGTTTCCTCCTCTGTAAAAATGAACTGGGGAGGGAAATGGCAAACCACTCCAGTGTCTTTGCCAAGAAAACCCCAAACAGGGTCATGGAGAGTCAAACACAATTGAAAGTGATTGAACAATAAAAACAACAAAAATTTCCCCTTATATCCCTCTTACTTTCTACTCGTCGAAAGCTATTTCATATAATAAAAAAAAATTAAACGAGGATAAAACAAATGATAAAACCAATCAACACATGCAAAAAATCTGAAGACATATTCAGTGCTCCATTCTCATGGCTCTCCCACCTCTCCAGAGATGTGGGAAGAGCGAATATTTTCATCTAGGGAAATCAGAGAAGGCTTCAGGGATGAAATGGTGTCTGATATTAAACTGCAAGATAAGAGGGCTTCTGAAAAGCAGGGATGAGCAGTGCGTGTATTTTGGACATGAGGTAGGCTGTCCAAACATCTTGAGCCATGGGTCAGTGGACTAATTCATGAGAATAGTTAAAAGGCCAGCTACCTGGAAAGTATATCTTGTATTAGGAAATGAGGTTGGAAGAATAGGTTGCAATCCGATTGTAGAAGGGCTTAGATGTTAGGCTAAGGAGTTCATGATTCATCCTAGAAATAACAGGCAGCAAATGAAGACTTTCTGGGCAGGCTGACATGATCAGACTTTTGCCTTAAGTAGAGTATTTTGGCAACCGAGTGAACCAATGAGAATAAGTCTGAGCTACACATGCCCCAGGAAACAAAGAGTAGCCTCTGAATGTGAATTACAGTGAAAGTTGCAACAAGGACCCGTCTGACTGTCATGCCACACCTATATGTGAACTTGGTGGAACAAGTGATATGTAGGAATTGAGCTAAGTAGAGTTAACTCTCCTCCACAGACCAAGTTGGTGAATGCAAGAGTATATACCCTGACATGCTGAGAAACATGTTGTCCATTTGATCTTGTAATATCTTTGAAGTAAATGTCCCTTTGTAAAAAATTTAATTGATTTCAAAGGGTTACACAGAAATGAGGTTACTCATCATTAGCCCCTAACAAATGGGGATAATACAGGCAGTGGGGACTTAAGATGCTGACATAAAAGGAGAAACAGTACTTCATGAAGTCCTTGGAATACCCTAAAACCCTGATGGTCAGCTATTGGCTTTGGGAGAGGGAGTCAGACTATACCACTCCAAATGATTGTTGAAATGAAGAAAATTCTACCTTTTCACCTGAGTGTCCATGGCCCTCTTTCTACTGTCCCCACCTTCATCTCAATGTTCCCCTTACTCATCAACCACAGAATTGCAGAATTTCATAATTAGAAGGGACCTTATTAGCCAACATACCCATTCTTTGTTGAAGACCTTGATTCAGGGTCATACTCGTTCCATTTGTGAGATTCTCTAATTGTTAATAACTTTTCCCTTCCTAAGTTTATATCATTGCAATATACATACATTGTTCCCCCTCTGGCAAGAACAAATAGTCTGTAGCTGAACAATTAATTCTGTTGAATAATGTCTGAAAGAATTGACTTTCTCACTGTGCTTATAAAACAGTGGAACTAACCTGTATTTGAGATCCTCAAATGGCAATTATGGTGCATACGAAACCTTTTATTATTGAAAATTGTGTCCCAAATAAGAGTTTTCAGACTTTAAAAAGCTAGCCTAGGAGGCATCATATAGGCATCTCTCCTTTGTGTCATCTCAGAGATATAACTCAAATTTGGTCAAAAACAAAACAAAACAGAACAAAAAAAACAAAAACAGAGTGCCACAGCTAAGAAAGTCTGGCCAGGAGGAAGTGAAAGGAAAGTATTAGATGATAAATGGGAGACAGCACCATGAATCTGTAATTCTCCAGCTGCTTGAAAGGTAGGTATTTGCATTTTAATGTTTTGATCTTGGTGGATTTTCTTCACAAAGAAAATTGTTCAATTTCACCGACATTACTGTCATTTTGAATCAGCATTTTAAAAAAAAGGAAACAGAGGTATTTTCTATTTAGAAAAACATTTGGAGGGACTTTTTGATTATCAGTTAACATTATACGAAATCAGCTATCTTAAAGATCTATAAGAATAATGAATTAATTTAACTATAGTTCCCCCATTAACTCTTGCAATGTAGTAATTTGTTAAAATTGTGATTGTTTATAGCTATTTGAAAGGTCATGTATTTCAAACATGTTTACCAAATCTAATATCAAGTAAGATTTATGTATTTAAGTGTCATTTCCAAAATAATGTCATACTTCATTTAAAATATTTTAAGGTGGCTTCAAACTGTTGTAAAATGTATATATGCTAAAAAGGGGTTTCTGGAAAGAAATTTCCATAGAAGGGACTAGGATGGTCATAGGATCATAGAGCTAGAGCTAGAAAGGACACTAGGGGCTATGTACTTTAATACCAGCATTTTACAGATGAGGGAAACTGAGGCTTAAGGAGATTTAGAGATTTGCCAAATTCACACAGTTAGAATTCAAACCCCAATCCTTTAACTCTAGAATAAGGGTTCCTTATACTCTACCATAATGGTGGAGAGCCTTAACTTCATGCTGTCTGTAGATTAGTTTTTCAAAAAAAGTTTTAGGTGTCTAAAATTTCTAAATTTGCCACCAAATAAAACCATTGTTTCTACATATATAGCAGAACATAAAAAGAAGACTATGGATCTCTATTTAGTAAAACTTGCTTTCTCTTTAAATACATTACAAATTCAACATAACACTTTCAAAGTTGTCCTGCTTCTCTATGATTCTTGTTGGCCTTCCTTATTTTCTCTTCTGTGTATTAAAAAATTGCTTCAATAACCTCTTTTTTCTTTTCTTATCTTATTCTCTCTATGTCCACTCCAAAACTTTTTTGGAGAAAAAAGAAAAAAAAACAAAATGCTCGTAACAAGTACTATTGTCAAAGAAAAAACAAATTCCCACATTGGCCATATCCAAAAATGAAAGTCTTATTTTTCATGTTGAGTTCATCACCTTTCTGTCAATGTTTCTTTTTACATTTAACAAGGTCCTATAGCTTGCTCTGTTGTAATTTTTCTTGTAATTTTTGAGGAACATGTCTAATACTCTTTCTCTATGACACATTCAGATTTCAGGTATTGTATCTTTTTCTCCCCAAACCATTCTCTATCACACCCTCTCTCCTAATCTAGATGAGTTTTCATTATCAGTTTTTTATATGAAATAATCCCAATGGCATCTCCAAGGTTTTGCCCATAGTATTCTACCCTCTGCAATCTTCTAAAGTTTTTTTTTCCCACTCTCATTGTCTGATTGACCCTTTTCTAATTTATAAGCTCAGGGTTCCTTTGATATTTCATTGCATTTTACATTCATGTTTTATCTTAAATTCTCTGCCTTTATCTTCCACTTGGTCATTTTTGCCACATCTTTTTCTTTTGTTTCTTTACTTCTGTTTTCAAATACATTTTCTATTTAACAGACTTCTTTCTTCCCATCAAGTTTTCAATATAACCAACTTCAGTCCTGTGAGGTTAGCAGAGCAGGTATTATTCCCATGACAGATGAGTATATTAAAACATGGAGAGGGTTTGACTATCGTTTACAAGGAGAGTTAGGAGACATATGACTTAATTGATAAAGGAAACTTCAGGATTAGTTAACTCCTTCTACTAATGTTGATTGGCCTCTTTCCTGTAACCTATAGTCTTCATGAATTGCCTAGAACACTAAGGTTAAATGAAATGAATGTAAAAAGGCTAAAAAAGTACATTGGAGCCAAATTGTCTAGGACCTTAAAAGCCAAACTAAGGAGTCTGAACTTTACTTGATGGGTAACCATTAGAAGTTGTTGAGACACAGAACCATGTAGTAAGGTCTGAACATTGGCCACATTAAATCAGGTAGAATGGATTTGAAGAGAGAAAGTAGGAGGCTTTTGTGATAATAGTCTAGGTAAGAGTAATATGGCCCTGGACTAGCATAGTGACAGTGTTAATGGAAAGTAGGAAATAACTATGTTTTCCATGGAAACAAAGGAAGGTGATGGAGATAATGTGGGTAGAAAGAGAAGAAGTTATAACTGGACAAACTTCAGGGTTTATATGGAAAGAACAGCCTTGGTTGGGGAATAAAGCTAAAGTAAACTTTCCCAGCATCCCCTGAAAATATTGAATCATTGTAAAGCAGGAGTTCTTAACCTGGGGACCATAAATTTTATTTGGATAATTGGTTTTCTTTTCAATCCTATGCATTTTGTACATTTAAAAACACTATTCTGGTCCAAAAGCTCCTCTAGACTGATAAAAGGGCTAGTACGTAGACATACACACACACACACACACACACACACACACACACACACACACACACACACACACACACAAAATGCTTAAGAACCCCTGCTGGAGAATGTCACATTTGTTGATTCTTCTTTCATTAAATAGATGTAAATCCCACATGCAATGAAACTGAGGGCTGAAATGTGATATTTAAAAAAAAAAGAAATCTGAGTAAAATTAGTGTTCTATAAGCTCACTGTGTGAATCCAAGAATTCCCAGCAAGCCTTAGCAAATACCAAATAATTTGAAATTAATCCTTTAGAATCACAAGTTGACATATGCATATATTATGTGGTATATAAACTTTACTGTAAGCATTAGAGAAGGAAGCTAAAGAATGTATGCAAATACATCTGCATTCTGTCTTAGAAATGAAGTCAAACTCTCAATGTCATTTTCTCTCAGAGCCACTGCATGCTAACAAGGCCTTGAGATGTTGACCTCCACAATCCACAGAAGGATTGACTGTATCCCCCACAGCCCTGATGAATTTTTGAAACTGGGTCACTGAATATGATTCACAACCCTTAACTTAAGGAAGCTAAGATTGTAATAGCCAGTGACAAAAGCCAGGGAATTTCAAAGTCTCTTTGGCTGCTCTGGGCAAAATTCCCCTGGGAGGGAGTGGGAAGGAGCTTCAGGTTTCCTTTAATGAAAATGCTAAATCTGTTGGGAGAGGATTGTCCAATACTTGCCGCAGATTAAGTGCACCCAGGCGATTTTGGATTCCTCTGATTTGTGTCCCCACTTCAGGGTTACTTTTTTTTGTTTTTTACTTCACATATTTTGGCCTTTGTTGCTTTTAAATGTATAATAGATGGACCATAGATTCAGAACTATAAGAAATCTTATTGGTAGCTAGTCCAACCCTCTGATTCTATAGATGAGGAAACTGAAACCCAGAAAAGTTAATTATTCTGCCTAGGGGGAAAAAAGTGGTCATCCTACTACATTCTTCCCTGATCAGACCCTATCTAGAATACTACATATAGTTCTCGGTTCCCCTCTTTTGGACTGATGTTGATAAACTAGAGTTAAGTCCAGAGGAGGCCAATCAGCTTGGGAAGGGGGTTTGAAAGTGTACCGCCTAAGGATCAACTTGAAGCAATCTAGATAAAAGAAGGATGGGGTGTGAGGGATGTGATCGCTGTCTTTGAATAATTAGAGACTCATCATGAACTATGCAATTCAATGACACTGGCCTCCTTGTTGCTCATCACAGGAGATGCTATGGCTAGATTTTGACCATTCACATTGGCTGTCCCATGCCTAGGATTCTCTCCTGTCTCCCCTTGTTTCTCTGGCTTGCTTCAGACCCCAACAAAGATTTCAGCCTTGTGTGATCTTTCCCCAGTCTACTTTAATGCTATAAATATATATAAACAAATATAAATCCAATGCAAGGTAATTAAATACAAGGTAGTTTGGGAGAGATGGGGCATTTGGCCAACTTGCTACATCCAAGGGAATAGGAGTAGGGATATCTTTTTGATAACTTATCTGTCAGCTTTAGTTTTGGAGAAGAGGGAACAAGTAATTATTAAGTGTCTATTATGTACCAAACACTGCTCCAAGAACTTTGTAAGTATTATCTCATTATTTTGGGGAATATAATTTGAGAATGTCTCTGAATCATATAGATTGTATGAGTGTACTATAGAAGGTATAAAAGCTAAGTATTTTTGTCTCCAATTGTTTGTGTATATTAGAAAGCAGTGCCCAGTTATCTCTTTGCACTCATTTAGTGTTTGCATCTGAGAGCATTTATGGTGAGGTGGGGATGCTTCAGGAAATGGAAATTTCCTTCCATGGAAAAAAGACATTTTGCTTTACTTTCATAGAAATTTCCATCTCTGGACATATTTTCAATTAAAATATTGGACTCTCTTCCTCAAAGTTTTGTTACTGAAAACTAATGATTTTCTAAATGAAAAAGAAATGTAGCCACAGTAAAAGAACTGGAAGAATCCTTAGAGAATAATCCCTTCATGTCATAGGCAAGGGAGCTGAATTGCACAGCTGGTACTTAGCCAAACCCCTTTTACCTTGGCTTTTCACTTCATCCTTCTATGAGAATCTGAATGGAAAAATGAATACCTTTCATATGATGTTTATTGCTTTAAAATAAATCAAGGCTCTCAAAACCACAGGTTACCTACAAGTCACACTCTATATATAGCCCTTTATTCCTTTTGTCCAGAAGAATATAGATCTAGAGTATTTGTGAATGAATAAAAGAGAAAAAGGAAAGACAGAAAGGAAGGAAGATAGGAAGAAAGGAAAGAAAGAAAAAGCATTTAAATTCTTACTATGTGCCAAGTATTGAACTAAGTTTAAAGATATGAGTAGAAAAGTGGGACAGTTTCTGTTCAGTTATTTTTTTTTTCACTTTTGGGGGCAACCTGGTGGTACAGTGGATGTGGTGTTGGACTGGGAGTCAGAAAATCTTAGTTCTAAACCTATTTCAGAAATTCCTGTCTTTGACCTCTCTGGCTTCCTTTAAGTCTCAACTAAAATCTTATCTTGTACAGAAAGGCTTCTCCAACCTCTTTGACTCCCAGTGCTTTTCTTTTGTAATTATTATTCCTTATTTATCCTTCATATAGTTTGTTTTATATATATTTGTTTATGTTGTCTTCCCCATTAGATTGTGAGTTCCTTGAAGGCAGGATCTATTTTTTGTCTCTTTCTGTATCCCTAGGACTTAGCACAGTGCTGCATAGTAGGTTTATTGAATTGAATCAAATTGGATTTGTACCCCTGAGTAAATCTGTGCCTTAATTTCCTCATCTGTAACGTAGGAATACTAATATATCTACCTTATAAAGTTGTTGTGACTTAACATATTTCAAGTACTTTATAGACTTTTAAGTGCTATCTGAATGCCACCAATTATCATTATTATTTTAATCAGGAGGACAACACATATAGGAAGATTTAGCTGTGGGGCAGATGGAAAAAGTTGATGGCCCTTAGGGTACCATGGCAGGGAAGATGGTGAGGTGAAGTAGTTCATGTGGCACAATGGTAGGGAATGTGGCCATGCGCCAAGGTCTGGAAGGTACAGTGGAAACACAGATGCTTAAGTCTGTCCTTTGGGTAAAGGGGCAGGAAAGATGATAAAGCCTGGTGGTTCTGAAGAAAGAGAAACAAAGGTTTAGCTAGTAGACATAAAAATAGATTTGTGATCTAAATGGAATTCAATTCAAAGAACTGGGCATTGGAGATATGAAACAAACAAGCAATTAGTTTCTGCCCTCATTCTACTGCATAATAGGGTCAAGGGGGAGATTAGGAGAGGTGAGAAAGAAGATAAAACTGGCACTCAGAGAAGTAAAGACAAAGTATACACAAAGTACTTTCAAGGACAAAGTCTCGATAAGAAGGGACCAGGAAAGGCCTTTTCTAGGGAGTACCACTCTAAGCAGCATCTGAACTTCCAGCAACCCAGTGATTTCCATTTGAGACCAAGGGTCAGTTATTTAGGCTTTGATGCTTTTGTCTTAATCTCCTGACCATGCCAAAGAAGGGGCCTACATTTACTTTGTATCAATCAATAAACATTTCTCAAGTACCTACTGTGTTCCAGGCACTGTGCTAAACACTGGGTATACAAAAGACAGTCCTTGCCCTCACAGAGCTTACAATATAATTGATAAGTCTCAGAACACCTTGTACATGGCTGGTAAAGATAAATATTTGTGGAATGAATGAAAGAATATCATTTGGGGGAGTTACATCTATCTCCTGTGATATCTCATATCATAAAGAAAAATGGTCAAGATATCTCCATGTATGCTTATGCGCTCTCTCTCTCTGTCTCCCTCCCTCCCTCTCTCTCCATGCTTTGGTATATAATCCATATAGCAATTGTAACTCAACATGTAACTCACTATGTTTTGGAGAGACAAAAAATATAGCTGTAGGCTTAAGAGTAACAAATGATCTAATGTTCCAAAATGACATGCGGACCTTGAAATGCCATGTTTCTATTTTAATGACATGCTCAGGACCTGGCCAACACACACACACGCACACATGCACACACACACACATGCACAAGCACACACACATTTATCTTCACATCCAAGAGTGCCATGTGATCTTATGATATTATGGCCTCTTAATTTATGCTGATAACTTGCTTTATTCTGAATGTATTTTTTGGTTATCATTTCCAGAGTTATTAGAAGGCAATGTATAGAGGAGAGTGACTTGGCAGGAAGGAGATAAGGTATTGTTTGAACTGACTTTGTAGATGCTTTAAAACAGACAAGTCAAACACTCTGAGTCAGAAACATTCCTGAGTACTGCCAGAAGCAGATTAAAATGTAACTGGGAAATGTTTAACAAAATAAGTAAAAATACGATAGAACATAGATAATGTTAAAAGGTGGTGTTCTGTCAATATGTGGCCTGCAGAGTTCCTTATGTATGGGGTTATCAGCCCCCTTTTCTACTAGAGTTTGAGGCCACTGCTTTAAAAGTACTAATCAATTAAGTTCAGTTCAACAAATACTAAAGTACCTACTATGTGTAAGGTATTATGCTAGGTGCTGAGGATTCAAAGAAAAAAAAGATGACTCCTGTGTCCTCATTCTACTTAGGTATGAAGAAAAGGTGTCAGCTCTACATGTGTACATAATGTATATTGTAATGGGGGCAAAGAAGAGATCTATACAATGAATTTGAAGAATATTCAAGGAAGGAGGAAACCCTTTCATTGTCTGAGGGAGGGGGTAAGTGGAGAATGAAGCAGGGATACATGGAGAAAATGGTAGCAGGGCTGAACTATGAAGGATTCCCAGAGACAGAGGTGAGGAGGGACCACAGTCCTTTCATCAGGTACAGATGTAGGGTGGAAGAAAGCATGCCATATTGGGGAAATAGCTAGCAGTTCACTTTGGCTATGGTTTAGATTTTAGAATGTAAGAAGGGGACAACATGTGAAGTAAGGATGGATAATAGGTTGGAACTGTAATGAGGAAGGTCTTATCTTACACTATAGTATCTTCTCTAGAAGGTCTTATCTTACTTCACAGAACATGGATTTGCTTTGTAAAATTTGGACTCAGTCAAAAGGTCATACCCAAGAACCAAGAAGTCCACATGTGGCCTCAAGGCTGCAGGTTCCCCACCCCCAGCTAGAGCAATAATTCTTTGCTATTTTTGTGTTATGGGATCACTTGTCAGTCTGGTGAAACCTTTGATCACCTTCTCAGAGTTATGTTTGTAAATGTGTAAAATAAAAACACACAGGGGGGTGGCCAGGTGGCACAGTGGATAGAGCACTGGTACTGAAGTCAGGAGGACCTGAATTCAAATATGGCCTCAGACACTTACTAGCTACATGACCCTGGGTGAGTCAACCTCAACAGCCTCCAAGAAAAAAAAAGTAAAAAAGAGAAAAATACATAGGATTACAAAAGAAACAAATTATAGTGAAGTAAAGATTTTTTCCCCTAAAAAAGTTCATGAACTCCATGAAATCTATCTTTAGAAGCCTTGGACTATCTGTTGGTCCCCAGGTTAAGAAGCTCTGCCTTAAAGACAATAGGAAGGAGTTGATGGTTTTGGAGAAGAGCGTTGACATGGACAGGACTGTGTCTTGGGAGAATTGTTGGGAGAAATGAAAAGGATAGATTAGAAAGAAGAAACAGTGAAGGCAGGCAAATGAATGAGGAGGCTATTACAATAGACCAGTCATGTGGTGATGATGTCACCACTGGGTACACCAGGGAGAGAATGGGATAGGTATGGGTATATGGTGGTGGGAACAAGACAGGGCAACTGCTTGGATACAGGGAATGAGGTGTAGGGAAGATGACGCCAGTGTTCTGTGGAGGCAAGAGCAAGGAGACTAGGAAGTCAATGTGAAACATTTGTAGACTGAGAGATGCTCCTTAGAGTTCCTTCTGTTTTGCTGAATACATTGATGCTTGTGTTATTTCTCACACACCCTCATATTGCTGCCCCCTTAGTCTACACTAGTGTGACAGAGACTGGAAGAGGATAGGATAGAATGGTCTTAGGAGTTGGCTACAGAGCCAAGTATAAATTCTTCACATAAATAGTCATAGGAATGAATACAATGTTGTAGTGGATCAAGCTCTGGAACGTGTAATCAGGGAGACCCGAGTTTGAATCCTGTATCAGACGTTTAATAGCTTTGTGACCCTAGACAAGTCACTTAACCTCTTATATGCCTTGGTTATCCCATCTGTAATAGAAGAATAATAATAGCACCTACCACTCAGGGTTGTTGTGAAGATCAAATGAAATTTTATATGTGTGTGTATACACACATATGTATATGTATACATATGTGTAGTTATACATATACATACATACTTTAGTATCCACATAAATAGGCATCTACAGCATAGTATATATACATACATACATATATACATATATATGGCACTATATAAGAGCTGGCTATTGCAATTCTATAATTGTACTATAGTCCATATAAGTTAGAGAAAGTAGGAGGATGGAAATGCCTAAGTGAGGCAATGTCCTTGAATCCTCAAAGTAATTATAGTCCAGGTTGCTGAGAGTCATCTAAGTTACTCTGAAAAGGACAGAAGCAGTAAAAATAGAGTAGTCAGCTGGTGTTTTATTCTCCCAAATGGAACCATTATATGAGTTGTCTAGCTTTTATTTTTGTAAGATATGCATATATATGGAAATGCGTGTGTCTGTATACATACATATACATATAGAGAGAAAGAGATAGATAAAGAGAGAGACAGAAAAAGAGAGAACACACACAGAGAACACAGAGAGACACAGAAAGAACACACACACACAGAGAAAGAGAGAGAGAGAGAAAGAGACAGAGACAGAGACAGAGAAAGGGAGAGAGATATGTGGTGGCTGGTGGTATACTGGATAGAGCACTGAGCCTGGGATCAGAAAGACTCCTCTTCCTTAATTCAATTCTGACCTCAGATAATTCCTCGCTGCATCACCCTGGGCGAATCACTTAAGCCTGATGGCCTCAGTTTCCTCATCTGTAAAATGAGCTGGAAAAGGAAATGGCAAACTACTTCAGCATCTTTGCCAAGAAAACCCCAAATGGGGTCACAGAGTTAGACGAAATGGCTGTAACAGCAACATATGGAAATATATACATACATATGTATATAGAGATAAATGCATAATATGTATATGTACACATATAATGTATAGACGTACACAGCAGGAGCAGTGTTACATATTAGATAAAAAATTGGCATCAATTAGGACAACCCAAGTTCAAATTCTGCCTCTGGCATCTTATGAGCTTAAACAGGTAAATCATTAAATCTCTCTGTGTCCCAGGCATCTTTCTAAGTCTATAATTTGCAAAGCACTTGCCAACTTGCCTTGGTAGAGGGCATTTCTTCACTAGAAATTTACCTATATTAATATAGGGTCTAATAAGAGGGACTTGTATGCATATTTAGATAATATGTATACATATTAAGTATATGTATGTTAAATATGTATATCTATGTATATTAAGTGCACACACACATAAATGTGTATGTATATACGTGTGTATGTGTGTGTGTGTATATATATATATACACACACACATATACAAAATGTATACACATAAAATTTATTCTAGACAGATATTTAGCCCCAATCAGCAGGGAGCTGATGGAAAGTTTAGTCTCTAGGATAATAGTACTAGCAGTTGGTGTTCCTACCAGGTATGAGACAGAGACAGTCATAATGGATCTGGTCAGAGGAGACTACACAAGTGAGAAACCCCACCCCAGATTCACACAGCTGTTCAACAGCATTTAACCCATTTTACTTTCAAGAACAAACTCCCCAAATAGAACTATTTCTCTGACTTGCCTTTTGGGAAGGTGATAGTTAATAATCATTTAAAAGCTGCATATGTAATCTGTTTGGAGTAGCTAGAGCATTCATTTCTCCTTTCAGCTGCTAACTTGTCTGGGTTTCCTATGACTCTGTTGTTTTAACTTTTTTTAATAGCTGATGTGCAACATGCCTGACGCCAAAGTCCTTTCTTCTGGAAAGTTGAATGCTACAGAGGCTCAGTCTATTTATAATATTCAAAGGAGACCTTCAAGGGCCATCCACAAATCACATCCCGACAGGAATGACAGAAGTATAAAGGGCTGTTTATGTACAGTGATTTAACCCAGAATGAGTCCTGGGGGAGGTAGACTTGGGTGATGGGAGGTTAGTTTAGCTGGCTTCTTGGCCAGCAATTAATGACAGGCTACACCTGGTGGTTGTTAAAAAAAGAAATCACCACAGAAAGGGAGAGGGTGAAGAAGGAGATGGAGAGAGACCAAAAGGAGAAGAGAGAAAGCACACAGAAACATGGACTTCAGGAGTCAGAGAAAAAAGAAAACATGAAGAAAAAGGGAAAGGAGAGAGAAAAGAAGAAAGGGTAAAAAGAAGGGAGGGATGGAAGGAGAAAGGAAGTGAGGGAGAGGAAAGAGAGGAAGGAAGGAGGAAAGGAAGGGAGGGAAGAAAAGAACAGGGAAAGGAAAGTCATGATTGAAAAAGTAGAACCAGTAGCCCTTCTTCTTGTTTTTTTTTTAATGTTTTGTCCAAAAATTTATATTTATAGAAGAGAAATGTGTGAGTGCATTCCAGCAACCATCTGAAAAATGCTTTTGTTAGTATTCTCAGTGCAACTTGGACCAGGTATATGGGTCTTTAGATAATATTAAGTTGAAATTAATTGGCAGAGGCTAAACCACAAAATCCTCGGCTGTCTCTAGCACTGGAGTTTTTATTTCAGCTTGTCAAGTAAATGTGTTGGGAAGATGCTAATTAAATCGGAACAGATGGTTGCATTTAGCTCAGATATTAATTCTTAGATATTTAATTGAAACATTTGTCTGTTGTAAGCAGAGGGTGTGATTTTATTGTATTGATTGGCAAGATAGCATCAATTCTATGAAAGATAATTAGAAAGTCTGACCCAAATTGTTTGCATAGCTTTTAAGCCCTGGAGAAGACTAAGGGTTGGTTGGGTCTCATGAAAAGCTACCTTTATTGCAATAGTCAGAGGGTTAGAGTTGGAAGGGATCTTAGAGATCATTGAGTCTGACTCCATTATACATCTGAGACCCAGGGAGATCTCTGGGTCACTGGTCTACTGTCTCATAGGGAGAAGCTGATCCCAAAGCATGTTTCCAAAGTCAGTGGCTTTTCCACTCTACCTTCCCATTTGCTGTCACAATTGTTCCATAGTGCCTGAAATGGTAAAATCTCTCTAGACCTTAGAGATGATTTATCTTAATTTAATTTTTATAAATTATTTCCTAGTTTATTATTACATAAATAATATTTTAATTAATAATTTAAAAATAAATAATTATTTCATAAATTATTATCTTAATGTTAACAGATGAGAAATTGAGGTCCCGAGATTACACAGCTAATAAGTCTCAGAACTGAGATTTGATCTCAGGTCCTGTGACTTCATGTCCACTGCTTTTTCTACCATATCACTTAACAAAGAGTCAGTATAGTCTAGAGTAAAGAAGATCAACTGGGAGTCGTGACTCAGATTCTTGTCTTTTCTACCCCTAAATAGCTGTGTGGGCAAATCACCTAAAATCTCCAGGCTTCTATCTCCTCATCTATAAAATGTAAAGCATTATTATCTACAAGTGAAGGGGAAGGATGGGAAGGAAGCGTTAACCACTTCTAGCACCAAGTTCTCTGGTTCTGTGAAGATCTGTGCATGCCCGCAGCAGAACTTCCAAAAACAGAACTATGTGGAATAACAACATACTCAAGAACTTTCTTATGATTTTGTTGTTGCTGTTTTATGAAGCGGAGAGAGTATGAGAATCCAGAGACCTTGGGTTAAGTGTTACTATCCCCACAGATTGGTAAATTGCGAGGAAGGTAACTGAAATCTGTTTTTTCATCTGCAAAATGATTAAAGATTCCAGTGCTTTGCTTACTGTGCAGACAAACAAAATGATAGTCTTTATCCTCCCTTTCTCATATTCCCCTCCTATCTCCTATTGTGTGGCAAGTGCAGGCATAATCAGCCCCCTGGAATCTACCTCCTGCCCATCCCCTCCCATCCTAGTGGATCAGCTCTGTTCCCGGCCACAGCACCCATGAGTACCAGGGGACAGCTTGGTCTTCTTGGTTCCCTATCCCTTTCAGAGGATGTTGTTGCTACACATAATCAAGAAGAATGCAACTCCATTCTCTTCCTGGCTGCCATCCAGCAAGCCTCAACTGCAGGATGGGAGAACCCAGGCTGATTAGCAATTCACATGAAAAAGACAGTAATTTTAGTCTCCTGCAAAACCTTCGTTAGCCAAAAGGGTGAAATAATGGCAAAAAATATTTTTAATACAATCTTCAGCTATATTAATAGCATCCAGAGTAAAGGAGGGGATAGATCCATTGTATTTGCTGCTCTTGCCACATCTAGACTACTGTGTTTAATTCTGAATACCATATAGTAAGTGTTTCCTGATGGACTAGAGCTATCTGATGTACTAGAGAGAGGTATGGTCATGGAGTCCAAAGGCCTGCATTTAAGTCCTTCTTCTGAACTATACCATCAGTATAGATAGACATAGGCAAAATCACTTCTTAGTAACACAGGTAAATTTTAGACTGTGACAGACTAATTGTCATTCTGCATCAGTGGAGGCATTTCAACCCTTGGGAGATCCCCACATCAGGAAAATTACAGGTTCAGAATGAAACCCACTATTATCACCACCACTATACACAAAAAGACAAATTGTGGAATGTCACCAAGAGGGCTCAGAGTCTAGAAAACATGTCAATTTACAAGCCAAGGGTGTTGGGGGTGGGGTAGCACCACCTTTTGAAGTAAGAGCAGACATAGTATATTCTCCCAAGAATACCATTTGGAGACTAAATATTAAATAAATAGATCGTAGGTCAGACTGATGGTAGTATATGTTATGTTCTAAATGAGACTATCAAGTATCTTAAAGGTTACAGGAATAGTTCACGATTGTGACAGCTTGAGGACAACCATGTTTTTTTTTCCCCTTATAATCAATGCCAGAATTCTTCTTCCTTCCCATACAATTAAATCTAATGACTAGATGAGTCGAAGACCTGGAACATCTGTTCCAGTTTTATCAGACCATTCTCCCCATTCTATCATCAATTAATTTCTCCAAGGAACCACTCAATAGCTTAGGTTGTGGATAGATTATGAAGAGTAAGAAGAGAATGGTTATAAATATTTGGAAGCAAAAGGTGATTGAAAAAACAAATGGAGATGTCAAGCTTCCAGAAAGTTGAATCCTACACCCATCCTGACACCCCAGATTTTTATATTAAGAGTCCAAGATATCCTTCGTAGCTTTATATTGACATTACAAATGTACTGGAAAAATTTAAGCAAATATTAAAATATTATTTCTGTTCAAGCCTTCCCAAAGTAGGTTGTAAAAAGTCCCTTTCGTACATCAGACTTTGTTTTCATTGTCATGGCTGCTATTTGAGTTTACAATTGTACCACTGGAAAAAGCCAGTTCTAGGAATGAGATTGTCATGGAGTAAAAAGCAAAGGAATCATGGCTTCCTGCAAGAACCAGTCTCCTCTTGTGGAGCATCAGATCATCGACTGGGCTCTGATTTGTACCTGTCATCATCATTCATGAGATTGGCAGTCAGGATAATTGTGAAGGTTCTCCAAATTCTTTTCTCTTGTGCAATATTTCAGTTTCAGTGATGAAGCCAAAGCAAGAAGATTTGTTAGCTAGCAACCACTCTGTTTAACTAGTCCATCTGCTGGAAGAGGACAGTGGAGCTTGTTGGGTAAGAAGGAAAGAAAAATAAAAAGAAAGGGTAGATGGACCATAAATATGGATTGGGGAGCTGGATGGGATCTTAGAGGTAGTCAAGTGCAACTACCTCATTTTACAGAGGAAGAAATTGAAGCAAATGAAGGATAAGTGACTTGCCCAGGGTCATGCATTCAGTAAATATCTGAGGGAGAATTTGAACTTAGATCTTCTGAATAATAATAGCTAACATTTATATAGCACTTACTATATGCCAGACACTGTGCTAAGTTCTTTTCACTTTTCACTTTTCACTTTGATCCTCCCAACAACCCCATGAAGTGGTTGCTGTTACTATCTCTATTTCACAGATGAGGAAACTGAGGCAAATGAAGGTTAAGTGACTTGCTGAGGATCTTACAGTAGTGTGTTTGAGACAAAATTTGAACCTAGCCTTTGGACTTCAAATCCCATTGTTCTCCACCATAACATGAAGAAGTTTTAGGTGGTGAAAACAGACTCTAGAAAAGGGGTATTTAAACTTTTTATGTCATGGATCCCCTCTGGCAGTCTGTTAAAATCTATGTACCCTTTTCAGAATAGAGGTTTTAAATTCATAAAATAAAATATAGTTACCAAGGAAACCAATTATATTGAAATTGGTACAAAATATTAAAACAAAAACAAGTTCACAAGTTAAGAACACTTGCCTATGATCACAGACTTAGAAGGAATTTTCAAGGTCATCTAATACAGCCCAATCAGCTGAGGCCCAGAGAGATGTTTTGCTTACAAATGGTAAGTGGTGAAGCCAGGATTTGACCTAACAACCTCTGACTTGAGCGTCAATGTTCTTTCCAGTGTATCATGTTGCATCTGAGTGGGTTCATATCCCTTCAGAATCAAGGGAGTGGAATTAAAACCCCCATAGAAACAGGAGTAGGGAATGTTTCTCCCTAAAATGAAGCATTGGGCTTGTTTTATCTAGCTCTTGTGATAAGGATCCTGGTGATCGATAAGATTGCAGAGCAGGTTTGTCTGCTTTCCTTGGGAAATGGGAATTGTATAGTTGGGCAGTTAATGATTGGCAGTAGTAGGTCACTGTACATTCACACTGGGAAGTGTGGAGGCAGGTGAAAATTCTGTGAAGTATTTAATGTTATAGAGTAATAAAAGTAAGCCACATGTCACTAAAAAACTCTCAGTTAGGGCAGAAGACAAGGGTTCAAGTCCTTTGCCTCTGTTACTAACCTGTGTGAAGCTTTGTGAAGGCCCTGGGGATAGAAAGAGAGATAAAGGCACAAGGAGTTTACAGTCTAATGGAAAGAAGGACAAGTACGGAAATAATTATGTTATAAGGGAAAGTAAGAAGAAATCCAAGGAAAATGTGGCAATAAATTTGAAGATGAGTAGAGAAGTATAGGAAGACTTATATGAACTGATGCAGTGTAAGATGACCAGAACAGGGAGCACAATAGATATGATAACTGCAATAGTAATAAATTGAAAGAATAATACCAAAAAAACCCAATTAAAACAATGCTGCGAATTGTAATGGCCAGTACTGGTTCCAAAGAGCAGATATGAGAACATGCCTGTCTCCTGTTGCAGGAGTAGTAGATTATGGAAATGGAACAGTGTTTAAAATCAGACTTGTTTGATATATTGGTTAATTTTGCTATCTATTCCATACTGTGCCCTCTTCTTATACTTCCTTATACCAAATGGCTTTCTGGCATGGGGAACTGGAGGAATATATTTTGAAATGTAAGTGAAATAAAGACAAAAATTATCAACAACACAAAAATATATTTAAAGAAATTTGGGGATGAAGAGATCAATTTCACCTAAGCTTCACAATAAATATAATAAGCAATACCTGAGTTGAACCCTGAAGGATGGGTGGGAGTTGAACGAATAAAGATGATTGGCAAATCCATATCTTTCATGGTTTGTATAAAGGCCCAGAGATAGAAGAGGGCAGGACAAGAATTTGAGTTAGAGATATCTCACTTTAGTTGGAGTGTAAAATATATTTTAATTATTTTCCTGTCACATCCAACTCTCCATGACCCCACTTAGGGTTTTTATAGCAAAGATTCTGGAGTTGATTTGCCATTCCCTTCTCCAACTCATTTTACAGATGAGAAAACTGAAGCAAACAGGGTTAAATGACTTGCTCTGTGTCATAGCTAGTAAATGTCTGAGACTAAATTTGAACTCAAGTCTTCCTTACTCCAGGCTTGGTTCTTTATCCACTGAGCCTCCCAGCTGCCCTATAAAAAACATTATAGGAAGTAAAGAGTTTGAGATATGGTGGGAGTCAGATGATAGAAGACTTGGCATATTTTGTGCAGTATTCTCTGCTAGGCACTAGACATACCAAAAAAAATGTCATGGTCTTTATTATCAAGAAACTTATCTAAAGGTGGGAAAGTCATTTATACATATAACTAAGAAAAGTTATATTTGTTGTTGAACCGTGTCCAACTCTTTGTGACCCCATTTAGGGTTTTCTTGGCAAAGATTCTGCAGTGATTTGCCATTCCTTTTTCCAGTTTATTTTATAGATGAGGAAACTGAAGCAAACAGGGTTAAGTGACTTGCTCAGAATTACATAGCTAGGAAGTGACTGAGGCCAGATTTGAATTCAGGTAGATGAGTCCTCCTGACTCCAGATACTCTATCCATTGTGCCACCTAGCTTCTCCCTATAGAGGAATGTATAGGGCAATGTGTAGGGCAAATGGGAGATCACAGACCATAGAAAGGTAACCCTTCAGCTAGGTCTTAAGGAAACAGAAAGATTTCAGTAGCATCAATGAGGAGAGAGTATGTTCTTGTCATGGAGACAGATTGTATAAATACACAGGTTGCAGAGCATAGGACAAGATTGGGGAACAGAGTAGTGCAAAATAAGATTGGAAAGGAAGAGTGGGTCCATTTTGTAGAAGACAGGGGTCCATTCCAGTGACCCTGGATTTTCTACCCTGGGTAATGGGGAGATGTTCAATGCTTTTGACTAGAGAAGTAGCTAAGGTCAAGCCTGAATCTTCCAGAATATAAAGGAAGTGGCTAGCAAATCTTTTTGTATTGTGAATGATTTCTCCCTAATTTGTGAGCTTGCACTTTCTTTAAAAAAGATACACTGAAACATAGTCATATATCATTTAGTTTGTTTATATGTATGTGTGTGTATGTACACACATGTATGTAATGGCGGATGAGGGTGTGGAGAGCTGGGATTGGTCATTAGGAGCCCCAGTCTTTGGTATGTACAGTGTTTCATGCCTGCTGCATACCCATGTGGAGTATTGGTGAACCTGCTTTGGGGAATAAACAATGGAGACTCTTGATTTGTGTTGCAGAGCCTATACAAGTATTCTGTGCCTGTGTCCTGCCATTTATTATGTGATGAAGAAAAGCCTTTTAACTGTATGATGAACCGGAGCTGAGTGTGCTAACAGAAGCCACAGACAGGTGATGTATCTATTTTTTTTTTGCCTGGTGGTGAGAAAGAAGTGCTAAAAGAGTCCATGTGGAGAGCAGAGCAACAGGAACAGCTGGCAGTGACCTGATCTCCCCCTGGGCCAGTGTGTGGTCCTGAATGCTTTCTACTGATGCTTTGTTTGGGTATTTCTTTCATTAGGAGAAAGAGTATTGAAGATGGACTGCATCAGGGAAAGACCTTTTGAGTTTTAAAAGAGTAGAATTTTCAGAGACTTAGTAGCTATCAGAGCTGGTCACTGATAAGGTTGACCTGATGAAGAATTGGCCCTGAGGTTTGGCTTGCAAGACCCAGATCAGCCATGAGTCAACTCAGCAGGCAGGCCTGATGAGGAGCCTGTAAGTGCAGCTGCGTGGTGGCCTGCTTGACCCAGCTCAGCAGTGTATCAGCCCAGCAGTCAAGACTCCATAGCCTGCAATCCAGGGAGCAATTTATTCATTGTCTTCTGCACCTAGAAGTGAATTTGATGAGGAGGATACTTTATGGCTACCATTTTAAGTTTGAGTCTGTTCCCCTTAGCGGAAAGTGTGTTCCAGCTTAGGGGGAATGGTTTTGAACTGAGATTTTTTTTTTTATATCTATCCTCAGTAAATATCCCTTTATAAAAGCTAATTGTAGGATTGGTTCATACATTGTTGCTTATAAATTATATTAATGAGAGATCAATGGGTCAAAATGATATTGGGTCAAGCAATCACTGGTGATTGATATTGGGGAGAAGATGTCAAAGGCAGGTGTGATAGTAAAAGCTACCAACACTGAAGGGAACATGTAGCCTTGCTCTTGGGCCTGGGCCTGCCAGTGCTAGTGAGGGCTGAGAGAATGGGAACTGGAGCCTCTGTGGGCTTCTTATGTTTACCCCTTCTCCTTGTACATCAGGACTAGGGACTCTCCCACTTCATTCATGTCTTACCATTGAGCCTAAGTGTCAGTGCTCAGCACTCTGTGGATGATCAATAAAAAGGTAGAGCTTGGAATTTTGGAGTTGGATGATCTAATTTGACAGCTGGATGGTATAACAGATAAAAAGGAGCCTAGGTTATTGCACCTGGATTCAGGAAGACTTCAGTTCAAATTTTGCCTCAAATACTAGTCTCTGGTCTCAGATACTAGGCCCTACTGACTAGAACCTAGTCAACGGTCCATAAACAGTTATTGAACCCCTAATAAGTGCCAGGAACCTGTGCTAAACTGAGAATACACAAAAGAAAAAGACAGTCCCTGCTCTCAAGGACCTAAAACTCTCATAGAAGACAACACAAAAAAATGGGGAAAGGGTGAGCCCCTAGATAGGATATGAGGCATGATACTCCTAGAGTAAGAACTAAGCAGAGCAACTGATGGGAAATGAAATGAAGCTGGAAAAGTTGGTCATACAGTTGTGTCCAACTCTTTGTGATCCCATTTGGGGTTTTCTTGGCAAAGATACTGGAGGAGTTTGCCATTTCTTTCTCCAGTTAATTTTACAGATGAAGAAACTGAGGCAAACAGGGTGATGTGACTTGTCCAGGATCACGCAGCTAGCAAGAATCTGAGGCCAGATTGAACTCAGGGAGATGTCTTCTTGACTCCAAGTCTAGTGCTTTCTCCACTGAATCACCGAGCTGAGTATCAAATCTGAATCAATCTCCAGGATGATGAGATTTCAGGTGATGAACTTATCTGGGGAATGGGAGTGGGAATTAAACTATTTAGTTAACAATTTAATAATTATTATTTAATTTAATAATAAAATTATTTAAAAATTATTCAATTCCTCCAGAAGTACCTCAGTTTCCTCATCTGTAAAATTAGGAAGTTGAATTCAGGGCTCTCTGAGATCCCTTCAAAGCTCTAAACCTATGATCCTATGACGTTTCAACACCCACACTTTCCTTTCCCCCCAGTTTTCTTTTTTAATATGAACATAACAAAGAGGAACTTTTAAACATACAAAGAAAAACAAATGTTTATTTTTATCTGAATCATATATGAAATGGTGAACTTGCACCATTTTTAAAAAAGATTTGTTAAATTTAACAGGGTAGTAACAAAATCACCTGTTTGTATCCCCTTCTGAACTTTTTGTTTGCTTTTGTGTATTGTTTTAATACTTATTGATGCCTCTTTCTTCATACTACAATTCCATCAATGCCCACTAACTCCTTATTGTCATAAAAAAGTATAATCAAGAAAATTAAATTAAAACCTTGGTGCTAGCATCATTTCACAGATAATAAAACAGAGACTTAAAAACACAACTAATTTGCCAGAGGTCTACATGTCAAACTAGACCCCAGTTCTCCTGACTTCCGAGCTTGGGACTTTCCATTGTTTGTTTCCTTTTCATTTTATTCAAAGCAAATGGAAGAACTGCTACGTGATTGACTAACTTACCTAATAATCATCAGAATAAGAGAAGCTGGCATTTATATGGCATGTTAAGGTTTACCAGGGGACTTACATATATTATCTTAGTTGAGTCTCATAACAACCCTGGGAGGCCCAAGGACCCAAGGTCAACAGGGTCAACATTCAATGTAGTTCTATGTAGGGAGAGTGCTAAGCACTCAGTGCGGATTGCTTTAGCTATAGTAGGAGACATCCCACAGAACGTGATGACTGAACAAAATATTAGCCTTATTAAGATCATGAGAGCTTTTCTCTCAAGCTCAGGATTTGCTGCTTCAGTCACGTCCCTGAAACAAGATGGTGAAGGTCAGAGTCAACAGGTTTAGCCATATTGGGCACCTGGTGACTAGAGCTGCATTCACCTCAGGTAGAATAGACATTGTGGCCGCCAATGACCCCTTCATTGACCTCAACTACGTGATTTATATATTTCAAAATGACTCTACCCATAGCAAGTCCAAGGGTACTGTCAAGGTTGAGAATGGGAAGCTGGTGATCAATGGAAAAGCCATTACCATCTTCCAGGAGCATGATCCCCAATATCAAATGGGGAGATGCTGGAGCCAAGTACGTTGTAGAGTCCACTGGAGTCTTTACCACCACAGAAAAGGCTAGAGTTCACTTGAAGGGTGGAGCTAAGAGCATCATCATCTCTACCCTTTCTGTTGATGCCCCAATGTTCGTGATAGGAGTGAACCATGGGAAATATGATAATTCCCTTAAGATTGTCAGTAATGCTTCCTGCACTACAAACTGCTTGGCCCCCTTGGCCAAGGTCATTTATGACAACTTTGGCATTGTGGAAGGATTCATGACTATAGTCCATGCCATTAATGTTACCCAGAAGACAGTACATGGCCCCTCTGGTAAGCTATGGTGTGATGGGCATGGTGGTGCCCAAAATATCATCCAGCCTTCCACTGGTGCTGCTAAGGCTGCCGGCAAGGTCATACATGAGCTGAAAGGGAAGCTCACAGGCATGGCCTTCCATGTTCCTACTCCCAGTGTATCTGTTGTGGATCTGACCTGCTGGCTGAAGAAACTTGCTAAATATGATGATATCAAGAAAGTGGTAAAGTAGGCATCAGAGGGGCAAAAGGGCATCTTGGGCTACACAGAGGACCAAGTTGTATCTTGTGACTTTAATAGCAACACCCAGTCTTCTTCCTTTGATGTTGGTGCTGGTATTGCCTTCAACAACCATTTTGTCAAGCTCATTTCTTGGTACAATAATGAGTATGATTACAGCAACCATGTAGTAGACTTCATGGTCTACATGGCCTCCAAGGAGTAATGTAGAAAGCCATGGATCTTCACCCCAGCAAACAAAGGAGTTCCATCACTGGGGCGGGGGGGCTCTACCTTCCTAACGTATGTTCCTATACTGGGGATCCCATGTTCCATTCACATCCTTGTCCCAAAGTATCCCTGTGGTAGGGGGGAAAGTCCTAGAATTCTATATTGTGTACCATCAATAAAGTTACCATATTCAGTGCAAAAAGGTCATGAAAGTTTGAGCTTAAATCACATGTTGTTCGGTTGTTTTCAGTTATATGTAACTCTTCATGACTCCATTTGGGGTTTTCTTGGCAGAGATACTGGAGTGGTTCACCATTTCCTTCCTCCTTTACAGATGAGGAAACTGAAGCAAAGAGGGTTAAGTGACTTGCCTAGAGTCATGCAGCTAGTGAGTATGTGAGGCCAGATTTGATCTCAGCAAGATGCATTTTCCTGACTCCAGACTTGACACTCTCATCTATTATGTCACCTAGCTGCCCTCAAGTCCCTTCTGTCCTACTGAATAACTGTGTGACTTTGGGATGGTCATTTTCACCTCTCTTGGCCTCAGTTTCCCAATTTGAAAGATAAAAGGGGTGGATTTCATGATCTTTAAGGTCAAGCTCTAGCATTCTATGCACCTATGACCTCAAATGCTTTGTTACATGTTCTAAGAAAAAGCAAATGGGGAGGGATTTGGGATTGTTGGATTACCAGTTCTCCTCATTGCTATCCTCCACAACAATTATCTTCTAAAAGAGACAACCAGTGGTTCTGATGAGCTGTACTAGGCAAAGTCCAGCCTTGTGGTTTTCATCATTAGTGACTCTATGTAATAACACAGAGTTACATCAAGCAATATCACTTCAAGCCCTGTGGTGGGGTGGCCAGCCTCTACACTCACCCGCTCTTAATTTCATCTCTTGGATCCTTCCTGAAACACACTCAGGGCAACCAGTTGGCTGCCATCTCTAACTCTTGTCTCTCACTACTTGCCAAAGTCCCTATAGCCTTTATACTTACCTGCCCTCACTTTCTTCACCTGTTGGGCCACCCCTGAAATCTAATTTCATGACCAAGTCTCAGATTCTCTGCTTTCAAACCAAATCCTAAGGTATCCTACTAAGACTCCCAAGGTCCATAATCAATTACTGTCTCTCTTTCCTCATACCTGCACTCACTTCTCAGGCTGACATCAGACACCTCGAAATGTCAGTCAACAAGCATTTATTAAGTTAATTAATGTTTATTATTATTAAATATAATTCTATTAGTAATTATCAAATCATTAATATGAATTATTAATTTATTTAATCAAAATCAATTAATTGATTGATTAGTGATTGTTTGTTAATCTATGCCAGGCACAAAGATGCAAAGAATGGCAAAAAACAAAAAAATAAACAAAATCTCTAGACATATACTGGCTTCCTGACAACCTCTTGATGTTTCTAAAAGTCCTCTGAAATCACAGCCACCTGCTCCCTCTCCATTCTCCTCCATGAACACCTTGGGTCTTTCTCTCTTAGCGCTATAATGTCCCTTACTATGATTTGTGATGTGGACAAAACATGACAGCTATAATATGCCTGAAAAGATACCTATTCATCATATTTTTACAGGTGCCTTTCTAACTTGCAATCAGAGCAGTTAAAGAACTCTTGCTAATTGGGAAAATAAATAGTCAAGAACTCTGATGGAAGAGCATGGTGACTTGCTCTCATTTTTGTCATGTGATATATTGATATGCTCATACATTTTAAAAATCGTAGTGGTCACAGATGCCCCAGAAGAAGGTATCCATTTGCAGAGCTCTCTCATTCACTGTTGCAATGGTTAGAGATTAGAATATCACGTTGCTGGACCACATCTGTAAGATATTGAATACAAATTGCATCTGAATTTTTCTTGCAAGGTAGCTGCTTCCATATGTACATCATTTGTTTCACATCTTGTTTGCAATAGTTTTAAATTGCCTGTCAGCTACTGGGAAGGGCTGATCCTACAAATTAGGGATGGAAAAGGAAAGCTTGCAATTTGTCCACCAGGAACCCATCCTGGATTTTTCCCTACAAAATGTACTCTGTTTTTAGAAATTTGGCCCTAAGGGTTTCAGTAAATTGGGACTTCTTTTTTTAGGGACTTGTCTCAACTCAAAACTTTTTCTCCCTAACAGTCGTTTACCCCAGCTGAAATGGATTTTTCATTTTTCATTCTCCTCTATATTCAAGGTCAAGTAATTGCTTACTTCTCTTATGGTTTAACATTCTAAGTATATTAAAACTCTATTATAAAGTACTTCCATAATACATAAAGTTCTGTTATTAAATATTTCATCAGTACATTGATTTTATTTGACTGGTTCTAATTCATAGCTCTGTCATTTAAAGTGACATGCAAACAGTACATCTTTGCCACTGAATTATGAAAAGCTTGAAATTCTAAACAAGGGAAAGAGATTATCAAAAATGACAAAATGAACAACTGTGGTTACATAAAAATCCAAGTTTTCTGCAAAAGGAAAATAAATATAGAATCAGAAGGAAAACAATTTGGAAAAAAATCTTCACAACAAATTTCTCTGATAAAGTTCTAACATCTAAGATATGTAATGAATTGATATAAATAAATAAGAATTAGTGCTATTCCCCAATAGATAAATGCCCAAACATATGAACAGGTACCTTTCAAATGGAGAAATGAAATCTGCCAACAGTTACATGAAAATATGCTTCAAGTTTCAAATGTAAGAGAAATGCAAGTGAAATTAATTCTAAGGTTTCACATTGTAACCATCAAATTGGCAACGATGACAAAAGAGGAAAATAACAATTGTTGGAGTATTTGTGGTAGGTCAGGTACACTAGAGTCCAGCTGGTGGAGCTGGGAGCTGCTTCAACCATTTTGGAAAACAATGTTACAGATTGAGAGAAATACAGAGATTTAGATGAGCTGATGCAGAATGAAATGAGCTGAGCCAGGAGAACCATGTAAGTGATGAAAACATAATGGGACAGGAAAGAACTCTGAAAGACTTCTACCAAAGCAGCAATCAATCAAAACTTCAGAAGCTGATGTTCAAACATACTTTCTACCATGTGTGGTGTTGGGGATAGAGCAATGGGTCTGGGGTCAGGAGGAACTGCATTCAAATCTAGTCTTAGATACTTACTAGCTATATGACCCTGGGCAAGGTACTTACCACTGTTTGCCTCAGTTTTCATAACTGCAAACTGGGAAATAAACTAGTTTATGTGAAGATCAACTGAGACAATATTTGTAAAAAGTTCTTAGCACAGTGCCTGGCACATAGTGAATGCTATATAATTGCTTATTCCCTTCCCCTGCCTACTTGGCCAAGAGGTATAGAATGAGGCATGCATTCTCAGACATGGCTAAAATGTTGGTTTGTTTTTCTTGATAGTTACAACTATCTGATGTTAGGAAGCAATCTCCAATGCATGTCAAAATTATACAAAATTCCTTAAAATATGTAATGAAAATGTAACATATGATTATTCCCTAAATATTTATATCAGGCAAGACATAAAACAATGAAATATATGCTCAGGAAAGTAGTTCACCAATATCATAGAATCAGCAGAGTCCAAGCTGAAATGGGACACCCTCCTGTAGAATGTGGGAATCTCCAGATTCCCCGGTTTGTTAATGTCTTTGTACCAGATTCAGTAAGCTCCAGAATAGTGCAGTATTCCTGAATGAGGTCCATAGTCATTCAAAAGGGTTTGGTTAGTCAACCATTTGAGACAAATGAAGCAGATAGTCTCATTTATGATACTGTAGGCTATTAGATATTTTAGAGTGTTCATCCATTATATACATATACATCATGCACATACACACATCTGTTGGACAAAAACTATAAATGAGCAATGATTTAGATCTGGAATTAAGCAGAAGAGTCAGTTAAATTACCTTTGGGAAATTGTCAAGTTCTTTTAATGATCTAAGAATTCTCCTCAAAACAGAAGCTCACCTTTTAATTACAAAATTCTACCTCTATTGTTTGATGACTACAGAAGCCAACAAAAAGGTGCATGGTGGGTGGGGACAGATTAGAATGTGTTACTAATAAGGGATTATGAAAAAGAGTCAGAGTAAAAAGTGTCATCAAAGAAATATGAGTGAAGAGGAAGATGGACTGGTCACATGGAAAGAGCAAGGGATAGCTAGCTGATAGTCAGTTCAAATGAATGTCAAAGAAAAGCTGGGAAGATCCTTAATTGATTTGATGTACTCCCTCTAGTGAACCTATGCTGAGATTTGGACAAAACTCACAAGGTGGACATGGCTGTCTTGAAACCTTCCTCACAGGAGAGAGTTTTCAAGTCATGGAGCAGTGGCTAGGGAACTAGACCAAGAGCCAGAAAGATCTTGACTCAAATCCTGCCCCAGACTCTTCCTAGATGTATGACTCAGGGCAAGTCATTTCACCTCTATGGGCCTCAGTTTCCCCATTTATAAAATTTGAGGGTTGGACTCAATGACCTTAAGATTCATTATAACCCTAAACCTACAAACATAAGCACCTTTTGAGTATTAATAATACAGTAGAATGGCAATTAGGGACTATTCAGTAAGAATTGCCATGAGATGACATATTCTGTTTCTGGGAAAACCTTTCTGTGACTGAAAATTTGTTAGCATGCAGGTTCTATGGAGAATAAATATATACTTTGCAAATATGCTTCCTCTATTCCTAACACACAACACAGAGGAAGTGATACGGATGAACAGATTATGATATTCCTTGTCAACTACTAGGAGACCCCCAGGACTTACTGAGCCAAATACCATTGGAGGAAAAACAGAATGGCTACTCAGATCTCCCTATGTCTGCTTTATTTCCTGTAGGGTTCTTAGCCATATGGAGGAGAGTGTATCCATCCACTATGGAAGTCAGCCAGCTAACCAGAATTTTGGATATGGTAATGCCTCTCTGAGGACAACTGGGCTTTATTCTGTCTCCTCAAATGAGGTGAACCCAGTGTGAGTAACTTATGTTGCCTAGTGGCAGTGTCCCTGATGGCAAAGCGGGCAAACCAACCTTATGATTTAAGGTGCACAACCCACTGTGGGTAGAGTTGGCTCAACTAATTCCACAGATGCTGTTTTTGAATGATTGGTGCTGGGGCCTTGTTTAACTTTATCTTGGAATGCATCAATAGTCTGTCTGTTTTGGGATACCAGAGGGAAACATGAACATTTATGTCTTACCACCATTTGGGGTTGGATACCAGTCAGACTGAGTATTTTCCTATCCCATGACCATGAAATGTCATGGCAAAATGGGAAGCCAAATCTTTTTATTTGAGTTAAGTGTTGACTTTAGGTCTGACTAATGAATTGAAATAGTTGTATTTACAATTTGGAAGACACAATTCCAGGGACTTTGGGGTCAGAGGAAGAAATATTATTTATCTCACTAAGTAATTATGAGTTTGGCTCCTATATTCCCATTACTTGGGGAGACCCAGGCAGTAGAACCTCTCCATTTTGATGAAATTTCCTCATCCCTATAAACAAGCATCCTCTCAGAACACTAGTGTCTTCAAGGATCATAAAGAAAGTTAAATAAGATAGAGGATCTGGGAGTACTTTCATCTGTTTTGATGGACTTAAACAGTGGAGGAGAACCTGAGGCCTTTGAGGCCACATGTGGCCTTTTGACCGAGTTCAAATTTTACAGAACAAATCCTTCTATTAAAGAGATTTGTTCCGTGAAAGTTGGATTCAGTCAAGCAGCTGTACTTGAGGACCTAGAGGGCCACATTGTGACCTTGAGATTGCAGATTATCCACCCCTGATTTAGGAGAAGAAGGAAAATGTAGGGAAAGGGGAATAAACTGGGGAGAAAAGAGAAAAGAAGGAGAGGGAACTTATTATCTAACGTAATATAGGTGCATGAGATGAAAAAAGTAGGGGGTGGGGAAATGGACATCCAATGAATCTCACTTTCAGATACACTGGACTAAAGAAAACTAAATACACATATAGACAGAGTTTGAAGTAGAAGCGTACTAAATGCAACAAGGAAATATTTGGGAGACAAGGAGAGAGGAGGTAAAGATTTAAGATGGGGAGTAAGATAAGTAATTTCATTTTTTCAGTGATAAAAAAATATATGCTTTCTCACTCCCATTCCTGCTTTAACATATAGAACAAAACCAACCAAATTTGTATAACTAACAGACATAGTCAAGCAAAACACATTCCTACCTTGGCCAAATCAAAAATCACCCTCAGTGACTGGGGCTTATTTTTCTTATAATTAATTCTCTCTGAATTTAAGCTCTCTCTTATTTTTCCACCTCCCTTCTCCTTGTTCTTCTTGTTTTCCTGTTGAATGAAATGCATTCCTGCCCCTAGCTCTGCTTATATGTGTAGTCTGGGACTAGAGGTTTTCTGGAGCTAGCTTATATTGGTTAGTGAAAGCTGGTTGTTAAATATTTAGTGGTTTTAAACTGAGGTTTCAGTTTAAACCTCAGAAATTAGCAAATGCCACAAATCAGAGTTTGATTTATCGTTTTGTGGATTGTCTAGACTTAAGAATGTACTGAAAAAAATGTTAATAGTGTAGATTAAATTTAAAAGTATATCATGCATTTTCAGAGAGTTGTTTGTTAAACCTTTACCAGCATGGCTTTGATTCTACTTAAAATCTATGTAACCCTGGTCAAGTCATTTAACCTCAGTTTCCTAATTTGTTAAATGGGCACAATAATAGTACCTCCCAGGGTTGTTGTGAGGATGAAATGAGATAATGCCTGTAAAATACTTAGCACCTAGTAGGGGCTATATAAATATTAGCTATTATTATATTCCTTATTAGATTGTGAGCTCCTTGAGGGTAGGTACTGTACTTTATTTCCTTTTGAATCTTCAGTGCTTAACACATTACTTGACACATAGTAGATGCTTAATAAATGTTGATTGATTGATCCATTCTACTTTTCAAGGTTAAAATGTTTAAAATGTGAACTCACTGTGTTAAACTATGAATTTTACTTCTATATCTTTCCTCTATGACCCTCATTTCTTTTCTAATTATTTCCTCTAATGCTTTCCTTTCATTTATCAAATCACTTTTAGACTTGTTACTTTCGACTATTGCTTCATTGCTTCCAGGAATTTCAGCTGAACTTGGATCTTTGCGGCGTTTTCCTTTGAAGTTTGACTGTAGAACATTTTAAAGTAATTTCCTTCTTCTGAATTTGTGGCTTGTATGCCCTTGTTGCCACAATGATGGGATACTTTTTGCTTGTTTTGTTTTGTTCTTTACTCATTCTTCCGGCATCAGTTCTTGGATTGGGTTTTGTGTTGGGGATATGATCTGAGCATTTCTGAAGAAATGTCTGTTCCTGGATTGGTCTTGTTTTGAAATTTCTTGGGTCCTACTGCTGCTTGAGTGTTGAGTTCTTCAAGGAGCAGTTTGACTCAGGATCATTCCTAAGCAAAATCAACCCCAGTGTCAAGGAATGGGAAGGTGAAATTAAAAAGAAAGAAACAAAGAATAAAAACCATATGATCAGAGGGAGTGTAAGAGGGTGATACAGCAGAAACAATGTTTCAATTGCAGGTTCCTAGGGTTAATCAAACTCCTCTTTCACCACCTTCTTCTTTGTAAAGATCAAAGATAGAGGAGAGAGAAGAGAGGAAAAATACAAGAGGGTAGAATGGAAGAAAATAAATAATTCGCAAGTGTGTGTATGTGTGTGTACTTGCCGGTAGCCTCCTTTGATTGGCTGTGTGGCTGGAGAGGCTTTGTCTACAAGACTGGCCAAACTGGGGCAGTGTCTCTCTTCCCTGGGAGACCCTTTCCTGTTGTGTCCAGCGCAGTTCACCAGCATCTTAGATACCATAAGCTAAACTGGTCAGTGGAGAATGACTTCCTTCCCCTGCTCACCATCTCTGAGAAGTAGGTCGGGGTTGTTTGTCCTGCTTTGTTTCTCTTGTCCTGTTTCAGGTACCAGCTATAATCCCCCTGAATCTGGGAGTTGGAAACATGGCAGCCTTGAAGTCGGGATTGCAGGTGGGATGTTGTAGTCAGTGAGCTTGGCAGGAAAGGCCAGAGAAGCCAAGGTACCTGGGACTCTAGCCAGAGGTGGACTTTTGAATTTGGAACTAGAATTATGCCCTATGGGAATTGGGTAAGCTGTGAACCTAATCCTTTTCCCCTCGCCAGAGTATGATGAGGTGCTACAAAGTGGGGGGAGGCATTGTGCTCCATATAGTGGGGAGTAAACCTTATATACTTATGATCACAATGCTTAGTGCAGTGCTTAATAAATGTTTCTTTGTTGATTGAACATCACATCGAAGTATGTATTTCCTTGTAAAAATTGATCCAATTTTTAGTGGCTAAATGGAACTTGGGGCAGGCAACCACTCCCTACAACTGGAGGAATGCCATCAGTGGGTGCAGAGAGCCTAGTCCCTCCCAAATTCTCTTAATAATACTGAAGAATCCTAGGAGAGAGGTGAAACATAACACACCTGGCCTTAAGGAGGTGAGAACCAGATTGGCCAGTGTTACATAAGGATCACACTTGAAGCAAAAATAGCCACACGGAGTCAACATATGGTGCTGGCACAAAATTGACTATACTTCAGGTATATTAAAAAACTTGGGATAATAATTATGATTTTTAATAAGGCAATGATAAAAATAGAAATGAAAATAAGAGCTAAGCAGGAAAACAGTCACACTTGGTGAAGCTGTGAATTGGTATAGTCAATTCAGATAGATATTTGGAATTATGCCAAAGGGATCACTGAACCGTATATATCCTTTGAACCACTGAAATCACTACTCAAGCTATACTCCCAAGAGATAAAAAAAAGAAAAGAACTCTTTTGTACAAAAAAAATGTTATAAAAGTTCTTTTGATTATAACAACCCATTAGTTGGAGAATGGCTGGTATGGTAAATGAATGTAACAAGAAATGTAAGTGGGAAGACTTGTATAGACTGATGCTAAGTGAAATGAGGAGAACCATGAGAAAAATTTGTATAACAGCCATAACATTACAAAGGTAAACAATTCTGAAAGCATTAAGAACCCTAATGAATACAATGACCAGTCATGACTTCAGATGACTGACAGTGAAACATGCTACCTACCCATGATGGAGAAATGATAGACTCTAGTTCCACTGTAAATACACATGACCAGTGTAGAAATGTGCTTCACTCAATTATGTGTATTTGATACAAGGGATTTGTTTTTTTGTTGAGCTTTTTTTCTTTCTTTGGAGAAGTGGGAGGAAAAAGAGGGATGGGGTGGGGTGGGCAAAGAAAAAAAGGAAAAGGGAGCATTATAGCTTTTAAAAATGCACAGGAAAGAGCTGAGGTAAGGGTCACAGACAAGCTTTGAAAGTTATATGTTAAATCTTCCACATATTTAGAAAGAAAGGCAAGAGGTACATGGTGAAAATCTACAGTTTCAGGTGCACCTCCTCCACTTTTCTTTTCTACAATGCAGACAGAAATGTCCCTTTATTTGGTGTTTGTTAAGCTCCGAATTTTAGAAATTATGGTAGAAGTGAATAGGTGGAGGCAGCTGAGGTGTAAAGAAAGAATGCTAGATTCAAAGGCAAAGGACCCAAGTTTGAATCCAGGTGTGATTCTTTACTGCCTGTGTGACATTTGCCAAATATCTTAACCTCTCTGGGCTTCAGATTCCTCTTCAAAATGAAGGAGTTTGACAGGATAATCTCTAAGATCACTTCCAATTTTAAATCCCCTAATCCTTTGAGTCAGCTGGATTGTGTTTGGGGAATTATACAGGGCTTTCAAGAATTCCAGGCAGGTCCCTGGTGCTAAAATTGTTCATTTTAATATCAGTGCTTCACTGACATTGCTCCATAGCTGCAAGTCATGGAAAACCATACTTTCTGAAGAATACAAATTACATGTGGCCCAAAAGACGATCAAGAAATATGTAATAGACACCATTTCTGTCCATTTTTTCAGTTGTGCCTGACTTTTCATGGCTCCATTTGGGGTTTTCTTGACAAAGATCCTAGAGTGGTTTATCATTTCCTTCTCTGGCTCTTTTTACAGATGAGGAAACTGAGGCAAACAGCATTAAATGACTTGCCAAGGGTCACACAGCTAGTAAGTGTCTGAGGTCAGATTGAACTCAGGAAGATTAGTCTTCCTTAATGCAAGCCAGGCACTCTATCCACTCTGCTACCTATCTGCCTGATGGGTGTCATTCATCTGCAACATATTATCAGTGATGGCTTTTATATGAGGTATCTGGGTGGTTCAGGGGATAGACTTCTGAACCTGGAGTCAGGAAGACCTGAGTTCAAATTTCTCCTCAGATGCATTACTAGATATGTGACCATGAGCTAAATACTTAACTTCTATCTACCTCAGTTTCCTTAGCTGCCAAATGGAGATAATAATAGCACCCACCTCCCAGGGCTGTTAAAAGACTCAAATGAGATATTTAGAACGCATTTTGCAAACTTTAAAGCACTATAGAAATGTTAGTTATTATTGTTGGGGTGTGCAGGAAGAAAAAGAAAAGATACCATAAAGAAAATGTATTGAAGAAGGCAGTTAATAATCCAAGGACATATAATGACCTAGCTAAGGTTTGAATGGGTTTCTGCAGAATGCCAAGGGTTCCCACAAGAAAGCTTTCTCCACCTTGGATAGATCCTCAGTTGAAAGATTTATGGAAAGACATGGGGAAAGACCACATAGGATAAGAAGGCCTGGACTGGTTGTAATCTGTACATTTGAAAAGAAGAATCACATTGCCGAGGTTGTAGAGCCACCAGCGTACAGAGGGAAAAGCAATCTTCACTTTCTCCTCCGTGATACAGCCAAGAGTAGGCTCTTGTTGCTAAAATTACCACCTTTTCAGACATTGCCCAGGGATAGGGTCATCTCTGACTCAGCCATCCTTGCTTCAAAAATAATATCCTCTGTATTTCTCATGTCACTCATTACATAAAGTGCTTTGACAGACAATTTCTCATCCCAGATCAGTGACAAAGACATAAATCGTGGAAACCCAAGGACTATTGTTACAACCCTTTTGGTATATACTATCTTGTTTGGGCAAAACATGTGGCTTTTGGTAGCAGAATCCTAGAAACTGGGCATAGTGTGGTCACTGAGGTCCTCATGAATCCACTGGTGCTTCACTGGACTTGTGTGCTACTTGAGACCAGTATGGTATACTGGTCTGTGGGTTTGAATTCAGGCTCTAATAGCTTCCTGTTGTGTGCCAGCCTGGGCAATCTCTATGAAGCTCAGTTTCCTCTTCTCTAAGATGGAGATGATAATACCTTCACTACATAGACTATAGAGCTATTGTAATGAAAGAACTTTAAAAGTGTGCTATTTTTAGAATGAGTAAATAAGACCTCCCTGTTTTTTGATTTTCATCCATCAGTAGCAGGAGTGTGGGGTAGAGGTGAAATTTTTGGGTATCTGGGATGAATACTTTTACAACTGTCAAAGATTAAAGAAGTGATTAGAACCATAAATAACTGAATAGATGTAGTTCAAATGAAAGCACATAGAATCTTAGAGTTGGAAAGGACCTTAGATGCCCTCTAGTCCAGTCTCCCTTGTGGTTGTTATTTGTCCTTTGTTCTTGAAGAAGACCATGACATCAGGGAGGTGAAGCTATGATGTGCAAGTAAATCAGATTTAAGTGAGGCAGGGCTGTGCAAAGTCACCAGCCTCACTTTCTCCTCCAGAGCCATCTGTGTCCAGTGGCAAAATATAGACCAGGACAAGTGGAGATGGCCCTCCATGCAGTGGAAGACCTTGCCCTTTTTAACTTAAGGCCTTTAACAGGTCTCATTTTGACTGAGGCAACACACAGTCGGTGATTAAGGTTAGGTAAGAAATGAGGCAGAGAATGGCCTTTTTTACCTAGTCAAAAACAAAAACAACAAAAATTCATCTCATGGAAGGAAGGTGGGAATAAGTCCAATCTCCTACTCAATGCAGGAATCCCTTCTACAACACCCAAGTCCAGGTATCTTCTAGCCTTTTCTTGAAAACTTTCAAGAACAGGGAAATAACTCTAAATTGTTAGAAAACATCTTCCTGACAGTGAGAGTTGAATCTTTCTTCCACGTGGGAAAGGTTTTCAGATATTTAAAGAGAGCCATCCTCTTCTTCTCTAAATATCTTCTTTCTTCATTTGGTGGCCCTCATATGACATAGTTTGCAAACATATCATTCTGATCACTGTCCTTTCAACATTTTCTAGATTAGCAGCATTTAGTTTTTAAGTTAGCATCATTACTGTAAAATGCAATAATCAGAACTAGGCAGAACATTATAGATATGACCTGATAAACACCACAGATTTTGAAGGAAGGAGAGGGTAGCCAGTGATACCCTAGGAAAGTATTGAAGGGAAGTTGACTGTAAGGTCACATTTAAGACAAAGAATAAGATTGGGATAGTAAGAAATTAGTAAAGATTATGATCAGATAAAGTAATTTCAAAATTCTTTTTTTTCTTTTTGAAATTTAAATTTATTTATTAAAGTTTTCAACATGTATTTCCACAAAATTTTGGGTTCCAAATTTTCTCCCCATTTCCTTCCCCCACCCCAAAATGCTGAGCTTTCTAATTACGCCTATCACCAATCTGTCCTCCCTTCTAACATCCCTCCCTTCCCTTATCCTCATGTTCTCTTTTGTCCTGTAGGGCAAGATAATTTTCTATACTCCATTACCTGTATTTCTTATTTCCTAGTTGCAAGAACAATACTCAACAACTGTTTCTAAAACTTTGAGTTCCGGGGGGCGGAGCCAAGATGGCGGAGTAGAAGGACGCACATTTACGAGCACCGAGCCCACAACCCATGGAATTGAGGTAAAAAGAGATCCCCATAAATTCTGAATCACTGCAGGGGGTGCATAAACATAGGGGAAGAGATTTCCGTTCCACTGAGCCCTGGAGAGCCGTCCCCGGGGTCCATCACGCCCCGGAAAGCGGACCCCACCCCCAGCGCTGCCCTGGCCACGGCCCCAGAGAAGCTGACCCGAGCAGGCTTCAGAGAGGAAAGCTCCGGGGGAAGCTCCGGCAGCCGGGAAAGTCCCTCCACCCACAGAAGCTACAGGTCAGTGAGAAAGAAGGCTGGGCTAGGGGAGGGGAGCGGAGCGTCTCCGTGACTCGGGCCCCCTCGGGAGGAAGGGGCGGCAGAGACAGGGGCAGGAAGCGGCGGAGACAGAGGCGTGGGCGGCGGCTGAGGCACAGCCGCCCAGGACTCAGGAAGACCCCAGCAGCAGGTAGGATCTTCAATACTGAAGGTCTTTCCAACCTGAGGGAGCTGAGCCTGGGAGACGGCCCTGCCCCCACCCCGCTCTCTTACTGAAGGCCTCTGAATAAAACCCCTGAGGGAGCTGAGCATACGAGGCAGGCCCCCCACCCCGCCCCCACCCGCTCCCTTCCTGAAAGTCTCTGCAGAAAGCCCCTGAGGGAACAGGGCTTGGGAGCGGCCCTGCCCCCACCCCTGCGCCAGAACTAAAGCTTGCCGCGGAAAGCACATCTGAATCTCAGAGGCCAAGTACTAGCTGGGCGGATCCAGGCGGAGGTGGAAAGGAATCTCAGAAGTCAAGTAACTGGCTGGGAAAATGCCTAGAAAAGGGAAGAAAAATAAGACTATAGAGAGTTTTTTCCAACAAGTGCAAATGATCCCGACCTTCGGATCTGATGGCGAGGACGAGAACGTATTCTTGCCATCAGGGAAAGACGTGGAGGGCGGGGCCTCAGTACCCCAGACACCCCAGGGGGGGTGTCGGGAGGGCTCAGGCCTTGGAAGAGCTTAAAAAGGATTTTGAAAAGCAAGTTAGACAGGTGGAGGAAAGACTGGGAAGAGAAATGACAAAGATGCAAGAAAAGTATGAAAAACAGGTCAATACCTTGGTAAAGGAGACCCAAAAAAATGCTGAGGAAATTAACACGTTGAAAAATAGGCTCACTCAATTGGCAAAAGAGGTTCAAAAAGCCAATGAGGAGAAGAATGCATTCAAAAGCAGAATGAGCCAAATGGAAAAAGAGGCTCAAAAGCTCACTGAATTTAATAGTTCTCTCAAAATTAGAATGGAACAGATGGAGTCTAATGACTTTACGAGAAACCAAGAAATCACCAAACAAAACCAAAAGAACGAAAAAATGGAAGAGAATGTGAAATATCTCATGGGAAAAACAACTGACCTGGAAAATAGATCCAGGAGAGACAATTTAAAAATTATGGGACTACCTGAAAGCCATGATCAAAAAAAGAGCCTAGACATCATCTTGCATGAAATTATCAAGGAAAACTGCCCTGACATTCTAGAACCAGAGGGCAAAATAAGTATTGAAAGAATCCATCGATCACCACCTGAAAGAGATCCAAAAAGAGAAACTCCTAGGAACATTGTGGCCAAATTCCAGAACTCCCAGCTCAAGGACAAAATCTTGCAAGCAGCTAGAAAGAAACAATTCCAGTACTGTGGAAATACAATCAGGATAACTCAAGATCTAGGAGCTTCTACATTAACAGATCGAAGGGCGTGGAATAGGATATTCCAGAAGGCAAAGGAACTAGGACTCAAACCAAGAATCACCTACCCAGCTAAACTGAGTATAATACTTCAAGGGAAAATATGGTCTTTCAATGAAACAGAGGACTTTCAATCATTCTTAATGAAAAGACCAGAGCTGAAAAGAAAATTTGACTTTCAAACACAAGAATGAGAAGAAGCATGAAAAAGTAAACAGCAAAGAGAAGTATTAAGGGACTTACCAGAAATGAACTGTTCACATTCCTACAGGGAAAGACAATATTTCTAACTCTTAAAACTTTTCAGTATCTGGGTAGTTGGTGGGACCACACATACACATGTACACGCATGCACACACATACACACATGCATACACATACAGAGATAGAGAGCACAGATTGAACTGAATAGGATGGGACCATACCTTAAAAGAAATTAAGGTAAATGGTGAGAGAAAAATGTAGTGAGAGGAAAGAGGGGGAAATGGAAGGGGGTAACTATATGTCATTTAAGAGGCAGGTAGGAGATTTTCTTAGTGGAGGGAAAAAGAGGAGAGCTGAGGGAAAAAAAAAACAGGAAGTTTACCCTCATCACATTTGACTAAACGGAGTGAAATTCACACTCATTTTGGTATGAAAACCTATCTTACAGTATAAGAAAGTGGGGGAGAAGGAGATATTGCAGGGGGGGGGGGGATGATGGAAGGGAGGGCAAAGGGAGGAGGGAGTAATTGAAAGTCAACACTTGGGGAGGGACAGGATCAAAAGACAAAAGAGAAACAATGAGGGGCAGGTTAGGAGGGATGGTAATTCAGTTAGTCTTACACAACACGACTATCAGGAAGGTCATTTGCAAAGCTACACAGATATGGCCTATAATGAATTGCCTGCCGTACCAAAGGGAATGGATGGGGAGGGAGGGATGGGGAGAATTTGGAACTCAAAGTTTTAGGAACAATTGTTTAGTATTGTTGTTGCAACTAGGAAAGAAGACATACAGTTAATGAGGAATAGAAAGTCATCTGGCCCTACAGGAGAAAAGAGAAGATGGAGACAAGAGAAGGGAGGGATGACAGAAGAGAGGACAGATTGGAGATAGGGAAAATTAGATTGCTTGGGGTATTGGGATGGGGGGAGGGGAGAAAAGGGGAGAAAATTTGGAACCCAAAAATTTGTGAAAATGAATGTAAAAAGTTAAATAAATAAAAAAAAAATAAAACTTTGAGTTCCAACTTCTCTTCCTCCCTTCCTCCACACCCACTCCCTTTGGGAAGGCAAGCAATTCAATATAGGCCATATCTGTGTAGTTTTGCAAATGACTTCCATAATAGTCATGTTGTGTAAGACTAACTATATTTCCCTTCATCCTATCCTGCCCCTCATTGCTTATATTCTCTCTTTTGATCCTGTCCCTTGCCGAGAGTGTTGACTTCAAATTGCTCCCTCCTCCCACTGCCCTCCCTTCCATCATCCCCCCACCCTGCTTATCCCCTTCTTCTCCTCTTTCCTGTATTGTAAGATAGGTTTTCATACCAAAATGAGTATGCATTTTATTCCTTCCTTTAGTTAAATGTGATGAGAGTAAGCTTCATGCTTTTTCTCTCAACTCTCCTCTTTTTCCCTCCACTGAAAAGTCTTTTACTTGCCTCTTTTATGAGAGATAATTTGCCCCATTCCATTTCTCTCTTTCTCCTCCCAGTATATATCTCTCTCACCTTTAATTTCATTTTTTAAAGATATGATCCCATTCTATTCAATTCACCCTGTGCTATCTCTCTCTCTCTCTCTCTCTCTCTCTCACTGTGTGTGTGTGTGTGTGTGTGTGTGTAATCCCACCAACCACCTGGATACTCAAAAAAGTTTCAAGAGTTACAAATATTGTCTTTCCATGTAGGAATGTAAATAGTTCAACTTTAGTAAGTCCCTTATGATTTCTCTTTGCTGTTTACCTTTTCATGCTTCTTCTCATTCTTGTGTTTGAAGATCAAATTTTCTTTTAAGTTCTGGTCTTTTCATCAAGAATGCTTGAAAGTCCTCTATTTCATTGAAAGACTATTTCCAACCCCCCTGAAGTATTATACTCAGTTTTGCTGGGTAGGTGATTCTTGATTTGAGTCCTACTTCCTTTGACTTCTGGAATATCCTATTCCACGCCCTTCGATCCCTTAATGTAGAAGCTGCTAGATCTTATGTTATCCTGATTGTATTTCCACAATACTTGAATTGTTTCTTTCTAGCTGCTTGAAATATTTTTTCCTTGACCTGGGAACTCTGGAATTTGGCCACAATGTTCCTAGGAGTTTCTCTTTTTGGATCTCTTTCAGGCGGTGATTGATGGATTCTTTCAATACTTATTTTGCCCTCTGGTTCTAGAATCTCAGGGCAGTTTTCCTTGATAATTTCATGGAAGATGATGTCTAGGCTCTTTTTTAGATCAAAGCTTTCAGGTAGTCCTATAATTTTTAAATTGTCTCTCCTGGATCTATTTTCCAGGTTACTTGTTTTTTCAATGAGATATTCCACATTACCTTCAATTTTTTCATTCTTTTGGTTTTGTTTTGTGATTTCTTGATTTCTCATAAAATCATTAGCCTCCATCTGTTCCATTCTAATTTTGAAAGAATTATTTTCTTCAGTGAGCTTTTGAACTTCCTTTTCCATTTGGCTAATTCTGCTTTTGAAAGCATTCTTCTCCTCATTGGCTTTTTGGACCTCTTTTGCCAATTGAGTTAGCCTATTTTTCAAGGTGTTATTTTCTTCAGCATTTTTTTGGGTCTCCTTTAGCAAGGTGTTGACCTGCTTTTCATGCTTTTCTTGCATGTCTCTTATTTCTCTTCCCAGCTTTTCCTCCACCTCTCTTACTTGATTTTCAAAATCTTTTTTGAGCTCTTCCATGGCCTGAGCCCATTGGATATTTATTTTAGATGTTTGGGATACAGAAATCTTGACTTTCATGTCTTTCCCTGATGGCAAGCATTGTTCTTCCTCATCAGAAAGGATGGGAGGAGATATTGTTCACCAATAAAGTAACCTTCTATGCTCTTATTTTTTTTCCCCTTTTTTGGGCATTCCAACCAGTTACTTAACTTTTGGATCCTTTGTCAAGGGCAGGGTATACTCTGGGAATCTGTAAAATCTCAGTTCCTCCAAGGTGGCACAATCAAGCATGTACAATGGTCTGGGAGCAGGAAGAGATTTTTGTGTCCAGAATCTTAGCAGATTTTCTTCTCCACAGCCACCTGGCCTCCAGTTCCACCAGGTCAGTGCTGGAAGCTGATTTGCAGATAAGCTGGATGGGCAGGGCCACCATTCAGTGTGAGACAAAGACCAGCTCCCTCAGGGCTTCTACACAGGGCTGAGGTAATATTCAGCTCCTCAGTGCCCCCCAGGGGTTTTTACAATCCAACAGTGGATGCAGGCTGCTGTAGGGAGAGAACTACTGCCACCTGCCTGATGTGGCCTCTGCAGCCACTGCCTGAGGCTCGAGCTATGGGAAGGCCCTTCTCCCTTCCTGGCCAGGTAAAAAAACCCTGTCACTGACCTATGGTGTCTGTGGGTTAAGGGATCTGCGAACCCACTGCTATTGGGACTGGTGATTCCGAGACTGGAGATTCTGCCCCTGAGGACTGTTCTGGAGGCTCAGGCATGTGTCCAAGGCTGGGCTGGGCTCTGCTCCCAGTCTGATGCAACCGATGTTTCCTGTGGGCCTTTCAGGTCATCCTGGGCTAGAAATCTCCTCCACTCTATTGTTCTCCACTTCTGCTGCTCCAAAATATCTTGAGAGTCCCTCTCTATAGGTATTTTATGGGCTGTGTGGGGAGAGCCTGCCTTTGTGTGTCTTTCTACTCAACCGTCTTCGTTTCGCCCTCTAATTTCAAAATTCTTGAATGTGGAATGGTTTTTGTGGGTGATGATTAGGGGTCTGACCCCTGTATGCAGGTAGGGGTAAGATGGAGGAGAGGAGCAGGGCCTTGAATTGATGAATTGAAAAATTAGATAAACATGAATGTTGATGTTTCTTTGTTTGAAGGTAGGAGTTGAGTTAGAGATGGAGACTGTGAGCCAATCAGAACACATTGTGAAAGAAGGAGAAAGTCCTGGAGGTTAATAGATAATGACCACCAGAATCTGTACAGGGTAATAATTTTTATTAGATTTTTTAAATTATTATTATTGTTATTAGAGTGAATCTCAAAGGAGGAGAAATCACTGATTGATAAAGGTACAGGGAAAGTCTGGAAGTGGGGTTGGGGATGAGTATTTCAATTCCCCTACTAGGACCAGTGAGCCAGAGGTATAAGAGAAAGAGTAGCTGGGAAAATAGTGTCCTTCAGAAGGAGCCAGGTCAATGTGAATGTAAGAATATGGAAAGAATGAGAAAAAGTTGATCAAATATTCATTGTCATTGTTATGTGCCATGTACTGTGTTAAGTGCTACGGATAGAAAAAGAGACAAAAAACAGTCTCTTCTCTCAAGGATCTCAATCTAATGGGGAAGATAACAAGGAATGATGGACAAAGAAGTTAAATAGGAAATAATTATGGAGAGAAGTCACCAGAATTAAGAGGGAGAGGGAAAGGCTTCCTACACAAGGTAGGATTTTAGTTGAGATCTAAAAGGAGCCAGGAAAGCCAGAAAGTAGAGATGAGAAAGGAGTACATTCCAGGCATGGAGGACAGAAAGAGAAAATTCCCAGAACCAGGAGATGGAATGTCTTGTTTGTGGATCAGCCAAGGAACTATTGTCACTGGATTGAAAAGTATGTGTCATCGAATAAGGATATAAGAAGACTGAGAAAGTAGGAGGAGTCTAGGTTATGAAGGTATTTGGATGCTAAACAGAGCATTTTTAATTTGATCCTGGAGCAATGCATTTACCGAGTGGGGTGGAGGGTAAGGTGGTCAGATCTGGGGTTCAGGAAAATCACTTTGGTGACTGAAAGGAGAATGGATTAGAGTAGGGAGAGACTTGAGGCACACAGACCCACCAACAGGCTATTCCAATAATCTAAGGATGAAGTGATAAGGGTCTGCACCAAAATGGTGGTAGTGTCATAGGAGAGAAAGGAACACATTTAAGAGATGTGCTAACATAAAATTGACAGACCTTGGCAATAGCTTGGATATGAGGGAGAGAGGGTTGGAAATAATGAAAAATCTAGGATGACTCTTAGGTTGGGAGTTTGAGGGATGGAATTGTGGCATTCTCTACAGTAATATAGAGTATAGGAGGTGGGAAAGAGTTCAGTGGGAGAGAGGATAGTTTCAATGCTGAGCATGTTGAGTTTTTGAAGTTTATTGGACACACTGAGTGGTCTAAAAGGCATTTGGAGATGCAAGATTAGAGGTCAATAGAGAGACTGGGGCAGGATAGGTAAATTTGTGGATCATTACCATAGAGATGATAATTAAATCCATAGGATCTGATGAGATCACCAAGTAAAGAAGCTCAGAGGGAGAAGAGAAGAGGGCCTAGGATAGAACCTCATGTAACACCTATAGTAAGAGGGTGAGATCTGGAAAAGGATACAGCAGAGTAGTTCGAGACAGTTTGGTCTGATAAGAGGGAGAAGAACCCAGACAGAGTGATGTCCTCAAAACCTAGAAAGAAGAGATTATCAAGGACAAGAGGGTGGTCAACAGCACCAAAGGCTCTAGTGAGGATCAGAAGAATGAGGACTGAGAAAATGTCATTGAATTTGGCAACTAAGAGATCATTGAAAACTTTGGAGAGAGGAGTTTTGGTGGAATGGTGAAATCATAAGTCAAATTCTAAGAGGTTAAAAGGAGAGAAAGTGGAAGCTCCTGTTGCGGACAATGTTTTAAAGAAGTTTAGCCATGAAGAACTGAAGAGATATAGGAAGATAGTTAGCAGAGATGGAAGGATCCAGGAAGGGCTTTGGGAGGATAGAGGACACATGGGCATATTTAGAGGCAATAGGTAGGAGACAGTAGACAGGGAGAGATTGAAAATAAGTGAGAGAGTGGGGGATGACAGAAGGAGTAATCTGTTGGAGGAGATGGAATAGAATGGGATCACTCCAGCACTTAGCACAATGCCTGGCACATAGTATGCATTTAATGTTTACTGAATTGAAATTGAATTGAAATTGAATTGTAATTTTTTTAGGAGGAGAGGGGGAATGGAGAGTGAGGGAGAAAAAAATAAAGTAAAAAGTATTCAACAGAGATCACAATAAAACCTAGAAGAAAGTAAAGAAAAGCTGGGTAGCTTTGAAGATAATATGTAGTTTTTATATATAGTTCTCTTGAAATGGAAATTTATTATTTTATGTTGAATCATTTCATGCTTTTCTCTGTACATGAAAATGTTCTTTTTTCCTTTTCCAGCTTTTTATTTAAGTTTAAAATGAATTTTAAAATTACAAAAAAAGAAAAGAAATTGAATTGGGCAGTCAGGAGGGTTATCTTTGGTAAGGAGTAAGGCCACTTCTCCATGTGAGATGGGCAAGGGAAGACAGTGGCAAAAGGCCATCTGAGTGATATGAAATGAGGAAGTGTGCAAAAGAGAACTCACAGCAAATGACCTCATTTTTTTTTTGCAAGACATGAGGCAAGGTTCTCAGATGAGAAAATGAGAGGGAAGGAAGTCATGGAGGTTTACAGTAGGATGAAAAAGTTTGGAGGAGCCCCTGTGGAGAGTGGGATAGTGAGTTCATATGGGAAGAAAAATGGAATTTCCTAACAGCTTGGAGAGACTGATTGAGGCAAAAAAAAAATGAAAGGAAGTCAGTTAATTATGGACAATAGGTTCCAAAGGACACTGTAGAAGGTAGAAGTTGATTCAGAGTGGCACATTGTGGGCTTAGGGTTGATGTGGATAGATGAGAGAAGGGAGATCTGGAGTGGGGGAGAGGGAGTTTGTATTTAAGCAATCAATAATTCAGTATCATGATATGGATTGATTAAGAGGGTATGGGAGTATGCTCACTACTGTGCAATGAGATACTTCAGATAGAGTATCAGTGGAAGGAGACAGAGATGGTGATGGAGGTCGCTGATTAGAAGGTTGAAGGTTGGCATTCAGAAGCCAGGTGGTGGTGCTTTTCTGACTCACAGGTGGTGTTGCATCTTGGGAGGATGCTTCTGGGAAGGCCACATGGTAGACATGAATAAGAAATGTTGGTCTATGTCCTGGTCTATGTCTTTTGTGGTGGAATGGAAGATTAATTAGAATGGGGAGAGACTTGAGGCAGGTAAACCACAAACAGGCTATTGTATGAGGTGATGAGGATCCCCACTGTGTGATGGCAGAACCAGAGGAAAGAAGGCATATTCAAAAGATTTTGCAAAGGTTAAATTGGCACTGCCGAAACTAAGTGAGAAGGCAGGAGGTGGTAAGCTGGCCTCACAGTAGAGGAGAAGAGCCTGGAAATCTTATAGAAACTCACTTTTCACACTTCCTCTAAGTGATTCAGAACAAGCTATCTAGAGAAAGTTTAATTATAAAAGCGTCAAGTTTTCTCTGGACCCTGAGATATCGTTTATCTGAAGCAGGAAATTAGAACTCATTTCAAATACTCAGGTTACTTAATTCTCTCTTACTGAATGGGAAAATGTTCTACTTGAGAAAATGGAAGTTGGAATATGGTTCTCCTATTTGAGAAAATGGAAAAATGCACATTCAATAGTACCTTTTTGACTTTCTTCCATTGACATTATTTTATTACCTTCAATAGACAGTCCTATTGTCTCCTGGCTCAGTTTCTTACCTTTAATATATCAAAAACAGTTTTTGCTGCCATGAGCATTTTTTTGCTAACACCCAGTTTATCGCACCTGTAGACTCCCAAGTCCAATTCTTATAGCTTCCTGCTGCTGTTTCGTATTTATCTGTCCACTTTTCCACCCAGGATGAATCAGGCTTCACACTATGGCATTATGTTCAGTTCTGGGTACCATAAGAGAAGAGTAACATTAACAAAGTGGAACAGATTTCCAGAATAATGACAAATGATGAGTGGTTGGTGGTGTTTTTGTTAATATGGAGGAGAAAAGTTCATTCAAAAGAATAATGACAAGGATGGTGAGGAGACTCAAAATCACATCATAGAAGGAATAGCTGAAGGGGCTCTTACCTGGAGAGGAAAAGACTTAAGGGGGATTTGGACCATTGCCTTCAAATATTTGAGACTTATTTTGCATGACTAAAGAGAGAAAACCAGGATCAATGAGAGGGGATTTCAGCTCTGTGTAACAAATAACTTCTCAAAAATGAGATATGGCTGAAAATTGAATACATTCTGTCATGATGGAATGAATTTCCTCTCACTGGGGATGGCCAAGCAGAAATGAGTGACGCAAAGGAAATTAACAAATTGGATAAGGGATTGAACCAGATGATTTCTGAAGTCCAATTTCAATTAGACTTTCTGATTTTATTATGTATTCCTTTAGATCTATCAGACAATTACGTATTCATTAACTGTATTTTCTTTAGATGATGTATGATTGTCAATTTGAAGGATCAAGAGTAAATAGGCAACAGGTAACACACTGGAGAGAGCATTGAGGTTGGAATCTGTAGACCTGAGTTTGAATCCAGACCTTTATTAGATATGTTACCCTAAGCAGATCACTTAACTCCTTTTAGCTTTGGTTTCCTCATCTTTAAAGTAGGAATTACATTAACACCTATCTCCACAGGGTTGTTGTCAAAATCATTTGAGATAATATATTAAAGTACTTTGTAAACATTAAAGATGCTAGCTGTTATTTTGAAGCATGTAAATGGTACAGTCGGAAACCTTTGAGTTCAAATTCAGTCTCTGACATTTACTAATGGCGTGACCATGGGCAAAGGTCACTTAATGTCTCTGTGCCTCAATTTCCTCATCTGTAATATGGGTATAATAACTGTGACTACCTCACAGGGTTGTCATAAGGATTAAATAAAATATTGCTTTAGAAATTTTAAGATTCTGTATAGATAGAAATGATGATGATGATGATAATTTGGGGCTCTCAGGTATGCTTGGGTCAAACAATAGAGAATTTGACAAAATAGACTTTTATCATAAGCCAACCCCTTTGAACCAGTGGTCCTAGCACTCATTCTTCCCTAGAAGGGAACGTTTACATACAGTAACTTTAAATAGTGTTTCTGAGTGACAGTTTTTGAAAATATACTTTATGACTTTTATAGGTCTGGCTTTTGAATGAACTTTTCTCTTCCATGTTAAGAAAAACACCACTAACCACTCACCATCGCACATTCTTGTAATGGATAAGGTTTGTTTATTACACGGCTTTTCCTACTGATGTATGTTTAACTGATGACAGTATGATTGAAGCCTCATTCAACAGATTTTATGTGCTTTTTAAAGGTCTTATCTACTCCATGATTAGCAACAAGTGATCTGCTCAAGAAAACGGGGATATTTTCCCCTAGCTTATGAGAATAAATCATTCCCTTTCTTAATTGGCATTTATATGCGGAACATTGTAAACTTGGTTTTTGAGGATCTGTATGAAATACGACTACTCTGTTTGCATTTTAAAGGCCTTCAAAATCTGTCACCAGTGTACCTGTCCAGGCTTGCCACACATTACTGCTATTCGTGCATTTCATGTAATTGCCAAACTGAGCTACTTGCTTCTCCAAACTGGACATTTCATAGCCTGCTTTTTGGCCCTTAAATGCACTTTGCTTCCTTCAAATTTAGCTTAAGCACTGCCTCTGATCCTTCTAGTTCCTACTGCCCTCTGCCCTAAATTATGTTGTATATTATTTTGCATTGCTTTCTATGCACATCCTGCATCTCTGCCTTTCCAATATTCTTATACCTCACTCCCGGATATACTCAAACATTTCCAAACAAGTGATACTGGCCTCTTGGTAGTTCCATGAATAAGACTCAATCACTTGACTGCAGGTATTTTCCCTGGCTGTCCCCTATCTCTAGAAAGCTCTCCCTTCTCATAGTCACCTACTGGCTTCCCTGGCTTCCTTCAGATCTCAGCTTAAAGCTCACTCTCTACAAGAAATCTTTCCCTATCTCTCTTAATTCTAGTGCCTTCTCTCTTGATTACTTCAGATTTGTTCAGCACATGATTGCATATGGTCTCTCCATTAAACTGTGAGATTCCTCAAGGCCAAAAAATATTTTTGTCTTTGTTTCCCCAACAGATAACCGCAGTGCCTGGAACGTAGTAGCTTATTTACCGACTGACCCCAAAATTATGTAAGCTCAATGGGCCTGGAGACAATTTCTTTGTGTTCCCAGCACCCAGCATAGGGTCTGGCACATAGTAAGGGCTTGAAAATGCCTGTTAATGTTGAGTGAATATTTTTTCTTTCCCTTTATTGTCTTGACTTCCATTTTTATATCTCAGATTATTTTCTTTATATTTTATATCTCAGATTAACTTGACTGAAAATAGAGGGAAAATGAGTGTATTTTATCTGATGCATATTTGCTCCATCTTCAAGATTTAAAAGATTTTCGTAGCTTTAAAAATGGTCATTTTCTTTCCTTAGTAGTATACTGTCACCCTGAATGAGCTTCCTTGCAACATTTGGTATAGAAAATGAACTAAAATGAACTGCTGTTCAAACATCCTCAGGGCAAGATTTAGCTAAATGAAGACCAGACTCTTAAATACAAATTAAGAAAATTAATCTTCTGAGCCTACAAAAGTAGATGAGGAATCTCTAGCTCACAGAGATAGGGGGAAAATGTAGGACAAAATGAGACTTCTTTCTTCTGGTGTTTATTTTCCATCCCAAGAGCCAGAGAGGAAGGGGGTCAGAAGTTGACACATTGCTGAGTGAGGTCATAAGAGTAAATATAGAGCAGGATGTGACCTCAGAGATCTTCTTAGCCAGACTCCTGATTTTACAGGAGAGGACAACGAGGTCAAGAGAGACAAAATGACATAACTAAGGTGGTGTTGGCAACGACTAGCAGAAACAGGATTCACAGTGCTCTGGTGAATTCCCCCTCATTTGGTGGTTGTTTGCATCTATCACTGAATTATCTCATGATAATGAATGTGTAGAATGTTTGGCCACTTCACATTATGGGTATGTCTACAAGGATTTGTCTAAATGTGACTCATGATCTGATTTCCCCAGTCTTATATCTACTTGTTGGTCATTGGCCATTTAGAATACTTTGAACTAAACTCAAGTTCATAGCTAAACCGTGTGATTTTTATATACTGTCTGCCCTCTTTCCAGGTACTGTATTCTCATCACAGCAAGTGCAGAAGGGAGTTTCACAGGGGGAAATGGCATTTCTCAATTTTTCTTTGTTTCATGGTTTGTCATGGACAAAAGATTTATCACCAAACCATCATTTTATTTAGTGGTGATCAGTCTTTCTGGGCCTCAGGAAGTAGATTTATTCTGTTACTAGGATCATTTGGGAAATCTTTCAAGCATGGTAGAAAATTCCAAAGGGTGTAACCCCTATGTGTAAACTTGGAGAATCAAGGTCTACTACCTCCATACCATGAGGAGGTATTGGAGTAGGACTTTGTGGTGGCATTCATATTGAAATAAATCTAGCACTCAACAAGGGTGGCAAAATTGTTTGAAAGTGAATTCACTGGATTATTTTATTCACTAGGGAGCTGTCAATGGAACATAGATACTTGGAACTTTCTTATCCATCCCCCACTGACCATACCTTTTGCTTCTTTAAATAGATTTTGAAGGTTCTGACAGGAGAACCAGGAGACTTCACTACCTTGATATGTGTTTATGATAGATAATGATTCAGATGAAGATTTTCTCTTTCTATTTTGAAGTTTAGTAGATTTATTTTTATATCATTGTTGATATTCTTAGTTTTCTGCTTTTCTTTACTAGTATGAATAATAGAGAATTAATTGTATAGATACTTATGGTATATTTCCTAATCCTTGTCACAATTAGAAATATTTTTAATAGAAAGAAGACAATTAATTAAAAGTTAGTAGGAACCCACCCAGCATGTTGAGTAGATCCTTGTATGAAGGACTCACTGGAAGACATAATTGTGATTTTCATGACCGAGTGGGGGGTGGGGGGCACCCAGTACCTCTAACTATAAGATTATACCTTTGTTAAAATGGGCAGCTAGGTGGTGCAGTGGATAGAGCACTAGTGTAGGGTCAGGAGGACCTGAGTTCAAATCTCATCTCAGATACTTGACACTCACTAGCTGTGTGATCTTGGGCAAGTCACTTAACCCCAATTGCCTCATCCTGGATCATCTCCAATCATCCTGATGAATATCTGGTCACTGGATTCAGATGGCCCTGGAGGAGAAGTGAGGCTTGTGACCTGCACAGCACTCTCTCACTCAAAACAAAGTCAAGTGCACATCATGTCATCATTTCTCTGATGGCATGGTATTCTTTGGCAATGAAGAATGAACACACACACTCCTCTGTTAAAATATAAAAATATTTTTAAGAGTTATTTTGAGGAAAGTGGCCACTATGGGACTCATCTGATAGAGTGCTAGACTTGGAGTCAGGAGACTTGAATTCAAATCGTATCTTGGACAATTACAAGCTATGTGATTATGAGTAAATCATTTAATCTCTCAGTCTTGGTTTTCTAACTTACAAAATGGAAATAATAAAGATACCTACCCCACAAGGTTATTGTGAGGATCAAATCAGATTACATATGTAAAGCACATTGTAAACTTTAAAGTGCTATATAAATACTAGCTACTCCTACTATTGCTACTATACCATTACTACTATTACTACCACTATTGTTACTACTATTAATACTATTATTAGCATTATTACTACTAGCATTATTACTGCTACTACTATTACTACTATGATCACTACTACTGCTATTGTTACTGCTATTGCTACTACTACTACTACTACTACTACTACTACTACTACTACTACTACATGTTAAATGAACCTTAAAGCTCTATGTAAAGATGCCAAACTGTGATTTGTTGCTGGTGTGTGTGTGTGTGTGTGTATGTATGTGTGTGTATGAAAGAGGGGGATGCTGTAAGAAAAAGCTAACCAGGTCACAAGACTTTTAAGTCTGATCCAACCAGCCTACTCCTTGTCATTTACATAAAACAGAGGAATATCATAAGGGAAGGTTGAAAACAATTTCCTCATTGTAACTTTATTTAACTTGTTTTCTATTTGAAGTAGAGCCCTAGGGATATGTATCCAGTCAATGGGGTATAATGAGAACTGGAGACGAAAATGTATTTCTGACCATAAGTCTATTGAAAGTTGGACTAAGAGACAGAGAGGAGATGGTATAAGAGAGGAATTTAGATATAAAACTAGGTAGTCTAGATATCTGCTTTTTCTGTAAACATTCTAGCAGAGAGGAAGAACTCATAGACAATGGGTGATTGAAAGTAACATAATCATTGATTGGGTGCACTGATTGAGGAGAGCTATCATAATCTTCCCTGAAGGAGAGAGACTTACTAACCGTAGTACCGTTTAACATATGGTGGAAGTGACTGAAATAGCTGACTGATAGAGTTATAGATCAGTCTTAGAGAGGAGTTCATTAACCAAAGCATAACCAGTGGGTGGTAGTATTAGCTGATTGTAGCACCAATGAGATATTCACAGCACCTACAGCAGCCATGAATATCCAGGTGCAATTCTGAATCACGAAATACAATAGACTCTATACAAGGAAGACAGAATCAAAACATTTATCCAGACACCAAAATGCCAAATCCATCATAGTAACCAAAATCCATCCGCAATAACTATGCAGGGGACCACACCATGCCCAAGCCTCCCCCTCCTAGGTTTGCCATAAACCAGCTCTATTAAACAAATCACAAGCAGGGCCCCTTAAACAAAATCACAAACAAGCCCCCTAACTCCCACTGGCCAGCTGCCTGCATGCCGGCATCCTTCCTAGCTCTGACTGCTCTCACGACCAATTTCCTCTTAGCTGTGCTCTAGCTCCACCTCTTCCTGTTCTATCCATTTAGCAAGCTCCTCCCAGCACAGGCTCCATGTGACTCAGATTTCTATATGACCCATGCAGGGTTCATTAATGGATCTATTAATGAATGGGAAAGATTTTCCCATTTCAATTATCATTACATTTGGCCCCACGATCTTTCATATACATTACATAGGTCAGTGTGGCAACTGGTACCAACTGAACTTTAACAGGGATAACAGAAAATAAGCATATAAAACAATATCATAAGCAACTGGTGTCAACAGAACTTTACAACAATATAACAGGGATCACACAAAATAAGCACATAAAACAATATCTTAGGTGTGACATGAACACAAGCACCCCATCATTCCCCCCTTGAAGGAATGGAGTCCAAAATCTTGAGGGAAATGGTGAAGGTCTCTTCTTCCATAGCTACTTCTTGCTGAGATTGGATGTAGAGCTGTCCCTGCCCCAAGGTCCCATTTGAGAGGTCAGGTCTTTAGCTGACATAAGGAGTTTGGTCATACCAGGTCCAGGGGTGAAATATTACAATCATGGACAAGGGGTGACATCTGGCTTAAGCAATCAGGCATCTGTAGGTAGAAGGTATTAATCCTACAGAAAACAAATCTGACACACAAGGTGACAAAAAGCCAAAAAGAAACAAGGAGACAATAACCAGAAGCAGGGCTGATGCAGGGTCAGCCATTCTTCTGGAGTCCGCGAACCCATTATTAGAAACTCATTCACTGTTGTTTACTGTTTTCTAATGTGCAATATTGAAGTCATCATTCTGACTAGAAGTACACTTTTAAAAATATGACTGGGGCCTGGCCAACCTCCCATTCTCCCTGCAAGTGTGACAAATTCGGATGTAATGTTTCAGTAGGATCTGCAGGGGCAGTTCTCATTTCCCTGCTCAGTCTAAAATCAAGCTTCCTTCCTTGATATATTTTATATTGTTCATTAGGAGGAATGCCATTTATTATTCCAAAATCTACCCCTCAAAAAAGCAGTAAAAAATTCTTTTCTTGTTACTATATTCTGACTTTGAATCTGCTGTCTATTACTCTTCTCTCTCTTGGAAATTTATCTTCTTCGCTGATCCTCACCATCGAAGATATGGATGATTCTCCCATTTTTTGGGTGAGCCAACTCAAAATATCTGGGGCCTTCAGCTGAGCAAAATCCTCAATTACCTCCCCAAACACTGTGGGACCCCTCGATTCTCCTGTTGTTCTTCAGCCTGAGAAGCTTCCCACACATCCTTTCTCTTGTTACTTTTTTGCTTCTTTTTGTGAGTTAAAACTAATGATAACTTTTTCTTCTACCACCTGAAACCCTCAAGCTTGCTCTTCTAAAGAAGTTTGAATGCTGCAGCATAAAAAGCCTCTCATGCAAACCAGCCAACTCCATTTCCATCAGAATCTTTTCTTTCAGCAGCTTGTCTCTACATTTACATATAATTTGATAGCTTGTTAGCAAGGCCCAGCCTCTCCTATGCACCCCTGCCATTTCTTTACCTGGTTCTGTTGGTATTCCCTGCAAACATCTTTCTAAGTCTCTGGGTTCCTCCTCCTGTAGCCTTGGTTCCCATTTTTCACAAAGCCCTGTGCCTTTAGCTCATTCTCTTGCTAGGTAGGAACAAGGCAAATCCTCCCACCCTGGGACATCCATTTCTTCTTCCAAAGCCTTCCTGCCCCCAAATAGAGGTCTGATATTTTGCGATCCCATCCTTGTTGCGATTTTTAGTGCCAATGTGATATTCACAGCACCTGTGGTGACCATGAATATCCCACTGCAATTCTGAATCACAAAATACAATAGACTCCACATGGAAGACAGAACCAAAACATTTATTCAGACACTAGAAAGCCAAATCCATCATAGTAATAAAAATCTATCCATAATAACAATGCAAAGGACATCATCCCCAAGCTTCTCCCCTGCTAGGCTTCGCACAAACCAGCTCTCTTAAACAAAATCACAATGTAGCCTGCTTGCCTGCATCCTTCTTAGCTCTGACTGCTCTCATAACCAGTTTCCTCTCAGCTCTTCTCTAGTTCCACCTCTTCCTGTTCCACCTATTCAGCAAGCTCCTCTCACCACAGGCTCCATGTGACTCAAATTTCCATGTGACCCAATGAGGTCACATGGGCCTATTAATGAATGGGAAAGATCTTCTCATTTAAATTACCATTACAGTGATCCCAAGGATACCTGTAAAAAAATAGATGGAGGGGTATACAATGTTCTCTTGATTCTGCTAACTTTGCTCTTCATTATTTTGTGCAAGCCTTTTCATATTTTCCTAAGGTCACTGAGCTCATCATTTCTTATAGCACAATAATATTCCATTACAATCATATACCTCATCTTCTTCAACCATTCCCCAACTGATGGGCATCTCTGTAATTTCTAGTTCTTTGTCACCACAAAGAGCTGCAACATTGTATATAGTAACAGCAATATTGTTTTAAGAACAGCTTTGAATGAATAAGTCATTTTAACTATGATAAATATCCAAATTCAATATAAAGGACATATGAACTAAGATATTACCCTGAAAAAGAACTGATAAATAGACATATATATATAAAAGAATTTATACATAATATAGCAAATTATACATAACAGATTTGCAGTTTTAATGTGCAGTCATCTTTTTTATTATACTGTTATAGAAATGCTTGTTTTATCTCATTAATTAAAAATAAAAATACATTTTTAAAAATTGAGTGAGTATACAAAAATAACAGGCAGTAGGCCCAGCAGAGAGCTTCATAATGATATTACCAGATAAAAAATCAGCAGATCATTGGTCCCAGAAATATGAATTGTAACTCTGCATGAGTACCTTGGCCACACAATTTGTCCATATATCTATATTCCATGCATTATCCCCTATGCAGGTCTACTTGTACCATTACGAGAGTATATATTTGTGAAAGAATGAGCTCTGGATTTATGGAGAGTGTATTCAGTTATTAGTTATTACTATGTTATTTCATTAAATGTACTTACTTTGTACTAGCTATGCCCTCTATTGAAAGGGGTTTGCAAGCTGCAGTTTGGAGACTATTCTAAATCACAAAATTCTCTTTCTGGAGCCCCATGGATTGGAGGAATAGATGCCAGAGGTTTTAAAAAGTTAATTACTTCTATACATTTAGAACTAAAAAGCACATTGAGTCCAAATCTCCCCATTTTACAGATGTACTCACTACAGTTTAAGTTAAATGACTGATCCATGGTCATTTTAGTAAGTAAATGAACTGAGAACCAAACTCAAGTCCTCTGATTCCAGATGCAGAATTCTGTCTGCTATACCATGCTGCCTATTGTATCTGGAGGTCATGATGCGAGTGCTGTATAAATGGCAAAGTACAATTTATCCAAATGTTGGCTTACGGAATCAGAGATGTAGAGCCAGAGAGAATTTTCAAGGCCATCTAATGCAACTTTACATTTTACAGCTAAGGAAAGTAAGGGATAGAGAGGTTAAACTTCTTTCTCAAGGTCATACAAAGAGTTAATAGCAGAGCCAGAATTTAAATACAGAGCATTTTATAATTATATTATATTGTGTTATAGATTGATTCAAAACTGTTTTGTTCACTGTAAAAATGCTTTAGCAAAATACTTGTGCACCTTATGTATTAGAAAGAACTGGAAATAAAGTAGATTCCCAGTGACTGGTAAATGCCTGAAAACAATTTGATACACTAATGCAATTAGAGTCTATTGTTTTGTAAGAAATGAAGAATATATTGAATGCAAAGAACCATGGGAAGTCATATAAACTGATGTGAAGTGAAAAAAACAGAAAGGAAAACAGTAGAAACGGTGACCACAAAAGACAAATGGAAACAACCATGAAATAATAAAAATTTAAAGGTATGTAGTTATAATGACCAAATTTTGTCCCAAAGAAGACATATGAGAATATACCTCATCCTCTTCTTGCAAAGATGAAAGACCATGAGTATGTAACACTGAATATAATGTATTTGGTTGATGTATTGATTAGTTTTACTGAAATGAGTTTTTCCCTTCTTTTTTATTCTTTGTTATGAGGGAGAGCAAGGAGAAGGACATACTTGGAAATGTAGGTAATGTTTTTGAAAAGATATCAATAAAAACATTTTTAAAACAGAAAAACCCAAACTCAACAAGAGGAATATTAGCTTCAGTACTGGAAATATTAGCTAGCAGTAGCAGTGAAAGCATCTTAAGACTGTATTTTATTAGAGTATCTGTCCTAAGGGGCTGAGAAGGTCAGTTTGTAACAATGAACCTACTGCCTGCCCTGAAATATAAGAAAGCAGAGGGCCTTCCAGATGCCAGGCTTATAGTTATATAAGATAAGGAATACTCTATAAGAGAAAGAATGGAATTCTGGAATCCAGAGTCTTGGGTTCTCTACTATTCTAATCACTACCTTTTTTGTTAGGCCTTGGTTGAGTGACTAGAATTATAATTTTAAAAGACTGTAATATTATTGTTATTAGTAATTTTTCTATAATAATACCTGTGGTAAGTCAAAATAGGCCTTTTGCAATTGTACAACCTGAGTCTCAAAACAGATTAAATGGAAGAATTTAAGAAAAAATTATTAATACCTAAAGGTTTCCAAGAATAGCTCAGGCAGCTTTCAGAGGTAGGGGATATCTCCCTCACTTGACATCTTCTAGCAAAGCCTGGATAACCGCTTCTTGGGGATCTTGTAGGGGGCAGGGTAGTTTTCTGTATGTGATGGAATTCCACTTGCATGGAATGCGAGTACCTAGTAGGCCACTTCTGGCAAGCAGAACTGGTGCTGTGGGATGAACTGACAACCTCTGGTATCTCTTCCAAATCTGAGATTCTGTGGCTCTATTACAAAATCTACATCCACACCAGGAGCATATTTAACTTCCAAATGTTGGGTCGTCATCCTATCAACATACTGAGGTACTACAGTAAGTTCTGTATAAATAATAGAAGAAAACAATGAAGGAACAAAAAGATAGAGCCTGAGTCATCTTCTCATCCTGGATTGTTACTCAACAGTCTAACAGCTGATTATATATTAGCAGAGTTGGTAGTGGTGAATGAGGAAGCAGAGGAGAAAGAGAATGGGAATTTTTTTAAAACCACATACATATAAAGCTCTCTATGAAGTGGGATTGTTTGGCCAGAAAAATTGTACGTAATCACAAACTCATTTCTAAATAAAATATCCAAGTAATAAAATCACAGGACAATAATAGTAAAAGTAGTAGCTTACATTTTTATAATCCTTTAAGACTTCCATGCTAAATTGATTTAAATAAAGAGAAAAAGAACTACTGTGTTAGGAAATCTTTATTCTAGGAATAATTAAAAATGGAAGGAAAATATTTTTCATATCTTTGAGAAAAAACTTTTATCTGATTAGGGAGGGGAGAAAAGAATGGATAACAAACAGGAAAGAAAGGTAATGGAGGTAGATTTTGTGATTAGGATATGTGGAGAAATTGACTACTGTTTTTATCACAGGAAGAAGAGATAAAATGTTAAGCAGAGGGGGAACCTGCGACCTCAAGGCCACATGTGGCTTTCTAGGTCCTCAGGTGTGGCCTTTGGACTGAATCCAAACATCACAGAACAAATACCTTTAATAAAAGAATTTGTTCTGTAAAACTTGGACTCAGTCAAAGGGCTGCCCTTGAGGCCACATGTGGCCTCAAGGCTGCAAATTCCTCACCCCTGGATTAAGGGGAAGAGATTATGAATTACCTCTTTCATTGCAAATAATCTCATTAGTTAAGAGTAGAGGCATAGGTTAGTTGCTGGCTTTTTTTTGTTGATGGGGGCAGGGTGGTCCAGATCTGTGATTTCACCGATGCAGGGAGCTGGCCAGGGAAAAAATGCCCTCTACCAATACAGATCCAAAATCTTTTGTTAGTAATGATTTTAGAGCTACTGAGGGATTAAATGTCTTACAGAGTCACACAGTCAATATCTGTTAGAAGCAAGGAGTAAATTCAAGAGATTCTACCAACTGCATCAAATTGCCTCCAATTAGGTTAATTGAGTATCTATTGACAAAGAGCTATGCTATTAGGTGCCTCAGACTCTTAGTCAGAAAGCTATGGCTTTGCACATAAACTCTGACGTTTCCAAGCTGGTCAATTGCCATTTAATCGCTCAGTTTCTGAATCTCACTTTCCTTGTCTATAAAAGAACAAAAGTAACACTCACCATTCCTTCCTCAGAGAGTTATTGTGAAGTGTTTCCTCAGTGAGAGCTTTCATTATGATTACTATGTGACGTGTGAAGGGATGGGTGCTCAGAACGGAAGATCCTGGAGACCTTGAGCCTAGAGAAGAGGAAACTTGGGGAAGGGTGGAACATGAGACCTGTTCTCAATTGCATTTTACTTGTGTGACATGGAGGAAATCATCTAACCTCTCTTGGCCTCAGTTTCTTTACCTGTAAAATGAGGTCACTGGATCAGACTGCATCTTCTCTAACGTCCAGTTCTAAGTTCTAAGCACAGTGATCCTATCATGTAATTAAAGTCAACAAATATTTATGAAATACAGATGGCTCAGCAGAACACGGGAGAGACGAATGTACAAAGTTTAAATCAGATGTGGTCCTCTCTCAGGTTTTGAATTCTAGTAAGTTGTGACAGATGAATAACTATAATGCAAAGCAATACATGGTAGGGTCATAGGAAAGATAAAAAACAAAATGCTTTAGGAAACCTATAGAAGAAATGGCAATTGCCAACTGGAAGGATTAAGGAAATATTGAAAATAGGGGGGCAAGAATTTATCATTAAGTGCCTACTTTGTGGCAAGGATTTTACAAATATTAACTCATTCGATAATAAAAGCGGTAGCATTAAAGCTGACCTTCAAAATAGGAATGGGAGTGCAACCAGTGGATGAGAGGAAAGGCATTATAGACATAGATGGGAGCTAGAGTAAGCCAAGTTATGGAGATAGGCAAGCTCCTACTATATCTGAGGCACGGGGTGTTCCAGCTGGAACACAAGGTACACCGAAGGGAAGAACATGAAATTAGACTAGGAAAGTAGGATCACTGTAGTTTATGGAGAACCTGGAATGCCAGGCTAAGGAGTCCAAGTTATTCAGAAATAAGATGCTAATTTACATAATTGTTTAGCTATTTATTTAGTTAGCTATAAAAGATGTTTATTTACCATTGTTGTAGCAAAACTTTCTCTTTCCTGTTCCTCTCCCTCAATTGTCTCTAGTTTCTTTCTCCCAAATGCAGATCCCATTTTGTTGAACTGAATTAATTGAGTACAGAATATATATGTATACATATACATATGCAAAATTTGGTTCCACTCAGAGACCCAGGCTCAACTATAGTACTTTTAGCAAAGCTTGTTTCAGTGATGCACAATGACTTTTTCTACCTCTACAGGAGTCATAAGCTAGAAAGCAATCCAATCAGAAGAGGCATCTGGACTCCAGAAAGGCCTTACTCTTTTCCAGATGGCCTAGGATGTGTGACTTTCCTCAGATGATTCATTCTCTCCTTCCAGAAGAGGATCCCCAAGCTCATCTGGCTTGCAAGCCTTCTCACTCGGGATTGCTGCATGGCAAAAAATAATTCTGGCAAGTCCCTGGCTGGGCCTAGGAGTCTCTTCAAGTATGTGACAGATGAGGGATGGCTTTTAGGGAATCTGCCGCTTTTGGACTCAGGGGCTTCTGGGGGTGACAAGTTGAATTATGGAGGTACAACAACAGCAAACAGCTCTTAAATTCTCCTACCTTGTGGGGTTTCTTCAAACACTGTGGAGGCCACCAGACCTCTTCTCAGTCCTAAGTGAGTTCTCATGTTCTGGAACATTGAGAACTAAAGAATCTATGCTATAAAATATATTCTGATTACATAGTTTTAAATATGAATTCGGTAATATTTAAGTAACTGAGGTTTGATTTGAACTCAGGTCCTCCTTCCACCAGGGCCAGTGTGCTATCCATTGTATCACCTAGCTGCCCCTGACCTGGGTTAAGTCTTGGCTCTACAGCTCACCTTTAAGCTCTTTGAGACCATGTCTTTTTGTACATACATTCTTTGTACAATGTTTGTGTCTGATTCTTTGTGACCCATGGGATTTTCGTGGCAAAGTTACTGGAGTGGTTTGCCATTTCCTTCTCTAGTGGATTAAGGTAAACAGAAGTTTGGTGACTTACCCAGGATCACACAGCTAATAAATGTCTGAGGCTGGATTTGAATTCAGGTCTTAGACCTGATGCTTTTTCCACTGATCTGCCTCATTTGTACGTATTACTTTGTTATGGGCAGAGTAAGTATTCAACAAATACTGATTGATTTGTTCCTCCAGATGGCCCCAAATATCATGTATGTAGTCTCTGTCTTGCCTATAGCTTTTTGAAAAAAGCTCTGGATAATCAGGAATAGAAAACTCAGCTGCATGTTCATCAGACTAGATCCATAAATCATGAGTTTAGAGCCGGAAGTAACTTTGAGTGGATGCCTCTAGTCTAACAGCCCATTTTACAAGTGAGAAAACTGAGATTCAAAAAGATTTAGTGATTTGTCCAAGATTCCACAGCTATGATAAAAATATCACAGGATCAAAAAAACTTGAGTTGAGAGGGACCTTATTGGCTACCTAGTCCAATCCCCTCTTTATACAGATAAGGAAACTGAGTCCCTGGGAGGTTCAGTGATAATCCATTCAGGTAGTAAGTGGTACACTAAAGATTCTAACCCATACTCTTTCACTGAAGTTCTAGCATACTTTCCAATATGTTATTTACTTCTTTCAGCTAAAGACATGTATAATCATTAGAATGGACAGCATCTACTCTGGTCATTCTACAAGCCACATGAACTTATCTACCTAGCTCTGTTCTGTTGCAGACAGGATTCAAGATGCTATTTGTAGAGGTGGGAAAATCATATCAATATCTGTGCTCAATTTGATTTCATGTAGAAGCTATGTCTAGGATGCAAACTGTATCCAGGCTCAGAGACTGTCTTGTTGACTATATTATAATACTGTAACCCTTGTATTGGAGATTCTCTTATGATATGAGGGGTTTATCTCTACTTTGGGGGATTTTAAAAAACCCTTATAGCTCATAACCCCCACCCAGAAAATCTGGAACAGTACATGTATGGTACTCCTTGGTATACTGATCCTTTCCTCCAGACAGGCAATTCATAATATTTCAGAATAATATTTTATTGAAAGTAAGGAAAACAAAGGAGAAATCTTCAAAGGAAAAACTGTTAGTTCCCAGGACATATGTATGCCTCCCAGAATCAATTACAATTCAGTATATGAAAGCTCCTCTGGGGGGGATTCTGCTCTACAAAATCTTCCTGGCACTGTGACTTTCTGATGCTGGAAGGAAAAGGTATATTAATGGAGGGTTTGGTGTGCTCTCTCTCTCTCTCTCTCTCTCTCTCTCTCTCTCTCTCTCTCTCTCTCTCTCTCTTTCTCCCTCTCTCTCTCTCCCTCTCTCTCTCTCTCTCTCCCTCTTTCTCTCTCTCTCTCCCTCTCCCTCCCTCCCTCCCTACCTCTCTCTCTCTCTCTCTCCCTCCCTCTCCCTCCCTCTCTCTCTCTCTCCCTCCCTCCCTCTCTTTCTCCCTCCCTCTCTCTCTGTCTCTGTTTCTCCCCACAAACTCTCTCTCTCTGTTTCTCTCTGTCTTTGTTTCTCTGTCTCTGTCTCTCTGTTTCTCTCTCCTCTCCATCTGTCTGTCTGTCCCTGCCTCCTTGTTGACTTTCTTTTGGCTCTGAACAGTTCATCTGTTTCACAGGTAAGACTAGTAAGTCTTTATTGCAGCAGCCTGGTATAGTGGATAGAAGGCTAGACTTGGAGTCAGGAAAAGTTGGGTTCATACTGTACCTTTGATGTTTATTTGCTGTGACTATGAACAAGTCACTTCCCCTATCTCAGTTTTAGTTTCCTCATCTGTAAAATAGGCATCACTCTATCCCTCCTATTTGGCTCACAGGGTCACTGTGAGGCTCAGATGAGACAATGTGTATAAACTGCTGAGGGATCTTGGCAGAGCCACACAAATCAGCCATCAGTATTAGAATCCTCCAGTACCTCAGTACCTTTTCACTGGTGTAAAATGATGACAAAAAATCATGTCTATCATTTTCTTCTCTTATCTGTCCTTAGACTCTCATAGACAGTGTCTATCCTTCTCTCCTCTCATTATCAGTCCCAACCATTTTCATGCAAATGTTTTGAGAATAGACACTTTATTTTGCTCAGTTACTTCAGAGGGAAAGAAACCAAACACCAGGAAGTCAATCCAGGCTTCCTTTCCTTTTGGTTGCTATATCATCACATGGCATTAATCAACACATACATCTCTCAGGTGTGCTTATTTTTCCACCCAGTAGCTCCAAGCCATATCTTGTATTCAAGACCCTCCATGGATGCCAAGGACAAGCTTCCTTAAGGTAATTTTGACCTGGCCAAACCGTGACTGCAGAGTTTGCCTCAGAGCTCCATAGAATGACTTTGCTCTCTTGCCATCCACTTTCCATGTTACCAGTGGGATGTTTTTGTCAGAAACAATCATCTGTCTTTCATTTTGAGGCAGATGATACCCGAATGTTCCCTTGTCCAAACTTTAGCTTTGATTGTTTTTAAAACACCTCCAACTTGTCACAGAGCTTGAGGAAACTGAATTCAAATGAAAGAGGTCTCTGGCTAAATTCAGACTGTTGTTCAACGAAACTCTCAGTTTGACATTTCATTCACACAACACTTTCCATAACCATCCAAAAACTAATGGAAAGTTAGGAGTCACCCCGCCATCCATGAGCGCTGATATTCCTATCAAGGGACTTGGCTAGCCTATTGCTAGAATGTCTGTTATCATTTATAAATGATTGCCAAGCTTATGTGTTATTGAAGCACTGTGGGCTTGGTTTCACATTTCTTCAATGACCTGCCATTGTAATCATAATCAAATCACAGGAAATTACAGAAAGTCCACCCTGAAATTTGAACGGATTGATCGGTGCAGACTTTGTGAGGAAAACAGTACAAAATGGTAGAAACTACCATTGTGCAACCTGAGGAGTACCAAAATTTAGCACCCACCAAATACCTAGAACCACAAAATTATTGTACAGAATTATACACCATCAGATTGCTATTCTTCATAAGTTAGCATAAAACAAATTCCTACATTACAAATAAAAACCCTAAAATATATTCAAGGGCTCAACAAGTTAACTGTATTAAAACTAGAACGTTATTACAGAGACAACTGTCACCTGTTATTGCCTTGACATACATAACGTTTGACCCACAAAAACTCATAAATAGTATCTTTTAATAACTGTTGCCAAATATTACACACTCATAACTTCCCAACTATTTAGAATAAAAACTCAAAATATAAAACCCAACAGAAGAAATTGAAACCACATGAGAGTAATATGGAAGACATTTTGTCCCCATAATTCTGTCTGCTATCATAGCTGTCCTGAAGACACTTTTACTGAATCTACAGAAAATGGGCTTACATCCCTACACTTTCATTCAACCACCAAACCAAACCAAACAATAACATTTTCATCTGTCTGCTCAATAGTACTCTGAATAGTAAGAAAGTTATTTGTCACAGGACCATTTCTATTTCAACTTCCATTAAATATAAAGCTGAAAATAATGAGAAATAATAATGGTGACTAGGGCAATTTCTGAGTTCTATCGAACACAAAGATGAAAAATGATGATGAAGATGATGACGATGATGATGATGATAGCCCTTCAAAGTCTAACCCGTTATCCATGCTGGCAGTAGGTTTAGGAAGCAGCAGAAGTAGAGGGCAAGGGGAAGGGAACAGCAAAGTAAGAAAATTCTTGCTAGTGTGATATACAGCAAGGACTTCATCATGTACCAGAAGTTGTTATGATAACGCATTGTTCTATTTAATGTTTTCTTATTCCAAGAAGTTAAAAGAAGCCCAAACAAATCAAGATAATCAATACCTTACTTGTTGGAAATGTGGGTAAATCACTAGAATGTGTGAAATAGACTGGAGACATGAATACTTCTTTATGTGCCAGCACTGTATCATTAAAAAGCCAGAAACCTTTCACACCAGTAATAGGCAAGGATCTTATAGTGATATTTTGGGCCCTCAGCTCCAAGTCACACTCAAAAAATATTGCTGACTAGTGGAGGGAAATAATAAGAAAAACTTTATCCTTGAGTCTGGAGTATATTAAATGAGAGTTAAAATTGAGGATTTACTAGAATCTGAAGAAGAAAAATTTGAAGAAACCTGAGGTCACTGGAAATTTTGACATAATGCCAACTTCAGAAATCCTACCTAAAAACCAAAGAGATGGCAAAACAGTCCCAGTGTCTCAAATGGTTTTGAAAAGGAGATGGACATATTTAGGCAAGAATTTTGCAAAGCCCTTTTTGAGTTCAAAGGCATGAATCAAACCAACAGCCCAACTATATCAAAAGAAAGTATTTCAAAAAAGTTGGTGTTTCCTGTGACCATCATGAATGAATACATTCTTCCACAGTATTTGACAGAACGTATAAAAACATTTTAGGACTTGGACATAATCATTTATGTGGTGACCAGTCCTATGGTTAATACCGTAGAAGGAAAAGTGAAATGATCTTGTAATGAAAGCCATAAGTATTAGAAGGGGCGGAGCAGTAAAACACTTGAGAAAACAATTGAAGATCTGTGGAAAGGCATTGGAAGATTACATCAGTATCTAACTAGAGTGTGTAGTAGAAAACTTCAAAGTCATATGACTGATACCCACTTAAATATAGCAAAAAAAGAAAACAGAATGGAATCCAAAAAATATATTCAAAATTCTAGATTCCCTTTATCTGCAATTAAAAGCAAAAGTCAAAAGATTAAGAAATCAAAGTGGTACTAAGAACAAAATGAACAATCCAACATTAATTTTAAAAATTACTACAAAGTCTTGAGGAGTAAATAAAAGGAAAAATAAGACTGAAGGAAAGAGGATGTGGATAAGGAAGAAGAGAAAAAAAGGCAAAGATGACATAGGCAAGAAGAAGGAGGAGAAGGATGAAGTATAGGAGGGGGAGGAAGAGGAGGAGGAGAAATAAGAGGAGGAAATGAAAGAGAAATAGCATTTATATAGCGCCTTCAGATTTGCTAAGTGCTTTACAAACATTATCTTTTTTTATCCTCACAATAACCTTGGAAAGTTGATACCATCATTATCCTGATCTGTAAGATGAAGAAACTGAGGCAGACAGAAGTTAAGTGACTTGCTAGGATGTAAATTCAGATCTTTCTGGTTCCAGGGCTAGCATACTACCCAGTGTAACCAGCTACTCAAGAAGTCATACGAAGTCCAATACAGCAAAAAATGAGTTAAATCAAATGTTACACAGTTTGTAAACCATTAATATAATGAATGATTTATAGTTACATCATGAGAGATGACTGAAATCCTAGCTTCTTGGCAAAACTAGATAAAAGACAGAATTATTGGCTCAAACGTCTGATTGTAATTCACGAACTACTATCAAAACACTTAACTATCTTCCCCTCATGCACAAGCCTGTTTTCAGTGTTCTTAATAGGAAACACTGACTATCTACTAAGAAAGGATAAAAACATCACTGGTGATTTCTCTAATTATGTCCATTACATATTTATGTTCTTTACATAAAGCATTCCCATTTATAGCATAAAAATATATGATGATATACCAATAGAAATGTGTATATATTTATAACTATATTTCATCTATATCTAAACCTACATCTCTATCTCTTAACTGTATATATTTGCTTAGGAGGAAAAGGGTGTCCCAAAAAGTCCCAGGAGTGCAAAGAAGGACTCAATATTGGTTCAGTATGTCCTAAGCATGACTTCTAAGTTAAAATGGGAGTCAAATCCAAGCATCCTATTAACTATTTGATAAAGATGAATGGCAGATTATATAGGTACTTCATCTCATGAAGTTTTTCTGTAACATCAAAAAATCATTTGGATTCAATGAGTAAAATTCTTAGCATGTTTTAAGGAAAGATAGAGACTGATAATTCTAAACTAGAATCCAGAGGTCAAACTGAACCAATGGACAAAGGCAATATTTTAAAAATACCTTTAAATACATTAAAAGATTTGTGCTCATCTTGAAATCAAAGTTTAGCGGAAGAACATGTGTAAAGGAATTAATACTTATACAGTGCCAGACGATGTACATTTTCAAAATAGAAAATGCGTAATAATAGATTGGCAAAGTATTCTAATGAAAACCTGCATGATCTTAACAAAACCCTAAGGAAATTTACTATGGGTCAAGTATTATGGTTCATTATGACTAAAATACGAAGATAAACAACATACTTCTTGTTTTCAAGCAGCTTCTAATCAGTATGCAGATAAGATATAAATAATTATGACACAAAGTAGGCTATAAATATGTACTAGAGAAACCAACTGAGTTGGGAAAAATTCATTCTAACTGAGAAAATTAGGAAGAGCTTCAGGGAGTAGATTTCATCTAAAAGGGGTCTTGGAAGATGGGCATGGTTTCAGTTGGTAGAAATATCTATGAGTATGGGATGAAGAGGTACTTCACAGAACAGGAAATAAAAGGTAGGAAAGAAAATTTCCATAAGGAAGAATAGGGAATTGTGGGATTTTTCTGGACCATAGAATATATGTAGAGGGTGGGGGGGTGGAGTGGAGGAAGTAGTATGAGATAATGCTAGAAAGATATATTCACTATCATGGTAGCTTTTGTAGCTCTCAGATGTCCCTGTAGATCCCATTTATGGCCTCCCCACTTCTACCTCTCTTTTTTTTAAAAAAATATTTATTTAATTTTTAATTTATAGAATGAAATAAACATTTCTATAATATGATAAAAAAAGATGATTGTGTATGAAACTGCAAATCTATTATATACAACTTGCTATTCTTTCTGAATATATAATAAAGTTTTCATATAAATTTCTTTTTTCCTTTTTTTCTTCCCTCCCCCCTCACATTAGACACAAATATATACAGGTGCTCCATCAGCTACTACCACACCATCCATACATGGAACCATCACTTACAACAAATGGAAAAGTTTTGAATGCTGTGGATAAGTTCACTTACCTTGGTAGTATACTTTTCAGGGATGTACACATTGACAATGAGGTTGATGCACACATTGCCAGAGCTAGCTCAGTGTTTGAGAAGCTCCAAAGAAAAGTTTGGGAGAGAAGAGGTATTAGACTGACTACTAAACTACTAGAGCTGTTGTGCTGACCTCATTGTTGTATGCCTGTGAAACATGGACAGTCTATGAGTGCCAATGGGCCAGGAAACTAAATTGCTTCCATTTGAACTGTCTTAGGAAGATTCTGAGGACAACCTGGCAGGATAAGGTACCAGACACTGAAGTCCTTGCTCGAGCTGAACTGCCAAGTGTTCAAACTATGCTTCAGAGAGTGCACCTCTGATGGGCTGGCCACGCTGTTCAAATGCAAAATGTATGCTTGCCAAAAAGACCATTTTATGGAGAACTTACATGGGGCAAGTGATCACATGGTGATCACAAGGACATTCCCAAGGTCTCTCTCAAGAACTTTGGATTAAAATGTACAACATGGGAGACACTGGCATAGGACTGCTCAACATGGTGTGCCCACATCAAAAAGGGTGCTGTGCTCTATGAGCAAAGCAGATACATACATACATACATATATATACATATACATATATAATATATATTATATATACACATGTATGTAAAATCATTCTTATGTACTTCAGTTTATCATTTCTTTCTCTGGATGTTGAAAGTATCTTCATGGGTCCTTTGTAGCTAACTTGGATATCTATAACAGTCATAATTACTTAGTCTCTCAAAGTTGTTCTTAAAACAGTATTGCTGTTACTGCATACAACATTCTCTTGGTTCTGTTTATTTTGCTCTTTGTTATGTCATGCAAGTCTTTCCTTGTTTTTCTAAGATCATCAGGCTTATCATTTCTTACAGCACAGTAGTATTCCATCACAATCATATACCACAACTTGTTCAGGCATTCCCCAATTCACAGGCATATCCACAATTTCCATTTCTTTGCCACCACAAAGAGAATTGCTATAAATATTTTAGAACATATATTATTTTCCTTTCCCCCTACTCATCTTTGGAAATAGACTTAATAGTGGTATTGCTGGGAAATGGTCAAAGGCTATGAACTTCCATCCCTCTTGACCAGAAAAGGGCAGAATAAAAATCTCATATACTGCCCTTCCTCCACATCTTAGACCAGCTGAAGATTTTCTCCTCATTTCCCTGCTCATGTCTCACCCTTCTCCTCTCCTCTCTCTCTCTCTCTCTCTCCCTCTCTCTCTCTCTCTCTCTCTCTCTCTCTCTCTCTCTCTCTCTCTCTCTCTCCCTCTCCCTCTCCCTCTCTCTCTCCCCCTCCCCCCTCAAATATTTTGGTGTCAGAATCCCTTTACACTCTTAAAAATGTTTAAGCACACCCCCCCAGCCAATAGTATTTGTTTATATGTTTTATATGCAAGAAAATGCTGGTAGATGTTAACGTTAATGTAGATGTAACATAGATGTCAATGTTAACAATTGACTCTCAATATATATATATATACCAACAGCACACTTATAAGTTTAATCTGTATTACTAAGAATGTATCCATAACTTTCCTAGAGTCTAGACAATCAACAAAACAATAAACCAAACCCTATCAATTGCTTTCTCTAGCCAGTTCAAGTTGGCTATTATACCTATGATTTCCTGGAAGAGTATTAGATCTAAAGATCTTTATCTCATATATAACTTGCTTTGTATATAAAATGCATTTTGTCCCCCTACTTGTAAAGGACTGTCCTTTGCCTTTTTTTGTATCTGTAATACTTAACACAGTTCTTGGCACTGTATATATATGCCACACATATAGTAAGCACTTAATATTTCTCGAATGAATAATCAGAAACCTAAAATACCTAGAAAAAGTTAGAGCACTGGATGGAATCTGATAGGGTGAAGTTTGGGAATAAATGAAGTCTTAAAATTGAGCTCAAGAAAATCATTTCATAAGCACAGCATACCTGAAGCCCAGCTAGATAGCAGTTTGTCTTTACAAAAGTTTGAGTTGAGAGTTTGAAGCAGCAACCAAAAACCAAATGTGATTCTGAGCTGTGTGTATTAAAAGAGGTCTAGCTCCAAGGAATAAGGAAGTGATGATCCCTCTGTCCTCTGCCCTGGTCAGACTATATTTGGAGTATTATTTCTAGTTCTGAGAACCACAATATCAGAAGGTATTTGAGAAGCTGGATAGTATCTAGGGCAGGGTAACAATAATAAACCTTTATATAGTGCTTACTATGTACCAGGCACTACGTTAAGCATTTTACAGTTAGCATCTCATTTGCTCCTTACCACAACCCTGAGAGGTAAGTGCTATTATTATCCCCCTCTTACAGACAAGGAAACTGAGACAAATAAAGGTTAAGTGACTTGCCCAGGATCACCTAATAGGTGTCAGTTGGCTGGATTTGAACTCAAGTTTTTCTGACTTCAAGCCTTGCTTTCTCTCCCTTATACAACCTAACTGCCTTGACCATCCTGAATACAATAATATAATGAAATACATTTATTAAGCACTTACTGTGTGCCAGGCACTGTGCTAGATGTTAGAATCCCAGGATGGTGAAGGGTCGCAAGTCCACGGCACAAGATTATTCAAAGAAACTGGGAATGTTTAACCTGTAAAAAAGAGGTCTTAGACCGGCTGAGGGTGCAGGGCAATCTTAGTTGCTATAAGTGCTTGCAAAGATAAAAATGAATAAAGAAAAAAAATGAAGCATAAGAAAATAAACTTACCAGTAAAACTAATAAGAACACAATTGAATTTTTAAAATAATTATAAATCATTCAGGATCTTCAAGGGCCTCTGGTTCATCATTCTGAACATTAAGTGTTATCATATGGTGAATGTAAGGGAGCAGTCATTACTATTCTTTCTGTATGCTGACAATCATGGCAATAAACAGGAAATCAAAATAGTTTTAAATAGAATATTGCCCATAAAAACTTCTTTTCATATTCCCCCCACCTATCCCCCCTTTAATGCATTGTTCTGGAATGTCTAAGTCCTAACATTGGAGAGGGCAGGGAGTGGACTTTCTCTCTCAGACTTAACCCTGTCATATTTGCCATATTAAGAACCCATTCTTTGCTGTTCACATCAGAAATGGTTGTTATTATACTTTCTATTTTGCTTTCCATGTCAGAACCCAAAGGGATATTCTGTGGCATCATTCCCCATATAGTAAATTATCATGTATGTGAATTCTGAGAATCTTGGCAATAAATTTAATTGTAAATGATACAGAGTCTGGTAAGGCATGCTCCACAGGCATGTCTAATAAACTCAAAAATTTATAGTAAATTTGGTTTTCTAATTACCCTGGTTTGTTTCCCAGAATATGACATTCCCCTAATTAAAAATGCTACAGCCCCAGCAAAATCAAATTTTCATTTCTGATTGCTAATGATTTGGTTTTCATTCTCTCTAGTTACAGGAAAAAAGACTCCATACAGAGAGTCCTCTCTCATAAAGGATTGGTTCTAAAGATAAAATTGTTATGAATTTTAATAATTGCCAGTGTTTTGCTCATACAAACGTATTTAAGGTTGGCTGACTGATCTGAGGAGCATATGATCTAGTTAGTTTTACTTTACAGATGAAAAAACTGAGGAAGAGATGTCAATTTTCATTACAAGAGAGGGGAGACTCAGAATGATCATCCAATCTTTGGGTAAAATCACCAAGGAAAACCATATGGAGATGGAAGAGGAAAGAAGAGAGGAATATAGTGAAGTATTAGAGGGGAAGGCAACATGGCGCAGAGGAGAGTGCTGGATTTGGCCTCAGAGTATCTGGGTTCAAATTCTGGTTTTTTCTTTTAACTGCTTGTGTGATCTGCAGGAAGGTGCATACATAGCTTCTCTGGGGCTCCACTTATCCTGCTATAAAATGAGAGAGTTTGATGCTAAGATATTTAAGGTCCTTGTGACTTGAAGCTTGTGATCTCCTTGTCCAGACTCCATCTACTGATCTTAAGGGCTAGATCCCTTTTGGGGGACTTTTCACTGATTACTTTTCACTGCTTCCATTCAAATAATCGGGGAGCTTTCTATCTAACATCATCTAGTGGAGTGTGATCCTGATACAATCTCATAATCCCCAGAGTTCAAAAAAATGAACAAATTTATATGTTTCTGAAAGCTAGCAGAGATTATTTAAAAACTTGACCATTTATGGCTCACGATGGGTAAGGCTCTCCCTGATGACTTTTTAGATGTGCTTTTTTAATACATGTCTCCAACTAAGGCTCTCATTTTCTGTTTTCAGATGGTATTGAATTATTCACATCACTCTCCCTATGGTTACCATCCACTCTCAGTAGATGGTGTTGATTTTCTGCTATTTTGCAACATTGGCTTCTGTGTTATTGCACCAATGGATCTCAGTAGCTCTCAGTATTTGCTGGAGACCATTACAACTTTTTTGTGTAGATCTCCCTCTTGTCCTGCTCCCCATTGTTGGCATCCTAGTTAAATTACCCCAAAACACTTCTTTTCCTCAGAAACTAGGCAATTACTGTATAGTATCCAGACTTCCTATGCGATCCCCTCTTGGAGACCAGGTGATAACCTGTATAGTACCCAGACTATGTAGGCCCATCTTAGAGACCAGGTGTAATGTTAATTAGATCTTCCCCTCCCATTAATAGGCCTCACCTTTGAAAATCCAGATGTTGGTGCTTCTCTCTCTGGTAACTATATATGTATGTAATGGTCAGACAGCTGGATCTGTCTGTTGATCTGTGATGCATGTATTGCTTACAGTCAGACAATTGGAAGTCTTATCTTTTGATTATTATTTCTTTGTATTTTCTCTGAATTTCAGGGTGCTGACTTTTTCCCTTCAACTAAGTGAATGATAAATGTGCTTAATTAAAGTGATTTTTGACCCCTCAAAAGTTACCTTTCCTTTTAGAAAAGCAAATCTAAGAACCTGTACAGTAGGCCTTCCTGTGTATCTTGGGGTCCTCCTGATACACCAAGTGATACCCATTTGGTACCCAGACCTCCTAAGATAGGCTCTTCTTGAAGACCAGGCAATAACTATGGCACCCAGACTTCCCCCTCTTAGAGATCAGACAATACCTGTATGGGTGCTCTGACTCCATAAAGTGGACCCCTCTTGGATATTGGAGCTGGAATTGTCTATCTCAATCATAAACCCTCATTTCCATTAAATCTTCACTAGGGTCAAAAACAGAATGGGATAATTCAAAAAATATTTCTGTAAAAGTCTAGAAGAAAAAACCCAAGGAGTTAAATAATGCCACAATCACTCAAATTGCCCATTTCTCAAAGTGGTCACCTTCCCACTCAGGTCTCCCAATGATGTTGGCCTGGCTTCTGACTAAGCAGTCTGGGCTCTGGGCTCATCCTGTCTCCTTCCCAACACAGTAGGAAGCAGAAGATAGTCTTTGGGTGTACTAGAGTTTTCAGTACAGTATTAAGGCCAAGAATGATTATGGAAGGTGGGTTGGCATGGGAACCAGGGTGCATTGAAAAGTCAATAGAATAGCAACTGGACGAACAACATGTTCCAGCAGGTTTCTGCCCATTATTTCTTCCTTGGTTCTCTTGCCTTAGCCTCTAGCCTGCATTTCACAATATTCCCCTTCTCCTTTCAAACTGAGCAAGCTGAAAAACTGCCAGATTGATGTAGTAGCTTCAAGTAGGCATATTTCCTCAAAAGAACATAGAGTAAACATGACCTCATTAGACTTTGAGAGATCCTTTATTTCGCTCAGGGATTCAAAGACCCCCTAGCTCCACTACCACTTGCCTTCTCTAGAGTAGGTTCCCTCTTCTCAGATCCCCTGTAAGAGAATAGAGCTTCCTGTCTACCCAACCCCCCAAAACTCTTTCCTCCTGATCTCTGAAACTAGTTTATCTCTGTCCTAAGTATTTAGGGAGGACATGGTGACTGTCTCCATGGTGACTATTTAAAGGACTGTTATGTGGATGAGGGATTAGATTTGTTTTACTTGGCCACAGAAGACAAAACTAGGACTTAATGGATGTGAATTCCAAAGAAGAAAATTTAGGCTTCTTAAAAACTTGCTAACAATGAGAAGAATCCAGAACTGAAATGGACAATGTGGAGAAACAGGGAAATCCTCCTCACTCAGTGTCTTCAAGAAAATGCTAAATGATCATTTGTTAGTAGGTTCTATCAACTGAATATAGCTGAAGTAACAACTAGACTACATAGGCTCTGAGATCCCTTCTAACTATGACATTACATCCTTCAGTGTTTTATTAGGGCCTTACTATGAAGAAAGGGCAGCTAGGTGGTGTAATGGATGGAATGCTGGGCCTGCAATCAGAAACGCTCATCTTCCTGAGTTCAAATCTGACCTCCGACACTTACTAGCTGTGTGACCCTTGGCAAGTCACTTAACCCTTTGTCTCCATTTCCTCATCTGTACAATGAGTTAGAAAAGGAAATGTCAAAGCACTCCGGTGTCCGTCACCTAGCACTGGACATGACTGAAAAACAAGGAAGAAAACACGCAATATGGAGATATAAGAGGAAAAAGGGTAAGTTTACAAATACAAAGAGTCAATAGCGATCATGTATTTTACACATCTATTATGTGTTAGGTATTGTTGTGTTCATCCTTTGTTTTCAAAAAGGACCATGACATCAGAGAAATGATGACATGACTTGCGCTTGATTTTATTTTGAGTGAGGGAGGACTGTGCAAGGTCACCAGTCTCACTTTCTCCTCCTGAGCCATCTGAATCATTTATTTTACACATTTATTATGTGTTAGGTATTGTGCTAAACGCTGAAACACAAAGGAGAAAAATAGTCCCTGCCCTCAAATAAGTTACGTTTTATTGAGGGAAAGTAACGTATACAATTAAGTAAATATTAAGTAAATACAATGGTAAATGGTGTGGAGAGGACAAATAGTAGATGAGCAGCTCTGAAGAGGCCCTGTGGAGGAGATGATTCTTGAGGTAAGCATTGAAGGAAGCTAAGGGATTCTATAAGGTAGAGTGAGAAGAGAGCATGTTGTTGATGTGGGGTACAGCTACATGTGGAAAAGCACAGAGCTCTGTCCTATGTAGAAGGACAGTCATATGCAATAAGCCCAATGAAGGAGGCTGAAGCCAGATTCTAAAGCGTTTTAAATGCAAAAGAAAATAATTTTGGAACTAGTAGAACATCTTGAGCAGGGTGGTTAAATGGTCAAATCTTTCCTTTGGGGATATCAGTAGAGTAGCTATGTAGAGGATATATTAGAGAGTAAAGAAATTGGAGGCATTGAGGCAATTACAATACTCCAAGCAAGAGGCGATGATTGTATGTGGGGGTGAAGGAAAGAGAAGAATTAAGGACTCCAAGGTTGTAAGCCAGATTTGCTAGAAGGATGGTGATTTCCTCAAGAGAAATGGAGAAAATTATATTTTAGGAAGTGTTTGGTGTGGACAGTGGGAAAGATAAATGAATTCTGTTTATATATATACTGCATTTATCATGCCTATGGGATAGCTGATAGATAATGTCCAACTGATGATTGTTGACCTGGAGCCCAGACTGGATAAGTTCATCCAGATCTGGCAGTCATCTGCAGAGAAATGATCATAGAACCCATTAGAGCTGATGATATCTTTAAGAGAGAGTGTTGAAAAAGAGTAGAAGAGGGCCCAAGACAAAGCCCTATGATATACCCAAACAATGAGGGTAGGGCATGAATTAGCAAAGGAAACTGAGAAAAAACAGTCAGAGAGAGAGAGAACAGAGCCATGAAAACCCATGGCAGAGATGATATCTAGGAGAAGAGGGGGTCAACGGAGTTAAATGTTATGGAGAGGTCACAGAAAATGAGGACTAAGAAAGATCATTAGATGGGGCAGCTAGGTGATCTTGGAGAAGGGATAACCTGAGTTCAAATCTAGCCTCAGACATTTACCAGTTGTGTGACCCTGGGCAAGTCACTTAACCCCAGTTGCCTCCAAAAATACTATTGGATGGGGCAATTAAAGTATTTTTGGTTAATACAGCAAAGCAAATGAAAAGTAAATGAAACTGATTTCTATATAATTATAATAACCAAGTTTTACCCCAAAGAAAAGGTGAGAAATTACTTTTTCCTTCTTTACAGAGGTAGGGGATAATAAGTGTAGAACATTGCATATGCTCTCAGGTAATATGTTAGTTCTCCTGAACTGCTTTTTCTTTCTTCTATTTTCTTTGCTATGAGGTATGGCTCTCTGGGTAAGGCACAGAAGAGAGATATATTTACAACACAAGGTGATTTAAAAACAAAATATACCAATAATTTTTAAAGAAACCATTTCAAAATGGTAAATTTCAAAAGAATAGTTTCACTTGAGTGGTAGGTCAGAAGTCATGTTACAAAAGATTGAGAAGTGAGTAAGAGGAAAAGATGTATAGGCTGTAAGTAAAAGACAGCTTTTTGTTTCCTGTCAGATTTTGGCTTTGAAAGAGTGGAGGGATCCAGGATGATTTAGGTTGAGGGAACAGAAGAGTCAAGTGAAGACTTTTTTAAGCCTAGAGGAGATCTGAGTACCTTTGTAGACTAAAGTGAATCAGTCAATAGAGCTACAGATTGAAAATTAGAGCTAAAGGAAACAATTATGAAGTCAAGATACTGGAGGAGACTGGAGGGCCTGGGATTAAGGGCACAATTAGAAGAGCTGACCTGGTGGAGAGAAGACTCAGACCTTCAGCAGAGAACAAAGGCAGAGAGAATGGGGCATGTGTCAAAAGATTTTGAGATGTAGAATAGGAGGAGATAAAGGAACTCATGGTAAACAGCTTCTATTTTCCCAGTAAAATATGAAGTTCTTTTTTTTTTCATGCAGTATGGAGCAAAATTCTTTACTGAGAGGGAGCTGTAAGTCTTTAGGAAAGGAAACATTAGGAACTTTAGGAAAGGAAAAATATTAGGAACAGCAATTAAAGGGAGTTCAATAGCCAATTTCAGAAGAGCAACCTACCTTCTGGGCTACATCCTCAATTTCTCTTCCCATGAGCAAATCAAATCCCAGAAGGCAGATGATTTCTTCTCTTTTCAAGGTTCTATTATCAGGAAACCCTCAGGGGCTTGGATATTATAACACTGTCATTCATAATCCTCATCCAATGTGCTCTCTCATATCAATTGACTTTTTGACATCAACCAGTATTTATTTGTTTGTTTTCAAAAAATGGAAACACATTAAATAATGAAAAATAAAATGAACAGAAACAAAAGAATGTTCTAAAAAATAGTAGCAATATTGTTCAAATAGCTGTGAACAACCAAGTTATTCTGAATATTATAAATGCTATTCACTCCCTAAGAAAGAACTGATAAATAGAAGTATACGTAGTATGGTTTTACATGTATTTATAAATCTGTTCCAAATATTAGCCTTCTCTAGTGTGGGGTGGGGAGGGAGGGAAAATAAAATCAAATTATTTTTTAAAAGTGTCAAAGAAAATTTAATAAAAATAGCAGTTAGAAAAAAAATTTTCCCGCAAACAAGGGATATGCTTTCCTCGTGTACACCTATAAAGCCCCCGGGGACAGTGGACTTAAATTTAAAGTACCATGCTTATAAGGCACATAGGAAGGGAACACAGATCAAGGAGTACCTCATGACTCAGCCTCTTCCCAAGAAGTTCACTTTAGGAGCAAGATATCAATATTACTCACCGAGACTATACCTTTCCAGGATGCAGGTTTCAGACTTGGAATCAATCCACAGCTGGGCTTGGCCAAGAAGCTTTCTCAGCTTACACTGGCCCCTCACTGAAGTCAGTCTCTGTTGCCCCTGGATCTGGGATGCTGGTTGTCTATGGGATCTTGGATGGTTTAATTGGATCCTCTAGTTTCGCTGATCACTGGTGCATTCTCATCTTAGAATACTCATTAATTTAAGATCAGGAAAGAAGAAAAACAACAGAAATTGAGGTGTGATCTGCAGAATGGGTGGAAGCACCCTAGCTTCTCAGTCACCCTTCAGCTCAAAGTAACACTCTTTATTTAAAGCCGTAGAGAAAAGAGAATGAGATCATCCTCAGGCACCTTTTGTATCCACACTCAGTCTCTCCTGCATCATTAGTTCTTCTGGCTTCTCAGCCAACCCAAAGACTCTTTGTCATTCTTCGTAGTACCAGCCCCTCAGTCATTCATGGTAGGGAGAAGACTCACCAAAGTTTCTATCTGTTCAACTGACACCAGGCATATTGTATATGTTCAGAAGTGGAAGGAAGGGCCTCTTCATCACACATGCCCAGAAGCAAATCCACCTCAAACTTCTATTTCCTTACCTGGAATACTAGCTGCCCCAAGGAGGTATTAGAACATCATGGTACTTTGAGAGATCTTCTGGGATTAGATAACATAAATTTGTTAGTGGACCCAAGTAGCCAGGTTTTGTGATTCTCTAGCACCTTCTAGCAACATATGTTTAAATAAGAATTTGTGAAGGTAAGAGTCAAGATGGGAAGGGGGTGGGACAAGGGATTTGAGTATAGAAGATAGTTAAGGTCAAACTGGTCAACTGTAGCATCCTTTTGGAAAAGAAGGAAAATAAAGCCAAGAGAATACTGAAGGATAAAAGTTTAGGAAGGGTAAGGTAGAAGGAGAGATAAAAGGAGAGGAGGTTATGTCTGATAGAAATTTCAGAGTCCTTGATCATGAAAGTGAACTGTTTATGAGTGATGATGGTGAGATGAAGAGCATGACCATTGCTTGTGTAGCGGTGGTAGAACAGTAGAGGTCACTGAAGTAGAAGAGGCTGATGTGTTGGGAGGCTGGGGTGTTTGTATACTGATGGGATGTATACTGAAATTCACATATGTTGAAATCTTCATGTAGAAGAGAAGGTGAGTTAAAGAGGAAAATGGTGAGATAGATACTGAACTTGAAAAAGGAGGCAGACTGACTTCAGGACCCAGAGAAAAAAGCCACCAGGGTCTGGGTGATGTGTCTGAATGTAACAAACCTCAAAGAAGAGGATCTAAATGATGAGAGGGGGGAGGCTCTGGAAAGGGGAGGAAGAAGCAAGAAGTAGGCATAAAAAATGGTGTAACCAGTGCTAGAGAGACTGGTCAGTGATGTAATATATTCTGGGAGTGAAGGATAGTGTGTGTGAGCGTGTAAGTGTGTGTGCGTGTGTGTACGTGTGTGTGCGTGTGTGTGTGTGTGTGTGTGTGTGTATGTGTGTGTGATCTAATCTAGGTTTCCAAGATAGAAACCATGCAGAAGAAAAAGGTCTGGTATTAAGGGAAGTTTTTGAATAATAGAACAGTTTTCAATGTGGCACAAGGGAAGGGTTGGACTACACTGGATAGATATTTGGGAGGGACATGTCTTAAGTAAATGATGTTGGGAAAAGAGAGAGATGGTAGCAGGGGTGGAGGAAGAAATTGTCCCAGTGATGGCTCACAGGAACAACTCTCCAGCCTCATGCTAGCTGTTTGTTCTAGGTCTTTTCCTGTCTACTTTTTGGTCTCCTAATACAGGTTCTTGCTCTTCCAAGTATCTCTTGGAGGTATATACTGTTAACCCTAGCCTGGCATGCCACCTATAGGGAACTAAACTTAAATCTTTCACTTTTTTTCCTCTTCCTTCTTGGCTGAATCTTTGTGTCAAATCTTGCATTTGATGTTAACTTAATTCCATTTCTCTAGAATCTAAATGAATGGTCTCCTAATTTTTTGGTCATATATATATACCTTATCTATAAAAACAATTTTAGTGACATGGCCCAGATATATTTATATTTGCTTAAACATTATGTACTTACATTATTATGCTAATGCATTATGTACATTATTAGATATATAGGAAAATAGAAATGAAAAAGAATGAGATAAATGTGAAATCATACTTTATTAATGTTTTATTTTTTATTAGTGATATGAAATCTTCTTTACTCTCATAAAATACAATTTTCAAAGTAACATGATTGAATATATTTCATCATTTTAATATTATTTTAATTTTTATTATGAATTTGATATCAACAAATATGAAAATTTTCACATGCAAATAATAGAAAAAAGCTTTGTATATGAAACTGTTTATCATATGCATTTGGGTTGTTTTTTAAGTATATAACAAATTTAGCATAGTAGTGGCAACACTGCCGAGTTCATCTGCCTTCCTTTCTGAGCCTCCTTCTGTTCTCTTCTGTGTATTTTAAAAATGTTTCAGTGACACTCTTTTCTTAGTTTGACATTTTGTGGTTGTAAGTTCAATTTATTCATATACTTAGATTTAATGACTGTCACAGCTGAAAAAGATAACTCACAAAGACACACAGATCCAAATGGAGGAAGAGCACTGTTGGCTGGGCTTACTGAATCACAAGATTCATTTTTCAGTCCTATCCATCAATTATGTGATTTGGCTAGTCAATTTCCATTCTTGTTGTCAATCAATTGTTTTTGCAAATTAATTGGAAGCTGTTGCATTTTTATATTTTTAACAAATGGTTTCCAAACACATTGACGCTCCTTATTTGGAAGATTTTTAAACAGGTTAGACAATGTGATGTTCCAAGTTTTTAGAGTGTGCATTTTATAAATGACACAACATTTTCAAGAGGAGAAGCTGCATTTTTAAATGTTATGCTAATTGCAATGGCGTCATACTATGAATAGTTATTATGTCAAGGCACTACCTTGGTATAATGTTTTTGTATAATTTCCTGTCAGATCACATTAGATGATGAAGGACTTGGTCTGGGCAAGAAAAGGTGAAAGCTTACCAATTAGAGAGCCCTGTGTGGTTCTGGAGATGGAGTCTAAGGTTTTGAAGTCTTAGCATGAAGATGACTGAGAAAGATACCTGTCAATGTGACTCATGAAAAGCTTATACCAGCAGTAGGAGAAGCATCAACTCCCATTTAGTTGGCATTTGTTTGTGCTAACATCATCAGTATTATCTTTGACCTGTGGTTTCTTTATGAGAGATAATCTCTTAAGGCATTTTTAAAAATAATATGAGGGCTAACTTGGCTAGATTTTGAGAGTGTAATCCCTAAATAAATACACTTACTTGGGCCCATATAAATTACATGCAATATTGCAGAAAATACTAATAGCAAAAGAATGTTTCAGCATGCCAGTCAACCAATACCTCTGTTTTATGAAGTTTTCATAATCACTCAGAATACCTTTCCTGTCATACACAGCACATAACCATTTTACACTGAGTGAGGACACTGCTGTTTATAGATATATTAAATATTAGTAAAGCTTAATATTTCCTTATTTTTGAACACAAGTACTTTTCAATTTTCATTTAATTTAAATTTATGAAATAAAAGAAACATTTCTATAACATAGTAGAATAATAAAAAGATGATTGCACATGAAACTGCAAATCTATAATGTGTAGCTTGCTGTTCTTTTTAAATATTTAATAAATTTATCATGTAAATTTCTTTTTTTCTTGCTTCCTCCCTCTCTGCTCTATAAACGGTTATCATTAGACATAAATATGTATATATATGCAAAATCATTCCACATGTACTTCTATTTATCAATTCTTTCTCTGGCTATAGATGGCATTTTCCTTCATATTAATATTTTCTTATTTTTAATTCAAATAAATATAAATAAACTAGTACTTTCTGAACCCCAAAGGAGTATCTAGCGCACCCTTAGATATTTACCTATCCCCACTTTAAAAACTACTCTTCTAGATATTCAATATTGTTGACAAGGCTTCCTATTGTCTCATTCTTGAGATTCCTCAAGCCAAGATGGCAGATAGAAAGATACACATACACTTAGCTCTTACCCCACAGCCCATAAAATACTTGCAAAGAAGAACTCTCAACAAATTCTAGAGCAGCAGAAGCCACAGAACAATGGAGTGGAGGAGATTTCTGTTCCAGAGAGGCCTGAAAAACTGATGGAAAAGGTCTGTCTCACACTGGATGCAGAGCAGAGCCCAGCCCTGCCTTGGCCATGCAACACTGAGGAGCAGATCCGAGCAGGCTTCAGAGAAGGAATCTCCAGCAGCAGTGCAGATCCCTCAACCTACAGGTGCCAAAGGTCAGTGAGAGGGACTTTTCAGCTGGTAGAGAGGGGAGCAGGGTATCCCCATAACTCAGCCCCCCTCAGGAGACAGCAGTGGAGGCGGCTGTGGACAGGGCTCCCAAAGCAGGCAGTGGCCTACATCCATTGCTGAAAGTCTCCTCGTAAACCCCCTGAGGAAGCTGAGCCCAGTGTGGCTGCTCCCACCTGAGCAGCTGAACTTAATTTCACACTGAATAGCAGCCCCACTCCTGCTGAAAACCCCTAAGGCTTGGGAGCAGTTCATTTGAATCTCAGCCCCCAAGTGCTGGCTTGGTGGAATTGAAGGCCAGGTGGTCGTAGAGAGGAAACTCAGAAGTCAAGTAACTGGCTGGGAAAATGCCCAAAAAAGGGGGAAAAAATAAGACCATAGAAGGTTACTTTCTTGGGGAACAAGTGTCTCCCCCCATCCTTCCAGATGAGGAAGAATAAAGCATACTGTCAGAGGAAGTCAAGGCCTCTGCCTCCAGAGGGAACTTAAATTGGGCTCAGGCAATAGAAGACCTTAAAAAACAAGTTAGCAGCTTAATAAAGGAGAACCAAAAAATGCTGAGGAAAATAGCAGCTTTAAAAAGAGGCTAACTCCATTGGAAAAAGAGGTCCAAAAAGCCAATGAGGAGAAGGAGGTTTTAAAAAGCAGAATTAGCCAAATGGAGGAGAAGGTTCAAAAACTCTTTGAACAAAATAGTTCATTGAAAGAGAGAATTGAGTTCAGGGAAATGAATGACTATGAGTTAAACCAAGAAGTTAGTAAACAAAATGAAAAATTTGAAAAAATAGAAGATAATGTGAAACAACTCATTGGAAAAACAACTGACCTGGAGAATAGATCCAGGAGAAATGATTTAAAAATTATTGAACTACCTGGAAGCCGTTATCAAAAAAAAAGAGGCTAGACATTATATTCCATGAAATTATCAAGGAAAATTGCACTGATGTTATAGAATCAGAGGGCAAAATGGATAATGAAAGAATTCACCGATCACTTCCTGAAAAAGACCTGAACAGAGAAACTCCTCGGAATATTGTGGCCAAATTTCATAGTTCCCAGATCAAGGAGCAAATACTGCAAGCAGCTAGAAAGAAACAATTTGAGTACTGTGGAAATACAATCAGGATAACACAGGATCTGGTAGCTTCAACATTAAAGGATTGAAGGGCTTGGAGTGAGATATTTCAGAAGTCAAAGGAACTAGGATTGAAGCCCAGAATCACCTACTCAGCAAATATGAATATAATACTTCAAGGGAAAAAATGGTCATTCAGTGATATAGTCGAATTTCAAGATTTCATGTTGAGGAAAAGATCAGATCTGTGTTTAAAAATTTGACTTCCCAAGACAAGAATCAAGAGAAGCATGAAAAGATAAACAGAAAAAGATAAAATCATAAAAGACCCTCTAAAGCTGAACTGTTTACATTACTATATGGAAAGAAAATATTTTAAATTCTTGAATCTTTTCTCAGTATTTGGGTAGTTGGAGAGATTGTATACACACACACACATACACATACATAGATAGAGAGTACAGGGTGTGTTATATCAGAAGAGATGGTATCCACACACACACACAAATAAAATAAAATGAAATGAAATAAAATAAAATAAAAATTAAGGGGTGAAGGAGGAAAATTCCAGGAAGAGAAAGGAAGTAATGGAATGGGGAAGGCTATAACTCATAAAAGAGATAAGAAAAATCTTATTCAGTGGAGGAGATAAGGGATAAGGGGAGAGAGGGAAAAATAAAACTACTTTTTCCATGTGTGACTGAAGGAGGGAATAACATGCTCACTAAATTTGATATGAAAATTTATATACACCACAAGAAAGTAGGAGAGGAGGCGACAAGTGGAGCAAGGGGAATGTTAGAAGGGAGGGCAAATGGGAGAAGGGAGTCACTAGAAGTAAACACTTTCGAGAAGGGACAAGGTCAATTGTAGGGGGGGAAAATAAGGGGGTATAGAGTAGGTCAGAGGGCAATATAATTAGTATTACACAACATGATTACTATGGAAGTCTTTTGCAAAACAATACATACTTAGTCTGTATTGACTTACTTGCCTTCTCGGTAGAGCTAAGGAGGGAGAGGAGGAGGCAGAGAAGTTGGAATTCAAAGTATTAGAAACCAATGTTGGGAATTTTTATTGTATATAATGGAGAAATAAGAACTACAGGGATAGGGGTATGGAAATTTATCTTTCCCTGCAAGAAAAGAGAGAAGATGGGGATAGGAGAGGGGTGGGGTATGATGGAGGGGAGGGTACATTGAAGGAAAGAGTGATCAGAATGCAAGGTATTAGGAAGTGGGGGGAGGGGAGTGATGGGGAGAAAAATTGGACATGTTACAAAGTGAGGTAAAAGTAATTAGTATTAAAACAATAGACTGAATCAATTACTGAGAATAAATCAATGACATCTTTAGTTTGGAGAAAAGAATTTCAGTCTAAATTTCCTAGAGGAAGGTAACCTTGGGTAAAATTTGGCATTGATGGAAAATCAAGGTTTTAATGGTAAATTTGATTTTATGATTGCCATTTAATCAGGAACTAGAACATGTATAGAAAGACATGTAATCCACTTAAGACTTGCCTCAAAAGATGTTCCTTAGCCAAAGTGAAACTATAATCACATTTCAAACCTGGTTATTGGAACTTGCCATTTTTAGATGCTATGGGACTATTAAGTGACTGTTCTTGTGAGTCTAACTCTGGGTATGGGTAGCAAGAAAGGTGATCTGAGCCTCCAATACATGATGCCAGTAAGCTGATGAGATGTTGGTTTGAACTGTATAGGTGATCTCAAAGGAAAGGTGGGAGAGTGGCTTTTCAGCATGGACTGAGGTGGGATTCTCCTGACTCAGTTTCCCCACTGACACCTGGTAGACTTTAAGCCTGACTGAATGCAAGTGGATAATCTAATCCTTCCTGGAACTGACATGAAGTTGGGGTGATATTGTATCCCTGCAATGTCCTTACTATTGGTGACAATTTTCTATAGTCAAAAGGTTTGTAAGCTTAATACCAGATCTATTCAATTATAGATTATGGGAAGAGGAACATCTGAGGTTGTCTAAAATTAAGCTATTAGGCATAGGACTTTATGCTAACAACAATAAGTTAAGGTCCTTTAATTCTTAGTAATACTGTGGAGACAATTAGGTCAAGAGCTTGTGAAGTTAGCAACATAAATATTATTTGTGTCTCAGTTGGTTAATGTTTTAAAAAAAAAATTTCTTTTGTGGTCCATATTGTAAATGCTTTAAAAAGAAGTATCACCAGACCAAAAGTTGGAATTACTTTATCTGTTATAAACTGTGTTAAAAATAAAAAATAAAATAAAATTTAAAGAAATACATATATATGTAAATTAAAATAGAGCAAATGGAAGCTAATGACTTTATGAAAAATCAAGAAATTTTAAAACAAAACCAAAAGAATGAAAAAATAGAAGACAATGTGAAATATCTCACTGGACAAACCACTGATCTGAAAAACAGAACTAGGAGAGATAATTTAAAAATTATTGGACTACCTGAAAACCATAATAAAAAAAAAAAAGAGTCTAGATTCATCTTTCAAGAAATTATCAAGGAAAACTTCCCTGATATTCTAGAACCAAAGGGTAAAATAGGAATGGAAAAAATCCACTAATTGCCTCTGGAAAGAGATCCTAAAAGGAAAACTCCTAGAAATATTGTAGACAAATTCCAGAGTTCCCAGGTCAAGGAGAAAATATTGCAAGCAGCCAGAAAGAAAGTATTTGAGTATTGTGGAAATACAATCAGGATAATACAAGACCTAGCAACTTCTACATTAAGGGATCAAAGAAGTCAAAGGAGCTAGGATTAAAACCAAGAATCACCTACCCAGCAAAACTGAGTATAATACTTCAGTACTCAAAGATCATATTTAATGAAATAGAGAACTTTCGAGCATTCTTGATGAAAAGACCAGAACTGAATAGAAAATTTGACTTTCAAATACAAGAATCAAAAGAAGCATGAAAAAGTAAACAGGAAAGAGAAATTCTAAGGGACTTACTAAAATTGAACTGTTTACATTCCTACATGGAAAGATGATATTTGTAACTCATGAGACCTTTCTCAGTATTAGGGTAGTTGGAAGAAACAGAAAGAAAGAGAGAGAGAAGGAAATGGCACAGGGATGATATCTAAAAAGTAAAAGGGGTGAGAGAAGAATAGATTGGGAGAAGGAGAAAGAGGAGATAGAATACAGTAAATTATCTCACATAAAAGAAGCAAGAAAAAGGTTTCACAGTGGAGGAGAAAAAGGAAGGTGAGAAGGAATGAGTGAACCTTATTCTCATCAGATATGGCTTAAGGAGGGAATAACATACACACTCAATTGGGCATCTTACCCTACAGGAAAGGTAGAGTAGGGGAGGAGTAGTCAGAAACAAACACTTTAGAGAAGGGACAAGGTCAAAGGAGAAAATAGAATAATTGAAAGGATGGATAGGATGGAGGGAAATATAGTTAGTGTTTTGCAACATGACTATTGTGAAAGTATTTTGCATAACTACACATGTATAACCTATAGTGAATTGCTTGCCTTCTCAACGGGTGTTGGGAGGAGGGAAGAAGGAGAAAATTTGGAACTCAAAGTTTTAAAAACAAATGTTAATAAAATTGTTTTTTACATGCAACTGGGAAATAAGATATACGGGAAATGCGGTATGGAAATTTATCTTGCCCTTCAAGAAAGTAAAGGGAAAGGGTATAAGGGGGAGATGATGAAAGGGAGGGCAGACTGGGGAAAGGGATAATCAGAATGCATGCCCTCTCTGGGAAGGGGCAGGGTAAGATGGGGAGAAATTTTACAGCTCAAAATCTTGTGGAAATGAATGTTGAAAACTAAAAATAAATAAATAAATTTAAATCCTAAAAAAAAAAAGTACTGAACCTTTGGGCATTTGTTAACTGGATCAGCCCTTCGGATGACTCACTATACCTTTTGCCACAAGGGACTTTTTCAAACTTTTTCATCGCTCCTCAGGACTGCTCCCCATCCTCTCAGTTAAACCATTGACAGAGGACTCTGTCTTTTCCTCCCTCTCCATCTCACATCACTCAGATGCCTTCTGCAGTGGTGTTCTCCCTGACTCCTATCTCACGAAATGGAGTGCTCCTTCTCTTTGCCAAGGCAAACTTCTGCCTGCACAAAGGATTCCATTCCATCCTACCTTCTCTAGCAGGTGGCCCCCTCTATCATCTTCACTATCTCATTAATTTTCAATTCCTGTCTACTAACTGCTTCCCTACTACTTACAAATGTGCCTATGTGTCCTTGAGAAGGTTGTCTTTGGTCAATGCCTACACTTCCCTTTCACTGCTCCCTTCTTAACTCTGTGGTCTGGTTTCCAATCTCCTCATGATCTCTTAATTGCCAGATCTAATGTTCTTTTCTCGATCTTCAGACTTCTTGACCTCTTTGATACTGTTGATCATTTTCTTTTCCTTGGTGCTCTTTTCTCTCTTTCCTAATCCCCATCAGTATTAGTACCTTCCCTCTGAGGATTATCTTCAATTTAGCTTCTAAATATCTTGTGTGCATATAGTTGTGTACACGTTGACATTTGACTAAGCTCCTTGAGAACAGGCAATGTCTTTTGCCTTTCTTTGTATACTCATTGCTTAGCATAATGCAAGGCACATTTATGGTTCTTCAGTTGTTCAGTTGTGTCCCGGTCTTTGTGTCTCCATTTGAAGTTTTCTTGGCAACTGGAACGATTTGCCATTTCCTTCTTCAACTCATTTTACAGATGAGGAAACTAGATGCTTAATAAATGCTTGTTCACTAACTGACTTCTCTTTGATCTAAGTAGGTTGGCACCTGCAGTTGAAAAATCTCCTACTATATAGGGGAGAGATTCAACAGATTAGACAGGGCTGTCTGCTGGTCCTGGGGCAAAGGATTTTCTGCTTTTTCTAAAAGGGCTGGGCAAAGCAAGACAACCTGTTGGCTTTGAGCTGAGAAAGTATAAGACCTAAGTGTCTGCTTTTCCCTGAAGAAGAGGGAGGCTATTCCAGGAGAGTGAAACCTGGAAAAGATCAAGATGAAGAGGGAACAAAGCCAGCAAACTTCAACGAGGAGGCCAGAGTAGCACAATAAGAGCACTAGAATACATCAGTGATCCTATGGTGCTGGAGACATGAATGGCTCTTCCATCAGTATACCCTAGACCCATGCATTCAGTACACGCTTGCTTCTCTATATATTCCCCCTATGTATCCTCACGCTTCTTACCAGTGCCATGTGTTTGTAGAAGGGAAGACCTCAGGTTTATGGTAGAAATATCTTGATTTTTTTCTTACTATATACCATTTCATTAAATGCCTGTTTCCTCTGACTTACTGTTATTAATAGTGATACTAATAGTGTTTATGGAGCACTTTAAAATTTGCAAACTGCTTTACAAATATTAACTCCTTTTCTCATAGCAACCCTAGGAGGTAGGGATTAATGTTATCTATAATTATTATAGGTGCCTGGTAGCACAGTGGAAAGAGTGCTGGGCCTAGAGTTAGGAAGAAATGAGTTCAATACAATTTCAGACACATCCTACCTCTGTGACCCTGCTCACTCTCTTCAGCTGTAAAATGGGGATGGGGCAGCTAGGTGGTGCACTGGATAGAGCACCAGTGCAGGAGTCAGGAGAACCTGAGTTCAAATCTCACCTCAGACTCTTGACACTCACTAACTGTGTGACCTTGTGTAAGTCACTTAACCCCAATTGCCTCATCCTGGGTCATCTCCAGTCATCCTGATGAATATCTGGTCCCTGGATTCAGATGACTTTGGAGGAGAAGTGAGGCTGGTGACCTGCACAGCCCTCCCTCACTCAAAACAAAGTCAAGTGCAAGTTATGTCATTATTTCTCTGATGGCATGGTCTTCTTCCACAACAAAGAATGAACACGCGCACACACACACACACACACACACACAAAGGGGATAAAAATAGGATCAAATGGGAGGATCAAAAGATATTTGTAAATTACTTTGTAAACATTACAGAAGGCAGGTAAATAACTCAGGGGATAATGACTTGTATAGGGTCACCCAGTAAGTGTCCAAAACCATATTTGAACTCATTCTCTCTAACTATGGGTCTGGTACTCTATCTACTGTGCTACTTAGTAACCTTATTTACTATTTACCTTATTGAAAGTGAATACATCTGTGGGGATTTGTGAAACATTGTTTTAGGGGATATGAACCCAGAAAATGCCTTGACCCTTAGGGTAATCATTGACTCCTCTGTGAGTTGCAGGTTACTTGGCTGGATCATCTCCCCGTATTCACCCTTAAACATTATTTCCCACAAGATCCTGGTAATTTATTTTTTGCCATCTCTAGGATTACTCAAGACCCCCCATCCTTTTTTCCCAGTTCCTCAGTTTTCTTTCCTTCCCTCCCAAGGTATCATTTTTATCATTCACTCTTTTCCAAAGACTCTCCTGTTATTATGACCAGAAAAGATTGGAAGAAACTTGTCTTTAGGAAGAAAAGTCAGTCTTGGATAGACTGGAGAAATAGTCGTGACTAACTAAATCCAGTGCTTTAAAGTTTAGCAAACAGATCGACATATCATATTTTACTAATTCTTCACAGTAACTCTCAATTTCATTTTACAGATGAGGAAACTGAAACTCAGAAAGGTTACAGCTAGTCATGGCAAGCCTGAGACGTGAACCCAAGTGTTTCTGATTCTAATGCTTTCGATTTTAGCACTTTGCATGTCACATTGGTGGCTGGGACAAAGAACAATTTTATGAGATCAGCTCAGTGGAAGCCTTACAGTATACCCTTATGTCTTGAGAAATGTTTCTAGTTGGGGTTTTTAACCAGAAAATGGAGCCAGCCCAAATACAGAAGGTGGTAGCAATGTGGGGGAGTTGAGAGGGCCTCAGCCCTGCGATGGAAGTGGTCACAATCAATTTGCCAGCGCAGGCCTCTTTCTGAGCAATGTAGACCTTGGGCCTGCATATGAAACTCCATCATACCCACCATGCTACACACCTCTCCTGTGGGAGACACAGATCAAAATGGCTATAACTCATTGTTTGGTCTGTGTGAATTGGTGTGCACACATGTATGCATCTGTGTGGGTTTCCACTAGACTATTTCTGAAAATCCACGGGACTTTATTTCTAGAAAGTGATAGTTCAGTGGAAAAATTCAATGATATTCTCTCTCTCTCTCTCCCCTTCCCGTCCTCCCTTTTTCCCTCTCCTTTGTCCTTTCTTTCCTCCTTCCCTTCTTCCTTTCTTTCTTTTCTTCTTTCCTTCCTTTCTCTTTTTCTCTTTCTTTCTTTTCTTTCTTTCTTTCTTTCTTTCTTTCTTTCTTTCTTTCTTTCTTTCTTTCTTTCTTTCTTTCTTTCTTTCTTTCTTTCTTTCTTTCTTTCTTTCTTTCTTTCTTTCTTTCTTTCTTTCTTTCTTTCTTTCTTCCTTCCTTCCTCTCTTTCTTCCTTCCTTCCCTCCCACAGTAACCATTTCTTATTTAGGAAAACCTTCCCCTATCTTCCTACCTCGTATGCATGTGTATTTGCCATTCTCTCAGTGAGTTATATTCTTATAATCTCCCTTATTTCCTGGAACAAGACTTGCCTATAGAATACAATGATTTAAAAAAAAAATTTTTCTGAAAATACCAGAACAACACTAACTTCTTTGTTTGTAATGTTTGTTTCACTTGTTCCATACAAGCTGTTTCGATCTCCCAGGCTCCGCATTGCACAACTAGCCATATTCTCAACTTGCAAGCAGAACCCAAGTCCCAAGGTTCAAGCCACTTGCCCTACAGTTTAAGCAAAAGTTATTTGTTCACTTGACTCTGCTAGTTATTTGTAGTGTCAGGTGGTACAGTGAATAGTGTTGGGCCTACAGTTAGGAAGACTCAAAGACCCAAATGGCATGACACTTACTAGCTGTGTGACCCTGAGCAAGTCACTTAACTTCTATTTGCCTCAGTTTCCTCAACTATAAAATGGAGATAATAATAGCATCTACTTCAAGGATTTTTGTGAGAATCAATGATACAAATTATGCTTGATAAACGTTTGTTTCTTTCCTCCCTCTGTCAGTCAATAAGCATTTATTAGGTGTTTACTGCATCCCAAGTACTGCTCTAAGCTCCAGGGATGTAAAAAAGGGCAAAAACATGATGTATGTCCTCAAGATGTAAGTGGTACATGGGATATCCTCTTTGTGGCTGAAAAGTGACCATTGCAGAATAAGTCTGCTCTCTCATAAGATATATTTTTCTCCCTTTAAAATGTAATAACCTGCTGCTTTGCTCTATACAACAACTATCAAGATGCTGGTCTTTTTCTTTGTTACTTAAGGGTTCAATTACATGATTCTTCACTTGCAAAATCTTCCAAGAAATATGGCTAGATAGCAGCTTAATAGAATTGCTTTGGCTTGGACTCTCCCACATATCTCTTTACCTTTCTCTCTTTCATTGTGAACTGAGTCTAATGACATGATATATTATTTTATAGTAATACATGAAAAAACTCAGGTTCTATGTACATGAAATGAATACTGGTTATTTTCCCTGATTTTCATGATACCAGAATTAAGTATCAGATCTGCAAATTTCAAGGATAAGGGGAATATCATAAGATATGATTTTTGTTGGAGAAATTGGAGTGTTTGGGGTGGACTTTTTCAGTTTGTTCATAGTTCTTTCCCAAAGACAACATTCTCCAGTCTTTAGCTATCATATGTCTTCCACCATAATCATTTCTTTTATTCAGGAGAAGAGAGAATGTTGCACTAAGAAACCACAAAAATACAGCTGAGTGCAATAAAGAGTCTATGGTCCAAATCTATGGACAAAGATAACTAGGCTGACAGCTGAGTTAGTAACCCATACCAGCTAGAGTGTGGGGTCCAAGGAATGGGATTACCTAGTAGTCAATAAAAAGTTGACTGAAAGAAGATGATATTAAGCCCCAGAACACCAAGAGTAGTAGGAAAAGTGGTTGGAAAGTTAGATTGGAGTTGGATAATGGAGGGAGTTGTACATAAGACTTAGGCATTTTTATTATATTTGGAAGGTAATGGTGAGACGGCAGATTAATCTTTTTTAAAACCTCCAGAGCCAAAAAGTCAGAGTGGTAAAGGAAGTATTGCTGTTTTTCAACCATTTTTCACTCATGTCCAATTTTTTGTGACCCTATTTGGAATTGTCTTGGCAAAGATGCTAGAACGGTTTGCCATTTCTTACTCCAGTTCATTTTACAGATGAGGAAAATGAGGCAAACAGGGTTAAATGACTTGCCCAGGGTCATACAGCTAGTAAGAATCTGAAGCCAGATTTGAAGTCAGAAGATGTGACTCCCTGACTCCAGATCCAGCATCTTCTACTCCACTTACCTGTCCCAGATGGAGTACAGAAATGTTAATTGAACTGTTTTGTGACTATATGTTAACTGCAAAGAAGTATAATTGAAATAACATGATTTTGTCAAAAAATAAGTCTGGGATGGAATCAGGTCTGGGTTCAAGTCCTACTTAATGTCTTAATGGGACAAATCTTGGGCAAATTACTTTTCTTGCCTAGCCTTAGTTTCTCTATCTGCCCTAGTTGATTTCCAAAAGCCCTTCTTACTTTAAATACCCTATTCCTAGAATATCAGCCAGATTACCAGAAAGGGATTGATAGGTGATGTATGATATAGGACACCCAACCACCACCAAACAAAAGGTTTCCAGGTCATGGTTTTGTTTTTTTTTGGCATATTTTTTATTTTCCTAAGCCAGTAGAACAGTGTTTCTCCTCATTAGACTGAATCTGAAGAACTCTTCCCATTTAGATTCTTTCTGGAAGGGTGCCATTTTACTGTAACATACCATCAATGAGCCAGGGGAGAGAGCCAAATTATTTTATTACAGAGTGAGAAAAGCTCAGAGTAGCAACTTTATACAGGCAGGCATAGTACAGGGATGTGACTCACTGACTGATTCTAATTTAAGGGATCCATAAAGTAGCACTTTCTATGGTTCAACTCATTAATTATGCTTCTTATAGGAGTTACTTCCTGACTGTTCTTGGTTTCACTGGCAGGTTATAAGGCTCATACTTTTAGCCTCTATTCTCTAGTCACTCAACTTTTCTTACTAGTTCTTTATTACTTTCAGTCCAATCCAAACCTAGGTCTTACTTAAGAAGGCTCTCTGATTAGATGGGAGAGGGAAGTGGAAAGAGCTCTCGGACCTAGTGTGAAATTCTGACTCTGCAACTTGTAACTGTGTGAGGCATCCACCGTTTGAGCCTCAGTTTTCTCATCTGTAAAATGAAGAGATTGAACTAGATGACTTCTAAGCTCCCTTTCAATATAATCCTATGATTGTATACTCAATGCAGCTTCTGAGACTAAGATGCAATAGAGTATGAGTAGATTCTCTGCTGCTTGTGTTAACTTTGACCTAACAATTAACACCAAGAAAGCAGAGGTTCTCTATCAGTCAGGACTGCATCATCCATAGGTGGAACCACTGGTTACCACAAATGGAAAAATTTGGATGCTGTGGATAAGTTCACTTACCTTGGTAGTGTACTTTCCAGGGATGTACACATTGATAATGAGGTTGACATACAGATTGCCAGAGCTAACTCAGTGTTTGGGAGGCTCCAAAGGAAAGTGTAAGAGAGAAGAGGTATTAGACTGACTCCTAAACCGAAGGTCTGCAGAGTTGTTGTGCTGACCTCATTGTTGTATGCCTGTGAAAACCTGGACAGTCTACCAGTGCCATGCCATAAAATTGAACCAATTAAATTCAATTGAAAATTGAATTAAAATTAAATTTCAATTGACTTAGGAAGATTCTGAAGATCATCTGGCAAGATAAGGACCATGAGGTCCTTTCTTGAGCTGAATTGCCAAGCATTCAAAATCTGCTGCAGAGAATGCAACTCCAAAGGGCTGACCAAGTTACCTGAATGCCAAAAGTACATTTGCTTTAAAGACTATTTTATGGAGAACTCACACCAGGCAAGAACTCACATGGAGGTGAGAAGAAGTGATACAAAGACACTTTCAAGTTCTCTCTAATGAACTTTGGAATTGATTGCGGAAACCTGGGAGACACTGGCGAAAGACCACCCAGAGGATGGGCATGCCCACTTTAAAGAAGTCACTATACTCAGTAGCTCAAAGGAAAAGTGAGATGTGCACATTTAGAGACATCTCCACTCCAAATATTCATATGGTCTATTTACGGCTAACCTGTAGTAATTTGTGTTGGACTGATCAACCACAGTCAAACATGCTAAACCTTGACCCCAACATAGTACTATCAGTTTGGTCCTCTTTGAGAACAAAGGACAATAACCAAGCTCTCACCAAACTCAAAATCTAAAGTAAGTCAACAAGCATTTATTAAACCCTTACTATGTATTAAACATTGTTCTAAATGCTAGGGACATAAAGACAAAAAACAGTCCCTACTCTCAAGGATCTTACAGGAGAGAGAGAGAGAGAGAGAGAGAGAGAGAGAGAGAGAGAGAGAGAGAGAGAGAGAGAGAGAGAGAGAGAGAGAGAGAGAGAGAACACAACATGTTTACAACTACATACAAACAATATGTAGAGGGTATCCCAAAAGTCTGAGTCCAGCTTTAAGCTTTAATAGTTTCATTGTACACTTTAATAGTTTTTTTAAGCTGCAGTAAAATTTTTAGAATGCCCAGTATAGGGGATAAACTGAAAATAATTCCAGAGGGAAGGTACCAGCATTAAAAAAGATTAAAAAAGGTTTCTTATAGAAGGGGGGATTTTTGCTGAGATTTGAAGGAAGCTGGGAAAACCAGGATGAAGAGATGAAGAGAGAGAAAATTCCAGGCACGGGGTACAATCCATGTAAATACCCAGAGTGCAATGTTCTTTGGAGGAACTGCAAAGACACCAATGTCACTGAATCATAGAACATGTGAGGGAAATAAAGGTAAAAGAAAACTGGGAAGTGACCAGGTGGGAAAGGACTTTAAAAGTCAAACAGAGGATTTTAGAATTTATCTTAGCTGTAATTGGGAGCCTCTGGATTCAATTTAATAAAGGGGGTGACAAGGTCAGGTCTCTGCTTTAGAGGATCAATTTGACTGCTGATTGAGGGTTTGAATGGGCATTGACACCAAATCATAGGTTATTGCAATGATCCAGTTGTGAGATGATGAGGACTTAATCCAAAGCAGTGGCAGGATCAGAGAGAAGGGCACAAATTCAAGAGATGCTGGGAAGGTATAATCAATAGGACTTGGCTCTTGTTAGGGTATGATGGGGGCTGGGTGAGAGAGAATGAGGAGCCAAGGAAGACATGTAGATTGAGAGCCTGGGTGACTGAGAGCTTGGCAGTGCCTGTGATAGCAATAGGGGAGTTTGAAAGAGTGGAGGGTTTTGGGGAGAAAGATGGTGGATTCAGTTTTGGGCATGTTGAGTTTAATATGGCTTAGAAATTCATGACGAGGCATCCAGTATGTAGTTAGAGAGGAAAGACTGGAAGTCAGGAGAGAGACCACTGAGGAAACAAAGTCAGTTCTATTGGAATTTTCAACACTTTGTTCTAGTGATGAGACTGGACTGTGCTTTGTGCAGCCCCCTAAGCAATAACACTCTTCTTGGCTCTTACTCATAGAATTCTTGTTGAACTGGTTTACTGTTCTCTGGGCACACAGATTGAGCCAGTCCTTTAAGTTCTCCCTTTTTCTTTTTGGCTTTCCACCTTTTAAGCCTTTTTCTAATACTACTGTGTCCTTTTCTGATCTCTTTTTATCCAAAAAGCACTTTTGTCTTTTTTTTATTTTGTTTTTCTTTTTTTTAAAGACTAGACTCCCCACATACCTCAGGCTGGCAGTGCAGAAGCTACTCACAGCCTCATCCCACGACTGACTGGCATGGGAGCCTCAATCTGCTCTGCTTCCCCCGCTGGGCCAGCTCACCCCTTTTTAAGCAATCTGGTGGCCACCCACTCCCAAGGATTCTTCATAGTAAACCAAACTTAGGACACTGAACTGGCATAATCCACTATAGTTCTGATCTCCCAAGATCAACAGCTCCACCAGCCTGAGCCTCCAGGTGACTGGTATTACAGAAATGTTTTGCTGTGCCTGGCAGATCCCTTGTAGCTTTACACCTGTCACCTCCCCCTCTTCTCTATGGTCACACATCTTGACCTGCTTTCAGTGCACATAAGATCAATACAAACATTTGTTTTAAAGCCTATATAACAATGCCCTGATCTCCTCTGCCCTATTCAACAGCAAAACTAAAATCCTCTGTTTGGTTTTCCTCTGTTTGGTTTTTCCTTCTCAACCTAACCCTTTCCTTCTTTGCCAGATTTTAACTCTTTACTCCTTTTCAAATGTTTTACAATCCAGTGTCTCTGACCTTCTTACTATGCCTCTTATTCCATTCTCTCCTCTGGGACTTTTTCACTGACTGACCCCCATGCCTGGAATGCTCTCCCTCCTCACCTCAACCTTCTGCCTTCTGCTGGAGGATTATCCTGCTCTCCCATCCACATCCCCCCTATGCTAGTGCCTTTCTGCTATTTACCTTGTCTCTCTCTCCTCTCTCTAAAAAGACTATTTTATGGAGAACTCACACAAGGCAAGAACTCATGTGGAGGTCAGAAAAAGTGATACAAAGACACTTTCAAGTTCTCTAAAATGCCTTGGAATTGGTTGTGGAGACATGGGAGACTGTCTTCCTATATAAATGTATATGGAGATGTAGGTGTCTATATGTATAGAAACTGTGTGTATGTACCTATACATGTATACATATACCTTGTTTTAGTTATTGCTTTTGTATGACTAGAGTTTAACAGTGTCTGACACATTTTTAGCATTTAATAAAGGCTTGTCATCTGACTCTCCATAAAGAGTTCTCTTCAGTGCAATATATTTGTGCATATGTGTGTGTGGGCAGTCTATATGCTCCCATTATAAATAAATTATAACATTTAGAAAGGTAAGACGGAGAGGGAGAAATTAAAATAGAAGAGTGAAAGAGAAAATTGTCTGAACTGGGTGCAAAAATACAGCAAAAGGGAATTTTAAAACTAGCATAGAGAAGTGCCCAAACCTACCATGCTGATGGTAAAGGGGGAAAGGAGAAGGTAACGAAACTAAATGAAGCTAAAATGAAAAATTGAGTACAAAGAGATTATATCAAGCTCTAGAACACCGCAGAGCTTCTTAAATTAGATCTATCATCAGTGAAAAGAGATCAGTTAACTATCCCTTCCCCAAGTAGATGAAGAATGCCTACTGTCTGGAATGGATTGGAGTAGAGAGAAAACCCATAGGACCATCAGTTTCTATATGTTGACCAGACATTAGGACTGGACAGTGAACTATATCCAGAACTGAAAAGGGATGAGTGCAAGTTGGATTGCATTTGAGAAAGTATCCTGTACAGTAAGGTTTCTCCCCCAAATCCAGACCATATTTTTAGTACCAATATTGTTCTGATGACAAAGCTTGGAATACCACACAGTCTTACGAGAATCAAAGCTGCAGGTCACCCAAAGGTCAAGGGAGAAATGCATGGTGGGGAGGTAAGTAGGCGTATTCCAAACAAAAAATTGTTCAGGAAAGGCATAAAAGAAATTATTGGAGAAATGTACGAGGGAAAAGAGAGGTCAGGTGATTATGTAGTGAGAATGAGCTATGGACAGACCTGGAATGTTCTCCCTCTCTCTGCCTTAAAGTCCCGACTAAAATTCCACCTCCTACAGGAAAGTTTTCCTGATACCCCTTAATTCTAATGCCTTCTCTCCACTGAGTATCTATATTTATCCCATGTTCCACTTATTTGTACATAATTGTTTGCTTGTCTCTCCCCTACTATGCTATGCCCTCTTTGGACTGTCTTTTTATCTTTCCTGGAATCCCCACTGCTTAGCATCATGTCTGGCACTCAGTAGGCATTTAACGAATATTGATTGACTGACTGAATTTCAAGAGAGCTCAGGGAAGGAGCCTAGCATGTTAGGTAGACTATCCATGGAAGACTGATGGGGGGATATAGACAAGAATCAAATGGGATGAGAAAACATGGATGAGCAGCATCCATCCATGAGCTAAAGAATATGGGGGAAGTGTTTAATTTAAAAATTTAGGGTAGAGGAAAATAAACAGCAAATTTAAGCTAGTAAGATATAAAGAGGACAGAAAAGAAGGAAATATCAAAGGAAAGTAATCAAAATAGAGAAGAGCGTTATCTTGACATAGCCCTACATGGCTAAATGTGATAGATTAAAACCACATCTCCTGAAAATTAACTGCATAAAGACCCGGTATCCCAGGGACAACATATAAGGTAAATATTGGTTTTAGTTTCTGATACCAGAACTGCCTGTACACTTAATATATGGCATAGTCTCCTTTGGCAACGAAGGATGAGCACAACAATTACTCTACTAAAATGGAATCATTTGGGTTGTAAGAAAGTGAGGGGAAAACTTTTTATGTATGTATGTGCTTATTTTAATACATAATTAACTATTCCATCTCAGTTTTCTAGTTTTATTTGTCTTAAAATACATTTATATTGATACGTTGCCTATATTTCTCCAGGTACCCCTCCTCCCAAGAAGACATCAAATTTTTTTTTTAAGAGAAAGAAGAAAAAAAGTCAGCAAAACTAATTAGCACAGCAGAAAAAAATATCTTGCTGATATGCAAAGTTGCAAACCCAGCATTTCCCATTGCTACAAAGGAGGAGGAAAGGATATCATTTCATATCTCTTTTTGTAATTTCTTTATAATTTTATTTAAGTTCATTTTACTTTTCTTTATAATTGTGCAAATTTTCTCTAATTGTGTAGACCTGCAACAGGCCTATGCAGAGTACAGCCCAGGTACAGGTATGTCGGTATACTTGGGGAAAATATTGTCATTGGCCCTACCCCAGGGTCATGTTCTCTGCAGGCCTTTGAAGCCTCATTGATGACTTTTGTCAAGTAACCTCATTTTGGCTGGTCTAGTGGGTGTCCTTCTTCCCCTCTCACTGCTCTACATCCATGGCCAAGGGCCCTGATGCCTCCCCATGCCTGGGCTGGGAGAATAATTCTACAGTCAGAACTTCTTGACGTCTTCTATGTGTAAAATGATATAAGTAAGACTATATGACTTCCAGAGTCCCTTCTACCTCTAACATTCTGTGATATTTAACCCTGTAATTATAATGGAATCTCTAAGATAACTGGGTGGGGGAGGGGATTTTTAAAAATGGACCATTCAGTGCTCCAGTTCAAGTATAGCTTCATGAATCAATCAGGAAGCATTTATTAATGGCCTAGTAGGGGCCAGGAGCTGAGGATACAGATATAAATAAAAGTTCTTGCTCTTGAACTTGAACCTCTAAGACTAACCAGTCTCCAAGTGCAAAGGCAGATATGGTTCACTGGCCAAGTTCAAAGCTACCTAAATGGTGTGGACACAGCTTCATAATCTTCCTATGACCCTAATGAGAGTTCACAGGACCAAGGATCTCTCCCAGTCTCTTAGAGAGAGAAGATAGATAAAAGTCTCCCCAACAATGAACTTACATGGAGGAAAGACCTGGCATCACAGGGTCAGTCAGAAAGTAAATATTAGTTTTAGTATCCAATACCAGAACTTACACAGTTGTTTTTCAGTCCCATGATACTTCATGGCCCCATTTGGGGTTTTCTTGGCAAAGATATTGGAATTCCTTCTCCAGCTCATTTTACAGATGAGGAAGCTGAGGTAAATAGGGTTAAGTGACTTGCCCAGGATTATACAGCTAGTAAGTGTCTGATGCCAGATTTGAACTCAGGAAGCATCTTCCTAACTCCAGGCCCAGCACTGTATCTACTGCACCACCTAGCTGCCTACTTATACTTCTCTATTCAAAAGGAATCATTGGCATTGCAAAGGAATAAGGAAGGACTTATTCCTCCTAGCCCTGAGGGTATTTCATCTTTTGTGACAGTTGGAGACATCATCAGCTACAGCAGTAGTAGAGAAGGTGGAAGGGAATAAGCATTGCTATAGCACCTACTGTGGGTCAGGTGTTGACACATCTCTGAGTATATGCTGAGAGGTCTCTGCTCACTTATCTAAAGTCTGTAGAAAATGCAGGGCCAGGACACCTGAAGTTCTGGAATGGATAACGGTTTGATCTCTTGATTCTCTAAAATTTCTTCAGTTGTCAGGTTGAAGTTCTTGATCCAATGGAAAATATAGACTTCCAGTCACCAAATAACAAAGTCTACCTCATAAACTCATAACAAATTGTTTCGATTTTAATTGCAGTGGCACCGTTGCTAGAGGCTGTATCCCAAAGTGATCAAAGAAAAAGGAAAAGCAATTAAAATGTACAAAAATATTTATAGCAGCTCTTTTTGTGGTGGCAAAGAATTGGAAATTGGATGTTCGTCCATTGGGGAACAGCTGAACAAGTTGTGGTATGTGATTGTGATGGAATACAATTGTAATATCAGAATGATGAGGGGAATGGTTTCAGAAAACCTGGGAACTGATGCAAAGTGAAATGAGCATAACTAAGAGAAGATTGTCCATAGTAATAGCAACATTGTAACAATGATAACCAGTGAAAGACATAGCTACTCTGATCAGGATAATGATGCAAGATAACTCCAATGGACCCAAATGAAAACTGCTATCCCTACCTCCAGAAAGAGAAGTGATGAACTCTAAGAAGAGATTAAAGTATACTTTTATTTCACTTTCTCTATTTTTTATTGTGTATATATTTTCTTTTGCAACATGGCTAATATGGAACTATGTTTTGTATGACTTTGTATCTGCAATTGATACCATATTGTTTGCCTTCTCAAGGGGTGGGGAAGGGGCAAAAAGGAGGGAGAGAATTTGGAATTCAAATTTTTTAAAAAAATGAATGTTAAAATTTTTTAAAATGTAATTGGGAACTATTTATCAGAATAAACAAAAATATTTTTAAAAATTAATTGTAATGACATTTATATTTTAATGCTTAGTATATAGTAGATAGCTACTAAATAAATATCTATTGATTCATTGACTGTTGGTCACATGTAATATAATGGAGAGAGCACTCACTGGTTCTGGAGTTAGAGGATCTGGACTCAAGTCCTGAATCTGATAATTAATACCTGTGTGACCCTACCCAAGTCATTTACCTCCTCAGGCCTCAATTTCCTTATTTGTGAAATGAAGGTGTTTGGGTTAGATGGCTTCTGGTGTGCTTTCTAGATAGGTTATCCTATGAAATAAGATTCCTTTTCTGGGAAAAAAGAAGTTCCAACTGGTGCTAGGATATATTTTTTCATTAGTTCTTTTGGTAAACTTGCTACTTAACTGAAATAAATATCCTTGCATTGATAATTAACATTTACTGATGGAAGGGCACAGATATCAACGCTACTCTTTTTAGTAGAGTGTTCCTTGTAGGTTTTTTCTGTTTGTTCGTCTACCCTGGATCTTTAGCAGAGGCAATTACTATGGAAAATTATCAGTAAGCAATGGCAAATTCTACCTCATGCCTAGCCACAATTTTCCTCCCCCTTTAATATCAGTTATTCATCTATGATTGACAGACAGGGAAAAGGGAATCTGTGGGGAAAATATGAAATTATTTTCAAACTTTCACTCTTTCACTATGTAAAGATGATCTCATGGTCTTTAGGTCTGGCTGGGTGAGACTCATATGATGGACGGATGCTTTACCAAAAGTGGTGTGACTTTCAGGCGTGTAAATGGTGAGGGCAAGCTTCTTTTTCCAGTTGGTGAGGGTTGAAAAAAGGAATTTGGTCTACAGTTCTTGGTCACATTTCCTGACAGAGAAACAGATCCTTTATATTTCTAAATCTGTAATCCTATGCCCTACTTCGTGTCTCTCTTTTGCTACTAATACCATTGACAATCTTGACTTTTTTCTTGCCACTGGATTTTAGTAAATCTGGAAGAGAGAGTGAGACTGATGACTTTTCACTACTCTGCCTCACTTAAATCCAGTTCATGTGCAAGTGAAAACATCACTTTGTGACTCCAGTTTAGGGGACAATCAAAGTGAGTGTCCCCAGAAGCCTGTTGGAAACAAAATGCCCCCATATCCATTTGCCTTAGCCAGTAAAAGGATTCCTAGAAGTAGAAATATCTGTGCTTTATGCTTTCATTAAACTCAGCCTTACCCACTTAAGATGTGGAGAATCAGTACAGTATTTGGAGTCTGAGGATGGACATTTGAATCCTACCCCTGTTCCTTGGTACCTATGTGACCTGGGGAAAATCACTTACACTGGCCTCAGTTTCCCCAACAATGTAATAAGAGGCTTGATCTACATGACCTTTGAGGTCCTTCTAGCTCTCAATTTATGTTCCTAAAACTTTTACCTTCCTTTCCAGTTCTAAATCCTAGGAATGATCCTACTTTTCTGTTATCTGCCTTGAAATTTATCCCCACTTCATTGTTAGCTGCAACTGGGTGGCTAGCCATTCAAAGGGTAATGTTCTCACTTTCACTTACTGACTGTTGGTCATGTGGGATTTGCAGTGTTTATTTTTAAACAATTGCTCTTTTCATGGAAAAATTCCTCCAGAGTTTCTATCTGGCTGTTGCTGTTTTCATGTTTCTTTCAAAAATAACCAACAAAATGTAATACAGTAATATTTGTATGTAGTTGAGAATAAGGATCCTCTCTGGAGGTTATCAGAAGTCACCTGCAGCCTGGCCACCTTGGAAAATAGAAATAATATGCACACTGTGAGAACAAATCATATTCTGTGTGTTTATTTGAATTTCTTAGCATTCTCTTTCTGTGGCTTTATTTGCATTTCATTATTGTGAAGCAATTCAATCAGTATGCAACATCTAGGGTTGCATACTTTGATGATTGAGTTGTTTTTTGGTTTTTTTGCCAAACATCGAGTCAGTAAGAATAACATTAAACAATCTGATGTGAAGCTACACATTTATTGAATTATTTTTTAAATCAATAAAAGCTTCCCTTTCAACGTGAGAATGTTTGGTTTTTTTCACATTGTTCTTTTCCTTTACATTGTTGAAGTCATAGCTTACATTGTTTTTCTGCTTCTGCTTATTTTACCCTTCCCCAGTTCATATAAGGCACAAAATTAATATTCCTAAGGCATAGGTCACTCCTTGTGACACTCCGTGTCACTCCTTGGCTCCAGAATTTCCAGTGTCTTCTTCTTGCCTCCAGGTTAAAATATAAGCTTTTCCATTTTTGGCATTAAAGGTCTTCACAGTCTGCTTCCACTCTACCTTTCCAAGTTTTTTTTTTTGTGAACTAATTTCCTTCAGACTTTCTTTGGGACTTTCATTGGTTTAATTACTGTTTCTCAGACACAACTTCCTATCTCTCATCTCCGTGCTTTGGCACGAGCTGTTTCCCATGCCTACAATGTACTTCCTCCTCTCCTCTGCCTGGTAGAGTCTCCGACTTCCTTCTATTGAGTCTCCAGCTTCCTTTAAGGCTTAGCTCAAGTCCTACCTCCTACAGGAGGTCTATCCTAAATCCCCTTCTCCAACTCAAGGTATTATCTTATCTTTATAATTCTCTAAGTCCACATTGTCTCCTTCCAATAGAATATAAGCTCCTGGAGAGCAGGGACTGTTTCATTACCTGATATATAATAAGCACTCAATGAGTTCTTGTTGAATGTTTGAGATTCATGAAGATGTCAAAAATGTCGTCATCTAGGCATAGGAACCCCATTTTTCCAGCCAAGGCATTTAAGCAATCATGTTCCCTAATGATTTAGGTAAGATTTGTTAACTGTGGAAGGCAGCGCATGCATGACCCCATCAGAAAGAACAGGAATTTCACTGTAGGCTTAGAATCCCTAAACTAATCTGAGCCAAATGGGATTTATCTTTTATCCTTTCCAACTGGGTGCTAAGTTCTAATTAAGTAGATGTTCCTTTAAAGGAGAACTCAGAAGCCAAGTTTGCCTGTTTGACATAAATATTAAATATTCCAGAATTCATTCTTAATTAAGGAGAAGGATTTTTCCTCTGGCCTGCTTAGCAAAAATTTTCCACTTGTTCCAGTTAATATTATGTGCCAATTGGCTTCTATGTCTGAAACCATGTGCTTTTGATATATAACTAGACAATTTATAAACTTGTTTGGAATTAAAAAGGTGTTATATCCTCGGGAAACACATATTCCTAATAACTCGCATCCTATTTTAGGCATAGCCATTGATGGGTCTTTTCCAAGTGACCAGTAACAGAAGTTTAGTTACAGCAAAAGTTTGTAATAAGAGAGAGTGGTTTTAGCAGTCTTTCTTTTGTTAGGGAATTTCATTCCTTCCCTTCCTTTTGTTTTCCCCTCCACCCACCAATTAAATCCTGCAGGCACTGATGCGGTAGGCAAGTCAGCCTTTAGCTGTATTCCTGACCATTGTTTTCCAAGCTTCTGACTTCCCTACAGATGTTTTCTAGGGAAGGAGAATAGAGAAGAAAGGGTGGTGGAAACAGTACTGCTAAGTGGCAGCAGGAACATATTTGTTTATGCTCTCCACTAATTGAGATGATCCTTTCCTGACTACTTCCCTTGAATGCCCTTGCTCAGGTAAATCCCTGGATATTCAAATATAGGACTTCCCATAATAATAAAAAAGAGGTGGTGGTAGGAGCTGAACTGACTTTCAGAAGCAGCAACAAAGACAGAAGTAACTGAGCAGTCTCTGGGGGCTTCCAATTTCCTCATCAATCTTTTTGATATAATGGAACACTCTATCTCTCGGGAGCCTACATTCAATTGGATTTATTACTTAGCTTAACTGAACAACCTAAAAATCTATATATTCTATGCTGTCTTCAGATAGCCAGATGAGAATCTTAAATTCCAATGGGTCTGGGTGGCTCTCTAATACTTCATTCACAATGGAAGGGAAAGAGCACTGGAGTCAGAGAATGCCATCAGATTCAAAACCATTTCATGGAGTCACAGAATTTAAGTTGTAGTGACACAACCCTATTTGAGGAGAAAAGAATAAGGGTGGGTATGCCAGTCATCTTCAAGTATATGAAGGGTTTTCAGGGATGGGGGATTAGACTTTTCCTGCTTGGCCCTAAAGGGTAGAACTGGGAGCAATGGCTAGAAGTTGTAATGGTTAGAAAAAGGGAGACTTATGCTTGATGTAGGCCAAAATGCCTAAAAATAAGAGCTGTCCAAAAATAGAATGAGATATAACTCAAGAGCTAATGGGTTCCCCATTAATGTAAGTTTTCAACTAAAGATCAGGTACAGTTTATTGGGGAATGTTGCAACCTATTAAGCAAAGGTTAAATGCCCCCTCCTAAGCTTTATCTTTTTATCCAGGCTAATCATCCCTAGTTTCTTCAACTGATTTGGCATGGTTTCCAGTCCCCTTCTATCAATCTTGGTTGATATCCCCTGTACTTGATGTAACTTTTCCATTCCTAAAATGTCAGACCTCAAATTGAATGTACTTATCCAGATGTAATCTGATCTGGGTAGAGAATGGTAGGATTATAACACCCTCAGTAAAGAATGTATTTTTTTCTTTAATGACCTTAGAGAATATTTTAACTAAACAATCCTTCCAAAAAAAACCCAATACCTTTCAGGCCCTACAGCACTGATCCATTTGGAAAGACTCCATCAGTCTAAGAAAAGACTATTGGCAATTGCTAGCATGGAGTATACCATAATCTCTGCTTTCCTGAATATATATATATATATCTCCCCCCAGGTCTTTTGAGGCCCATAAATAAATCATTTATCTTTGGAATGCATTTGGCATGTAGCTCTTATTGCCATCTCCAGGAAGTGATTTTATATTTATTGCCAATGAGATTAAATGCTTTGAATGCTTGGGAGACAGTGTGGTATAGTAGAAAGAATTAGCTAGTGGAAGAGCCAAGAATGGAACCTGGGTCTCCTGATCCCCAGTTCAGTGACAGTAATATTGCATAAGCCATTTTTAAACTTCTCTGTGCTTGGGGCTTCTTTGGTTTGGAGTGGGAGGGTGGGCCAGATGACTTCTGATGATTTCATTGCTCTGAAATTCTATGAATTTCATATCTAGTCTTGACTTTTAAAGTCAGCTGGTGTCTGTGACTTCTTGTGACACCTGTTCTCAACTCTATGGGTTTTGAGCACATTGGCCCATGTATTATACCTTCTTCCTCCTTCCCCATCCCCCCAAAGGAAGCTTCACTGAAGTTTTTTACTTGAATTTCAAATTCATGCTAAGAATGGCCAGTTCACCTTCCAATGTGTCAGAGTCATTCCTGCTTTTTGGTGACCAATTGCTCATATTAGCTTGTAGTCTAGATGCCATTTAAATGAGGAACCAATTACTTTGGGCTAAGTGGGGCAACAAAAATAAGGCACCTCTCAATCATGACTTCAGCATTTATTGTTCCAAATTTTAGGGACTCCCCTCTCATGTTCCAAATTTTTACTGTTTTTTCAGTGATGGGTTGAGAAGTTTGTGGGTATCTGAGTGGGGAAGAAAGATACAGACAGGCAGATAGACAGAGAGACATACAGAGACAGACTGACAGATAGACATATAGGTAGAGACAGACAGACAGGCAGATAGACATACAGACAGAGGCAAACAGAGAGACAGAGAGATAAATTTTCCTCTTTTTAAATTCCCTTAAGAGACAAAGTAGCTTTTGAAAGAACACTTCTTGAAAGAACCAATTTTTACTGTTGGTAAACAAGAGACCTGATGTTTTTGAAATCTATCACTTTCACTTGAATAAGTTTCAAATCTTTTTTCAAACTAAGTAATTTCTATAGCCTTTGAAGTTTCTATCGCTCTATCTTCCATGAAATAATTCTGTTTTTTTATTGAGTCAATTACTTTATTTTTTAATTTTCCTTGGATATTTCCACATTATTAAGTTCCTATATGCTGTGGGCTTTTTTGTTTTAGTGTTACTCAGTTCCTTCTTTATTTCATCTTATGATATTTTTGCTAACTTGATTTCCTCTTGCAGTTATCTATTTTATCATGTCTTGAGGAAATTCTTCCTGATATTTCTCTTTATATTGTCCTAACACGTTTTTCTCCTGATATTTCTGCTTTTATTTTTAAATCCATACTACTTTTCATTATACTAGTATTCTTCTTTTGTTTGTTTGAATTTGAATGTTTTCTTTCAAAAAACAAATTTCTTATGAGAATTTCTATTAATGTTACTCTTTTTTTTTGGCAATTCTCTGTTTTTGAGAGAGGCATTGATGTACACTGATAGAGTACATTGCTAGATTATTTTGGAGGAAATTTCAAAGTTTAATCACCCCATTTTCCCTAAAATAAAGGCTCATCTTTAAAAACAAACAAACAAACAAACAAAATACAATACATTTCTGGTGATATATGGATGTGAGCCATGCAACTCTCACTCATGTTCACTCCATCTTCCCTCATGTCCCTGGCCTTTGATTCTCTGTCCAACTAAGCCCTCTACAAAAAATGCTGCCAACTTCAACTCTGGTTAATATTGGGCACAAGGAGGTTCACAAGCTTATTAAGGCCACCTTTGGAAAGGTTGGAAATTTTAAGTTCTGCGAATTTACATTATTCTGATTCCCTGAAGGGAAGATGTGCAGTCTATTAACATCTAATAATAACCTCTCTAGATTATGTAGAATTTGACTTCAAAGAGAAAATTGCATTAGCCTTAACAAGATATTGGACAGCTAGGTGGCTCAGTGGATAAGGCACTGGGGTTGGAGTCAGGGAAACTCTGTGAGTTCAAATCTGGCCTCAAATACTTCCTAGCTGTGTGACACCAGGCAAGTCATTTAACCCTGTTTGCCTCAGTTTCCTCATCTGTAAAATAGGATGGACAAGGAAATGGCCAATCACTCCAGCATCTTTACCAAGAAAATGCCAAATGAAGTCATGAGGAACTGGATATGACTATACAACATCAAGGAATGTGTAGCTATGGTGAAATGGTAGAAGAAACATTTGTCTCTAATAGGAAAAAGTGTTCTTTAGATACAAAGGATTTTTTTTCTGTTTACTTGATTGTGAATTTCAAAAGAGAAATGTTTGCCTACCCCTTGAATACAGTGTACCTCTTTATGCTCCTGGGATTTTGTCAGGAAGTGGTTAAAACATTATCTTCAGATCTTAGCGAAGTAGCACATGTTGCTAATTGAAATCAAATGGATGACATGATTCAGGCCATTAGTCATGCTACAGCAAGAGGTCAGCTGTTGGTAATGTAAGAACACTTTCATTTGTGAACCACCCAAACATTATGTGATGGTGACAGCTTCTTCTCTGGGCTTCTAAAGCATCAAACTACTTAAGTGAGAGGTCACTTTAAAGAACATGCCTAATGCTTCTTCTGGGTATTCACTAATGTTCCTTTCCATCTATTTTGTATGCATCTTGCATATTTACATGATCTATTTGCCTGAGAATGAAAGATTCTTGAAAGTAGGGAGTTCTCCTACTGGCTACTTTCCCAACACTGCTCTCTCCCACTTTTCCTTCTTAGTCTCCTTTGGTGGTTTTTCATCTATGTCACACCCACTAAATATAGGTATTCCTCAAGGCCCTTTTCTTTTTGTACTATTTCATTAGCTCCTATGGGTTCAAGTATCATTTCTGCGAACATAATGACTATATCTACATTTTGAATCCAAGTCTTTCTGCATCACCAACTGTCTTTTGGACATTGTGAACTGGATATTCTACAAGCTTCTTGAACTTGACATGTCCAAAGCAAAATTAGTTATCTTTCCAAATTTAGATAAGACATAGTCCCAACCCTAAAGGAACTTACAATCTAATGGGAAGAAGGGGAAGACATAGGATATAAATAAAAATAACTGTAATATGCAAAATTACATAGATTAGAGAGGTGAGGAAATATTATTATTAAAAAAGCACTTATTATGCACTTTCTCTATGCCAGGTAGTGTGCCAAACACTGTGCAGACCAATTAATACAAGTGAATAAGACAGACCCTTACTCTCAAGGAGCTTACACTTTCATGGAGGAGGATAACGTACAAAGAGGAGCTACCAAGTAGAGGAAAGATCTCGAGGAGGTAAAGAACAAATGTAGAGGGTGAATTCCTAAGATGGTGGTCTAGGCAAGAGAATCAGGAATCAGGAGAGTAGAGATTCCTCTGGGGTAAGAAGGCTTCTAGTCAGGATGGAGAGAACTCCCAACAGTGAGTCAAGTTAGGGATTGAATAAAGCATAAAAAAGGCCCCTTCTGGAAGAACTTCTCCTTTTCCCAATTTCCTATTTCTGTTGTTTCTTCTGCTACACAGTCACCTACTTTCACAAGCTCAGGGTCACCCTTGACTCCTCATTCTCACTTACCCCACATATTCAATATGTCTCCTTGCATCATGTCTCCCCAGTCCAGTCTAACTTCTATTCAACTGTGTACTAGCAAGCATACCCAGGATGACACAGGTTCTTTGATCTGCTTTTATAAAGGAAAGTCAGCTTCAATGGGGTTAGCATTTAAACAGTGCAGATATTGTTCTATCCAACCTTCTTACAAGGGGTGCTGAGCACCAACTCCTACAATATTCCCTAATTACCCTTCTCACAGGGAATAGTGAGAAGGGGAGGGGCAGGCAACTCCCCCTACATCTCAGTGGGATCAATCAAGACAGGCACAACTTCCCCTAAATCCCCTCAAGTCTCAGTGGGAGCCAGTTGAAGCAAACACAGATTCTCCCCAAGCCTTGATGAGGGCCAGTCAAAGCATATAGAGTATCCTATGCATTTCAACCTTCCAGATTCCTCACTCACTGACCAGTGCTCACCTGCTTTATATTTACACTCCACTCCCACCAGAGTCCTGACCATTATAATCTAAACAGGAAACACCTGGCCCTTGCAAGCTGGTGGAGATGCTTTGAAATACAGCTAACACCTGGGAACAAATGGTTGTTATGGCCAAGGACTGCGGAGAACCGAACTCCAAAAAAAAAAAAAAAAAATTACTGACAAAAATCCTCTTTGTTTACGCTTACATTCAGAAAGAGGTGTTCTTAAATTATAGGTCTGTCACCCCTCCTACTAAAAAAAAAAACACCATTTTAGTGATTGCCTATTATCTCCAGGATCAATATGAGGGAAAGGATTTCAAAGTTGAAAAGAGAGGTGCTAGTCAAGATGGCAGAGTAGAAAGATGCACATACTCTAGCTCTTCCCCCATGGCCTATAAAATACCTGTAAAAAATACCAACAAATTCTAGAGCAGCAGAAGTCACAAAATGACAGAGTGAAAGAGGATTCCAGCCAAACATAATCTGGAAGGCTGACAGGAAAGGTCTATCGCATGGGACACGGAGCAGAGCCTAGCCTTGGTTGTGTGGCGCCAGCACTGGGAAGAATAGGACCAGAACAGGCCTCTGGGGCAGAATCCCCAGTAGCAGTGGAGGGTCTCAGATCCCTCAACCCAGAAGCATCAAAGAAAGCTTCAAAGGTCAGTGAGAGGGCTTTCCCAACTGGGCAAGAGGGAAGCAGGGTTCCCTCGTAGCACTGGCCCTTGGTGGTAGTGTGGTAGCAGCGGCGGTGGCTGCTGCAGCTGCAGCTTCCATTTGTGAAGCACTTCACCTAAAGCCCCTGGGGGAATTGAGCAGATGATCTGAATCTCAGCACTGAGCATGGTCCTGAGGTGAGGAGGAGCACTAGGACCCTCTTTTTGACAGAGGATTCGGAAGGCCAGTAACTGGCTGAGAAAATGCCAAAAAAAAGGGAAAAAATAAGACTACAGAAGGTTACTTTCTTGGTGAACAGGTGTTTCCTTCCATCTTGCAGATAAGGAAGAACAGTGTATACTGTCAGAGGAAGTCAAGGCTTCTACATCCAATACCTCCAAAATAAATATGCAGTGAAATCAGGCCATGGAAGGGCTTGAAAAGTGAGTCAACAGCTTGCTAAAAGAAATTCAAAAAAAATGCAGAAGAAAATAAAACCTTTAAAAATAGGCTAACTCAATTGGAAAAAGAGGTCCAAAAAGCCAATGATGAGAAGAAGGCTTTAAAAAGCAGGATTAGCAAAATGGAAAAAGAGGTTCAAAAGCTCACTGAAGAAATTAGGTCTTTAAAAATGAGAGTGCAGCAGGTGGAAGCTAATGACTTTATGAAAAACTAAGAAATTACAAAACAAAACAAAAGAATGAAAAAATAGAAGATAACGTGAAATATCTCATTGGAAAAACAACTGACCTAGAAAACAGATCCAGGAGAGACAATTTAAAAATTATAGGACTACCTGAAAACCATGATCAAAAAAAGCCTATCCATCATCTTTCATGAAATTATCAAGGAAAATCACCCTGATATTTTAGAATCAGAGGGCAAAATAAATATTGAAATAATCCACCAATCACCTCCTGAAAGAGATCCAAAAATCGAAACTCCTAGGAATATTGTGGCCAAATTTCATAGTTCCCAAGTAAAGGAGAAAATATTGCAAGCAGCTAGAAAGAAATGATTTGAGTATTGTGGAAATATAATCAGGATAAAACCGGATCTGGCAGCTTCTACATTAAGGGATTAAAGGACTTGGAATAGGATATTCCAGAAATCAAAGGAACTGGGATTAAAACTAAGAATCACCTACCTAGCAAAACTGAGTATGATACTTTAGGGGAAAAAATGGTCATTCAATGCTAAAGAGGTCTTTTAAGCATTCTTGATGAAAAGACCAGAGCTGAGTAGAAAATTTGACTTTCAAACACAAGAATCAAAAGAACCATGAAAAGGTAAACAGGAAAGAGAAATCATGAAGGACTTTCTAAAGTTGAATTGTTTATGTTCCTAAATAGAAAGATAATATTTGTAACTCTTGAGACTTTTCTCAGTATTTGGGTAGGTGGAGGGATTATACACACACACACACACACACACACACACACACACACACACACACACACAGATGGAGAGCACAGGTTGAGTTGAATAGGAAGGGATGATATCTAAAAAAATAAAATTAAGGGGTGAGAGAGGAATATATTGGGAGGAGAAAGGGTGAAATGGCATGGGGCAAATTATTACTCATAAAAGAGATAAGAAAAATCTTCAATGGAGGAGAAAAGGGAGGAGGTGAGAGGGAAAAAGTGAAGCTTACCCTCTTCACATATGGCTTAAGGAGGGAATAGCATGCTCACTCAATTTGGTATGAAAATCTATCTTACATTACAGAAAAGTCAGGAAGAAGGGGATAAGTGGGGTGAGGGGATGATAAAAGGGAGGGCAAATGGGAGAAGGAATTAATTAGAAGTAAACAGTTTTGGGGAGGGACAAGGTCAATTGAGAGAATAGAATAAATGGAGGACAGGGTAGGATGAAGGAAAATATAATTAGTCATACACAACATGACTATTATGGAAGTCTTTTGCAAATGACACATATATAGCCTGTATTGAATTGCTTGCCTTCTCAGTGGGGATGGGGAGGGAGGGAGGGAGGGAAAGAAGGTAGAATTCAAAGTATTAGAAATGCATGTTTCTAATGAGAATTGTTATTGCATGTAACTGGGAAATAAGAAATACAGGTAATGGTGTATAGAAATCTAAATTGCCCTACAAGAAAAGAGAGAAGATGGGGATGAGGGAAGGGTGGGGTATGATAGAAGGGAGGGCATATTAAGGGAAAGGGTAATCAGAATGCAAGGTGTTATGGGATGTGGGGAAGGGAGAGATGGGGAGAAAAATTGGAACTCAAAATTTTGTGGAAATGAATGTTGAAATCTAAAAATAAATATATAAACATTGAAAAAATTAAAAGGTAAAAAGAGAAGAAAAGAGAGGCGTTAAATAACAATATAAATGCTTTCCCAGTAATAACCTCCCCCTCACCTCCCAACTGCTAATGCCTTTCCCTCTGTGATTACTTCTCATCTTCTCTGAACAGATAGATATAAATAATAGATATAAGTACATGGTTATTTACATGTGGTCTCCTCCATTAGAATGGGCATTCCTCCAGGGCAAGGGTTCATCTTTTTGCTTTTCTTTGTATCCCCAGCATTTAATCTAGTGCTTTGCATATAATAATCACTGAGTCTTGTTGATTTTTATTATTGATTGAGTGTCTGAAGTTAATGAAAAATCTCTAACTCTCCAGATATTTATATAACCCCTGATTCAGCCAGATTCTGAAAGAAAGATATAGAAGCTCACATGTATATTCCTTGTTAGGATTCTCCTCAGATACAACGATTTTTGCATTAATAAACCTCCAGAAAAAATTATGAAATACATCAAAACCTGAATTATGGTGCTAGGGGACCTTGACTCTAACCTCAGACCTAAATCATCTAACACTATATATCTAAACTAGCTTCCCTTAAGAGAGAGGGATTCAAAAGAATTTTACCACTCACTGGTGGTAGTAGATGGAAATAGGGTAAGGATCTTAAAGTGGGTGGAATAACACATTTACTTATTACCAAATGATCCAACCATATTATACTCTTGTTTTTCATCATTTAAGAACTAATTTGGGGACTGCTGACAGACCTAGAACAATGAGTTCACTTAGAGTGGTAGAAAATTAGCCGTATTAATGTCATGACAACTTCACTTTCATACTTTTTATCTATGTGAGATTTCAAACAGATTAGACTCAGACTTGATTCACATAGATTTCATCCACTCATTCAAATAAACACCTATTATATATGGAGGTGCTGAAGGAAATACAAAATTTAGATAAGACATAGTTCCACCCCTAAAGCAACTTACAAACTAATGGGAAGAAGGGGGAGAGATAGAACATAAATAAAAATAACTGTAAGACACAAAATTACATAGAGAGGTGAAAAAGTATTATCATTACTATTTAAAGTAAAGCATTTATTATATACTTTCTCTATGCCAGTTATCATGTCAACATTGGGCATACCAATCAATACAAGTGAGTAAGACAGACCCTTACCCTCAAAGAGCTTAGACTCTAATGGTGGAAGACACCATACAATGAGGAGCTACCAAGCAGAGGAAAAGATTTCAAGGAAGTAAACACCAAATGTGTAGGGTAAATTTCTGAAATGGTGGTCTAAGCAAGAGAATCAGGAATTAGGAGAGCAGAGATTCCTCTGGGGTAGGAAAGTTTCTAGTGAAGCTGGAGAGATCTCCCAACAATCAGCCAAGGTAGGGATTGAATTAAGCATTGAAAAGACCCCTTCTGAAATAGTGATGTCAAGTCCAAGGGGAAGAATTAAGGAGAAAGTTCAAGGAGGAGGTGACATTTGGAGGGTTTTTAAGGATGGGTAAGTGAAGAAAGTAAAGTTTGGGAAACTTCTTTCTTGATCTTGAATATCTAGGTCCTTCCACCACCTTTGTGATGGGGGTGGCAGGGAGGGAGTGAATCAATATTTGGAGCAAATGAGGTTAGGAGAAGGGAGCGACATTCAAAAATCACACAGTGTACTGTGTATTTGGGGCCCTATATTGTATGGAACAAATCATAGATATTTGACCTCTCCTATATGTACTCTCCATGTGTGGAGAACAGAATGAACAAAGAAATGGAGACTGAAGAAAGCGCACCAGGTGAGTTTGGGTCGTGGGGAACAAAGAATAGTTTATTTTGACTGGATTTGAGTGGGCAGAAGAAAATCATTCAAGACAAGACTGTCAAGGTAAAGCTGAATTAGGTTGTAGAAGGTGCTTAAGATCATAGGCTGGACAAGATTAGAGTCCAATCCTTTCATTTTACTGCTGAACACATTGAGTCCTGGAGAAGTTAAATGACTTGCCCAAAGTTACATGGGGAATAAATGGCAGACTTCAGGTTTAAAACTAGGTCCTGAAATTCCAAATTAATTTGTCTTCCCACTGTAACCTTAAACCTCTAGTCAAAGAAGTTTGAATTCATTCCTTTAATGAGCATTTATTAAGTTCCTAATATACATCTGACATCCTAGGCTCTAAGACAAAAAGGAAACAAAACAATCCATGTCCTCGAGTAGTTTATATGATATTGGTCTGAACTTTGCTCAGTGGGCAATAGAAAGTCACTGTAAACTATTGAGCAGAGGAAAGATCTGACCAGATCTATGCATAAGAAAAATTATTCCATTATTGGTATGAGTGATAAGAGGCAGAGAAAACTAACTGGAGGGGATTTCCATAAAAATCCCTGGTGTTTCCTTGAGAGTTTCTTGGGCTATGTTCAATTTTTCACAATGTTTTATTCTTGTCATCTAATTCTGATGTTATAAGTCCAGAATTATCACAGTTCTGAGGCAAGTGGGCATCGAGAGGGAGCAACAGCAAATTCACCTGAATTTCCTTTCATATTTTGGACAGGTTGGTTGTTGATCAATAAATTGGGTTAATTTCAGATTTTAAAAGAAATTGAACATGGCTCTTCTGTCTCACGTTAGACTCCCACTCCACAATAATCTAATTCTCCTCTTCTGGCATAATAACTGCCCTTTGACATTTGGGAAGCTTCTTGCTTCGTCTGGATCATCAGTCCTTCCACCATCTCTGAGACTGGAGAAAAACCAATATTTGGAAAAAATGAGATTTGGACAAGGGACTGATTTAAAAATCACACATTATTCTAGATCCCATATTGTATGTAACAGACCATAGATATTTGACCACTCCTCTTAGTATTTATCAATAAGAGGTAGTCAGGGAGGTAACGAGCATTTGTTAAAGAGTTTACTACATACCAGGTATCTTGCTAAACACTGGGCATAGAAAGAGAAGGGGAGAAATCATGTTCCCTAAACTCAGCATTCACCTTCTAGTAGGGAGATGACAAAAAATTATGAACATAAAAGATATGTAAATAAGATAATCTCAGAGGGTAGGCACTTGCAAATACTCAGAGGGGAACAACATGTAAGACAGGAAAGGTAGGAAACTCCTTGGTTAGGAAGGGCTTTTAATACTAAACAGATCCAGGAAGTAACAAGTTTATCGAGTTGGGGGAGATAGGAGGGGCAGGTAACATGGTCAGATCTGCACTTTAAGGAAAATCATTTTGCAGCTGAGTGGAAGATGCACCGGAGTGGGGAGGGATTTGAGACAAGGGAATAACCTGAAAGTTATTGCCATCGTCTGGGCATAATAAAGTGATGAGGGCCTGTACCAGGGTGCCATCTTAGTGAGTAGAGAGGAGATGTTCGCAAAAATAGATAAAAAGAAATGAGGATGTTCAGCCTGAAGAAGGATAAATTCACAGGAATCATGAGAGAGGGGTCCAGGTATCTGTAGAGTTGTCATGTGGAAGAGGGATTAGATTTGTTATGTTTTATACCCACTGTAAGAACCAGGACCAGTGACTGGAAGTTATAGAGAATCAGATTCACTCTTGATGTTAGGAAAAAATCTTCCCAACAATTTCACCTGTCTCAAAGTGAAATGGGATACTTCTGGGGTTGGATAGTTCCCCCTTCTTGGGAAATCTTCAAGCAGAAGCCGTAAGACCACTCGTTACATAGGCTGTATTGGGGATTCCTTTAGGGTAGGGGAACTAGATGACCACTGAAATCCTGTCCAACTCCCAAATTCTGTGATTCTACCAATATGGTCGGTTTCCCACTTATCACATTTAAAAGGAGTCCCTTAAATAAAAATAGATAGTTTTTGATAATATCTCCAATCTCCCTCAATTGCCTATTCCCCTCTTTTTGGAAAACTAGAGGATGGAGCATGATACTCTTTCCAAAGTCTTCCTTGAGAAAGGCCTCCATTTTCCATCAGAGCTGGGCTTGGCTTCAGTTCCACAGAACACCATGTTCCCTTGCTGGGTACCATACACCCCACTTCTGCCCAGTGGCTATCAGTCTTTTTAGTTTCCTTTCATGTAATGGGGCTGGTAGGTGGCACAGTGGATAGGAAACCTCAGTTTAAATCCATCTTCACCATGTGTCCCCTGGGCAATTCACCTAACCTCTGTTTGCCTCAGTTTCCTCATCTGTAAAATGGAAATAATAGCATCACCTACCTGCAAATTTTGTTGTGAGGATCAAATGAGTTAATAATTATAAAGCACTTAGCACAGTGCCTGGCACCTAGTAGATGCTTAATAATAAATGCTGATTGAATTGAATTCAATTAACAGGGAAAGTCATCACAGTTCCTAATTCATAATCCCCAAAAAGAATGTTTTCTGCCCTTAATGACTCTCAGCAGGCAAAACTAAACTAAACCAAACCCATAATCCCCCTTCAGCAGTTATTTTTGACTGCTGGTTTTTTTCCTCAGATTTGATAAGCCTTCCAGGACCAGACGGAATGGTATGCATGCATGGCTTTTGTACTTTAATTGTCATTTCCCAATGAAAAAGTCACCTGATTGGAAGAACAAAAAGGTCTATGCAGCATTGTGAACAGGTCTCTATATGTTAGATTTTGGTAATTCTCACAATACTGCCAACTCTTTCAGTAGTATTATATCTGCTATGGTGATGTGTGAGCAGTGATCTTTGATGTTACTATTGTAATTTTTTGTGGGCACCATGAATCATGCCCATATAACATGGCAAACAATTGATAAATGTTGTGTGGGCTCTGACTGTTCCACCAACCAGGTCATCCCCCACCCACCCCACCTCAGGCCTCCCTATTCCTTGACACACAACAATGCTGAAATAAGGCTAATTAATAACCCTACAATGCCCTCTCAATGTTCAAGTGAAAGGAAGAGTCTATTGATATGACAAAGTCATTGTTTTCTTCTTTTAAGAAACTTGCAAAACCACCCTCTTCTAGCAACCACCCTGATCAGTCAGCGGCCATCAACATTGAGGAAACACCTTCTACGAGCAAAAAAATTATGACTTTCTAAAGGCTCAGATGATGGTTTGCATTTTGTAGCAATAAAGTATTTTTTTAATTAAAGTATATGCATTTTTAGACATAATACTATTGCACACTTAATAGACTACATTATAGTGGAAACATAATTTTTATATGAAAAACCAAAAAATTCATGCAACTCACTTCATTGGGATATTTACTTTATTATGGCGGTTTGAAACTGAACCTGCAATATCTCCAAGATATGCCTATAGAAGGTGGCATATGTGACTCATTAACACCAGTTTCCAAAAGTTTAAGGCACATTTATTTTTTTAAGGATAATTGGTAAGGGAGAGGGTAACGTGTGGAACCACTTTTAATTATTTGGCCTGATGATAGTGGTAACCTCAATTTACAAAGTACCTTAGTTTAGCTTTGTGGATTTATTTTTTTGAGGAACACAGAACAGTACATCAGGAAGCAAAAGAAAGAAAAGAGGGTTGACAGAGTTCAAATATACCTGAGATGAAAATCTTCATGAGGTGGGCAAACAGGTTTTAACTCAGAGGTAATTAATCTTTCATGTTTCAAGCCAAAATGAATTTTCACAAAAGCCAAGTGTCTTACTGAGACCTGTAAGTAAATAAAAATGACATGAGTGGAGTTTTATTTCCTCGGCCCTAAAAATCATTACAGAATTAGAGCTGAGGTAGATTTTGTGAGGTCATCTGATCCATCCCTCTGCCTCTACACAGACACTTAGAATCATATTTGCTCCTTATTAAATAGACATCTGTAGTTTCTAATATGCCTTAATTTGCATTTGCAGCATTTCTCAGTTCTGGAGGTGGTGGTTTCTCTTGGAATTTTTCAGAGGCTATATGGTCACTTGTCATGTATGATCTAGTAGATTCCCAGCTTCTGTAGTTTCATTCAAGTCAGTTAAAATCTCACTTTTTATAAGAAGTCTTTCCTTATCTCCCCAAATGCTTGCCTTCCCTCCAATGTGTGCATAAATACACTAGAGAGTTTATATATGATATATATTAATTATAAATTAATCTCTTATTAGATTATAAATCTTTAAATTATGAATGTATCATTACATTATAAATTAGAGCTATGTGTATATACACATAGCTCTAATTTATAATGTAATAATATAGACTATGATCAGAGTCACACAGCTAGTAAGTGTCTGAGGATGAATGGTTCTCTCCCAGACAGGAATCAGAATGACCTGAGTTCAAATACGGCCTCAGTCACTAACTGTGTAACCCTGAGAAAATCACGTAACCCTGTTTGCCTCACTTTCCTTATCTGTAAAAATGAACTGGAGAAGGAAACGGTAAACCACTCTTGTATCTTTGCCAAGATAACCTTAAAAGGGGTCAGGAAGAGACAGACACAACTGAAAATAGCTAAATGACAACACATAACAACATTTATATAGTGATTCTAAGGAGAGAAATGTATATGTATACATATACATATATGTGTACCTATGCACATATATGTATGTATATATCTATAATGTGTACATGTAAATGTATGGACACAATTTGTACAGAGGTTTTTTGCTTTGTTTTGTTTGGGGCATGACATCTCCATTAAACTATGAGTTCCTTGCAAACAAGGACTGTCGTGGTTTTTGTTTTATCTTCAGCACCTACCATAATACTCGACACTAGCAGCTGCTTAATAAATACTCTTTGACTGACTGGTTGACAGATTTGTCTATTGGTGGGGAATAGGACCTAATGAAACAGCCTGCCCTAAAGTAGATCTAATCATTAGAAATGGTTCCCAATATTAAACTCAAATCTTCCTCCCTAAAGTTTCCACTTATGATGTCTCCTTCGGTCCTCTAGGGTCAAACAGGCCAGATCTAATCCCTCTTTCGCATATCAGTGAGGCATTGGCTCCCTGAGAATTGATTGCTCCTTATAAGTACTTGACTGCAAACACAAAATTGAGTTGAGTCATCTCTCATAGTCCTGTAGTATTTCCTAAGGTTAGTTTGAGTGGTACCCAGCTGTCTTCAGAAGGTCTCCTCTCCTAACAATCAGCGTGCTGAGTCAAGTTGTTAGAAGCCTGAAGTTGGAGGGGCTGAGATAAAAACTCTCTGAGAAGGAAATCAACTGACAGATTCATCAAAGATTTTAAACATTTCTCTTATCCTGGAATCTCTTTTAAGTTATAAGGGACAAGTCAGGTTTTTTTTATCCATTAGAAACTCAAAACCTCAAGTAAGGCATGAAAGAGAGTACATCTACAAAAATAAAAATGTTGCTACTGGGATTACATGTTCAAAGACAGGGAAAGAGAGATAAATAGAGAGAGACAGAGAGGCAGAGACAGACAGAAAAAGTCAGAAAGAGACAGACACAGAGAGAAACAGGGAAACTGAATACAATATGGCACTTGGTACAAAATATTATAGAGAGGGAGAACACTATGCAATTTTTTAAAACAGATTTTTATTACCGTATTTTGTTCTTATATCAACTGTTTCCCTCTTAATAACCAATCAATTGATAAATATTTATTAAGTACCTAATATATGCCAGGTACTATGCTAAACTCTATATTGCTTCCTTTTCCCCTTCCCAAAGATCAATCACTTATAAAAAAAAAAAAATGTTACAAAAAAAAAAAGCATAGTGAAAACAGTCAGCAAAACCTGGTCAATCATTAGAAAAAATTTGGTACCATGTGCAATTTTCTACACCCATGGACCATCCATCCTTGCAAATGAGTGAAAGGGGGTGTCTTATATATTTTCCTTGAAACCAAAATTGTTCTTTATAATTTTGCAATATTCATTTTTATTGTTTTAAGGATGTTTTTTCCATGATCCCATTGTTATAGTCATATATATATATATATATATATATATATATATATATATATATATATATATATATATATGTATATAGTTTTCCTACCTCTGCTTACTCTGCTTTGCATCAGTTCATGTAAATCTTTCCATGCTTCTTTGTATTGATAATATTTCTCATTTCTTATAGCACAACAAAATTCCATTACATTCATGTAACCTATGTTTAGCCCAGTAGATGAAAATATGCTGTGCTTCCAGGTCTTTGCTACCACAAAAAAATGCTGCTGTACTACTTGGGGTTATGTGTCTAACAGTGGAATTTCTGGGTAAAACAATGCAGACATTTTTGCTATTTTATTTTTATAATTCCAATTGTTTTCCAGATGGTTTTTACTCATTCATAGCTTCCTAAGTAATGTGTTAATGTGCCTGCCTTTCCACAACTCTCTAACATTTACTATTCCTATGTCTTTTGTCATCTTTACCCATTTTCTGGGATGAAATGATTATTATTTTAGTGAGTGCTGTTTTGATTTGTATTTGTCTTATTATCAGAGCATGATTATCAAAGGTGATCAGAGCATTTCTTTTATATATTTGCTAATAGTTTACAATTCTTTTGAAAACTGTTAATTTCATGCGACCACTTATCTATTAGGGAATGGCTTTTGTTCTTATGTATTGCTATAATTTATATATATATTTAACACATACACATGCATTTATATGTGTGCATGTATCTTGGATATGAAAACATTATCTAAGAAAATAGATACCAAGTTACAATTTTTTCCTATTTAACAGCTTGTATTCTTATGTACATTAGTTTTGTTTGTGCATTTTTTCAATTCCATGTAATCAAAATGACTTTTTTTTTCCTAATGGCCTCTATTGCTTGCTTAATTATGAATTCAATTCCTACCAAATAACTGAAAAAAGTATGTGACCTACTTCTCATTTTTTATGGCATGATCTTTAATATTTAGATCACGTATCCATTTTGAATTTATTTTGGATATGTTTTAAGATGATGTCTAAGCCTGATTTAGGAAAGACTGCTTTTGAATTTTCCCATTAGATATAAAATGTTGTTGTTCATCTTCAAAGAAGACCAATGACATTACAGGGTGATATCTTGACTTATGAGTAAACTAGATTTAAGTGAGGCAGAGCTGTGAAAAGTCATCAGCCTCATTCTCTCTTCCAGTCATTGAAGTCCAGTGGCAAGACAAAAGTCAAGATGACTGGCAGTAGAGTCCTTTCCTAAGTAATTTGTTTTGGAGTTTATTCCTAATATTGAACCAGTCCTGCATTCCTGGTATGAAAAAGGTATATTCCTTTCTATTCCCACTCAGTTTTCTCCAAAGATCTATCATGTCTACCTTATCTAGAGTTTTATTTATCTCTTTAGCCTCTTTCTTGTTTATTTTGAGGTTAGATTTATCGAGTTTGGAAAGGGGGAGGTTGAGGTCCCCCACTAACATAGTTTTGCTGTCAATTTCTTCCTTCAATTCCCCCAGCCTCTCCTCTAAGAATCTGGATGCTATACCACTTGGAGCATACATGTTTAGAAATGATATTGCTTCATTGTCTGTGGTGCCTTTTAGCAGGATATAGTTTCCATCCTTATCCCTTTTGATTGGATCTATTTCTGCTTTTGCTTTGTCTGAGATTAGGATTGCTACTCCTGCCTTTCTTACATCAGCTGAAGCACAATATATTCTGCTCCATCCTTTGACCTTTATCCCATGTGTATCCCCCCATTTCAAATGTGTTTCTTGTAAGCAGCATATTGTTGGATTATGGCTTTTAATCCATTCTGCTATCCATCTCCGTTTTATGGGAGAATTCATTCCATTCACATTCACAATTATGATTACAATCTGTGTATTTCCCTCCATCCTCTTTCCCACCATTTGTGCTTTTAGCTCTCCTGTCTCCCTTTCCCTCCTCAATAGTATTCACTTTTCACCACCTCCTCCTGCAGCCTTCCCCTCCTTCTTTTAGCCCCCCTCCTTTTTACTCCCCTTTACTCTTATTGCTTCTTCCCTCCCTTTTAGCCTCCCTCCCCTTTCTTCCCCCTTCCCCTCCTACTGCCTATAGAGCTAGTTAGGATTATCTACTTAAGTTTATTGTTCCATCCTTTAAACAAATCAGATGAGAGTACCTCTCACACAATGCTCATCTCCCTCCCCTCTTCCCCTCTACTATAATTTTGCACTTCTTCTTGTGGTGTAATTTGCCATTTTCTGCTTCTTCCTTTTCACACCTCCTATTACAATCCCTTCTCATACTTAAATCATCTTTTTATCATGATATCATTTACTTTATACCCATTCCCTCTATGTATATCCCTTTTATATTTCATAATAGCCACATAATTCTCAAGATTAACAAGTATCATCTTCCCTTATAGGGAGGTAAACAGTTTGCCCTAATTGAGTAACAAGTTGTTTTATTTTCTTATCCCCCCCACTTTACCTTTTTATGATTCTCTTGAGACCTGCATTTGAAGATTGAATTGTCTATTGAGTTCTGGCAGTTTTGTCAGGGAGCTCTGGAAATCCCTTACTTCGTTGAATGACTTTCTCCTTGCCTGAAGTGTTATGCTGAACTTTGCTGGGTAGTTGATCCTTGGTTGTAGTCCCAACTCCTTTGCCTTACAGAATATTGGGTTCCAATTCTTTCGATCTTTTAATGTAGAAGCTGCAAGGTCCTGTGTAATCCTAACTGTATCTCCTTGATATTTGAATCATTTCTTTCTGGCTGTTTGTAATATTTTCTCCTTCACTTGATAGCTCTGGAATTTGGCAATGATATTTCTTGGGGTTTTGAGTTTGGGGTCCCTTTCATGAGGGGAACGGTGGATTCTTTCAATGACTATTTTGCCCCCTGAATCTAGTACTTCTGGGCAGTTTTCCTTGATGAGTTCCTGGAAGACATTGTCCAGGCTCTTTTCTCCATCATGGGTTTCTGGCAGGCCAATAATTCTTAAGTTTTCTCTCCTGGATCTATTTTCCAGGTCAGTTGTTTTTCCAAATAGATATTTTACATTTTCTTCTATCTTTTCATTCTTTAGATTTTGTTTGACTGATTCTTGCTGTCTCATTGAGTCATTAGTTTCTACTTGCCCAATTCTAATCTTTATGAAATTGTTTTCTTCAGTTAACTTTTGCATCTCCTTTTTCATCTGCCCAATTTTTCCTTTTAAGGAGCTATTTTCTCCAGTTAATTTTTGTACTTCCTTTTCCATTTGCCCTTTTAGGAAGTTATTTTCTCCAGTTAATTTTGAACTTCCTTTTCCATTTGTTCAATTTTCCTTTTCAAAGAGATGTTCTCATCAGTGAATTCTTTCTTAATAATTTTAAAATCATTGGCCAGTTTATCTTCTATTTCCTTCGTCAGCTGTTCCAGGAGAGTTGCTTGTGCTTGTGAGCAGTTCATAGTCCCTTCTGAAGTTTCCGATGGAAGTACAGTCTCAGCTCTGACCTCTTTGGTGTTTGTGTTTTGGTCCTTATCCCCATAGAAAAATTCTATGGTTCTTTCGCCCCTCTGCTTTTTCTTGTTCATGATGTTGATTGAGTGTTGTGGCTTCTGGTTCTTTCAGTCAGAAGCTACAGAACTTTTTGCTGAGCTGATGTGTGAAAAAGCTAAAAGCAGGTTTTTGTTTTTTGTTTCCCCCATCAGCCCTGGGTTAGCTTGTTAAGGTGGAGAAGAAGTGGTCTGGTTACAGGAGATCTCCTCAGCTGAACTGAGGCAAAGGCAAGCTCAGGGGATGGTGATCCCAGCTTCCCTATTGTCTTTCTGATTCCCCTGGAGAGCTGAGGCACGCCTAGATGGTAATCTGTGTTCCCACCCCTCCTGGGGCTCCTCTCCTGGCGCTGAGGCTTACCTGGGTCCTAGTGTGAGTTTTCTCTGTCCTTCCAGTTTGCCTCTGCCACAGTAGGAGGAATCTCCCTTAGCTATTTTCCTAGCCTCAGGTGTTATGAGATTATTGGCCCCTTTGCTGTTTCTGCTGATCTAGGATTTTTCTGGGGAAATATTTTATGGTTCTTTCTCAGTCATCAAGGGGGCAGAAGAGAGCATTTATTGATCACTCCACCATCCCTACTCCTGGAAGTTCAAGTAGGTGACTTACTGAAGTTTCATCTTCGGGCTGAAGGTCTCAGGAGCTGCTGCACTGATATCTGGCTCTCACTGGCTCTGTTCGGCTTGTCTCCCGCCCTTGGTGCCACTCTGCTGGTTCCACCTGCCACTCTCAGGTTTCTCGGGTCCCTTCTGCTCCACTGCACTGGCCGCACTGCGCTGTGAACTGTGGGCTCACCCCCACAGAACAGATCCTTCCCGTGGACCTTCCAGTCTCACCTGGGCTCCAAGTCCATCACAGTCTATCTCCCACTGGATTCCACATCTCCAAAATTTGGTCAGATTCTCCTTTCAGCAGTATCTAAAGGAGTTTGTCCGAGAGCTTAGGTGAGTCCTTGCTCTCACTCCACCATCTTGACTCTGCCCCCTGTTTTGGAGTTTATTGCACACTGGGTTATTGAGCTCTCCTGTTGATGATTTTCTTTTGTCTATTCTGTTCTGTTGATCCACTTTTCTGTTGTTTAAATGCCTAATAGTTTTGATAATTGCTGGTTTATTAAATAGTTCCACTCTTCTAAAAAGGATTTCTTTACCTTATTCTTTTTGTTGCTTTTCTTTCCTGCCTAATCTGAACTTTTTCTTTGATTCGTTGTCTATATACTTACTTGTTAATTCCTTCTTTAGCCTCTTTGTATTCCTTATGGAATTAAAACTTCTAAAATACCAAGTTTGAGTTCTCTCCTCTAACAAAATTATATGTGATTGCCTTAGTGGATTTTTCCCTCATCCCCTCCCTTCCCCCACTCCTGCCTTTTTCCTGTTGTACTTTACTTTTAGAAATATCAACTCATGAGGTAGAGAATGAAAATAGAAGTTTTGGTCCATGATAAAAAATTTTTTTTAGATCTCACATCATATGATTCAGTTTTACCTCTTGCCTTCCCATAATAATTTCTTTTTCACATTTGCTATGCATTTTCCTCTTTGGGTCCATGCCCTCTCACCCTTCAGAGTCCACTTGCCCCAAAGAGCCTCAGTATCCTTTTTTTCTTGAAGGAGGATATCATCCATGGAAACGTAACATTCTTTCAGAGAATGTATTTTCTGTATACCAACTCTCTTCACATCAGACCCACTGGAAGATTCCCCATCTCTCTTTACAGAATTTACCCTTTCCTCCATGAAAATATTTCTCAGTGGGATATGTCTTCATATTGAGTGGAAATCTGACCCTTTCTTCACTACTGTGTCAAACTCTCTTTGCCTCTTCATGTAGTCCCCTTCTTTCTAAATGACTGAAGTTGTCAGCCCTTCATTGTTTACCCATGATTTAGAGCACATCACCCATTCTCCTCTATCCTAGCCTCCTTTCCTACAAAATATATGGTTAGATTCATCTGTAACATGTGGGGATGAAGAGAATGTTTTGGGATCTTGTCCATTGTGTTCCAGGTTTGCTCCTCCATCATCACTTTTCTTATTTCTTTGACTTCTGCTTTCCTTTTTATTCCCTCATGTGTTATAAAGAAATCTCTATAGCTATTTCTTTTTTTTTAATCAATAGTTATTTTTCTCCTTCTGGTTTTTGTCTTAAAATAGTACCTAAAAATGGAACAATTTATTTAATTACTTATTCTTTCTGTGGCAGTGATATTTATTCATCTTTGTTTTTTGAACTGTTGGCAACTCAAATAATAGTCTCTTGCCTTTTCTTCAGGATTGCTACAAATTTTTATCTTTCACTAAATTTCTGAATTTTTTTCATTAGTAATTAGGTTCAGCTTTTCAGGATATCATCCTGAGTTGCATCTTGAGCTCTTTTGCTTTTCAGAATATCTTATTCTAGTCTTGTAAGTCAGTCAGCCAATGAATAAACATTTACCAAGTACTTACCACACTCCAAGAAGGGGCAACTAAGTGGCACAGTAGGTAAAGCACTGCCCTAGAGTTGAGAAATTCTGAGTTCAAATGCACCTCAGACACTTATTGGCTGCATGACCCTGGGCAAGTCACTTAACTCCCATTTGCCTCAATTCCTCATTTATAAAATAAAGACACACAGGACACATAGGAGAAGGAAATAGCAAACCATTTCAGTAAGTATACTTGCCAAGAAAAGATCATGGATGAAGTCCATGGGGTCACATAGAGTTGGACATGACTGAACAAGTAGACAGCAACAACAAATATGCCAAGAACTGTTCTAAGTACTGGGTATGCAAAAACAAGTTAAAAAACAAACGAACAAAAAGAAGATGATCCTTGTTCTCAAGAGCTTACTGTCTAGCAGGAGAAGACAATAAACAAAAGAAACTGAAAGGTAGAGGGAGGGGAGGAAGGGAACAGAGGTCGCTAGGATGAGGAAAAGTTCAACGAAGTCTGAGATTTCTGGTGGGTGCAGAATACTCTTGTGTTCTGCAGATTTTCTTTCTTTTATATTTGAAGGTAATTTCTCCTGGTTGCTTATATAATTTATTGTCTGCACCTGTCTGTAATAGATTTTTACCACAGTGAAACCTAATCTTAAAAGCTCACAATTATACATTTCTTTATGGATAAAACTTACACTTTCTTTTACCTTATCTAATTCGATTCTTACAATTATGTTGTAGGGTAAACAGTACAGGTTTTATTATTTCCATTTAATAAATGAGGAAATAGAGGATCAGGGACATCGGATATTTGGAGAACTAATTATCAGGATTAGCAGGTGCATTAGTCAAAGTGGTTTTGTTGTTGGGGAAAGGGGAGGGGGGGGGATACAGCCGTATGCTTCATACATAAAGAGAATTTTGACTCCTGACTGACTGAGAGAATGCTGAACATGACACTTTGTACCTACTCTGAGAACAAGATAGGGCAAAGATTGGCTCATCACAACCAAGCTACAATGGGGGTGAGTCCAGGTTACTGGAAGTTCCAAGTAATCAAAGCATAGCTAGTTTTCCGATCTGGGACAGATCTTGGGTCTTGAAGGATGATGAAGGGTTCACAGTTAGGTCCAGACATTGGTCTATTGAAGGGAAATCAACCTTTCTCATTGATTCCAATGGAAAAGCATTTTTCTCCCAGTTTTCACCCTTTTAACATTGCATTTGGAAGTTTTGTTTTGGTTGGTTTATCCTCAAGAACTACACTAAAACAATCTCATCTCAGCCAGATTCAATTATAATGGATTTAGCAAAAATTGAACATAGGACATACTCGGAGGATTATCCCAGGACAAAATAGAGGAGGAATGACTCAGTCTAGCATGATCAAAATGGAAATAGCAATATTTTGCTGTTTTTGTTTTAGTATAATCAAGTGCCTCTGATTGAATTTTGCCCTCATCAATCAAGAGTCTTTACAAGAAGTAAAATATAGAAATAAGAGTTTCTTTAACTAGAAACAGCATATGTATTGTTAATTATTATAATGTGATTAAAAATGTTTCCCACCTATTGATGGACCTGTTCATTGTGAGAAGCTTGATTAAGGGGAGTTATTTTGTAGGAGGGTCCCAAGTACCTTTTGTTTTTTCTATTAAGGCACTTGGTCAAAGGGTTGTGATGTACTCTGGCTCTAAAAAAGGTATAAATACTCTGAGTTGAGGTTGTATTTTGGGGCTTAGTTTTTGCAAGAAGATTTGAGTTTCAGATGAGGACTCTGGGAAGCTATTAAGGAGCCCTCTGACTTTGAGAACCCAGATGTCATGCTTCCCTATTTGGTAATTACGATCAAATAGCTGGAACTATCTTTTGAATTATAGTCAGGCAGGGAAAACCATGTCTGTTGATTACTTTGGGGCTTACTGACTGGAATTGTTTTTTCAGCCAGATGAGGACTCTGGGAAGCCACTAAGGAGCCCCCTGGCTTTGAGAACCCAGATGTTGTGCTTCCCTCGCTGGTAACTATGGTCAGATAGTTGGGGTCCAATTGTCTGTTAAATTCAGGCAGAGGAAGCCATGTCCGTCGATCCTTTAATTTCTCTGCATTTTCTTTGAAATTTGGGGTGCTGACTCCCATGAGCTAACTGAATGATATGTACTTGGTTAAAGGAATGATACATGTACTTGATTAAAGTGATTATTAACCCCTTGAAAGTTGTTTTCCTTTTATGAATGCAGATCTAAGAACCTGTGATAGCAGGCCCCCAGTGCATGCTGGGTTACTTACTGCTACATCTAGGAGAGCAAAGGTACCTTCCAGGGAATAGACATGGAAGATGCTGTTAATGTCTTTCAACTTCCAGGACTCTCTACACATGATACATATTTCTAGATCATTCTTATAGTACCACCAATAGATTGCTATTGAAATGAAGATTGTAGACCTTCAGTCCCTAGCTGCCACCCACATGGAAGGCATGTGAAAAATAGACACTTTAATGCATGGACAACAGGTTAGGAACACACCAGGGACTGGTAGCACCAAACATACCACACATTAGTAGAAAACTTGTTACTAGTTATGTTGGCTGGCTATGCCATGTCCCTCAGCTCTCCTACTACATTAAGTGCTTTGGGGCACTGGAAGGAAGAATCTGGTCCTGAGCAGGAAAATGCATTAGACATTGTTTCTATCTCTGCTAGGCATAGAAAAGCTTAGAGATCACTGTGAGATACTGTGTCAATGGAAGGTGGAGAACCTCATTCTGATGAGGGGACCCCCAGGGGCCTGGAAGATTAAACTTGGTAGTTAGAGGAGTAAACTTGAGTTCAGGATTTAATTTGAGGGAAGGACTAGAGGTACTTAAAGGATTGTTTCTATCTAGCATTTTCCCTTTGCCTGTGTTAAGGCAAAGGAGAGAGCTCTTTGGAGGTCAACTGGTTGAACTAGAGTGACAGCCTGGCATCAGGGAGACCTCAGTACAAATCTGGCCTCAGATGCTTCCTCGCTGTGTGATCCTGGGCAATTCACTTCACCTCTTCCCACCTCAGTTTCCTCAGCTGTAAAATGAAGATAGTTACAGTGCGTGTACTCCAGGGGTGTTGTGTGGATAAAATAAGATAATAATTGCAAAGCATTTAGCACAGTGCCTGTTCTTTATCGAGTGCTATCTATGTACAGGTTTATTCCCTTCCTTAGGAGACAAGCTTGCTGAGGTTCTGTGATCCAGACATTCTGACTCACCTCCCTTATTCCTGGCTACCTCCCAAAGTCAATATTCTCTTCTCAATGAAGTCAGCTTTAATTTGTGTCCTCTGTGTGCCTGGCACACAGTAAGCTCTCTATGAATATCAGCTATTTATTATTATTATTAGTTGGGCATCTAAGGGCTCTAGGTTCTTTCTGGCACTCAGTAAAACAGCAGTTGTTTTTCCTACCCTTTTCTTTTCATGATCTCTCTCTTTCTTCCCTTTTCCTCCACTATCCCATTCTTGATTCTTTGATCTAGTCTTTTATAAATAAGGAGTGGAGGGATTGAACTCATTGATCTCTAAGCTCTCTTGACAGCTCTGAAATTCTATGAAATCCAACTCACCTATAGAATAATAGCCATATTTATATAATGCTTTTAAGGTTTTCAAGGCACCTTACATGCATGTCATTTGATCCATCAATCAATTATCATTTATTATATGATATGTCCCATGCTATGCATTTGGAGATACAGAAAGAGGTGAAAGATAACCCCTGTCCTCAAGGAACTTACAATCTAATGGGGGGATGGATCCTTGAAACAACTTTCTGCTGAAGATGCTATTATCATTCCATATTACATATGGGGAAACTGAGACACATTGAGGGTAAGGAACTTAGCCAGAGTCCTACAGCTAATGACTAAGATAAGATTTGAACTCAGGTCTTCCTGATCCAAGTCTAACACTCTCTCCCCTGAATCATCTAATGTTTTTCTCACAATAATCCTGTGAGGTAGGACCTGAAAGTATTTTACAGATGATAAAAATGAGTATAAGAACTTAAGTGATTTCTGTATGTTCAAATAACAGATATATGTATGTTCATATAGCAATGACATATCATATGTACGTATTTGATATATAATAATCAAACACATATGCTTACATTGTAATGATTACATTGTATATTGTACAAATACGTACAATACAATATTGTACAAATTGTACAAATACGTATACATGATTCTCATGTAGAGACATAATATATGTATTGACTATAGATTAATTATGTGTGTATGAACCAGGTAATACAAGACAACCAAGACAACACAGTGCATATACACAAATATATGTAAATATATGCATGTATATTAATGTATAGACATAACAAAACCACATATCTAGTCCAAAAATACGCATACAGGAGACATGAGCATGGTGTCCCCAAAATGGGATATGTGTAACATATGACCCATTGGATCTATCTTAGTTCTATCTTGTTGGTTTCTTCATGGTTTGTCTTTGATTTTCTCCCTGGGAATAGACCCATCTGACTAAGCACCAAGCTAACAAAATATGGATTAAAGAAGTTTGCTTAACCCGACAATATTATAAAGAACTCATGCTAAGGCCCCCAAACCATCACCACAACACCACTTCCCTCAGTGATGAGGCTCCTAATTCTACAGGGACTTAAACATTTTTCCAGAATTATAGTCCTGTTGTAGACTGAAGCTGACTCAGAGTGGCCTCATCATAGTTTCATTGAATATCATAATGAAATAAAATATTCATCAACAACTCAACAGTTAATAAAAGGAGATTTACTTAACCATAACATAAAAAGTATATTCATCAAGGATATGATATTTAGCTTGAATAGGTGAGGCCCCATTCATCACCATACTAGTCTGGTTGATGAGGCAGGGTGTGGTGACTTCTCTGGTCTGGGCAAGTAAGCCAAGACTGAAGGGCCTCATTCTTGTGGGTGGGCCTTCTTGTGCCCTTCAGTAACCAGGAAATCATACCAACCCAGTCTGAGGCCATCAGGAATGCATGTCAATATCAGCTGTAAAGGTGTGAATCTTAGTCCCCAAGGCCAATCAAGTCTTGGGGACAGTTTCTTTGATTTGGGGAAAGAAACAGGATCACATAAATAGTAGAAAGAAGGGAATCCTCATCTATATTAATCCTTTAAGAAGTACTATCCTTGGGGATACTAGGTCCCTGTCATCCACCCCCTCATTACACACACTCTCTCTCTCTCTCTCTCTCACACACACACACACACTCACACACACTCACTCACTCACTCACAAAAGGAAATGACCCAGCATTTCTTGATAGTCAAGCAACACCTTTCTCTTATAGGTCTTTGCTTTTCCAGGGACCTATTCAGTATTTTTAACATAACATTTCAAGGGAGTATTCTGGAGCTAGACTATGATGCTTTGGAAATTGACAAACACCACAGATCTGGGCTTGGTTAATTGTTTCTTTGATTGTCTACACTTAAGAAAGTGATGGAGTAAAGGTTATTAATGAGATTACACTTAAAAGTGTGTCCTATATGCATTCCCCACCTCCAAGTTGACTTTTAAACACTTACCAGCTAATCCCTCAATATTGTCCTGGATTGCCCTTTGCAAGGGGAAAGAACCTCTAGTTGCTAAGAAATCAAGTAGCTCTATTCAAGGACCTCAGCATCACTCTACAATCCACATGACTTACAAGGCTGCGCTAGCTGAAGACCTGTTGAGGGTAAAATGCTCCTATCCCTCATGGTTTTGTCCTATGCTGATCATTACACTTCTCACGAGCTCTCTTCTTCTACTCATCCATCTGGGAATAGCTACTTTTCTCTCCTTGTTCTCTATCTCAGGAGGATCTCTCCTCTCTTAACTCTGCTCCTTCTGGTGTCTCTCTCTTGTGTTAGTAATACAATGTTTGGCACTGCATGCACATATAGGCTCATCTCTACGGAAAGCAAATCCTATCTATGGGTATCATTTCTAAGCATGATGCAGTTGACAGAGCCTTTGGATCTTTGGAGGGTTTGAATCCTCTATCACTTGTATGACCTTAAACACTGAATCTTTTGGGGTCTAAATTTCCTAATCTACCAAATGAGGAGGTGGAACCTTAAAGTCTCTTTACTTTACTTTTAAAGGTCAAAGGGCCCAACCCAAGGAATAGCTCAGAGCAGTGAACTAGCCATAAATATAAGTTGGGTCTAGAGTGAAAACCTAATCAGTGCAAGAATTGAGGACTCAGAACTTTATAGTGTAGGCATGGCTGGGCATCTCCACCATGCCTGCTGTTGTACCTGCAATGGAGGGTCACACCTCCAAGTTGTACCCTGAAACATGGCAATTACTAGGGTTAAAGGAAAAGGTCCTTCCTGGCTTCTTAGATTAGCCCCTCAGACTTAAACTTTCTTGTGCATGTGTGTGCATTGCTTTTGGGGGAGGGGTTTCCTTTTGAAAGCATTCAGTTTAAAAGCTAAAAATCAAAGCTATTCACTCTTTTAAAATACAAAGTAAAATAAAACAGACTATTATAGTCTGAGACACTAATAGCACCCTTAAGAATACATTAAACATACTGAGACCAAGTTAAAAGCTAAATCTTGAACTACTTTTTAGCAAGGAAAAAAAGTCAAATAAAAAGCCCTGATAAGAAGTCTCTCTCTGGGTGAAGACAAGAAAATAAATGCCTGGAACCCCAACAGATGAAAGAGGTAGTTTTAGGAGCCGGAAGAGGAGGGACAGCATTTTTGCGGTAGTTGATTTAACTTCTAGCAGAATTCATGTAAATGTTGGGCATCCATAGCTCCCCAATGCTCTGTTGGCCAGCTTGCTGCTCCAGTGCTCCTCCTCTGGATGCAGCTTACAAGGAAAAAGGAACAGCTTTTACTTTCTCTTCAAATGATGCTGATGTCCATCCCTGTTGAGAACAGAATTTGAACTAAACTACATTCCAGGGCACAGCTGAGGAAGCAGTAAACAAGCCATCCGGATGCCAAAGATCATGGGCAAGACCCTCAGACTTGTAACACTGATTCTGAGTGTTGGGCTGCCCTATTGGGTTGGCCTAATGATGTGTTTGGGGGAAGGAACCTTTATCTTTGATAATTTCATAGACTAGGTATATAACTAGGCTAAACAATTCCAAATCCTCCTTCTACCTCCCCACAAAAAACAAAGTAAAAGAAAAAATGGAATTCTTCAAACCAAAGTACCAACAATATATTCTATAATATGTTACATCCGACATATATAGAAAATAAAGATTTAGGCTTTCAATTTTGCCTTTCTGGGCAGAACATGGAAAATGAATGCATATGACCAATGTAATTATACGATTTGAGCCCCCTAACAGTAAAGTTTACTGTTCCTACAAATCAAAATCATCTCCCTGTCATCCCTGCCACTATAGAGGCTAAGGCTAGTGACTCTGTTGTGTTTAGAAGTTCTGAGCTGAAGTAGGGCCAAAGTCAGATGAATATACAAACTAAGCCTGAAACATATGTAGTAAGCCTCTGGGAGCAATCAATCAATCAGTTAAAAAACATTTATGAAGCAACTACTGTGTACCTGGCACTGTGCCAAGCAATGAGCATACAAAATAAAGCAAAAGACAGTCTCTCCCCTCAAGGAGCTTACAGTCTAATGGATGAGACAACATGAAGCAAATATATGAGAAGCAAGCTATAAAAAAGATTTTTGTCATTGAGTCATTTCATTTGTGTCTGACCCTTCATGACCCCATTTGGGGGTTTTCTTGACAAAGATGCTGGAATGGTTTGCCATTTCCTTTTCTCATTCAAGTTAGAGGTGAGGAAACTGAGGCAAACAAGGATGAATGACTTTCCCAGAGTCACACAGGGTCTCTAAGGCCAGATGTGAACCCATGAAGATAAGTCTTCTTGATGCCAAACTCAGCACCCTATTCCTGGTGCCATCTAGCTGCCCCAAAATACAGAATAAGTAGGAAATAATTAACATAGGGAAGGCAATATAATTAAAAGCGGTTGGGAAAAGCTTCCTATAAAAGATGAGAGGACTACCAAGTTGCCAAAGGAAAGGAAAATCTGCCCAGGTCAGAAAAGCAGAGCACGTTCAAACTTCTCTGCCTATCTGTATTGAGATCAGGACTACGAGTGGTCAGTACACTCACCGTCTGGGCAAGACACAAAGTACAGTCTCAAAAACAAACAACAAAATAACCACAAAACAAAAACTGAAGTCATCCTTGCTTATAGCGTATTTGGATGAGACATACAAGATCTACTACCTGAGCCAAAGGAAGCATGTCCCGTTAATCACTTCACTTTGAAAAGCTGCTGTTCCCCAGAGGATTATTTCACCTTAGTGAGAATTCTAGATCACCTTTTTTGGCAAAGAATCTGAAGAAAAAGGTCAGCTTCCATCAATGAGAAAAATGTGCCTCTCTGTGATCTGTGATTTGTTCATCTATTTACACAGTATGCAGCTAATTTTTTGGTTCCAATAAACAATTTCCTTTTAGGGGAAGGGATTAGATTTATGGGGTATGGAGTTCTATTCACCTATACTAGGGCAAAGTGTTTTTAGGAGAGATGCTATTGTGCAGGGTACCTGTTACTCTGCTGAATTTCCCTGGATTTGATGTGCCCCATGACCCAAAGTTTATAATAAAATGATCATCTGCCAGACACCAGCTTTCCAGAGCCTTATTCTTTCCCTTGGATAATGTAAGCAGAGAAGTTTGCACATGATTAATAAGCAACAAATTGAGACTTTGGCTTTTTTTCCCTCCAAACTGAAAGAATCATTTTAGAGTTACACGCTTATGTTAGACTTGAGTCATCTTTTCTTTTCTATTAAGGATGACTATAACACAATGAATGCCAACTAAGTATAAAAAAATCATACTTAATTTAGATAGTTTTGTTAGGAAGAGATAGGAAAAAAATATTTTTCTCTTACAAGTTAAAAATGGTAAATAAAATGGCACCAAAGAAATAAATCCTGAAATGCACACTTTAATTCCAGACTCTAGACAGTTAAAAATGGCAGAGAGAACTAGAGAAAAACATGGAAAGGTTCCTCAAAAGCAAAAAAAAAATAAATAAGTAAAAGATTTTGTCATTCATTCATTTATTCAAAGAATATGAATAATTCCCAGAAGAAATGTAAGTAATTAACAGCCGTGTAAACATATTCCAACTTACTAATAAAAAGAGAAAATGCAAATCAAAACAACTTTGGGTTTTTATTTCACACCCAGCAAACTGTCAAATATTAGGAAAGAGAAATAAACAATGTTGGCGGAGCTATGAGAATACAAACATTCTAATACATACACTATTGATGAAGCTATGAATGGTTCCATCCAGTGTAGAAGACACTTTGGATCTCCATTATAAAGTTCATCAACTTTGATACAGAGATATTGCTGTCCTTTAACCTTCTTTCTTGAAGAGGACTATGGCCTCAGGAATGTGTTGCCATGACTTGCAAGTGAATCAGATTTAAGTGAAGGAGGGCTGCCATTTAGGGGTGTATGCCTCAAGGTGGTCAAACCCCCCCAGGGAAAGATCCTATAGAAACCAAAATATTGGTAATAGGACTTTTGGTGATAGATACAATTGGAAGTGAGTATCTATCAACTGGGTAATGACTGGACTATATAATTATTTATCATTGTACCAAAAGAAATAATGAGCATAAGAAATTAAAAGAAACTTGGTAAGATTTGTATAAACTGATTCAGAGTTAAGCCAGAGAATGAAAACAAAAGTGATGACCATAGTGATGTATTTGAGAAAAATATTAAAATAAAATCAAAAATATAGAACTCAGATGAGCAACCTTAACTCATGCATGGACTTCTTTGGACTTCTCACCTACCACCTTGTAGCATGCTTCTCTTCCAGCTCCCCTATATCTTATCGCCTTCCTTTAGAACATAAACTCCTTGAGGGCAGAGACTGTCTTGTTTGATTATATTTTAGACACAGTGCCTGGTATACTCTAAGTGCTTAACAAATTCTCTATCTCTATCTCTCTTTCTTTTTCTCTCTGTCTGTCTCTTTCCTCCCCCCTTTCTTCTCTGTCTTTCTCTGTCTCTGTCTCTCTTTTCTCTCTATCTCTTTCCTCCCACCTTTCCTCTCTGTCTTTCTCTGTCTCTGTCTGTCTCCTTTATTGCTTCTTCATAGAGAGAAACAGGAACAGAATAAGGTATACGTTGTCAGACTTAGGGTAACTTTCAGGGGTGCAGAAACAGAGCATATAATATATATTGTAGGAAGGGGTGAAAGCAGTAGGATCTTAGAAGAAGTTAAGGAGTCAGAAATAAAGAAGAAGTAACTGTTGCTTCCTGCAGAGCAACACAGGAAATCCAACATGTTTGCCAATAGTAATAGGAACTCTATAGAACCTGAAGAAGCCAAAACAAGGAAGGCAGAATAAGTTTATTCAGTATGGAGCATCAAGGAAAGAGCCCAGATATGGAGTCACTTGACTATCCCAGTATTAGCTGTCTTTATTTCCTTCTCATCCTGGTAAGAGTTTATTCAAAGAGTCTGACCCAGAGGTTTGCAGGTGATGATAACTGGAAAGTGCCAACTGAGTGTCACAAGTTCAGGGTTGACAGCAGACATGGTTCTCTGGCCAAGGCATTCTCTTGGCAATGTCTTTGATATCCCAAAGCTGTCTACTCCCATAGTGAATGTATGAGAGACTTTGAGGTACGTTCTCATTCCAGTGGCTGAAACTTACATTGTGTTGGACCTTGTGTCAGGAACATGTGAGTTTGAATCCCATATCTCCCAAAATCTTGCTATATTACCATAGGCAAGTCACATAACACTTCTAAGCCTCAGTTTTCTCATCTGTAAAATAGAATAATCATGCCTATACTACCTATTTTACAGGATGGTTATGAGACTCAAATAAGTTGGAGTTAGAGAACCCTTCCCATTATCAATTTGCAGGGAAGGTCCCCTAGACATGAGAATGGCAATCCTAAATCCAAGGAACTATGTAGTTGCCTGTCCCCTAAAACCTAAAACTCTTGCATCCTCAACCTTGTATTTACCTTCAGTTACCAGCCAAAAGTCACAATTAGTTGAAATCAAAAGTATCTAAATGAAATGACATAATAAGAAAAGTAGCAATGAAATATTTCTCCTGTAAACCTTGGGTATACTACCTCCCAAACAAAGAAGCAACATCAACACAAATGGGAACATGCTGGGATACAATGTGAAGTCAAGGAACATACACAAGTGTGGCCAGGTCACCCTGTAGGGGCACTCCTACCTACATACATGCATCCATATGAAATATACATGTGGAGGGGAAACTCATACCTCTAGTATTGCTCAAAAGGACAAATCAAGTCAACCAGCATTTATTAAGCATCTGCTATATACCAGGCATTGTATTAAGCTCTGGAAATACAAAGAAAAGCAAAAAAAAGTTCCTTGCTTTCAAAGAGTAAAGTTAACAAGCATTTATTAAGAGCTTACTATACTATACTGTGCTAATCTCTGGAAATATGAAGAAAGGGGAGAAAATTCTTGCTTTTACAAGTTACTATTCCTTTTACTTGGCTCTTTCCATGTTACATCCCCATTAGAAGGAGGGCTCCTTGAGGACCTTTCCTTTTATCTCTAGTTCAAAAGCATTAATTTTATTTTAATTAATTAATTAAAATATAATAATTTAATTAATTAATAAATGCTTGTGATTGATCAGACTATAAACCGGATAATGATAACTTGTCCAATAACTACCAGATAGCTCTGGGATGTGGATTCCATGGTACTGGGCTCTAAGTCACTTTCAATCTCCCACTAAGAAAAATAAGTAGAGAAAAGCAACTGAGACAAACTTAGAGCTTGTGGTGAGGTCTCTGTCTCTTCTACACCTTACCCATATTCCTGAACTTTTGTATGCAGATACAGTCAAAGACTGGGAGGAGTCTGGTGATTTACTTTACAGAGTTTTCTTTTCCAACCATGACTCTTTATGATCTCATTTAGTAATTTCTTGGCAAAGATACTGAAATGGTTTGCTGTTCCCTTCCCCAGCTCATTTTACAGATGAAAAAACTGAGGCAAATAGAGTTAAGTGAAGTACCCAAAGTCACTCAAATAATAAATGTCTGAGGCTGAATTTGAATTAAGATCTTTCTCACTTCAAGGGTGGCACTCAATCAACTAACCCATTTAATTGGCTCATTTGATACAGATATTACGCAATCCAAAGTACTTATATGCTGGCCAGTATTTAACAATCAGATCAAGAGAGGGGAAAATAGATCCATTATATAACTCACAGATTTAATCTCTCCAGAAAGGGAAATGTACTCACCAAATAACTTACAGATTTAATCTGCATTGTTAATATTTTCTCCAACATTTTAAAAATAGACAATCAGCAAAACGATAAATTTAAATTAAGCTCTGATTTGGAATTTACTGATTTTCAAAGGTGTAAATGATCACAATGAAAATTTAACAATCAGCTCTTACAAGACAGTTTGAACTAGCTCCAGAATGCACCCAAGTATGCCTGTCTGTTGTTAGTGGTATTATTTCAGTAGTTTTTTGCTTATTTGTTACCTTCTCTTCCCTTCCCCTCAACATGCACCATATTCCATTTGTTAACCAGTTGAGTTCCAGCATGGATAAAATGTTCTGGGAATAAAACAGAATAAGAAAAAAATTACAGAAAATAATCACTTCTGACAACTAAACAGGCCATAGTAGCTCATTGCAAGATCAAGCAAAGAAAGGCAAGAAGGATTGAAATTATTTTCTAAATTGTTAGTCAATATTGAGCAATAAAGGGGTGTAGCCTAATATTCATATTTACTTCATTTCTCTGGCCAAGTTGAGTCCTTATTTTCTGAATCTCTAATTGGATCACAGAGTTAGGGATTATACAGTCTAACCCATCTGTTTCACAAAAGAAGAAATTCAGGCCCAGATTGGGGAGTTACAGCTATTATCTGATTTCCCTCTAAAGTACTTTTTTTCTTCTACTAGACTCTTTTCATAATTGTTCAGGCACATAATTCTGAATTATCAAGGCTAAATTATCCCTGCTTTGCATCTTGATTTTTCAAAAATTAACAAAACTTTAGCATTGCTAAACTCAGTTACTAAAAACAGTTATATACTGGGGACATACGGTAGTTCACTGGATACAGCTTTAGTGCTAGAGTTAAAAAGACCAGTGTTCAATTCTGACCTCAGACACTTTATAGATGTGTCACTCTGGGCAAGTCACTTAACCCTGTTTGCCTCAGTTTCCTCATCTGTAAAATGAGCTGGGGGAGGAAATGGCAATTCACTCCACTGCTATTGCCAAGAAAGCTCCAAATGGAATCACAAAGACTTGGAATAAGGTGCTAGCAAGTCATTTAAACTCTGCCTTAGTTTCCTCATCTGTCAGTAGGGATAATAATAGCACCTACCTTCCAGATTTTTTATGAGGATAAAATTAGATAAATGAGATAATATTTGTGAAGCACTTTCTGAAATTTACAGCGCTATATAAATGCTAACTATGGCTATTGTTATTAGCACAATTATATCAAATGCCTGAAAATAAGTTAATGGTTCTCATTTTCCCAGAAATCTCCTTGCTATAACCACTTCAGAGGTTCAGAAATCTTTTCAAGAAGATGATGAAAGAATAACTTGAGCCAGTTTTCAAACTAGCAATAGAATTTTCCTCTTGAAAGGTCTCATTCATTCTCTTAATTTCTGGTTTGCTCGACTGCTATAAAGTGATTAAATCTGCTCCATCTCTTGGCTCCTGGCATTTCCACTGATGGTCCCTCATGCCTGGAATGCTCTCCCTCCTCAGCTCCAATTACTGACTTCCCTGGCTTCCTTTGTGCCCTGACTAAAATCCCATCTCTTACCAGAAACCTTCCCAACTGCGCTTGATTCTAGTATGTTCCTTCTGCTCATCCTCTATATAGTTTGCTTTGTATATATTTGTTTACATGTTGTCTCCCCCACTAAAATGTAAGAACCCTGAGGGCAGGAGCAGGGCTTAGCAAGGTGCTTGGAAAGGAGTCGGGTGAGGGTAGGGTGTTTAAAAAATGTTGATTGACTGATGGATAAGAGACTTAGTCAGGGATGTGCTGGAAGCAATTAAGAAATGGTTAAAGTTTGTGCGTCGAGTAGCTCCATCTCAGAAATCAGCAGATGCTACAAATAAGGGCTGGGTTGATTGTTTTGTTGATTTTTTTATACTTAAGGAAGTGATGGAAAAAATATCAGTTATGCAGATTAAATTTAAAAGTTTTTTGAGAGTATATTTTTCTGCTTTTTTTGGAAAGCCAGTTATTAAATATTTAACAGCACACTGTTATCTAATACTTCATTATTTATTTTAGCCATTGAAGCAGAAGGATAAAAAAGTGATTTCAGGGGCTTTGAAGTGATTACTCCAGAAATACAGGATTTTTATGAGATTATAAGGCAGCCAGGTGGCACAGTAGAGTGAACCCTGACCTTAGTGTCAGGAACATTGGTCTTCCAAGGTTCAAATCCAACCTCAGACACTTATTAGCTGGGTGACCCTGGGCAAGTCACTTAGTCCTATTTGCCCCAGTTCTTCATTTGTAACATGAACTGGAAATGGCAAACCACTCCAGCATCTCTGTCAAAAAAAACTCCAAATGAGGTCACAAAGAGTCAGGCACAACTGAAATGACTGAACAAATCAGTTTGTACAAATCTTTTGAATTCTTTGTATTTGTTATTCTTTGTAGTGCAATACATATGATTTGCTGTTATTTTTTAAACTTTTTGCTATTATAAATACTGATACTATGAATATACATTTCTACCGTCGTTGACTTCCTTGAGTTATAAACCCAAAGTTTATGGGATTGCTGAAACAAAGACTATGAACGGTTTAGTAATCAGGTATTTTATTTTCATACTGCCAAATTGTTTTTCAGAATGTCTAGACCATTGACAATTTTGCTGATCAGTCTGCTCAGTGTGCCTGTCTTTCCAAAAGTTCCTATAATATTGATGTTTTTCATCTTTTACCATATTTACCAATTTTCCTTGATGTAGTGATAACAAAATATTTTTATCTCATTATCTCTGATAATTTTGATCCCTTTTGTATAGGGTTGTTGAGAATTTACCTTTCTTCTCTTGAAAACAATTTCTACTCTGCACAATGGGGATAATAATACTAACTTTGCCTACCACCTGGTTAAGGGTTAATTCTGTATGTTTTATAAACTTTAAAGTGCTACATAAACCTATTATTATTATCGTTACTATGCAACAGCTATAGAGTTCACAAGTTAGACAAAAAGAAAACATTAAATAAAAGTCATAAAAATGGAAAGTGTGTTCCATAATGAACTCCCTTTGTAAGCACAAGGATGCTGATAACAACTGTGAATGTTTGAAGACTGATAAACATTTTTTCTGAGCTGACTGACTTCATGGAAACTTTCAACAGGGTGTGGCATAATTGAATGTGGCAAAATGACCTTGTCTGATTATTGGGAACTGAGAAGAATAAAGCTATATTTTTGTTTGTAATTAAGGTTTTTTTTTTTAATATGATATTTGAGTTATATGACCAAAGCAGGGTTCTAGTTAATGGCACAGCAACTAGACATAGGAAAGTGATGGGTTCCTGTAACTCAGAGCAAGGAAAGATGACCAATATTCATGGATCTTAGGATGTGTTTCTAACTCAGCTGGATGGAAAATTAAGAAAATGTTCAAATTTATAACTAGAGATTACATTTATTCTGGGACCAAAAAATCAATGTGGAGCAGCATGGTTTAGAGAAAAAGACAGAGACAAAGAAAAAGAGAGAGACACAGACAGACATAGAGACAAAGGGAGAGAGAAAGAGAAAGAAAAAGAGAGAGAGAGAGAGAGAGAGAGAGAGAGAGAGAGAGAGAGAGAGAGAGAGAAAGTGTCATTCCCACTATATCTGCTCCTCTGAATACTATTGGCTTAAGCCCCCACTGTCTGAGTTCTCCTCAGCCTAATTCAGGCCAATCTCTGTCTTCATTTGGGATTAGCATCACAGTTTCATTAACCACTTACCATCAGTTAACTTTTAGAAAGGGATATATGTATATATAAATACACACACACACACACACACACACACACATATATATATATATATATATATATATATATATATTTTTTTTTTTTTCTTTGAAGACATAGGAAGGAAAAAAAAAAACACAACTCTCCAAACTCAGAGACACACTTTCCCCTACATCATCTCATTCTTTGGGGACAGTGGGCTCATGGTTAACATAGTTTCTACAGAGTATCGGTCTCACCAAATTCATATCAAAATGCAAGTATGACTGCTGGATAAATCCTCATCTCAGGTTGAACATTTTCTGAACTGGGTCCTGAATGTTGTCCCTCCCTCCTTGTGTACAGGTTGCATGTCCAGATCCCAGACGTTGAGAGACTAGCTCTCCTGGCCTTTGGAAACTCACAAAGCTGTAGGCCTCAATCTCTTCCCCTAAAACAAAACAGAACAAAACACAAACATAAAAACTGGGGTAGAGAGAGGACTGAGACTCCTATTAACAGGTCCACATGTTGAGCATGGTCTCTCATTGGATGTCCTCAGCAAATAATTCAAATCAAGAACAGAGCAACTGAGGACAGTTTCACCAAGTTTCTAGTTGGCTAATGCCTTTTGAAGGCATGACTACTCCTGGCTGTACAGCCAATCAAAAAGTCTGCCATTCACCAAGTGGTTAGCAGACCAGAACCTGTTACAGAGGCATAGGAAGGCTAATTTGCCCAGGGGAAGAAAGCTAGTTGGAGTCCTATCTTAAAGTCAGATCTTCTGATTTCATATCTGATGCCGTATTTCATATCATATTCTATTTCTATTATACTCATACCTATGGCTAGAAATGCCTATGATACCCTACTATCTAGAATTTGTCCACACACACACATATATATATATGTATATGTCCATAACATATATACAACAAACATATGGACATATATGCACATGTACGTATATATAAAATACATGTACACATATAATAACATTATAATACAATATGATATAGTATATAATGTACCATAATATATTACATTATATTATGTTATTTAATAAATTTTACTCTATAGTATAATATATTAATATTAAATTGTGCTATATTGCAACAATAAAATAAAATGTAACACAACATATTACATGTTATATGGGACATAGTAAAATGTGATGTTATATAATATAACATTAGTTGTTATGAAGTTTCTTTTTTTCTGAGTTTTTTGTTTTCTTTTTCTCGGTTTAGACTCTTAGTTTTTCAAGGTGGTAAACTGATGACTACCCACTTGTGCCCAACTTATTGTCTTTGAGAATGTTTCAGGCGTACTGAGTGGCTTAGGGGCTTGCACATCCATGGTCACACAGCTCTTGTGTATCAGAGGTGAGACATGGACGCAAGTCTTCCCTGTTCCAGGGCCAGACCTTTAACCATTCTAACACACATCAGTCACCTTCTCTGAGTAAATGTTGACTCTTAAAGCTCTCTTCCCCAGTAATCAGATGGGTGGGGGCTTGGATTTTAGCACAATCTTGGCTTTTCTCCCAGGTAGGGATAAGACCTGGAGCAGGAACTGTCTGCCCAAATGGTGCCAGGGAAAAAGAAATAATACCGAATTTGATCTTGACACATTTGCTCTGATAAACCTCCTCAGTGTTTACAGAAAGAGGCAACTCTGTGTTACGTCTCCTCTGGTTTGGATTACTGCAACTAAATTAGTTTTGCTGAGCTTAGCTTTATTCCTCTCTACTGGTTTTCAATAAAAACATGGACAGGTGGTTTCAGAAAGGCCACAGCAGGCGAATTTAAAACACCTGTGAAAACTCCAAGTCCCTATTTTCTTTAAAACTAGATTGCAAAAAATTACAAGTTATTTTCTAGCATGATTGGCAGCAGACAAATATCCTACATGATAAGGACCGATTGACTTGTGAGTCACATAGGTGCCTATTAGGGTGGTGTCTATGTGGCGCTGATCTCTTTCATCAGATTATTTGTTAAGAAGAGATCCTGGTATTTAAAATGTAAAGGTGAGCTCTCCCCACCAGCCCCACCCTTACCACCCATTTCCAATGTTAGTCTCATAGAGAATATGGAGTGAGTACAGAGTAGAGGGGCCTCTAAAGATCTTGGACATGGTTATGATGATGTGATCATTTTAAAAAGGGAAAGAAATGGCATTCCATGGAGTGACAGGACAGGATTTGGAACTGGGAAGGAAATAAAATTCCAAATAATATCCCAGGAAGACATGCTGCCCAGTATGATTGGGGGTGGGGTGGGGAAGGGATTGGGAATGCACTATGAGACAAGGTCTATTTATAGAATTCTCTCTGATTCTGCAGTCTTTCATGGAGAGCAAAGCAAGCAAGTAAGCTTGGGTATGATTAGGTCGATCACATTTTGAGAGAATAATGTTGCTTTACTTTTAATCAGCTCTCTTGTTTTAATCTTTGGCAAAATTACCAGTTTTCTCTTGGCTGTGTTTTTGATAAAGGCCTTCCCCTCTTAGAATGTAGGGAGCTGGCAGGAAGAACTTGTGTGTTAGGGAGATATGCTGGGTAAGAGTTATATGGAGTCCAGAACAATTGACTTTTTTGGAAAATGCATGTGAAAAATGTATTTAGTGCTCATCTGAAAAACCATCAGACTGGTTTGACTGGATTAAAAAGGTTCCCTTCTTTTAGTAACAGGCAGCAAGTACCATGTTTAGCATGCAGGACATATGGGGGTGGGTTTATGAAGTGCCGCCATTGTTGCGTGAGCCTGGCTAGGAATGCAATGTCTACAAGCAAGCAATCTAACAAAATGGAAAGATAAATGGAAACTTGTATTAAAATATGATACCTTCCAAAATAATTTCTTACAAGTGGCAAGAATTAATGTATTGTGACTTAAACAGTGCTTTCACTATTTTAACTTCAGGGAAGGGGATGGGAGTGGGGGGAGGCGGAAAAAACAACAACCCCTAGATTCTGTGGAAAAATTTGCTCTAAAAACTGTGATTACTTTGGCCCTTTCCTTTTTAGGTGGGTCTAACATGACAGAACTCAGTTGTTCTAGAGGACAACATTAGCCCAAATTACTTCTGGTGCAATTGGGGAGTTCCTATTTTTAAAAACAAATTAATAGACTTCATTATAATACCACTGGATTTGTTCTGTGAATGATTGTTTTTGGTGAATGGTTTCGTTTTCTGGTTGTAAACACTTTCAGTGAAAGTTGAATAATGATCTGAGAAGGAACTGGACTTAGGTGCTGGCAGAGCTGATTGACATTCACATGGAATTTCCCATTTCTTCTACCTTGGCCATGCACCTTGGTAGCTGTAGATTGGTGGAACAAATAAATTCTAAAAAGTAGCATTTCTTCTAGGGCACAATTTCACATAACATAAAACCCACAAGAGAAAGAAACCATTTTATTTTGGTAAAGAAGCAAGGTCATTCAGAAGCTCATAATCCCTTTTGGTTTTCGTTTTATTTTTAAATAAGGTTTGTGGAATGAAAAGGGAGGCCAGAAAATAACCAGCAAATGATTTATTTGTTAACTATGTTTACAAATGTTTTCAGAACTGAAACTGGACCTAAGCATGTAGTCCAGTGAAAATAAGGGAGAGTAAATCATTTTTTTAAAGTAGCAACTAAACTACCTGGGTCAGAATGAAAATGTCTAGTAAGAAAAACATACAATTAAAGTTTGGAAGTCTATCAAACCCATATGTATTGTACCTATGTGTGTGGTGGGTGCAAGAGTCAGTCAATAAACATTTATTAGTATCCAACTAAGTGCCAAGCACTGTGCAAAGTCTCTGGACACAGATATGAAAAAAGAAAGCTAGGTTCTGTCCTCAAGGAGATGCCAATCTAAATGGAGAAGACCACACACAAATGGAATCTGAATATTCTGTATCAGGTTGTATTGATGTAAACTTGTAAAAACAAGCATGATTCCCCAACTGGAAGCAATTAAATCATAGAATATTAGCTCTAAAAAGGTCTTTGGAGGTCAGCTAGTCTGACCCCCCTTTTTATAGATGAAGAAATTGAGGACCACAGAAGTAAGCTGACTTGGCTAAAGTCTCATAAATGAACAACAGTCAAAGTGAACTAGTTCTCCTGACAGTTTAGTGGCCTTTTGAGATTACTGGGGGGATTGGCAAAGTGACAAGAGAGGAAAATGACAAATGCTGGAAGGGCTGCGGGAAAATAGGCACACTGATGCACTGTTGTTGGAGCTGTGAATTGGTACAGCCATTCTGTATAATAATTTGTAAATATGTTTAAAAAGTTACTAAATCATTCATACTATTTGACCCAACTGCTCTTCTGCTATCAGCCCTATGTGCTAAATAGATGAAAAAAACATGAAAAAGCCCTATGTGTATGTTTGTAGCAGTTCTTTTCAGAGTAACCAAAAACCAGAAACTAAAGGATGCCCACATTTTAGGGAAATGGCTAGCCAAATAATCAATATTATTGTGCCATGAGAAATCAGAAAATGAACAGTTTCCTACAAACTAATGAAGAGTAAAGTGAGAAGAGGCAGAACAATTAGTTACAATGAGAGCAACATTATAAGGAAAAACAACTTTGAAAGACTTTAGAACTCTGGTCAACACAGTGATAAACTCTATCAATAGGTAGAACACTGGGTCTGAAGTCAATAATCCCTGAGTTCAAATACTTGCTAGATACTTGCTAGCTTGTGGGATACTTGACTAGTCTCTTAGCCTCTGTTTGCCTCAGTTTCCTCAACTGCAAAATGGGGCTAATAATAGCACTTCCCTGCCAGGATCAAATGAGATGACGTTTGCAAAGTGCTTAGCACCGAGACTAGCACTCTAGGAGCAAAGCAGAATTGAAGTAGCTTAAAAGAAACAAGATGTGCAAATTTAGAGAATCCACCCCAAATGTTCATGGGGACTACTTGTGCCGGATCTGTGGTAGAGCATTCCGAGCTCGTATTGGTTTGATCAGCCACAGTCAGACATGCTATAACTTGAGTCTAGCATGGTGATGGCATTTTGGTCTTCTTTGAGAACAAAGGACAACAACCAGCACATAGTAGGTGTTAAGAAAATGCCAACTATTAGCTATTGTGATGAACCACTAACCTAGAGGATAAAAGATGTAACATGCCGCCATCCCACTGGAGATGTGATAGACTTAAAATGCAGAATGTGACATACATTTTTGGATGTGACCAATGAGAAGAATTGCTTTGCTAGATTATACATAATTGTTATGAGGGTTTTTCTTTTTTTTATTGATCATTTGGGGGCGAGCAGTGGGAGGAAGAGAGAAATGCTTGCAAAAAATAAATAACTGACTTTTTTTTAACAGGGAGAAAGGCGTCCAATTAATGAATAGCATTTGCTATACATTTAGCTCCGTATATTTATATATTTATATTGATATTTTTATATACCATATATTTAGATGTGAAATATACAAAGAAGTATCTTCCCCTCCAGTCCCTGGATAATTCAGTTTGGGAAATAAAGCTAACATTCATGAAACAATAAGGGAACAATATGAGAGGATTACATAATTGCAGAATTTCAGCTTTGGAGAGGATCTCAAAGGTCATCTAGACCCATCCTGGACAGAATATCCCCTACACCTGTCCGTTGTCAGTCCTGTAGAATTTGTCCACGTGTAGACATATGGCTCTCTAAGAATTACTTGAGGATCTGCAGTTTGTGTGTGTGTGAGGGGAGGACACCTAGTGACTTTGAATCTTTCCTTTCCTTCCTGGTACTCACAGGGATGGTGGCGTGGGCTTCCAGGGCAGCTCCATTTCACCGTGAGATAATTCTACATCCTTTTCTTTTTTAATAAAAATGTATTTATTTAACTTTTTACATTCATTTTCACAAAATTTTGGGTTCCAAATTTTCTCCCCTTTTATCCCCTCCCCCCACCCCAATACACAGAGCAATCTAATTTTCCCTATCTCCCATCTGCCCTCTCTTCTATCATCCCTCCCTTCTCTTGTCCCCATCTTCTCTTTTCTCCTGTAGGGCCAGATGACTTTCTATTCCTCATTAACTGTATATCTTCTTTCCTAGTAGCAACAACAATACTAAACAGTTGTTCCTAAAACTTTGAGTTCCAAATTCTCCCCATGCCTCCCTCCCCACCCATTCCCTTTGGGAAGGCATGCAATTCAATATAGGCCCTATCTGTGTAGTTTTGCAAATGACTTCCATAATAGTTGCGTTGTGTAAGACTAACTGAATTACCCTCCATCCTATCCTGCCCCTCATTGTTTCTATTCTGTCTTTTGATCCTGTCCCTCCCTGAGTGTTGACTTCAAATTGCTCCCTCCTCCCATTGCCCTCCCTTCCATCATCCCCCCCCCTTGCTTATCTCCTCCCCCACTTTCCTGTACTGTAAGATAGGTTTTCATACCAAAATGAGTGTGCATTTTATTCTTTCCTTTAGTCAAATGTGATGAGGGTAGACTTCCTGTTTTTTTTCTCAGCTCTCCTCTTTTTCCCTCCACTAAAAAGTCTCCTGCTTGCCCCTTAAATGACATATAATTTACCCCATTCCATTTCGCCCTCTTTCCTCCCCCTACCTTTCTCTCTCACCATTGACCTTAATTCCTTTTAAGATATGGTCCCATCCTACTCAATTCACTCTGTGCTCTCTGTCTCTGTATGTGCATGCATGTGTGTGTGTGTGCACATGTGTGTGTGTGGTCCCACCAACTACCCAGATACTGAAAAGTTTTAAGAGTTACAAATATTGTCTTTCCATGTAGGAATGTAAACAGTTCACTTTTGGTAAGTCCCTTATGATTTCTCTTTGCTGTTTACTTTTTCATGCTTCTTCTCCTTCTTGTGTTTGAAAGTCAAATTTTCTTTTCAGCTCTGGTCTTTTCATCAAGAATGCTTGAAAGTCCTCTGTTTCATTGAAAGACCATATTTTCCCCTAAAGCATTATACTCACTTTAGCTGGGTAGGTGATTCTTGGTTTGAGTCCTAGTTGCTTTGACTTCTGGAATATCCTATTCCACCCCCTTCGATCCCTTAATGTAGAAGCTGCTAGATCTTGAGTTATCCTGATTTTATTTCCACAATACTGGAATTGTTTCTTTCTAGCTGCTTGCAAGATTTTCTCCTTGATCTGGGAGTTCTGGAATTTGGCCACAATGTTCCTAGGAGTTTCTCTTTTGTGATCTCTTTCAGGTGGTGATCGATGGATTCTTTCAATACTTATTTTGCCCTCTGGTTGTAGAATGTCAGGGCAGTTTTCCTCGATAATTTCATGGAAGATGATGTCTAGGCTCTTTTTTTGATCATGACTTTCAGGTAGTGCCATAATTTTTAAATTGTCTCTCCTGGATCCATTTTCCAGGTCAGTTGTTTTTCCAATGAGATATTTCACATTCTCTTCCATTTTTTCATTCTTTTGGTTTTGTTTTATGATTTCTTAGTTTCTCAGAAAGTCATTAGACTCCATCTGTTCCATTCTAATTTTGAGAGAACTATTGTCTTCAGTGAGCTTTTGAACCTCTTTTTCCATTTGGCTAATTCTGCTTTTGAAAGCATTCTTCTCCTCATTGGCTTTTTGAACCTCTTTTGCCAATTGAATGAGCCTATTTTTCAAGGTGTTATTTTCTTCAGCATTTTTTTGGGTCTCCTTTACCAAGGTATTGACCCGTTTTTCATACTTTTCTTGCATCTCTGTCATTTCTCTTCCCAGTTTTTCCTCCACCTGTCTAACTTGCTTTTCAAAATCCTTTTTGAGCTCTTCCAAGGCCTGAGCCCACCCGACATCCCCCTGGGATGTCTGGGATACAGAGGCCCCGCCCTCCATATCTTTCCCTGATGGTAAGAATAGATTCTCGTCATCAGAATTGAAAGGCGGGAACATTTGCACCTGCTCAAAGAAGCTCTCTATATTGTTATTTTTTTTCCCTTTTCTGGGCATTTTCCCAGCAAGTTACTTGAGTTCTGAGATTACTGTCCACCCCTGCCTATATCTGCCCAGCTAGTGCTTGGGATCTGAGATTCAAATGGGCTTTCCCGGCGGGAGCGGCTGCTATTCAATGTGAGATTAAGTTCTGGTGCTGGGGTGGGGGCAGGGCTGCCTCCCAGGGTCAGTTCCCTCAGGGGCTTTATGCAGATACCTTCATGAATGGGGAGGGTGGGGGCAGGGTCGTCTCCCAGGCTCAGCTCCCTCAGGGGCTTTATGCAGAGACCTTCAGTAATGGAGTGGGTGGGGACAGGGCCACCTCCCAGTCTCAGCTCTTTCAGGTGGTTTATGCAGAGAGCTTCAGTAATGAAGATCCTGCCTGCTCGGGGAGTCCCGGGGGGCCACTGCTGCTGCCTCTGCCCTTGCCTCTGCCTCCGCCACTTCCTGCCCCTGCCTCTGCCTCCACCACTTCCTCCCGAGGGGGCCCGAGCCACGCTCCCCTCTCGGCCAGCCCAGACGTCTCTCTCACTGACCTGTAGCGTCTGTGGGCGAAGGGACCTTTCTGGCTGCTGGAGGTTCCGTCCCTGAAGCCTGCTCGGATCTGCTCCTCTTGGTCACATGGCCAGGACACGGCAGGGGTGGACTCTGCTTTCCGGGGCACAACAGACCCTGGGGACCACTCTCCAGGACTCTGGAATGGAAATCTCTTCCACTGTGTTTCTGCACACCCTGCAGTGATCCAGAACTTGTGGGGAGCTCTTCTTACATTAAATCCATGGGCTGTGGGTTTGGAGCTAGCATACGTGAGTCTTTCTACTCCACCATCTTGACTCCACCCCGATAATTCTACATCTTAGGAAGTTTTCCTTTGCTCTAAAGTGAGTAGTGCTATCAAGTCAGATCTTTTTCTTTCCTCCAATTCAGCTAAACAAAAACAACCTTTCATTGTCCATCTGGAATTTCTTTGGTGAAAGGTGATAAACTTTCTCTGCTAATGCAAAATGAGTACTTTCTTTGCACATATAGTCTTAAGGAGTTGTGTGTGAGGGGACCATATGAGATTCTGAAGTTAAATGACTTGCCTAGGGTCATACAGCTAATATATGTCAGAGGTAAGACTTGAACTCAGGTTCTGAGACCAGCTCTCTATCCATTATGTCACTGTCTAACTCATTGAACAGGTGAGATTAAATGTAGCATAAATTTGCTTTTCCTTCAACTAAATGACTATAAACTTCAGAGCACATTCACATTTAAAGGAAAGTAGCAATCCATACCTCCCTGCTTATTTCTGCAGTTGTCTTATCCCATTAAGACAAGGTAACTCTCCCTATAATCACAATGCATATGTGTTTATATATGTGAGATAAGATCACATATTGTTGAGCTGTTTTTTAGTAGTGTCAAACTCTTCATGAACCCATTTGGGATTTTCTTGTCTTTGGCAAAGATTCTGGAGTGGTTTGCCATTTCCTTCTCGAACTCATTTTACATTTGAGGATTCTGAGGCAAACAGGGTTAAGTGACTTGTCCAGGGTCACACTGAGACTAGATTTGAACTCATGAAGATGAGTCTTCCTACTCCAGGCCCAGCACTCTATCCACTATGTCACCTATTAGATTGGGAGAAAGGAAAGAGACAAGTCTCATTCTTAAATTCATTACTTACTAGAATTCTGGCCCAGCACTAACATTATAGTATCAAACAACAAAAAAAAGAATGTCTACTTGAATACCTTTACTCATTAAAAATGAAAGTTCCTCACAATGTTCCTTCTAACCCCTTTTGTCATGTGTGAGTTAATTACCTTACTTTACAAGCACTAAATTATGAAAAGTAAGCATATAAGAAAAGAGTTCATAATCAAATTTACAAAAAATTAACCTGACCCATGTTTAACGATGTGGATAATGAGTATTACTAGAACTCTTTCCTCTCTACCACACAGCATTAATTGAAGTGATAGCCATACATTGTTTTAAGTCTCAAGGGGGAAAGATATCTTGCAAATACAATGAACAGAATGGTAAGTTAATTATATCATGGCTGGAATTCTAAGTGGAACGCCCAGCCTGTTTTGCGCAACTCAATTCTATCTGGCTCTTTTCTGAACTCCCACTTTCTAAAGGAAGCTTTTCCCAATCTCTTTTAATTCTAGGGCCTTATCTCCTATCTCAGAAAAACAGGTTTTTCTGCCCCCTGTTTATCCTCTATATAGCTTGTTGTGTATTGTCTCTCCATTGCAACTGTTTTTTTTCTTTTCTTTGTACCCTTAGGACCTAGTACTCACTAGGCATCGATAAATGTTTATTGACACTGCCTCTCTCTTTCTCTAAGGAATCTTTTCACCTGTTAGGTTCATTGAATTTTCTGACCTCCCATAAAGAACTAATGATCAAACTGATAATAATGCTAGCAACAGGCCATACTACCTTGGTGATTTCCTTTTAACTAGATAAGCCTAAAGTATTATTCTACACTCTTCCATCCCAAGCTTCAGAAAATTATAATACAGTTTACCCTATAGTCAATTCCAGACCAAAAGGTCATGTTTCCAGTCAAGGCCCCATAGCACATACAGAGATGTGGGAAAGAAATAGCTTGCCAGAGACATCCGCTTTGAAAGCTACCATTTCTTATCTGTCCTTCCAGAGTATGTGAACACAGACCCAAGTTTACGTAGGTGTGAAAGTTCTTGGTGAGAATTGTGTCACATTTGTGTTGAGAGACTTCTCCATGTCCTTTCTCTGGTTTTATTGGGGGATGTGTGAGTATGGGTGTGAGTATGGGTGTGGATGTGGGTGGGAGTATGCATGTGAGGGGACTTGGGACCTAATTTGAGCTCCCTGCACATGAGTAATTATGACTGACTCCCTATTTCTCTCCAAGGAAGCTGACATTCCACATAGGTAGAAAATGATTATTGCTATATTATGGTCTGATGACATGGGTGCCATTTGGATGTCCTGTGACATGGGCAGTTTGAGCTCCTGAAATAGACATACCAATTGGTAAATAGAAGACTCTTAGGGAATTTAGAGATCATTCTATCTAGCCACCTCCCTCCTCTCTCCCATTTTAAAGGTAAAGAAACTGATGCTCGGGGAAATTAGAAGCAACTTGCCCAACGTCATACTATCTAAGCTAGCTTTCCTGATTTTTAGATCAGTGACCTTTCTGCTATAATGTCCTGTGTTTGGGGACACTGAATGAAAAGCTGATTTTACTAGTTCTTACTCAAGTTAATCCTGGTAGAGCCAGAGAAAGCCTACAACACTGACTTTGACACTTCTAATGCCATCTGAAATCAAGTCTAGTCAACAAGAAAATAAACATTTATGAAGCACTCACTTGTGCATACCACACAATGTGCTAAGTTTGTTACACAATATCTCATTTGATCCTCACCTCATGGGAGATAGGTGCTAGTACTACCCCCATTTTACAGATGAGAAAACTGAGGCAAAGAGAGGTGAAGTGACTTGTCCAGAGTCACACAGCTATTAATGTTTTGAGGCTGGATTTGAATTCAGGTTTTCCTGACTCCAGGCCCAGTGCTCTATCCACTATGTACCATCAAGTTTTCTCTCATATTAACAATGATAACAACTATATAAACATTGGTTTCATCTTGTGCTGGTCACCATGAGGACTCCTAAGCTTTAAAGAACAAACACATGAAAAATTAGATAGCTAGACCTGTGATTTCACTGGTCTAGGGAACTTCCAGGTGAAGATTCTTATTCTCTTGATTAAATCAGGTCTACACCTCCTGTACAACTTTTGAATGGTTGAGTGTCTAGCAATCTCATGCCTGGGGTCACATAGTCACTATGTGTGGGTGATGAGATCTGAATTCAGGTATTCCTGGCTTCAAGGCCCCTTGTCCATCTGTTACTCCACATTACTTCTCTAAATAGCGATACAGGAGGAGAAAATCACTAGAGATGACACAACGTAGGTCAGAATTAATGCTCATAGTGGACATAATTGTCCATAGTGGTATGGACAATACTTCCTACAAGAGGTCAGAGAGAAGAGAGAGTTGTTCAGGTATGAGAAAGTCTAGAAAAGCTTTCTAGATGAGATGGCAGTCAAACTGAATTTGGATAGGCAAAAAAGGGAAGCAGGAGGGTACTCTAGGTGGGTTGAAAGTCACTTAAGAGAAAGGGAAGTACAAGTCCTGCGAGAGGGTAGGAGAGAGAATTGCGGGAGAAGAAGGCTGGAAAGATAGGTTGGAGTCAGACAGTAGAAGGCCTTAAATTCCTGGTGAAGAAATGTGAGCACTGTCCTGTAGGCAGTGATGAAGTGAGCCACGGATGTAGCAAGAGAATGAGAGAGAGGAAGTGAAATCAGGATGTTGGTAAAGTTAGCTGTGGGCACCTCTTGTCCCCTTCTCTCCCCATGCTGTTCTAGAATTTCCTCATGCCCCACTGAATTGAGCCACTCCTTCTTCCCTCTGTGACCTCAGTCACTGGCAGCAAATTCTGACCATGGTAGATTTGTACTTTGTTCTGAGTTTTGGGAGGGCCTCCCTCAAAACAGACCATTATTCAATTGGAGGTCGAACAAGCCCTAAATGAAAAGTGATTAAAGATGGTTATTTCACTCTTTGGAGGATGTTCCTGAAGATGGAGGTGTTCTAGATGCTTCCTATATAGAGTGAAGGCAGAGTAAGCATTTGGACCTGGACACTCCCCTGCTTCATGAGCTTGCACGATCTATAATTATAGATATTTATTTATCTATATTTATAGGAACCTGGGCTATTAACCTGTGACCCTCACAACAGAATTTGATCTTGAACAGTATCTTCAGAGAGCTGCACAATAAATGGCTGTGTTATGAACACAAACCAGGGAACACCAGCTAAATAAATATTTCAGGTGTCACTTTATTGGAAAATGAAAAGCTCAGAATTCAGTCTGCTCTTTTCCGAGCTAAGTCACTTTGGAAAGTGAGTATGGAGCAGAGCTCTGGAAATATTCTGTCCTCTACAGTCCCAGCCATTAACACATGCCACAGACTAAACACTTGGGCCCTGTCTGTGTTGCCAGCTGACGGAAGGAGGTAATGAATGGGCAGTGGAAGGTCTAAGGAAATTAACTTTTGTCATCTGAAGATGGAAGATTCAAAGAAATGAAGTTTTGTCATCCGAAATGTCCAGCCTTTGACACTAAAATATCCAAAAGGCTGTCATTGGGCCAAGTAATTTTGAGTTACTGGCCATTCTAAAGTCACTTTCAGGGAAAAAATTGCTTATGGTTTGTTTGTTTTTCTTTCCATATTTCTTTATAGCAGAGTAGTCTCCTTAAGCCCTTATGGTTGGCAGGCATGTGGGCAAATTAAATAGCCCAAGCAACAGCTACAGCTGTGGGAGCTGCTGAGGGGATTAGACACTTGTCCATTTTTGTGAGGTTAGGAGGCAGTTTTCTCTCTTTTTCCCCACAAGGGCATTTGCTGACCATCAGAAACAATGGTGCCTCTGAGGGCACCCTAAGTCTGAAACATCTGCCTTATGGCTTGGTTGATTACACATAAGAGAGCTACCTCCCCATGGTCCAGCGAAACCAAGATGGCAGAGGTACGTAAAATTCACTAAACATGAATGAAGAGAATGAAATTTCTTCTTGTCCCAAATGTATGGATTTGAGGATGAAACTCTTCCTTCATGACACTGTGCCCTTTCCCTTATGGTTAATGGGAACAAAAGTATACCCCAATAAACTCTTCTGAGAACTGGGTCCTTTCCCCATTTTCTACCGTCATATTACAACACGTAAGCATTACCCTAACTCCACCTCCGCTAAGACTAACCCCGCCAGGGTACATGTTAACCATCCAAAATCAGCTCCCCAAATGTGGAAAAGGAGCAGGAACTCTGCATTCTGTGCCAACACTGTGGTTTAGCTGTGCCAATTACCACAGGCTCACATGCCCAAGCCCTGAAGAAATCAGGCTGGGCCCATGTACTCTGCCTTTCTACTCAATGAATGTTTTGTTCAGTTTTCATGGGAATGTGTGTTTGAAGAGAAACTTGGAACAGAGAACATTTCTTACAGGAGATCCTCTGGTGCCTTATTTAGATTAATGGCATAGGCCTGGGTTGTATTCACTTGTTTGACAAATACTTCATAAATAACAACAACTGTCATAGCTTTTACATAGTACTTGGAGGTTTGTAAAACACTTAATGTATATTATCTCATTTGCTCCTTACATCTGTCCTGGGAGATAGGTGCTATTTTTTAATTCCCATTCTATAGATGAGGAAACTGAGGATGAGAAAAGTTTAAAAATTTGCCCAGAGATACACATTCAGTGTCAGAGGCAGTATTTGATTTATTCTATTTTTTAAATTTTAATTTATTTTAAAATATATTTTATTTTTATTTTTTACTGAGACAGCATTTGAATTTGGGTCTTTCCAACTCCAAGTCTGCTACCTACTAATTATGATACTTATATAATTTACATATATGATAATAATAGCTAACTTTTTCATAGCTCTATGGCAGGATTGTGTGTGTTGTTCCAGATGGGAGTTAGGCTCTGGGAAGGGACTGACTTTTAAAGATCAATGTAAAAATCGACTTTAGCCCCAGGCACATTGTCCAGATCCTCCCCCTTCTCTGCCAAGTGGCTCCTGTTCCATCCTTTGACGGAGTGAAATGAAAACATGTGTTGGACTTGAGCCCCACTCGGCTACTTGATCAACTCTGACCCTAGTGAAGTTTCACTTCATTTCTCTCCTCTAGTTTCCTCATCTGGAAAGGAAGACTGCGATTGTTTAAGTCACTCGGCATAGATGTTTTCAGGGAATAGGTGGGAAAGTATGACAAAGAACACACAGTTGTACCTTGACATATAACACAGGCATCTGCTGTCAGATGGAATATGGCCCACAGAATCATTAAAACATTTTTGTTGCTATCTTTAGTTTTAAAAATCACTTTCATAGCCTTCCCTTTCCCCCTACCCTGCAAACTATTCTTCACAATAGAGGGGGGAAAGGGAAAAAAGAAAAAACAGCAGTTCATCAAAACCAACCAACACAATGAGAAAGTCTATTTGTGTATTTCCAACGTTCCATACCCATAATCCTTCATGGTGCAAAAAAAGGGAGAGGACAGGGTGGTGCTGGAGTCAGCTGTAGTTACTTCTGAGAGCCAATGATTAAATTTCCAGGAAATTTTACACCCTGGAAATCAGAAAATGTTACAAATTGGGGCTTAATTTGTGGTCTTATTGATGTCTAAATTTAAGAAAGTGATGAAGAAAATATTAGTAATGTAGTTTAAACTTAAAAGTGTGTCGTGCACACTTTTTTTTTTTTGAGAGCTAGTTGTTAAACATTTTTTACCAGCTCACCACTGGAGAGAGGTACATTTTCTTATCTCTTCTTTGGGACCAAGCTTTGCTATTACTGTAGCAAGGGGGTGGGCCCCACATGTGTAGAGAGGCGCATTTATAGCAAGGACACTATTCTTATGTGACTTGAAGGGAGGCAGGATAGCCTCTTCTCCAAAGAAACTTTTATTCCTTTTTATTTTTTTGAGGCAATTGAGGTTATATGACTTACCCAGGGTCACATAGCTACTAAGTGTCTCAGGTCAAATCTGAACCCAAGTACTCCTGACTCCAGGGCCAGTGCTCTCTCCATTGTATCACCTAGGTGTCCCAGAGATTTTCATTCCTTCCATGAGGAGAAACACGAAGTTGGTGCTGAAGGTCACCATTCTCTTCTCCTCAAAGAGAGGGGGTATCAGGTTCGAATGAGATCTTTCTAATCCCTTAAACATTATTAGTCTAGTGGATAAGATCAGACTTGATATAACTTCTGATCACTTTGTCATCTGGAAGGAAGGAGGGGCTGTGGTCCAAGCTCTATCCAAAGCTTGACCCATTTCCCACCTAATATCAGTTACATGATGAACAAAAATAGAAAATAGCAAAGAAACCCATTCATCCAAATAGTAGAGAAACAGAAATCAGTAAAGGTAAACATAGGAGAATATATACAAGATAATACAGAGTGAAGGACCTCCTTCACTCCTTCCTGGGATCCTTTCCTTCAACAATCAAGGCCCCTTCCATCTTCTTTCTTATAGCCGGAAACTGACTCAACTCTCAAAGAAGATTCTTGCTTAGAGAATTCCCAAAGAGATTGGTGAAGGCTGGAGCTCCCTTACCTCTCACCAACTCTGTCCCACTTCTTACATAAGGCAAGCTTTCATCACCACCAGTATGGAGAAAGTTCCATACCAATGGACCTTGGGGCCCATTACACAATGTTCCATTTTTGGGTTTTTTGTTTTTCTTTCCATTTACATTGCCGTAGTCAATGTATATTATGTGTATATATATATATATATATATATATATATACACACACAAAAAAAAAAATGTATATTATATGTATATAATATATCTTATGTATATATAATGTATGTTATTTTATTTTATTATTTTCCTAATTCTTCTTACTTTATTTTGTATCAGTTCACGTCTGTTTTTCCATGTTTCTGCTTTCTCTGTCTCTGAAATCTGTTTTACCCTGTGACTTGCAGGGTTTCTGACCAAGCTCACAAACTGTATAGTATATGCAATGTCCTTGATCCAGAAACATGTCTGGACTGGTTGATAGGTGACCTGGTGTGTGGTTTGTCCTTCATTCTTGAAAAGGACCATAAGATCAGGGAGATGATGACATGAGTTGCAGTTGACTTTGATTTGAGTGAAGGAGGGTTGTGCAAGGTCACCAGCCTCCCTTTCTCGTCCAGAGCCAACTAGGTCCAGTGACCAGATATGGATAAGGACAACAGAAGATGACCCAGGATGCAATGGGAGGCCTTGACCCTTTAAGCTTAGGTCTTTTCAGGTACTCACTATTCATTTTCAGTGAATAGGCTTCCTTAAGAAGTGATAGCCCTTTTAATTAGAAAAAAACAAATCAAACTGGGAGAGAAAGACCCTCAAGGTTGCCGGTAAAAAGAGAAACAGTTACTATTGACATTCATTCATTAAGTGGTGCTTGACAAGGGACCTATTGTTGTCCAATCCATGATATCAGGGTGGACCCAGCAGGACAGTTCCAGTTGGGCAACTCAACTCCTCTTCTCCTCTCCCCTTCCCTCCCCTCATTCTTTCTCTTCTCCTTTTGTTACATGCCATTAGACTCTGGACATACAAAGAACAAAGCAACCTCTACTTAGATGATGACTTTCTATGGAGATCAGGGCGCCACACTCAGGCAACTTCATGTCAGAGTTCGTAGAACTAGTGGGTAGGAATGCTGAACCATTTTTTTTCAAACTGTGAGAAATGGGGGAAGCAAGTGCAGCAGGATAAAAAGAGGATAAATGTTCTAATTTAGGGATGAGAATAGTGTCTGCAAAATATGGGCCAGGGAGCTTGATTTCAATTCTTGGCAAAATACCAAACTCCATTATTAAAAGGGTTTGGAACTATGCCCCTAATCTCTTTAGAAAAGGAAGAGTTGATCACAAAGAATTGGTGTGCTTCCATCAAAAATAAATCTTGCTAACTAGCCCCATTTTCTAATTTGAAAGGATCATTGGATTAGTAGGTGGGGACTGGGTGGGGAAATCTATGGACTGGCTTATCTAGATTCTGAGAATTTGACAAAATGTTCTTCTTTTGGACCAAATGGAAAGCAGTAGAATAGTCATTAGTACAGTTAGGAGGATTTGGATAAATGACCAGACCCAAAGAACAGTAGTTAGTGGTTTAATGGCAACTTGATTTCTGGTAGGGTAAGCCTGTGGTTGGTTCTGTTATTTAATATATATTTTCTCTTATCTATGACTTGGATAAAGGCACAGATGGAATGCCTGTCCAATTTGCATACGACACAAAGCTCAGAGACTATCTAATGTGTTGGATGGTGCAGAAAGGATTCAAAGAAACCTGGATATACTAGAACACTGAGGGAAAGGTACAAGGACAACATTTAATAAGAATAATTAAGAACTCATTTGGGTTTTTTTGAAGAATTCATTTCAAAAATTCAAGATGGGCAAGGTGCCGCTAGAAAGAAGTAGGAGCAACAAGTAGCCGAGGGACAAATACAAGAAGGATGACTGAGAAGCAAGGGACACCTGTATATAACGTAATCATAGTAATTAAGGTCCATGATTTCATTTGCTGTGTTTCCAGCCCCTACAGTCCTGAATTTTAGGCCTCAGTATGCAGAGAATGCCAAGATGCCCATGATTGCACAAATGGAAATTCTTCTAGGTACCCAGAAATGTGCCCTTTGAGATTTGAGGTTACAACTGAGCCCCTCCCATTTTGGCTTCCCTGACGATCAAATGTCCTGTGACTTGTGACAGCTGCAGTCCTAGATGGTCTCATGAGGTACTGGGTCTAATATGTGGCTAGAGACACAGTCTCCATTCCGTTCTGAAGTTTTTTGAACTTGAGATCACCCATACTTTCACAAAATCCAACTGGTTAAAGATGCAGCTTGTAAATTCCATCAGGAGAGTTGCAAGACAAATTTCAATCCCTCTTCAGGTCCTGTTTTGTAGGAGTGTTTAACAAAGAGGCCTCCTCCACCTCACCACCTTCCTTTCCTGTTTCTGGAAGTGATTCACATTTCTCTGCTTATAACAAAAATTTACTACTGGCTTGGAGATAATCAGTGTTATCCTTTAGGACAGAAAATTAACATCTGCAGAATACAAGGTCTTAAAGACACCATGAAGGTCATCTTGGGTGAGCCAGCTAGGTGGCAAGAAGGTCAGGTGGATGGCATCGTAGTGCATTGTGCCAGACTTGGAAGAGGGAAGACCCATCTTCCTGAGTTCAAATCTGGCCTCAGATACTTACTAGCTGTGTGAACCTGGGCAAGTCACGTAGCTCTGCTTGCTTCAGTTTCCCCATCTGTAAAATGGGCTGGAGAAGAAATAGCAAACCACGCTAGTATCTTTGCCAAAAAAATCTCAAATAATATCACAGAGATTTGGACATGACTAATTCACTAAACAATAAGAAGAAAAGGGCTGAACCCATAATTTTACAGGGGAATAAATGACTCCTAGAAAAGTGAAGTAGCTTGTCTAAGATCACAGAGTTAATTGAAACTAATTGAGTGCTAAGCCTCAGACTACGTCAGAGATAGATAGATGTGCATATGTTATATTTTTTTGTTATTGCTTAGTAGTTCCAGTCATGCCTGACTCTTCATGACCCCATTTTAGGGTTTTCTTGGCAAAGATATTGGAGTGGCTTGCCATTTCCTTCACCAGCTCATTTTATAGATGAGAAACTGAGGTAAACAGGGCTAAGTGACTTTTCCAGGGTCACTCAGTTAGTAAGTATCTGAGGCCAGATTTGAATTCAGAAAGAAGACTCTTTCTGACTCCAGCCCTGGCATTCTATCCACTTTGCCACCTAGCTGCCCATATATATTATATATGCATGAATATAATATATATATATATGTATACATATGCTGCTCTTATGGTCTAGTGGCACTGATTATCTCTGGGATAGGAAGATGATGTATCTATGCATATATGTGTCTATATACATCCATGTATAAGTATGTATACATATATGAATGTGTATAGCACACATGTATATCATGCATGTATAGATACAGATTTAGGTATATGTATATATGTAAGTATATGAACATATATACATGCATATATAAACATAATTCTTGCCCAACTTAAACATAACAGTGTTTCCATGGGCAGACAATACAATCCTTGAGTGTTAGCCTTGCTTAACAATATTTGTTTAGGCTTGTGCTGCAATCTAAGGACTGAAAAGGTAAAAAGTAGGTTCTTGCTCTACTTTAAACAAGCATATATTTTTTTTAAAAAATTACTGTAACATCTTTATATTCTAATAATACATGGACATATAGGACTAGTTTGTTTTATGGTCATTCAGTAAACAAGAATTTATCAAATGCTTTTTATATGCACTTGTATATGAAAGAAAGAAGGAGGGAGGGAGGAAGTGAAAAAGGGAAGGAGAAAATAAAGGGAAGGAGGGAAGGAAGGACAGAAAAAGTAATTTAAAAATCCGTCAAAATCTCCTTTGAAAATTTCTAAAAATATATTGTTAAAGATACCAGTCAAACTTGTCATTTTATAATTTTTTTAAGTTTGAGAAATGCAGAGTATCTTTCTCTGTCTTTCTTCAAAAATTTCCAAGACAGAAAAGAAATTTCCATGTCAGAATTTATGACATTCATAGGATCCAGTAAGATTTCTAGTAAGTCATTTGCTCTGGACTGTTGAAAGATCGTTTTTATAATTAGCATTCATTTTTCTGCCTTTACCCTGAAAAGAATTTAAGCAATATTGAAACTGTTAGTATTTCACAATAACAGCTTATACTTATATTGTATCTTGAGGTTTGAAAAGTGTTTTATTAATTCTTTTTTTTAATCAAAATTATCCTCCCTCCATGCCCACATCTGAACCCTTCCTTGTGACAAAGGAAAACAATTAAGTAAAAATATTTAAGCCAAAATCTTGTCTAACAGTGTATACAGAATTCTGTTCCGGTAGTCTCTGCAACACACACACTCTGGTGTGAGAAAGTATGTGTAGTTATTTCTTTCTCAGGATGATCAGTGGCTTTTTCATTGCTCAAATTTCAGCTTCCTTTTAGTGATCTGTTCATTTGTATTGCTTTAGTTGTTATATATGACTTTTTTCTGCTTATTTTATTCTGCATCATTTCATAGACACCTTCCCCAATTTCTGAGAACTTTTTGTATTCATTGTTGCTTACTAAGCAATCATATTTAATTACATTAATAAACTGTATTTTATTTAGCCATCTCCCAATGAATGACAGCCCAATTTATTTCTGTTTTTGGGTATTTTTGCTACCACAAAAAGTGCTGCTATGAATATTTCGGAATATATTTGACTTCAGTTGGAAACATATCTAAAAGTGGAATTGCTGGGTCATGGGGTATTAACAGCTTGGTCACTTTATTTGCATAAGTAGAACTTTAAATCTACAATAGTTATACTACTATAGAAGGTTCACAAATAAAAATATGAGTATACCTGTCTTCCCGCAGCCCCTTCATCATTGATATTTGTTATCTTTTTTTCATTTCTGTCAATTTACATGAAATAATGTGAAATCTTGAAGTTGTTTTAATTTGTATTTCTTTTATTTATTAATGATTTGAATTGTGGTCATTTGTAGGTTGCAAATCTTTTGAAAATTATTTGCTTATATACTTTGACCATTTGCTATTAGGAATAGCTCTTAGTAATATATAATGTTGTTGCTGTAGTTCAGTCATTTCTGATTCTTTGTAACCCTATGGATTATAGCAGTCCATATTCTTCTGTCCTCTACTGTCTCCTGAAGTCTGTTCAAACTCATGTTCATTGCCTCCATGACACTATCTGTTCATCTCTTCCTCTGCCATCCCCTTTTCCTTTTGCCTTTAATCTTTCCTAACATCAGGGTCTTTTCCAATGAGTCCTGTCTTTTCATTATGTGGCCAAAATATTTAAGCTTCAGCTTCTATATTTTACTTTCCAGTGAACAGTCTGAATTATTTTCTTTAAGTATGATTTAAAATTGATTTGATTCCCTTGGTATTCAAGGGACTCTCAAAAGTCTTCTTTGGCACCACAATTAGAAAGCATCAATTCTGTGGTGCTTAACTTCCTTATCTTTCCATTACTCTTAGCTTTCCAAACCTTACAGCTGTACATTGCTACTGGAAAAACCATAGCCTTGCCTATATGGACATTTGTCAGCAAGGTGATGTCTTTAGTATGCTGTCCAGATTTACCATAGTCTTCCTTCCAAAGAGCAAGTGTCTTTTAATTTGATGGCTGCAGTCACCATCTACAGTGATCTTTGAGCCCAGGAATATAAAATCTGACATTTCTTCCATTTCTTCTCCCTCTATTTGTCAGGAAGTGATGGGACTGGTTCCCAAGATCTTAGTCTTTTTTTTTTAATTTTAAACTTCAAGTCAGGTTTTATACTCTCCTCTTTCACCCTCATTAAGAGGCTTCTTAATTCTTTTTCATTTTCTGCCATTAGAGTGGTATCATCTGCATTTCTGAGATTATTGATATTTCTCCCAGCAACCTTAATTCCAACTTTATTCATCCAACCTGGCATTTCTCATGATGTACTCTGGACGTAAATTAAATAATAAAGGTGACAATATACAGCCTTGTAATAATCTTTTGGATTAAACCAATCAGTTGTTCCATGTTTGGTTCTAATTGTTGTTTCTAGGCCTACATACATGCTCCTCATGAGACAAGTATGATTATATGCTTCTCCCATTTTTTTGAAGACTCAGCATAGTTTGTTGTGATTCACACAGTCAAAGGCTTTAGTGCAGTCAATGAAACAGAAGTAAATATTTCTCTGGAACTCCCTTGCTTTCTCCATAATCTAGCAAATGTTGGCAATTTGGTCTCTAGTTCTTCTTCCTCTTCAAAAACCAGCCTGCTCTTCTGGTAATTCTTATTTGACATATTGCTGAAACCTAGCTTGCAGACTCTTAAGCATAACCTTGCTGGCATGTGAAAGAGGACAATTGTTCAGCAATTTGAACAATCCTTAGCATTGCCGTTCTTTAGGATTGGGATATAAATTGATTTTTTCCAATGCAGTGGCCCCTGTTGAGTTATTCAAATTTACTGGCATTTTGAGGGCAGTACTTTAATTGCATCCTCTTTTAGGATTTTAAATAACTTAGCTGGAATTCCATCACCTCCACTAGCCTTATTGTTAGTAATCCATCCTAAGGCCCACTTGACTTCATTCTCCAGGATGTATAGCTCTGGAGTAGTAACCATGCCATCATGGTTATTAGTGATGTTAAGATCTTTCTAGTATAGTTCTTCTGCATATTCTTGTCACATCTTTTAAAACATTTTCTGTTAAATTCCTACCATTTTCATCTTAATATCCATTTTTGCATGAAATGTTCCCTTGATATCTCTATTTTCTTGAAATGTTATTTTTCCCATTCAATTGTTTTCTTCTGTTTCTTTGCATTACTTTCTTATTTAAGAAAACTTTCTTACTTCTCCTCACTATTGTCTGGAATTCTGCATTCATTTGGGTTTATCCTTCCCTGTCTTCTTTCCTTTCCCTTTCCTTCTTTCCTCAGTTATTTGTAAAGGCTCATCAGACAGATATTTTGTTTTCTTGATCTTTTATTTTTTGCTGCCTTCTGTACAATATCATGACCCTCTGTCTTCAGGACAATCTACCAGATCTAATCCCTTAAATCTATTCATCACTTCCACTTCATACTTTCTTCAATTTAAATCTAAATTTTGCAATAAGAAGCTCATGATCTGAGCCACAGTCAGCTCCTGGTCTTGTTTTGACCGACCATATAGAACTTCTCTATCTTTGTCTACAAAATGTATAATTGATATGATTTCTATATTGACAATCTGTTCATGTACATGTGTAGAAGCAACCACCTTCTCAGCTATTGAAAAAGAGTGTTTATTCTGACCAGCAAGTTATCTTGACAAAACTCTATTAGTGTCTTCCCTTCTTCATTTTGTACTCCAAGACCAAACTTGCCTATTAGGCCAATTGTCTTTTGATTTCCTATTTTAGCATTCCAATCCCCTACGATGAATATGATGCCCTGCGCGCGCGCGCGTGTGTGTGTGTGTATGTGTGTGTTATTTCTAGGTGTTATAGATCTTCATAGAACTAATCAACTTTTACCATCTTTAGCATGGTTGGAGCATAACCAAGTATTATTGTGAGTTGAATGATTTGCCTTGGATTAGAACAGATATCGTTCTGTCATTTTTGAGATCATACCCCAGCACTGCTTTTCTTACCTTTTTATTCATTATAAAGACTACTCCATTTCTTCTAAGGAATTTTCACCCACCCTAGTATAAACAGTAATCATCTCAATTAAATTAACCTATTCCTGTCCATTTAAGTTTGCTGACACCCGAAAAGTCTTTGTTTCATCTTTCCATCTCCTGTTTGACTACATCCAGCTTACTTTGGTTTGTAGATATCATATTCCAGGTTCCAATACAATACTGATCTTTACAACATTGGACTTGCATCACCAGATGTATACGCAGTTGAATTTCCTTTTAGTCTTGGTCTATTCTCTTCATGAACACTAGAGCTACTTGTAGTTATCCTGCATATTGCACACCTTCAGACCTAAAGGGCTCATTTTCTGGTGTCATCTCTTCTATCATTTTCATACTGTCCATGGAGTTGGCAAAGATACTAGGGTGGTATGCCATTTCCTTCTCCAGTGGATCACCTTTTGTCAGAACCCTCGACTATGATCTATCCATTTTGTGTAACCCTGCACAGCATCGCTCATAGTTTCATTGAGCTATGTAAGCCTCTCCCCCACAAAAAAACAGGGATCCAGGAGAGAGTTCCCAATAGTTCAGTGAGCTATTCGAACTTAGAGCTACTCTAAGACTCATGGAACACTCTGTATTTGTGTCAATTCCCTCTATATTTTGGATTTCTGATTTTTATCTATAATATTAAATACAAATATTTTCCCACTCTATTACTTCTGATTCTGTCTTCATCGATTTCATATGTGTAAAAGCTTTTCATTTTATGTAGTCAAAATTGTCTCTCTTTTTTTATCTTTAATGATTTCTACTCTTTGTTAAGCCAAGTTCTTGCCCTAGATACTCTTTTCTATTTTTTAAATTTTGACCTTAAATTAAGTTTGGATGTCCATTTTGACCTTATTATGACCTTATTGTGGTATATAATATAATAGGTTGACCTATCCCAACTTCCGCCAGATTGCTTTCCAGTTTTCCCAGAAATTCTTGTCAAAAGGGAATTCCTTCAGTAATATATATATACTTCGGTTTTTCAAACACTGGGCTACTGTTTTCATTTCCTTCTGTTTCTTGCTTGTATAATCTATTCTGCTGATCTGTTTTTCAGAAATTTTAAATCATTACCCAATAGTTTTGATGAATATCGCTTTATAATTTAATATTGTCTTGAAATTCTAAATTGTAATTTTTCTCATTATATTTTAGATGTTTTTCTTTTTTAAATGAGTGTGGTTATTTTGTGTTTAGCTCTTTTCTCTTGGTTATTTCTTAACCTTATAAATTGATTTAGATACTATTGTCATTTTTTTCATATTGGCACCGCAAAATGTTAATTAGTATGCATTGATTTAGTATTTGTCTCCCTTTATTTTTGTCAAATGTTCTTTTATTTTTATACAAATAGTATTTCTCATTTGAATCATTCTGGAATCTGGGAATCCACAGGATTCTGTCATTCATCAGGCAATACTTGTTCACTTTCCTTCCTATTATATTTACTTAACGTGCTTTGGTTTGTCTGGACATTTTACTCATTCTCCTGTTTGGCTTGTTTGAGTTTTTATTTTACGATTTTCTCTGTTGGTTCCTTTTTATACGTTGATGCTTTGGCTTTTCTTTTATATTCCATGTTGCTGAATTGTCAGTCGTCATCCTCTAAGGACCTTGCAAATGGAGTAGACATCCCAATGGCAGGGCTTCTGAGCCGCCTCATCATCTTCCTCAAGTCAGGGGATGTGAGAGTTCTCTTAGACTGGACCCCTTCCCTGAGTAGCTTCAGGGGAAGAGGACTGACCTTAACTAGTTTTCCAGTGGCCTTTCCGTCAGACCAGATATTCTGCTCCCTTCTAATCTGCACTGTAAACATTCCACTAATTTTGTTTTGTTGTGTTAGTTGAATTATTCTATGCATTGGGAAAAAGCTACCCAAAGGAAACTTTTCATTTCACTAACCTCCCAGGATTTCCCCTAGGCTTTTATATTGCAAACAGTATACACACACAGTATTGTATGTTTTTGAGCCCTACCCAATGCCTCTATTTCCACTCTTCCTCTCCTTCAAGTGGCTGGACACAGTGTCTGCCATTTCTTGTGAGGTCTAAGGTGGGGTTTGGGAAATGCCATTGCTATGGGAGATCTCAGTTCCAATCCTGAGAGCTTGCTGGTGGTCACTGTATTAAGAGCATGACGTTTGTTGGGGGGAGGGATGCTGAGTGAGACGTCTAAATATCGAAAGTTCAGTGTTAACTCAAAAAGGTTTTCCTTATAGGGAGTGAGTCTTTTCTTTTTTATTTTGTGGAGTTGGTTGTCATTGATTTACATCTGGAATGTAATTCCTTTCCTTTGAGGTTTTGGGGGTTGAAGCAGTTTGCCAAAAGTAATGATTCTGCCATCTTTCAGTTGCTGTGACTATATACATTCCTTTCACTCATTGGTGAGTTTCTAGTGCCCTCCCTGCTCCCTTTTCTTCTACAAAATTTGCACTCTTCTACAGTTACCCCTTTCCTTTCTGGCAGGGAGGGGACCACTCAAAGCCTGTCTGATTCACAGACCTCAACTCACCTTTATAATGGGTTTCCCTCAGTAATACTCTTATAGGCTTAATTCTAAAATTCTGGTGCCTCAAAATTTCAGCACTTATTCAAGTTGGATAGGTGCCCACATCTAGGGCAGCTAGGTGGCACAATGGATAGAGCTTGGCCTGAAGTCAGGAAGACCTGAGTTCAAATCTGACCTCAGACACTTATTAGCTGTGTGACCCTGGGAAAATCACTTAACCCTATTTGCCTCAGTTTCCTCATCTGTAAAAGGAGCTGGAGAAGGAAATGGCAAATCACTCCAGTATCCTAGCCAAGAAAACCTCCAATAGGGCCATGAAGAGTCAGGACTGAAATGACTCAACAACAAAGATCCTCTCACCTGAGTGGGACCGGGAGGAGTCAAGAGGTGATCCAAATATTCCAAAGCCACCAGGCTGGAGCCAGGATTTCCTTGGGAAAATAAAAAAAGTTAATTTCAAAAAGCAGGCACTCCACATTTCTTCAACTACAAGTGTTATGGGGTCTCCCCTAAAAGGGGTGGAGAGCCAGCAATAGGAAAAAGGGAGTGCTCTGGAGGCTGCTGAGCTGGTCTTCAGCTCTTTTTTTGTATAAAAATTATTAATAAAGGGTTTATTTGTTTGCTTTTGGTCATTGGTAGCCTTACTTTTTTTTTTGTGGGTTTTTTAAGTCCAATTATTCTGTGTGGTGGGAAAAAACTAACCCAACCTTGCCAACCTCCCAGGATTTCCTCTAGGACTTTAACATTATAAACAATGTACATATACAGTATATTATTTGATATTCACAACACACCTACGAGGGCAGATTTTATATCCTCTGTTTAGGAATGAGAGAACTCAGGTAAAGTGAAATTCCTTGTCTGAATGGATTTCTTAGTCAATGAATCCCATGTTTACATCAGTATAGTCAAAGACCACATTTTGTTTGTTTTAAAGAAGAGGCAGGTTTTCACTCATAAATGTCTGCCAGTTGCCTATCTCAGATACCACAATCAGTGACAGGCAAGGGATTGCCCATCTGCACCTCCCAAAATCACAGGACATGAAAACTCCCCGAGAAGGCTGGGGAGGAAGATGGGCCAAAGTAGAGACAGCCTGATCTTAGAAGAGCCCTGAAAACAGTTATTTTCTTCCTCTTCCATATCATAATAGCAAAATCTCTGCTTTTAGACATGGAAACTTAACCTCCTTTTTTTCTCTCTCTCAGGACTGACTTTCATTCTTAACTTGCCCTGATGCTGTTGGGTCAAAGGTTATTGGATGGGGAGCCATAACTACAATCCACTCTCTTGTTGTGGGTGTGGGGAAGGAGAAGCATATACGTCCACTCATGTACACTCTAGATTCTAAGCTTGACATTTGACAAGTCAGCCAGCGAAACCCAGTCAGCTCTTGATCAAAAAACATGAACTAAAGAGAAGACAAAACAAAAATAATAACAGCGTAACATTCCACCTCCAAACGAGGGATTTACTCTCCCACTGATGCAAACAGGGCAGGCAATGAACTCAGACTTACGGAACCATAGCAGACAGACATCCATAGGGAACGCATGTGCCAAGGACAAATCATGACTCTGGAATGTGGACCTCAATATCTTTTGTCTTTCTCAGAAACTGTCCTGTTCCCATCAATCCACTGTTGGGAAGTGCTTATCTACTGCCTCCTCTCTTCTGGGATGCTGGGGTAGTGTAATACAAAAATAAAAACCTTAAGCCTGGGAACTACAAGGCTGCTTCAGGTCAGCTCCCTTGGCTGGGCTCTAGGAGTTTCCATCTTTTAGGCAATGAATGGAAAAAAAGAAAAAAAAAGATGAAAACCTTGGGTTGTGAGCTCCTCAGGGCCAGGGACTGTCTTTTTCCTTCCTTTATATCCCCACAGCTCAGTGCAGTAGCTGGAACATTTGCTGTTCAGTCATTCAGTAGTGTCCCACACTTTATGACCCCATGGACCATATTGCCCATGGGATTTTCTTGGCAAAGATACTGCAGTGGTTTGTCATTTCCTTCTCTGGTGAATCAAGGCAAACTGAAGTTAAGTGACTTGACCAGGGTCACATAGCTAGTAAGTGTCTGAGGTCTGATTTGAACTCAGGTCTTCCTGACTCTAGGCCCAGCACTCTAACCACTGAGTCACCTGGCTACCTCTACCAGGCACATAGTATATACCTAATAAATGCATATTGACTGACTGTGTTCCTCCAGTCCACTCTTCCAAGCATGACAAATTTACCTGCCTTACTTTTTTCTCCAGAGCCAGTGGCCAGGTATGGATCAGGACAATGGGAGATGGCGCAGAATGCACTTGGCCTTTGTAAGAAGGAAGGGTATGCTTAGGAGAGAAAGTAGTGGGTTCAGTTTGGGATAAGTGATACAGTTATTGAGAGAATCATAGATTTAGAGCTACAAGAGGCCTTAGAGGACTAGTCCAACTCTCACGTTTGAGGTGGAATGAGGAGAGTACTATACTCATAGTCCAAAGACCTGAGTTCAAATCTTGCCTCTGACACTTGCTAGCTATTTGATCCTGGGCAAATAATTTAATATCTAACAGCTTCAGTTTCCTTATCTGTAAAATGAAGATAATGATTGTGCCTATCTCAAGGGGTTGTTGTAAAGACTAAAGTACTATATGGAGGTGGAGGGGAGGGAGAGGGAATACCCATCTATTAAGCACTCTCTGTGGGCCAGGAACTATGCGAAGTATAAATTTCATCTCATGTGATCTATAAATGCTACCTGTTGTTATTATGGTAATTTGGCCTGCGTGAAGAAGTTGAAGTTGGGAGTTTTAAGTCTGGGAGCAAATCTGTCTATTGCTGGTCCAGACACTGGGAATATATTCCCTTCCCATTAGGTCCAACACATGGCTTGTCATCCCTCATTGCCTGTAGACACATACTTTGCTGGGAGAAAGCATATCTTAGACCAAATAATTCAGTGTGTTTGGATATACTTGCCCCATTTAGACTGGTCTAAATCGTATTCACTCTTGTATAGTCTTGTGAACTGGTTAAGCTTTTCTGTTTAAGTGAAGAGGAGAGGGAGTATTTGGAAAGGAATTCATGGCAGATTTTAGGAGACATAGGTTCATCGCAGAATTTATGATCCAATTTCCTAGCCTATATCCAATCTTTTTTTTTTCAGGTGGAGAAGAGAGAAAAGGGTCTGGACCAGAGATAACGTTGATTTAGGAAACTCCTGGTGAGAAAAGATCTTCTGTCAAGTTAGATCAGTTACAGTGTTGCCACTTACAATTTTAGAGAGTTGTCCTGAGTGTTCAAATAGCTTTCCTGGAGTCACCTAGACAGTTATACAAGAGGTCTACCTTGGACCAAGATGGTTCTGATTCCAAGGCCAGCTCTGAATCAACTGCTCATCAATGAGACAATCCCATTTAGAAGACCATGTTTGAGATAGGCAGGCAGGCAAGGCAGACAGACAGCAGCAACACCAGACAGCTGACCTGAGAGCATGAGTGGAGATGAGAAAATTCTAAAATGCAGATAAAGGAATGCAACAAAGCATAGGATTATGGGAAATCATAGATCCTTGCATTCAAAGGGAATCAGAGGCCATTTTTCCTACCTCCCTACCTGATTCATGGAGCCTGTTTGGCAGGGGCGGGGGGTGATGCTCCGACTAACTAGGCTTTGAGGAAGAATTTGACAGTCAATACCTAAAGCAATAGATCTTTCCATTTGGCCTGTTTATGAGAATGCCTTAAGGTAAGACAATGAAGCTTAACTAGAGACATCTATAGGAATCTCTACTGAATTTTAAGGGCCCTGGGCCTTTACTGCGCTTTTGAAGTCCAAAAATACCATTTTGGCTAAGTACATCATGATCCTGCGTGAGTACCCGGCTTTGTTTGCGGTCATTAATTTTAAAAGGGTATGGCCTTGTTCTTTCTCCAGTATCCTGATTTATTTGGTCACTGTAGTCATCATGTCCCTCCTACCAGGAGGAGAGAACCTTTAGCTTTTTAATCTAATATCTAAGATTGAGTTCATCTACCCTCACTTCTTGTCATTTATGAGGAAACAGGCAAGCACATGAATGCTGCTTCTGGGTAATCATTAGCATTATTATCCCATTATTTTTCATGTACTGGGAATAAGGGCTAGCAAACAGTCATTCTCTACTCCCTAAACACACTTTCATCCCTGCTCATGTTTAGTTTCCAATATTACGTGAATATTCTTGCTTATGATGAAAAAGTCAATATATAATTTTTAATGTTAGTGTTTCTGCCTTTTCAGAGCCTTCATGAGTTTCTGGGGAATTGCTAACAGTTTGCCTTAGAATACAGAAAATTCAACTGAAAAGGAACTGGTAGGATTTATGTATGTGTGTGTGTATGTGTGTGTGTGCTTTATATATATATATGTGTGTGTGTGTATGTATATATTTTATATACATATTTTTATACATTATATACATATTTATCATCTACAAGTCAGTTAAATTCTGGAGGGGAGAGAGAGAGAGGGAGAGGGAAAGGGAGAGGGGGAGAGAGAGGGAGAGGGAGAGGGAGAGGGAGAGAGAGAGAGAGAAAACAGAGACAGATGCAGAAAATGACAGAGACAGAGAAAAAGAGACACAGAAACCTACAGAATGTTAGCTCATGTTTAGAAATGCTAATATTTGGTGTAAAGGTTTATGTTACTATTCATAGAACCAGATCACAAGAATTTAGAATAGGAATTCTTCTTCTTTGTATAACACTTGACTTAGAAAGTGATTTTGCCCTAAGCTCTGTGAGATGCTGGGTACAAATAAGTCCTTTCTACAGCTGAGAAACCTGAGAGTCAAAAAAGTCATTTACCCACACAACTGCCATAAGCATTAAAGCTGGTCTCCAACCTAAGTTTATTAAATTCTGTATCTCTGCACAATCTAATGTCTGTCTATTCAAAGTAACATTTTGTTGGATTTTCCTTCTAAATAGTAAGTTCCCTGAGGGCAGGACCTCATTAATCATTGTATTCTTAGCTGTCTTGAACACAAGAAATGTATAAATATTTCTTGAGTTAAAATTAAAACAAGAGAAAATAATAATAATATGATAATAACTGAGCTCAACCCCAAGGAAGAGAGATGAAATGTTCATCTCTTTCTTTATTCTTTGCAGGAGTGGAGGACCATGGGTGTGGTACACTTCATGTAATGTCTGTCTTGGTTGGTGTTTTTGGTGGAGTTTTGATGAGCTAAATTTTCTTGCTTTCTTTTTTAAAAAATTTTTGCTTCAAAGGATAACTTTCTGACTGGGGGAGGAGAGGGATGGAACCATATGCATATATATAACATATATATATATATTCACAGAGATACATATATACAAGTATATACATATGTGTGTATATAGTATGGGCATATATGTGTGTATGTAAGTATATTTACATATACATGTGTGTATATATGTATATTATATACAGATACACATATTTTCATATAGACATATATATGTACATGTATTATATAGACAGATACACCTATATACATATGTGTGTATACAGTATGTGTATATATGAGATAAAAACCAAGGCCATCAATTTTACACACATGCACACACACACGTGCACGTGCGCACACACACATACACACTAAAGAAAGTCAGAGGGCACTAGTTAAGCAGTTGCAAGCTTTATCCCCATGCCACTGCAGAAGATGTTATGAATGAGCTTGCAGCACTCTGCCCCTTTGTGGCCTGAGCCCAGGAAAAACCATGAGCTGGACAGAGGAGGTCATCCTTCATTGCCCTTACCCCCAAGCCTTTGGGGGAGTTCCACCATTTCAGCTTGTTTCCTGTCCACAATGTTCCCACATTCAAGTACTCAGCACCCTCCTTCTGAGGCAGCTTTCTCCAGGATTTGATAAAACAATTCCCAGACAGTGCCCCCAGTATGCTAACTCCTAATATCCTTCCCCTTTTATAAGGAAAGTAGACTCAGAGTTCTAACTAGTTTTACGTGCAGTGGGGTGAGGTAGGGGGCAGCCTGGATAGTGGCATCAACACAGAAATAATAATCTGTAAGGAAGTCATCATGATCAAAGAGAATATTTCTACTTTGTGGGTGCACTAGAAAATGAGATGGCCTATAACCCAGAGAGCATTTTCTACCTCCCCACAGGAATTTGAGGGAGAAGAGATGTGTCAAGATAGGCGTATTACAGTGGAGAACACTGAGTGAGGTGACCTAGTGGTGGTAGAGGGACCCTCAGGGAACTGACCACAAGGCACGAGGTACAAGGGAAGAAGCAAATTCCCTGGTGCAGGAAAGGGTGACTCCTGAATGTTTGTGCTTTGGGGAAAAGCCCCAGTTACTTCATCTTGGTTATTGGCTCTGTATGTGACCTTGAGGTGAAAGGGACCTTAGAGATCATCAAGTGCCACTCTATCCTTTTACAGCTGAGTAAAGCCCAGGGATGTTACACATAGGTAGCAATTAGCAGAAGTGACATCTGAATTCATGCAAATCAGGGAAGAGATGGTAGAAGGTGAGAGTTGACTCCAAATCTAGTGTTCTTTCCAGTCTGCCACACCAGCATGTGGAGAAAGAAAGGAATTTCTGAGGGTGTAATTTCACCCACTGAGGCAGCTGCATGAGAGAAATATTTGGATCGGGGAAGACTGCCTGCCAATTCCTCTGTCATGTGGGTGAACCAGACTTAAGGGGGCCAGTCCTTGCAGCACATGAGGCTGATCCCTGTCTGCCCCCAGAGCACCTACTGGCCACTTGTGGGGTGCGGTGGGTGGGAGGAGGTTCTACTTCCAGCTAGGACTTGTACTTTGATGATGGCATTCCCCCACTGTCTGCTCAGTCAGAAAAAATGGATGATCTAAGGTTATATAAAATCAGATGACCCCTTCAGGCCACTTTACCCATGTTACACTTCAAATACTTTTGCTTAGGCTGCTGTCTACTCTACCCATACCTAAGTCAGCTCTGCCTCTGAAGACGCCATCATTAAGCATTTTTGGTGGTTCCTGAGTCACTGGAGGAATTCCACAGGGAGACAGCAGACTTCAAGGAAAGCTTTGGAGGAATTTGAAAGGGATCACGCAGAAGTGAATGCTAGAAACATATAGTGATGCTTACAGGATAAAAGAAAACATAATAACAAATAACAGAAAGGGGTGGTGGTGCAGTGGTCCCAGCAGTCAGGCTGTGAACCCTGTGAGGTTCTGGTTATTTCAAAGGGCCTGAGAATCTGAATTACTGCATGAATTTAAATTCAAGCATTGCCATTTGGATTTTATTTTATGGCTGTAACATAAGAGCTTCTGCTTTGACATTATTTGGCTTTAGTAACATAAATTTCCAGTTATATGCAGTTACTGTTGTAATGAATAAAATACAGATTTATTTAAAGGTGTTACTGAATTCATGCTATCTTTTTGCATTATGTATTTATTTTAACCAATGATTATAAATGGTATATGGGCAGCTAACTGGTTCAGTGGATAGAGCACTGGGCTTGGAGTCAAGAAGACTCATCTTCCTAAGTTCAAATCTAGCCTTAGATACTTACTAGTTTTCTAACTCTTAGCATGTCCTGTTTTCCTCAGTTTCTTCATCTGTAAAATGAGCTGGAGAAGATTATGACAACTCACTCCAGTATCTTCGCCAAGAAAATCCCCAAAGGGGTCACAAAAGTCTGAAATGACTGAAAAATGACTCAACAGACAAGCAATATGGCTACTGTTGTGAGAGATCAATGAAATGTTTTAAGGTTAAAAAAGTGGTGATGGTTGGCATAGGTGCTTGTGCTTTGAAAAAGTGGGGAAGCATTGGTTGGGGGAGAACACTCGATTTGGAGTCAGAGGTCTTAGGTTCTGTCATCAGTATGACCTTGGGCCATTAGACCTCATGATGCATTCATCTCTGCAAGCTATTGTCCTACATCTCTCCTCCTCTCTACAACTGATGCCTTCATATCCTTTCTCCACCTCACCCTTCACTCTCTACAGTCTAGCTTCTGATCTTATCATTCAACTGAAACTACTCTCTCCAAAGTTACCTAGAATCTCCTAATTACCAAATAACCTTCTTTTCCCCAATCCTTCCTTTGCTGGCTCTTCAATCCAGATCACAGCGATAACTTTGGGTGTCCTCCAAGGTTCAGTCCCGGGCCCTGTTCTTTTCTCCCTATATACTATTTTGTCTGGTAATTTCATCAACTCCCATAGATTCAATTATTATCTCTATGAAAATGGTTCTAAGAGCTGTTTATCCACCCATACTCTCTCTCTTGACCTCCAATCTTAGATCTCCAACTGCCTATGGACCCCTGCTCAGAATAATATTTTTATGTTTTGAAAAGCCACAATTGAAGGAAATACTGAATTACAAATAGAGACTGCAATAAAGATGTGTTTTTTTCTCATACAAATTCACAAGTCCCCTGAAATCTATCTAAGAACCTTTTAGGGATGGGCATAGGGAGGTACATGGATTCTAAATCAAAAGCTCCTGATTTAGTTTAACCTCTTTATTTTAAAGATGAAAAACCTAAGACCTATCTTTTGATTGCTTAAAGATCCAAGTGAACTGTAGCTTTGGAAAACAGATCTACTAACTGTGCTGGTTGTTCTGATTTGTGAGTAACTAACAGAATTCTACAGATGTTGAATAATCATCTTCAGCAGTCTGTTGCTTTTCTAATGAGACTCCTCCATCGCCTCCTTGGGATCCCTTCCCTGAGCACCTGTCTCCTCATTCATCACCCAGAAGGGAGTTCTCAGCTGAATCTCCTCTCGAAGCATTTCCACACAAAATATCAGAGTATGAAGGTATTGCAGCGATCATTTAGTCCACTCTGAACCTGGACAGGACTTCTCTCTACAATGAATCCTGAAAGTAGTCATGTAGGTTTGGCTTGAAATCCTTCAGTGAAAGGGAACTTACTACTTCTCCAAGCAACACATTTCTGTCTCTTAGTTGGTCACCCCAGGATCCCTGGTGGAATAGATATGCCCTCCCCCTACTTCTTTCCTCCTCACTTTGAGTGTTACCTGTCCTAAAGCACTGTCCTTCTTCCCCTCTACTTGACCAGACTAGTCCTTTATTTAAAACCTAGATCAAATCTCTCTTTTATGAAACTGCCTTAGCTCACTCCAGCCCATGGTGGGGTCTCTCTCTTCTTCCTCTGAACTGCTGTTCATTTTCTATATGACTTATTTGTAAATTAACCACACATATGTCACGTGACGTAGCCCCGAAGCTATTTCACAGTGAGCTTAACAATCGTTTCATTTACTTGAAATGGTCTAACTTTGACTTACTGCTGACTTCTCCATTTGTATGTCAAACTCCCACTCTACTCAGTGGCCTGAACTCATGCATATGTTTTTATCCATCGTTGGTGACAGTCCGTTTTCCAGAACAAAATCTGGCTGATGTTCAAAGGATGATGGTTATTGATCCCTGTTGGAAGCAAACAGATGTGACAGTAGGGTCTGTCTTTCAAGTCCAAATGGGAGATAATTGAATGCAGCGCAGTAGTTGTAAGACCTCTGCTGTCTTGTTACACAGCCCCTCATCAAGAAAACCTTGTTTTCATCCTTCAACATGCCAATTTCTATCCAATCTTGATTGCAAAAGGATGACACTCTGACAAGTCAAGCAAAGAACATTTTACATCTATTATCTGAGTACTTCTTTTGTGAATAAGGTGAAAATTAAATAGTTACAGATGGGAGAACATGCCTCCAGTCATTGACAGCCTGTGCTTCAGACAAAGATGAGGGAGACAATTGCTAGATTAGGCAGGGTGATCTCTCCTTCCTCGGAGAATTCTTGGCATCCTCTTTCTTTAGAAATTAAAGATCACATCTTCCTTGCAAATTTGCAAACAATAACAAAAGATAGAGAGAGTCATTGTTGGAAGGAAGGGATGATAGGTTCCTTGGTACATAGTTGGAGGACCTGTGTATAAATTAGTGCAATCATTTTGGAAAGCAATTTGGAATCATGGGAATAAAGTGATAAAAATGTCCTTAACATTTAACCCAGAGATTCCACTACCAGGCTTATACTCCAAAAAGACCACTGATAAGAAAAAAAGTCCCCATATATATCAAAATATTTACAGTAGCACTTTTTTTGATCATAAAGCATCTGAAATGAGGTAGATGCCCATTGAATGGGGAATGGCTAAACAAATTGTGGCATATGAATGTAACTGGATATTACTGTGTTGTAAGAAATGGCAAATATGAATGCAGAGAAATGTGGAAATTGATTTGACTTGAATTGATAGTGAAGTAAATAGAGTCAAGAAAATAACATATATACTGACTACAACAATGGAAAGAATAAGAAACACACACACACACACACATACACATACACACACACATACACAAAACCAAAGTGAATGTTGCATAATTATAAAGAAAATCATGGCTTTAAAGAAGAGGCATAAGAAGATATTCTCATCCCATCCCTTTGCAGAGATGCAAAGTCCACAAGTAATATACCAATCAGTTAAATTAAGTTAAATTTGTCTTTGTTTTTAAAAAATACAACTTGTTATATGGGATAGCTCTCTCAGGAGGGATAGTGGTGATGTAAAAAAAAAAAAAACAGGAATTCAATAGAAATTTATTTTTTTAAAAGAGAATAATGGTACTGCCATGCCATCTGGCAGAAATGATATTGCTGTGAATAAATGTGACTTAAGTTAGATCTGCATAGCGAAACCCTATTTTGGTAACAGTAAACTACTTTGACCCAGTCCCCTAATGTCCTCAATTGCATAGATGCCAAGCTAGTTGTGTCCTCCCACGTTGATCAATGGAGGACTGGAAATTGAATGGATATACAAGACCTACAATTTTAATACATTAAGTCTCAGTTTCTTCACCCATAAATGTAGGGTGGAGGATGCTAACTAGGGTTCCTTTCAGGTTTTATGATTATTTTTAAAAATGGAATCTCTTTTCGCAAGAGGGAAAAATCTGAGTAAAGTAAAATTTTATCATGTAAAACTATTGACTAGTTTAATAGTTTATAATATATAATATAGATTTTGCTATGTACATTACGTATGCATAAGTAATTATACTTAATGACTCTACCTGTGCATTTATCAATTCTAGCTACAGTTGGATTTGGAGTTCTAACCTAGGTTTTCCAACCTTGAAACCAATTTCTACTTCCTATTGTATTTCATGATGTAGAAGAATAGACTATAAGGAGAAATCATTTGTTTCCTTTGTTATACTTTAATACAGTATCCATGAATTTCTTTCTTTATCTGTGAAATGATGAATTTTATCATTTCCCACTGACTTCATTGAGATATGGTGACAAATTAATATATTAGCTCATGTGATCCTCAACCCTGTCAGAGAGATAAACTATTATTAACATATTTTTAAAGATGAGGAAACTAAGGCTGTGAGATGTTTGGTGACTTCCATTTCAAAATTATTATCAGCTCTGTCAGGACTTGACTCCAGTTTCTGATTTCAAGTCCAATGCATTTTTTCCTATTACAATCTCCCTCCCTAATCAACATTGCTTAAAAAAACAAAAACACAAAAAACTATAGCCCAGGATTAAAAAATGTAAAAAAGCACTAAATATTGTATAGTATTATCATTTAAAAGTCAACAACAAACCCCAGTTGCAAAGTGTAACCTAATCTGCTTCAATATTTCTCCAAGTTATGTTCTTCCTCTCCATTACGTGATCCCCATTAAAGTTCAGGCCCTCATTCTATTTCACCTGTACTACTGAAATGACCTTCTAACTCGTCCCCTGCTCCTAGTCTCTCCCCTTTCCAACCAACAACAGGTGGCAAGATAATCTTTCTCAGCTACATCTGATCATATCAAGCGTCAAAAACTGTCACTAGTTCCCTATTGCATCCAGGATAAAACACCAACTAGGTGTTGCAGGCCCTCTGCAATCTGGCTGCCTTTTCAATATTATTCTCATTACTCCCCTTCACAGACTCTCTATTCTGAATAAATTGCCCTACTAGTTGCTTCCTGAGTTTGACATTTCGTCTCCAGCCTCTGGGCATTTGCACACACTGCATTCCTTCCTCACCTCTGACTCCAAATCCTTATTTTTCAAGATTCAGCTTCAGGCACTACCTTGTCTAGGAGGTCTTCTCTCATCACCTCTCCCCACCTCCTCCACCCCTCCAGCTGCTAGATCTCTCTTCCTCTCAGATTTAATTTGTATTCATTTATTATTATCTATATCATATCTCTTCAGCAGAAGGTAAGCAGCTTGAGGAGAGACTGTTTTCTTTTTGTCTTTGTATGCACAGAATTTAACAGGAAAACTTGAATAGTGGGAACTTGATAGATGTTTGTGAAATTGAACCCAAGTCAAGAATCAGGCAGCCAACTCTTTCATCTGTCCTTACAGAGAACAGTGAATGCATGCACAAACTAAAATATATTGTGGAATAAATACTTCATCCATTATTCAATGTCTTTCTAAAATTTCCTAATCTGTAAAAAAATCTCCTATCTCTGCTCAGACAGTTCCTATGATCTAATTTGTATTAATATCTATATTGATATATTACCATGCCCAACAGATTAAAAACTTCTTCCAGTGGGGATCCTGTTGCCAGATCCTTGCATCTTCGCTAATGCTCTGCACACACTAGGTGCTTAATAATTGTGTTGAGCAAAGAAAGACTGAAAATGTTCTGACTCTAATCCTAAGTGGACAAAAACCAGGATGAAAGCAGCCAAAATGAAGGAAAGCTCAGTGTTTGGATTATATATAAGTTGCTTAATTATCACTTAAGTGACAGAGAGTTGACTCTTGCGCTCAAGGATGGCAGAGGTCTCCAGAGAGAGCTACTAAGTGGGTGGCTCTTACAAAGCAGAAGACACGGGGTTGTGCAGTATTTTCATGCTGGGAAATCTTGAAAAACTGTAGAGTTCTGTTGAAAGGTTAATTCTTCTATTTCATTTAGTTGTCTGTCATGTCATTAAAGGGCTAGACCCTATGTCACTGCATACAGACTTAAAAGAAGGTAAAATGACATCTTAGATGTCACAGAGAGAGCACCAAACTTAGAACCAGAGGACCTGGATTGGAAGATTGAGCTTAGCCTAATCACTTTATCCCTAAACCTCAGCTTGCTTGTTTGTACAATATTCATATTACCTGCCACGTAGAGCTGCTGAGTATTGTGATTAAGTACAATATAGCAGGAAGCTGTTGCTAAATTATTTGTGTGGAGATCCCAGGAAGGAAAAGGAAGAAGGAAGGGATTTAAGTGTGGTGGAGAGGCTGGCCAATGTGCACCCCCAATACAGACTGGTGAGCCTACTTGCAAAAATTCATCAGGGAGCACAGCCCATTCTTTCCCTGCTTTGGAGCAGATGGAGATAATCAGTTGTTAGCTTACTGAGTGGTAGGGAATAGCTTTTTAATTGGTAAACTAGAATCAAGTGCATATAAAAACCATGAAAATTAAAACTCCCTTCTCCGATGGAAAAGGATGTTCATAAAAATGCTGGGTTTCTGGGTGTGAGTAGATAGGTCAAAGCATTTATTAAGTAACCACTTGGAGAAACACTAGGGTTACAATAACAGTCCCTACTCTTGGGAAGATTATGTTCAAGGTAGGTGATGTGCAGGTGGAATGCGCTGGAGAATGAACTAGTAAGGAGGCTGGGGCTCCTCCCAATATGGCAGCTTCATTCAGGCACTGATCCAGTAGGCCCCAGGATTGAGTCATCCACAAGGGTTCAAGACAGCTGGGAAATGGAGTAGATTGGTATGGGAATACACCTCATGAGTGACAGTGGCAGAAGGCCTTAACTCCCCACCCTGCTGCCATGTGCCTATGAATTCATGAACTCCCTTCTGTTTCTTCTGTCTTATGTTTCTTCTTTCCTGATCTTCTAAAAATGAGTTTCAGAGATATAGACTCAAGCCTAAAGTGGTTGTTATGAAACATCCAGCCCTGTCTTGTCCCAGCTGGGTAGAGGGGTGTGGATAGGTTGTCCTTCTTGGCCTTGAGAGTTCTTTCTCCCTTCACTGAGTTCCCCATCAAGTTCACTTCTGAATGTAGGCACACCCAAAGGACTATTCACTCCCTTGTTTACAAAATACAGTGTCCCAAATGCCAGATCAACTCATTACTAGGCTGGATCAAAGAAATGGCTTCTCACCAGTCTCAGCTACTGCTGTGACCAACTCCGATTGGTAAAGGGACTTTTGATGGCTTTTATGACCTTTTGAAGCTCGGAAATTCAAAAGTTATTCCATTCTGGGTCTGAGCTCATCCACCTAGGCTTAGGTAAGAATAAATATAATATACAAGAAATAGAGGTAGTCATGCATTCAGCCACGCACAGATGAGGCCAGGTGAGACAAAGTACTAATAATAATACTTATAATTAGTATTTACATAGCCCTGAGGTTTGCTGATCTAGTAGCAGACTGCCTGATACTGCCAAATTGCTACCTTGCCCGCCTCACACCCAGAGGCTCACAGCCTTTTTGGCGCACTCACCACCAGGAACTACTCTTCATCTGTTCCTGCTTTTTGTATTCATATTAAATTATAGATAAGTAGCCATTTAAAATACTTTTCTTCACCTATTAATTGGCCTATAGATATGCTTTGAAATGAGAAAGGAAGGGGTCCCTCTACTGAGATTTTCTGCAAGTAGGTTCACAAAGCCTTTGGATGAATATTGTGCCTATTTTATAGACTGGGGGTCTCATTGGCAAGTCTCTCCATTACACCAAAGGCTGGTTAAAATGAATGGGTGCTAGGGTAGGTGATAGGATCAAGGAAGGCAAGGTTGTCAAACTTTCATATTGAAAACATTTTCCCCTTAGTGGTGAAGCATAGTCCCAAATTTAGCAGGAATGAATGTGTACCTTTCTAGTTCACTCAACTCAATATCCTCAAAGTTATCTGGGGAGCCCAGGAAAAAAGTGAATTGTACTCTTTGCTATCCTCTTAACCTCTTAGTCTGCTCAAGGAATTAAGGTCTTCTGCATGGAACCTTTCCCTGTACTCCCTGCACCCAAGCTGTTCATGCCTTCCCCTCCCCATCAATGTTGCCTTGGATCTACTTTATGTATGTTTCACTATATACATATATATATATCAAAAAGCCCCTTGAGGGCAGGAAGATTCACTTTTGTCTTTGTATCCTCAGAACCCAACACACTACCCAACATAGAGCATTGGTTATCAAATGCTTCCTTGTGAAATACACACTTTGGCTCTTAGTCCATTCAGCTTGGAAAAGCATTTCTTGCACAGGGAAAGGGAAACCATGGTAGTTCGTGATGAGGCCATATTTACAGGCCTGGGAAAGAAGGAAGCAAAAAAAAAAAAAGAGAAAAACTACATTCTGGTAGTGGTAATGAAATCTTATTAGCCCATGTTGGCCATAAATGGGATTTTCATTTGCCAGACAGATTCTTCTGAGGTTAATAAGACTAATTTCTGGAGGCTCAGGAATCCAAAAGATAATAAAATATATATCTTTTAACACAAACAAATGAAAATTATTTATCTGTTGTCTTGCTTCAAGAGCTTTTGTAAAATTCTTCTACCCTGAGTTTAAAGTAACCATTTTATCAGCTCCTTTCTTCCCTCCCTCCCCTCCTCAGATGCCCTGGCCCCACCTCTACAGGACAATCAAAAGGCAGGCTCATTTGAACATTTATTTTTTTATTGTGTTGCATGAAATACCTATGTAATTAATGCAAGCATTGTATCGAGAGCCACATTTCCCCAAATATTCCATGGGGCAGCTCAGTCTCCGCAGAAGCATCAGTGAATACAACCAGTGCCTTTTTATTTTTTTAAACTTTACAATCCTGTTGTTTGCAGTGCTATGCGCTTATGTGATAATAGATGAAGAAACAAAAATAATGCTAAGTATTAATATATCTTCTCAAAACACACACGCACACACATACACAGTTTACAATGGCCCCGCCCCCCAACAGAAACAAGGCAAGCGATGACTTTTGGATGCAATTTCTATAAAATGTAGACTCTGCAATAAAAAGCCAAAGGCACATAAAAATATATTTTAACTTTAAAAATAATTTAGTTACATTAATACTTTGCTTGAGTCATCTTCCCAACATGTATTTGATGGTCCAAAAATCTGAGATATAGAATATATAGGGATATATGAACTGCAAAGAAAAGAAAATCCCAATCCCATAAAGTTGTTCAAATATGAAACCATACAAATAGTTTAACACTGAAGACTTAGCTACAGTGTAGTGCAGCCCAAACAGATATAATTCTTAGAAAACTGTCTATACTGAGAAAAAGATTTAGATGTTAAATAAGAGGGAGAGAATTAATGGTTCCTTCTTCCCTCCCTATGCTGCTTCTCTGATAACACTTGGAAAACATCAGAGTACTGCAAAGTTCCTTATGATGATGGAGGCAGGCAGTCTTCCCAAGTGCCATCCCCAACCAGATTCCCTGCGTATTGACTAGCAAACTCTTGATCTGCTCAACAAGGATACCTACAGAAAACTGGTTCTCACCCATTTCCTCTGTTTTGCAAGTAGAGCTCTGAGCATATCAAACAGTAAACAACATAACAGGTAAAAAAATATTTTCTAGGAACACATTTTTAGAAAACCTGTTGCATAACTCCAAATACAGCTAGTGAAGCTCTCTGTACATTTCCTTCAACTGGGGTTGGTTTTGGCTTGTCAGTACCATCGACAATGTGCCTGTGGTTCTATAACTTATTTTTATCCATGACATTAAGAACCTCATCTAAAAGTGAGGGTCCAAGGTCCAGCTGCAAGGAGAGCAGAGAGCCTGTGAGCTCAGAAAGGGATTCTTCTGAGTTTGTCTTCTTGATGAGTTCACATGGAACAGAACTGTCAAACATATCCTCTGTTTGCCAGTCACTGTACTGTTCAGAGAGACTGGATGAGTGGCTGTCTCTTCCATTGCTATAGTGCGATGCAGTACCATTGCCTTTCCATGGGGCATCCTCAGAATGCCCAGTTCCATTCTCCAAATGGTTGGTTTTCTCCTGAATTTTTTCTTCTATGACTGGCTCACAACTAAGCCTTGGGAGCTTTGAGGGCCCAAAGGAATCCTGTTTGGTATTAAATGTCACAGGGGATAATAAGGGCAACATGAGAGCTTGGGAACCACCAATAGCAGGAAGCGAGATGGCATTTTTGAGCACCGGAGAAGGGGTCTCTGAAAACATGGAGTCAGAGGTGCTGTTTGCCCTTAGGAACTCACTATGCCCAGGGAGTTGACCAACCCTCATTTTCTCCTGGTTCCCAGGTAACAGTTCATAATTCCCTTGAAGAAATGAAATGTCCCCAAACACATCATGCTGTCCCTCTTTTCCAATGTGAATTGTGTGTCGAAAATCCCCTAGAGGAGGACTGATCATATCTGGAGACAAAATGTCCCTCAGTTTAAATTTCTTTCCCTTCTTGTTGTTGGCAGCTTTCAGGTAAATTGGTGTCTTGGCCGGCATCTTTGAATTGGAAACTGTCTGTTTTGCAAGGTAAGAAAAAAAGCCACTTTCTTTGCAGAATGAATGGGCACTTTTCCAAAAAGACCTTCAATGTGGACTCTATCACATCATTTTCCCAATGACTCAGACAACAGATAAGGCCTCTGACATGAGAGTAGTCCACAAAGGGAACTTTCCTGAGGTTCTAGATGGGCGGTTCCAGCTGCCAGGTCAATCAGTCACAACGTGTGGTCAAGACGATTCTGGGAGATGAGGAAACCTGTGTAGAAAACCAAAGCAGGTATCATTAACTGACTTATGATGCTTCACTCAGCCTTGTGCTATGTTGTTTTGTTAAATCTCCAGTAATCAGAACTTGGGCCTTCCCTTAGCCCACCCTTAAAATCTCTATGGTGTTCCATCTACTCTCAGCTGAACTTTCCCCTTAGTGCCATCTCCTCCAAATAGAATATGACTTTCTTGGGGGTAGGGAATGTTTGTTCTTCTTTCTATTTGTAACTAAAGCAAGAAAGAGTGGGTTACCTTCCAGTTCCCTTAAGTCAATAGCCTCAAACAGACTTAGGATCTCAGCAAATAGTGGATTATGCTCTTTGCTACCCTCTTAATCTAAGCAAAGCATTTCATAAATGCTTTTTCATTCATTCAGTAAACACAATTTCCTGGGCAAAACCCAAGATTCTGGTCCTTTTCTTTGGTTGGTCAATAACTTCCTCCAGAAATCTCAGTGGCTGGTTTTAAAATTTCTTAGATGTCTGGGACAACTAGGTTGTCCAATAGATAGAACACAGGCCCTGAGTCAAGAGGGCCTGAGTTCAAATCTGGCCTCAGACACTATTTAGCTGTGTGACCCTGGGCAAGTCACTTAATCCCCATTGCCTCAAAAAAAAAAGAGATAAAACTTCTAGATGTGAAAGTTAATGAGCTTTGAGTTGGGGGAGAAAAGAATAACCAAAAAATACCATGCTGTATCCTAGATATACTGTGTCTGGTGTCTGCCCTATATGGAAAATGAATGTGTAAGAGCTACTAAAGACATTTAGTGAGTAGTCTAAAAAAAAAAGTTTTTCAGGACTCGGAGTCTGAATGAGATGCAGGCAGTCAGAAAGAATCAGTTATTGATGGAATAAATATTTCTTCCATCTCCAAGCAAAACAGGAGATAGGGACTATGCCTGTGAATCCAGGTGGTATAAGGAGCTCCCAGATGAGGAAGGTCCCTCTCATAATACTTAGAGCCTTTCAAAAAATGATTAGTTCATTTATTTTTAACATTCATTTTTAAAAATTTGAATTCTAAATTTTTTCCCTCCCTCTCATCCCTATTGAAAAGATAAGCAACAGAATAATTATACACATGAAGTCATGCTAAACATATTTCCATCTTAGCCATATTCTGCTTATAGTCATAAAGAATTATACTAAAACACTGAGAGGTTAGGGATCTGCCTAAGGTCTAGTTTTATTTCACATTACTCCCTTTTATGCATTCTACGCTTTAACCAAATGGACTAGAATTTGTTCCCCAATTTTGTCCCGTTGTATATTTATATAGCCAGGACACCATTTCCACCTCTCTGCCTGTTAAAATAGGAGAGACACTTTGCAGATCTTAAAGCATCATGCAGATGTTAGCTGTCTTCTTTTTCTTCATCATCATCATATCATCATCATCATCATCATCATCATCATCATCACTACTGAAATCCTTCTGAAGTCCCACTTTAGGTCTTTTCTCATATGATCTTCCCTAGTCCCTCCCCTCCATACCTCAAGAACTGGATCAAACAAATTTATTTCTTAAGAAATTCTCCACCCCTATCCCAATATCCCATTACTTGTAAAGTCTTTTTCCATAAAGTCATCCCCTCTATACAACAAAAATTAGATCAAACAAATGTACTCCTTGAGAAATTTCTCCACCCCCAATATCCCATCATTTGCAAAGTCTTATCAACTTTACAACACAACTGGTCCCTTCTCTGCTCCCCCTATCTCTACCCTTAGTTCAGCCCCTCATGATTTCTCACCTAGACTATGGCAATAGTCTATTTGGGGCCCTTGTCTACAATCTTTACCCTTGCCAAACTATCTTTCCCATGGCTGCCAAATGTAAAGTAGAAGTATGCAATACCCCCTTCTCAAAAAACAAAAACAAAAACAAAAAACCAAACTTCAAATGACTCCCTATTGTCTAGGATAAAACACAGAATCCTTGACCTAGCACTAGGTCAACTGGACATTATTAAGGTCCTCCAAGATCTCATGCTACCCATATACGTCACCACTCTTATTCCATAGTAATTTGAGTGGAAAACATATTGTATTTGAAGTCAGCAAATGCTAGGTTCAAATCCCAGTTCTTTCATTTCTTACCTGTGTGTCTTTGGGCAAGTTGTAGAATTTTTCAGGGCCTCAGTTTCTTTATTAGTAAATAAATAACTTCTAAGTTCCATTTCTAGCTAAAAACCTAAAATCCTTCTTTTCCAGGCAAATTATCTTGCTAACTAGCCCCTGTACATGACATTCCACTTTCTTCACTTTGCATGAGTGATACCCAATCCCTGGAATGTATTCCACCAGAAGACCTAGCTTCCTTCCAGGAAGCTCAGATGCCCTAACAGAAGGCCTTTCTTGTTCTCCATGTTTATTCATTCTCATCCAATTTTCAGCATTCTCTCTCTAAAAATTACTTGGCATTCATTTGCTTACGTAAATTTTGTATCTGTTGGAAAAACACAATCTCATTGAGGGAATGTTTCCGTTTGCTTTTGCATGCTCTGTGCACATAGTAGGTGTTTGATGAATGTGTGTTTTATGAAGATGATACTTTGCTACTTCAAGATTACCTTGTCAGATTGAAGTCAGGAAAAAGCCTAAAGTTCATCTTCTTCTTTTGGAGTACCATAAACGGTTTTAAGGACCATTATCAAATTTTAGCAATATTCTTTTAAGAGGCAGGATGAAGGCCCAGATTCAAGTCTTGCCTCTGATACATACTAGTTATGTGACCCAGGACAAGTTTCTTAATCCCTCAGAGCCCCAGGCAACTCTCTATAACTTTACATTACAGAGGAGAATGGGGCCCATCTACGTTGGTTGAGTTTCTTCCTTGCTATTACTCTGTACCAATGAATTCACAAATCTAGGTAAAAAAGAAAAACATTTGCAATCAAGCAAAATAAAGTGTGTTGTCATACTTCTGGCTACATTAATCATGAAATTCTTTACTCTTTTTACTTTGGACCTGTGGAGCAGAAACATATTTAAATCCCACCTCCAGCTCTGGAAACAATGTCATAAAAAAAACTCTCTGGTCTTTTCTAACTGCCACATAAGTAAATCTTCAGAAAAGACCCTCTCTGTACTCCTCACTCTATAAGGCAGAGCTTCTCTGGGTGGTATTTCTGTTTCTGCCATTAAATATAAAGCTGTTAACATGATTAGTGACTGAAGTTCAGACAACAGCAACTGTGAGCCAATCTCTATAAAAGGTTGTGGGAGATCCCTGATTAACATCTCCCCAGGGAGGTGAAGTCTCTTGTACGGCATCCATAGAAAAGAGACCGTGCAGTGTGTTCTCCTCATCTCAGAAGCTTTACAAGGCCCATCTGTGGTTGACTTGTGGAGTGTGGGTTATATGGGGACAGAGAGTGATGCCAAACCAAGTTTACAAGCAAATCCAAAAGCAGAGGAAGATGTAGCAGCACCAATCTTGTGGTACAGCATTGTTTAATAATTCTATGAACTGAATCACATGCAGAAGGATTCTCAAGGGAGCCATCATGAGAAGGCCTGATCTTTGGCAGTGCACTGATGGATGATGGATGAAGATGGAGAAAATGAAGAAGCCCAGAAAAAAGGGAAAAGGCCAAAGAAAGGATAGAAACCCTTAGGGCACAGTGCCTTACACACAACAGGGCCTTACTTTTGGTTGAGCTGTCTTTTTATAGGTCTAATGACTAAGCTAACTTGACCCTGAAACCTGAGAAGAAAAAATAATGAGGGAGAATTTAGTTAGCATTTATTAAATTCTTACTATGGGCCAGGTCCTGTGCTAAATCCTTTACAAATGATTATATTTGATTCTAACAATGTTGCGAGGTAGGGCTGTTACTATATTACTATCCCAGTGGACAGATGGCTACATGGATAGATGAATGGAATCAGTGGGCTAAAGAAGGAATACACATTTAAACGATGTGTTCTCTGTGCCAGACACTGTGTTAAGTTCATTGTAACCATTATCTCAATCGATCAATCTTCACAACAACCCTGAGAGACACGGGCTATTATCATTCCCATTTAACAGCTGAGGAAAGAGTTGCTATATATTAAATGTGTGTGCTATTATTAATATCATCATTATTTTGTGTATCATAGACCCTTTGGCAGTCTGGTGAAGACTATAGACCCCTTCTCTGAATAATGTTTTTAAACACATAAAATACAGAGGATTACAAAGAAAACCAACTGAGAAATAACAACAACAGGTACACAGGTTAAGTGATTTGCCCAGGGTCATACAGCTAGTAAGCATCTGAGGCTGATTTGAATTCAGGTCCTCCTGACTCCAAGTCCAGCACTCTATCTACTACCTAGCTGCCCATATTAAGAAAGAGCACAAACTCTGCAGTCACTAGACTTGGGTTCAAATCCTATTTCTAATGCTTAACCTCTCCTTAAGACCCAGTTTTTTTCATCTATAATCGAAGGGAATTGGAAGAGACCTGAGACTCTTACCCAGAGACCCATGGTCCCCATAAGGTCTGTCAATAACTTTCAGGAGGTCTATGAACTCCAATGGGAAAAAAAATGACATCTTTATTTTCACTAAATTCCCAACTGAAATTTATCATTTCCCCTAATTATGAATATAAGCAACAAATCACATAAGTAGTGATGTGATAATGTCACCAAATGTGCCTTTGTCTCCAATAGAAATCAGATATTTTCATATCACATTAAAGTTGTTGCAACTCTCTTGAAATATTGTTTAAACTCATCACTCCTTCAAAATGACTATAACTATTCAACCCATTGCTAGCTCATGTGTGGGATTGCACTCTTTCTGTTTCCAGATAGCATTTCAATATACTTGGTTTTCTTTGGAATCCTCTGTATTTTATGTGTTTAAAAACATTATTCTAAGAAGGGGTCTATAGTCTTCACCAGACTGCCAAAGGGTCTATGATACATAAAATAATGATGATATTAATAACAGCACACACATTCAATATATATAATATATATGACATATAATATATAGATACATAATATATTATATGTGTAACATATATGTGTGTATATATGTACACACACACATATATATATATACACACACATACACATATAAAGCATTTAGCATAGAGAAGAGGATAAGGATGAGATGGGATAATAGATGAGTCCTAGGAAGAGAGCATTTGAATGCTTGGAAAAGAATAGAAAAAAATTATTTTTGTTTTCATGCTGCCAAGGGCTTGGCTCTTTGGGAATATGTTCTCTTAAGGCCAAAATACGAAATATCTAGGACAGAAGTGCACTTTCTATAGTCTCAACCTTCCTCCCATTTGCGGATAGGGATGGGACCTGTGATTTCATTCATAAACTCCCTGTACCTAAGAAGGTCAACACTTTCTCAGAAACTAGAGTTTCCCAGACCTCGGAGAGATTAAGAGGTTTATTCAGGATGTTGCAGGGAGAGGCATGAGTCCAGGGGTTTCTGACCTCCTATGCCAGATGTCTGATTCCATTTGTGATATAAACTAAATAGTACTTGGTTACTTTGGGGAGCTCTATAGCCTTATTTGTTTAGATACTTCTCATAACCACTGATGGTCAGCTCACCAAATAAAACAAACAAACAAAAAAATTTCCCTTTGGATGCCTAGCCCATATAGAGCAAGAAGAAACTTTCATTTAGTAAATGTCATGAGCATTTACTATGGCCCATTCACAAATCTTAGCTCTAAAGTTGAAAGTCTTTTGTTACAATCCTGTAAAATTTACAGATGAGGAAACTGAGGCCCAGAAAGGTACTTGCTTAAGGTCACATAGGTAGGAAGTAAGTTTAATGAACTCTGTTGGGAATACAAAGATACAAGAAGACAAGGTCATTTGTCCTCAAGGAGATTCTATTTTAAACAGAGGAGATAAGATAGGCATTCAAATATCTCTATATAGCCATATATATTTCATGACCATATTTTATGACTTGCAAATCAGAGCTTAAGGCCTGTCAATGCTGTACCAATCATGTGTACTGCACCCAACCCATACATAAACATGATGAACATGCTCTAGATGAACAGGATAAGGCAAGAATGAGATTCTTCATCTGTTGTGTCACCCAAACTTTTGTGACATTTTTGTTATAATGTCCACTGATTTGATTCATTCAAATGAGATATTTGCAAAATGATTTGCCAGCTTGAAAGCACTATGCAAATGTCAATTATACATTCAGTTGTTATTTGGCAAAATACTAGTATTTGAGACATTTCAATGGTTTCCAAGGAAAACACGATCATCTATATGCATGAACTTTAGATGGTGGGTAACAGAGCCAAAGAAGATTTTTGCTTCACCTAGCAGAAGTATGAAGACTGGATTGAAGTGAGAAGCCAAGAGCAGGAAGACCTATTGTTAGACTACTACAGCAGGAAGGCCTGATATTGGGGTGGTGGCAGTAGAAAGATCTAGGAGGGTCATACATAAGCACTATCGCAAAGGGAGAATTGATCAAATACAATCATGCAGTGGGGATACTAGAGGTGAGGTCTGAGTAAAGATCAAGGTTTTGTATAGAGGACTGGGTAAATGGTCAAGTTGGAGTAGGGATAGAACCACACTGCAGAATAGCAGCATTGAAAGGGACCTCAGAGGCCAACCTGCTCCAAAACAGGAATGTCTCCAATAACAACCCTGACAAGTGCTCACTACACCCCCACTTTAGAAACCCCAGTCATAGGGATCCTTCAAACTTCAGATGTAGCTTATTCTGCTTCTGGATAGCCCTACTTAGGAGGAAGCTCCTTACAAGGATCTCAAATCCAAACCCATGGATTCCTTCTCAAAATAATGTTTTTTTAAATAATTGAAGAAAATTCTAAATTTAAATTAGAGGTTAATGAAAATAAAGATGATTTCTTCCTATCCCCACCCATCTGAATTCAAAAATTCTCTGAATTTCAGACCCTGGATTAAGAACCCTTATTACAAAGTAGAAGGAGGAAGAGAAGAAAAATAAAAAGAAGTAGGAGGAGGACAAATGCTGGAGGGGTTTTGGAAAAACCAGTACTTTAATGTACTGTTGTTGAATCTGTGAACTGATCTATCCATTCTGGAAAACAATTTGGAACTATGCCCCCCAAAGCTATCAAACTATACATACACTTTGGTCCAATGGTACTACTACTAGGTCTATACTCCATAAAAATCAAAGAAAAAGGGAAAGTACCAATTACAGACATATTTATAGCAGCTCTTTTGGTGGTGGTCAAGAATTAGAAAATGAAAGGATGCCCATCATCTGGGGGATAACCAAACAACTTAGGGTAAATGAATGTGATGAAATACTATTGTGCTGTGAGAAATGATGAAAGGCATGATTTCAAAGAAGCCTGAGAAGACTTGTATGAGCTGATGCACAGTGAAATGAGAACCAGGAGTACAATTTATACAATGATGATGTTGTAAAGACAAATACCTTCGAAAGACTAAGGAAATCTGATCAGTGTAATGAGAAACCCCAATTCCAGGGCAATAACAATGACATAAACTATCTACCTCTACGTAGAGAGGGGATGGACTCAAGAGCGCATCAAGACTGAGACATTTGCTTTTTGGACATGACCCAAGTAGCTATTTGTTTTACTTGCCTACCTGGGTTTGAAATAGTTTTGTTTTTTCTTGCTCTTTCAGTGCTGGGGGAAAGAGGTAAGAGGAAAAGAAAGCAGAATTTCTTTGATTTAAAAAAATATCATAATGATGAATTTTTTTAAAACCCCTAAAGCCAAGAAAAAGAACATGTCTAATCATTTTCCCACATGTTGTTGTTCCATCATTTCAGTTATGTCTGACTCTCCATGACCTCAGTTGGGTTGTTTTTGGCAAAGGTACTGGAGTGTTTTGCCATTTCCTTCTCCAGCTTATTTTCCAGATGAGGAAACTGAAGCAAACAAGGTTGAGTGACTTGCCCAGGGTCACATAGTTAGTAAGTGTCAAAGTCTGGATTTGAACTCAGATCTTCCTGACTCCAGGTCTTGGCACTCTACCCACTGTGCCACCTAGATGTCCACATAACAGGCCTTCAAACACTTCAGCTGATTCTCAAATGGCATATTCTCTCATTCTTCCACCATTCTGGTTACCTTCTTTTGGGCTTGCTCTGTTCTGTCAGTACCTTTCCTAAAACGTGGCTCCCAGAATTGTCAGCAATAACTGCAGACTTAATCGGGGTCCTAACTAGGAAAGAACGATAAATAGAAGGACAGGGTCTCCATTATCTCTCTCACTCTTGAACATCATAACTCTACTATTAGAAGGATTATATTAGGTGCTTTTTCTTTTTGACATAAAATAACAACAAAAATACCCAGTAGTGCAAGATGAAAGACAGAATCTTTGGACATTCCACCAGAGACCTCCTATCACATTGCCGTTGATACACTAAAGACTGTTCTTTGGAGGAAATCATTTTACCAACTGCTTCTCCCATTGCATCCATATACATAGCATGAGTGGCTGTCAAATGCTTTGCTGAAATCCAAGTCTATTACATTCCATTGATTAGACAGTTTAGAAGTAATTGTCAAAAAAAATAAAGTTTAGTATAGCATGATCTGTTCCTGATAAAGTTATGTTGGCTCTCAGTAAAAGTTGATTCTCTTTCTAAATGCTCACAAACTGTCTTTTAAATGGGGTCAGCTATGTGGGGCTCAGTGGAGAGAGAATTGGGCCTGAAATCAGGACATCATTACTGCTGTTCAGTTGTTTCCAATCCTGTCCAACTTTTCATGACCCTACATAGGGTTTTCCTGACAAAGATAATGGACTGATTTGCCATTTCCTTCTCCAGCTCATTTTACAGATGAGGAAACTGAGGTAAACAGGGTTAAGTGACTTGCTCTGGATCACACAGCTAGTAACTGTCTATGGCTGGATCTGAACTCATGAAGATGAGTCCTTCTGAATCCAGGCTCACAGCTCTATCCAATCAAAAAGACCTGAGTTCAAATCTAGACTTACACGCTGACCAGCTGTGTGACCCTGAACAAGTTTCTTAATTTCTGTTTGCCTCAATTTTCTCAACTGTGAAATGGGGATAATAAAAGTACCTACCTCTCAGGGCTGCTATGAGAATCAAAAAAAATAGTATTTGTAAAGTACCTGGCATATAGTATAGAGATGCTTATTCCTTTCCCCTTTTAAATAAAATATTCTTTCATAATTCAGATCAATTTCACTCTTTGAAGACCCCACTCTTTTTTCTTTTGAAAATAGGGACCAATATCTTATATTCCCTATGATTTTTCTGAATTTGTTGATAACTGCAGCAATCACCCCTGCCAATTCCTTCAGGACTTGAGGGATGGAGAGTTTGATCCCAGGGACTTGAACTTAGCTGATCAGAAAGAGAAGCCTGATACTTTCCCTATCAGTTCCCCCCTTATCTTCTGTTTTGGTTCTCAGGACTGGATGAAGGTTCAGAAATCAAACCCAATCCTGTCATTTTACAGATAAAGAGACAAAACCCTGGAGAAGTTAGATGCCTGGGCCAAGATTATTCAGCTAATGAACGAGAGATGTGACTGCAATGCAGATCTGATTCCAGGAACATTTCTCTTCCTACTACATAATACTGCCTTGGTTAACCATTTCCCCCCTCCTCTTTCCTAATCCAGAGATCATTTCCCTTGAACTTTTATCCTGTCTCCAATAGAGAAAAACATGCAAAATAGGAGCTGAGAAGTTTTGCCTTCTGTCCTCTATTATCATTAACTCATCTACTTTGAACAAAAGCTCTGCCCCCATTGTTGGTCTTTCTCTTGAAAGGAAGATCAACTATCTCTATTCCTCCGTCTACACAATATATGTGTATGTATATGTGTGCATGTATTTATATGTATATATGTGTTATGCAGACGTGTGGTTACGTACATGCCATTTTTGTCATACTTAGCACGAAAAGATCATCCAAGATGGTGATTGACAGGTATGCTAAACAGAGAACAATTCTGTGTCTGGGTGTTAGGGATAAGGGCAGTAATTTTTCTTCAAAGGTTCTAAAGTCAAGGTCAACAGCCCACATAATTTCACCTAGAAAAATACCTGCTGTTCTTTCTGGTCCCAGATTCATTTGCATGGTAGGAAGGAGCATTAAGGTGGCAGGAGGGACACCTCACTGGCCCCATATAGTCTTTGCAGCTTTGTTGGACATTGTCCCTTAAAAGAAAACTGATAATCAGATTTGACATGAATGAAGGAATTTTCTAATTCTAATGTGATTGACTGGGCCCCAAAAATTTGTGTGTATGTGCCCGATAAAAGGCAAGAAAACCTTACTCAGACCCTATCTGCTGGCTCATGCTAGCCATCTGGAGGTGTGCAGTCATGCAGCCATATCGGCCATATGTCACATAGAGCAAAAGAATTTTAGCCCTCCCTTGAAAGGGTGAGGTTTACTAATCACTGGATCCCTGCACATGATAGGAGAGAGAGAGAGCAGCTAATGACCCACAGAGACCCTTCAAGCTAAAGATTAGCAGCTGACAGAGAGCAGCTCATAGAAACTGGCAGAGAGATAACAACACAGAAAAGAGAGCAATAAATACCCAACAGAGGACAGTGTTAGAATTGTGAACTGTCCCAGCCCCATCCTAACTGTGCCCTGGCCACATATATGTATTCCTTACACATACATCTCTACATACATGACACACACACACAAATACACCCTTCATACAAACATTTTCCCAACTGATAATGCAGTAAGTTTTGGAAGAATGTACCCCTGTAGGCATAAAGGAATTTTTTGTCATTTGCCATACTGTGCTGTGTAAGTCCATATCTTTTACTCTGAGCTAACACATCTTCCCTTTGGCTTAGTAAAGTATAAACATTGATGGGGACTCATGAGGATGGTTCTGAATAGATGTTGAACCACAAAGTGCCTCTAATCTGGGGCAGCTTTTTGGAGTTCTATGGATTGAGTGGGAGGAGGAATGGGATGATAAATTAATGAGCTCTTATGATTAGAATGTATTCTTTTTTAAATATTTTATTTTCAGTTCCAAATTTTCTCTCTCCTCTCCTTTCTCCTCTATCCATTGAGAAGGAAAGAAATACAATACTCATTGCACCTACAAAACATACCATTAAAATGTTTATAGTAAAAGACACTAAGTTTGGATTTGGACATTTTATGTTTGAAATGCAGGTGTTATATAGGTAGAAGGCAATGGAGATCTGGAGGTTGGGAGGGAGAAAAAGTTTAGTGATATAGACCTAGGATATATAGACATTATGTAGTCATAAGATTGCCAAAGGATAGTTAGAATTTTGGAGGACAGTTCCCTGGAACAGCAGGTGAAAGATCAATTAATAAGACAGAAGAGCCAGGTAAAAGCTGAAAATATTGTTAGGCTCAAGGGAGCTGGGCCCAAAGTAATAGGTAGGATTCAAATCAGCAAAAATGGAACAGATGGAATCCCAGAATGAGTGCAGTGTGGGGAGGAGAGGGAACAGTACAGTACTGAATTAGTGCTTCTGTTCTACTTTGTCAAACTAGTTTGGCTAGAACCTGGGGTTTGTCAATAGCATCATGGGAACTGTAGGTTGTCGAGAACCTGAAAGGACAAGCTTAGGAATCCAGATTCAATTCACTGAACGTGGGGAGGATTTTTAGAACTTAGGGATGAAATGCAGAATCATGGAATTTACATCATTGGAAAAGCGTTAAGGAGATCTTGTCATACATAAGAAAATATTCCACCCCCAGTCAGAGACAATTTGTTATTCCCAAAGCACAAAAAGAAATCAGAGAAAAAGCATTTTGAGGGTATTCTATGGAAGCTTATAGGTAGGCAGGTGCAGTAGATAGAGTGCTGGACTTGAAGTCAGGATGACTTATTTTCACGAGCTCAAATTAAGCCTCAGACACTTACTGTGTGACCCTGGGCAAGTCACTTAACCCTGTTTGTCTCAGTTTTCTCATCTGTAAAATAAGTTCGAAAAGGAAATCTTGAACTCCTGTAGTATCTTTGCCAAGAAAACCCCAAATGGAATTTCTTCATTCCTTTGACATTCCTGACTTTTTGTTCTTCCAAATGAATTTTATTATCTTTTCTAATTTAATAAAATAATTTTTGGATCATGTACTATCATCTTTTTTATTATACTCTATTATGAAAATGCTTACTTTATCCCGCAAATTAAATATAAAATAAATTTTTAAAAAATATCTTCATTCCCAACAATAATAGTATTTATATAGTGCTTTGCATCTTATCTCATGATAATCTAGTGAGATGGGGTAATGGAAAAGGGGATATAGCCCCTCCTATGTGCCAGAACTGTGCTAAGTGCTTCAGAAATAGTATCTTATTTGATAGATGCCATTTACTATCCCCATTTTACAGATAAGAAAACCGAGGCTGGCAGAGATTAAGCCACTTGCCCAAGGTCACTAGTGTCCAGTGCTAGTGTCAGAGGTAGGTCTTCCTGACTCAAAGTCTAATGCTCCATCCACTCAACCATGGGTTGCCTAGACCAACCACCCCTCCCGCTTTCCAATCCCATTGCTCCTACACTAATTTACATTCTTTCTTGTTCCCTCTTATAATATTCCAATAATCAAACTTGTTGTACTGCCATATTGTAAAAAATAAATTATTCAACAGTATTAGCATGGTTCAATGTAAAGACCCCTGGCCCTGAAGTCAGAGGACCTGGATTCATTTCCTATGTGACCTTGAGAGAGTCATAAGCTTTCTTGGGCTTCAGTTTCCTCATCTGTAAAACAATAGACTTGGAACAAATTGCCTGAGATTCTGTCTAGCTCTCAAGTGACACTTCTGCGGTCATTTTCCATTTACTAAAGTACCAAAATGTGTCAGACCCTGCCTCTGGAGTGCAGATATTTGGGTTTGGGGCAGTTTTTTCCTGTTGTTGGCATCACTTGAGGCAGTAAGGACTCTTCCTTTGTCCCTTTCTGTTCTCTTCCTTCCCCTCAGCTCTTTCACATTACTATCATTCCTTCACCTCAGCTATCTCCCCAAAATCTTTAAAATCTTATGTCTCCTCTGCTCTCTCAAACCCTCCTCTTGACCCTGAAATCTGAACTCCCCATAATCTCTAATGCCTCTTGGAGCGCTTGGGAATATGGTGCTCTTTTCTTTCTTCCCTTCTCTAGATGACACCCTAGATAATATTCATCCTGGAAATTAGATTCCTTTGAAAACAGATGCCTACCAAGGTCCTGGGCAGTGGGTAGAAAGACTTTGTCAACAAAGAGACTTAAGTCTCAGCTATGTCCTTTTTCTACCTCAGTCAAGGTCAAAAAGAAGTGGTTAGCTTTGCTCTAGGGCAGGTCCCCCAGCTGAAATGCACAGGCGCCACAGGAAAGCATTATGGTGGAAAGCAAAGGCATGGAGGGCATGAGGGCATCCTGAGAGAAACAATGAGCCAACTTCTAAATGGGGAGGGGAGAGGGCCAGGGCATGATCACAACCAAAGGGAGATGGTGATGAGACAGAGCAAAGCAGACTGGATCAGACTCCTTCCTATCAGTGTCTGAACAGAGACTATAATAAGAACCACAGTGGGGATTTCAATGGTAACGCAGCAGGGAGCAAATGGTCCAAATGTTGGTTCATTTTCTTTCCTGTCTTGCCTCTGGTAAAACGAGGGAAGAAACATCGAAAAGGCCAACAGAAGGAAGGAGGAGAAGTAAAGAGTATGGATTACTGCCAGCCTGGATAAATCAGTCACTGAGTAATTGACAGTTGACTATATTGGCAACTTACAAAGGTTGGGAGGGAGGTTGGGCGGAAGATGCTGGTATTCAAAGATTCCACTTATTTTAAGAAAGGCATGTTTGTTCTTTCTTTCAAGTTAAAAAAAGTTATTCTCTGTGGAGAGAGAAGAAAAAGTATTTCTTCCATCTTACAAACTCGGTTGAAATGTTAATTTAAAACACACATGGGAAGAGAGTGGGGGGAGGAGGGAGGCCAGGCAGGTGGGAGGAGTGCTTGCTGTAGAGAGTAGTACAGTTTTGTTCTGCTTCTTGCACCACAGTTCTCCAATCCATCCTGACTTCCTTTTATGGACACTGCTTTATGTCCATATAGACAGTGTCCCAAAGATCCTGGTGCTTTAAACACTTTCTTATTCTGCCTTCACTGTCAACTCTAAGGTCCTTCCTTCAGACCACATCCTCACAGACCTTTGTCTGACTCAGTTTGTAAAAATCGACACCTTTTGTTTCAACATCACCTACATTTTCCAGGAGGAGAAAAGGGCAGCAAAACTTACCAAGTAACCAACACATGGAAACAGTTTGGTTATTATAAAGAGCGTTTCACAAAAGCATTTATTAAGTGCCTACTGTGTGCCAGGCACTGTGAGGATGGAAAAAAAGGCAAAAGATGGTCCCTGCCCTCAGGGAGTTCCTAATCTAATAGGGGACACAACAGGTAAACAAGTATTTGTATGGACTAGCAGAGGCAAGGCACTAGAATAAAGGAGGATTAGAAAAGCCTTCCTGTAGAAGGTGGGATCTTAGTTGGGACTTGAAAGGAACCAGGGAAACCAGGATACAGAAATGAGGAGGGAGAGCATTCCAGGCATGATGGACTGTCACATAAAATGCCAGGAGCATCTTGTTCATGGAACAGGTAGGAGGTCAGTATCACTGAACTGAAGCATGAGATGTAAGAAGACTGGAAAGGAGGGGGAGGAAGGGGAGGGATGCCAAACAGGACGTTATATTTGATCCTGAAGGTGATAAGGAGCCATCTGGAGTTTACTGGTGGGGAGGGGAAGAGGTGGCGGTGGGGTGGAGGGTGGGTATGAGGGGGATTGAAAAGATGTCTCCTTAAATTTTAAAAATATTAAAACTAAAAGAAAAATCCAACATGGGAATTGAAGGACAAGTCAAGATGAATAAATAAATGAAGCTATTGCCAAATATCCAATAAGCAGCATTCTGGTGGCATGCCTTTCATACTTTTGGTTATTTTACTCTACTCTGGAAGGGGGAGAGTGAATAGGAAAATGCCATTAAAAGAAAAGTTATCCTCTCTCCATATATATAGATATAGGTCAACCATCTAAAGGGAATCATCAGCTTGATGCTGGGGTGCTGGATTTGCAGTTGGAGTCACTTAGATTCAGACTGTAGGTTTCCTAGGTTATTAAAAACAACACCAATAACAACAACTTGTGTGCCCTTGGGAAAAGTCACAACCTCAGCTTCTTCATCTGTCAAATGAAGAATGTGGTCTAGGAGAGAGGTGTCAAAGTGAGGCTAAACCAGAACCAGATTAAGAATGTAATTGGGAAATGTTGAATCAAATCAATTAAAAGACAATAAAACACAGACCATATTAATTTGCAGTTTTGTAACTCAATATTCAGCAGTTTCTATGAGTCTGACAGCACTGACTTAGATGATTTCCATAATTAATGGCTGTGGTATGGATAGTCAAATGGAGCTTGCTTTTAAAAAATATTTTGTTAACCCTATTTCAATAGGATTGGTTTTCTGTATAATCCCATGTGTTTTATGTATTTAAAAAATTCTAAGAAGGAATCCTTGGGCTTCCCCAGACTGCCAAAGGGGTTAGTCGGTGTCTCTCTCTCTCTCTCTCTCTCTCTCTCTCTCTCACACACACACACACACACACACACACGTGCACGCACAAGGTCCTTCTCTCCCCTCCTGAGGCTCCCACCTTTGTAATATAGCCATTAAGATTATGATAAGACCTAAGTCTGAAAGGGCAAGGGTTTCACATTGCATCCTGGGCCATCTCCAGTCATCCTGAGGAATATCAGTCCACTGGACCCAGATGGCTCAGGAGGAGAAGGTAAGGTTGCTGACCTTGCACAGCCCTGCCTCACTCAGATCAAAGTCAACTGCAAGTTATGTTATCAGTTTCCTGATGGAATGCTCCTCTTCAAGAATGAAGGACAAACACATGTGTATACACACGTGCACACGCACACACGCACGCACACACACACACACACACACACACACACACACACTAGACATTGCTAAATTCAGCCATTTTTTTCCTCCCATCAAATAATTTCTAATCCTTAGTCACCAGTGATTCTACCTATGTTAGAGAGAGAGAAAGAAGATGAATGAGGCCCATGATGTGATACCCTGCCCTGTTCTAGGTACCAAATAATGCTGTCACTCAATTTAACTTGAAGAGCAGAAGATTCAGCTTAGTTCTGCCTTTTGGGAAGCATATACCAAATCAATGAATCACAACTGTGAGATTTTATCTCAATTTGTTCAGCCTTTAAACCAGAAAAAAGCCTGGAACTATTGGAGATTAGGGCTCAAACCACGGTCCTTTTTGTAGCTTTGTACACCAATACCCACACACTGTTCCTCCCAACTACATCTGTTTAAAAATAAGGTAACACACAGATAACACCAACTAGACCAATTGGATTTACCTAGTTGGCAAAATTATATTCCAACTACTTGTACAGAAATTATAAAAGTAATTTTATGGAACAGGATAAATTTTTGCTACCAATGGTATCATAACCAGTTTCCCCTGTCACTATTTCAACCATTAGCTGCCATACTTCTGGCATGGCAGAATACTAGCCCACTAATCACCTTCCTGTAACTACACCTGGCTGGAACCTCCCCAGAGTCTCATTCCCTCCCAAGATGTGAAGAAAACTCCTATTTCCTAAAATTTCCTAGGGGAAGCTAGGTGGTGTAGTGGATAAAGCACTGGACCTGGAGTCAGGAAGACTCATCTTCCTGAGTTGAAATCTGGCCTCAGACTTCTACCAGCTGTGTGATCTTGAACAAGTTACTTAGCCCTGATTGCTTCAGTTTCCTCATCTTCCCCAGTATCTTTGCCAAGAAAATCCCAAATGGGGTCACCAAGAGTCAGACAGGACTGAAAACTCAAGAAAAAAATTCTTAAAATTGCTACATTTCCTAGAAACCCCCATAGCAAGGCTCTGAAGACTTCCTCTACCTCTAGAAATCCATCTGCCCCTTACAGTCCCAGTTTTTATACAAACATGAAAAAGAGAACACCCACACACCGGCTGCTCCAGTCAGTGCCAGGTCTTCAGTTACTCTTCTCTGTGCCCACTTTCTGCTCTAGGAAAAGCTTAGCTCATTACTGCTCTTTTCCCAGTCTTTGGTTGTGTCTCTGGCATCTTTCTGTTCTGGACCTCAGACCCCTTCTCCCATTTTGTCATTGCCTTCCTGTTATCTCCCCTAACCTTGGGGCCATCTGGCAGTACTTGTTACCAGTTCTCTCTGTGGGCCCTGGAAAGCACCTGATAAATACTTCACATCTTCATGCACTCTCTATCAAAGGCCTAGTTTTGACACAAGTATTGCATGTTTATAAAATGACCAAGAGAACACAGGAGAAATTAAGCCTTCCACATAGACATAGACATAGACATAGACATACACACACACACACACACACAATTAAAATAATTCTTTATTAGTAAAAGATGAAAAAGATGTGTCTTTGTCAATATTAAGTAATGTATATGTATACATATGCACACATGTACACATAGATAAAGCAATGAGGTGAAAGGGGGAGATTATATCGGATTAGAGTGAGAAGCCCTATGTCCAGATTTACCTCTGTGTCTCCAAGCTCATTGGTTCTTACCTTGGTATCATGGACACCGTGAGTAGTTTGGTAAAGCTACAGACCCCCTCTCAGAAGAATCATTTTAAAAAAATCATAATTAAAGGAAATGCTAAAATCTCAGTTAGAGCAGAAGTTCTTAACTTGAAGTCCACTAATTTTAAAAATATTTTGATGAACACTTTTCAATATAATTGGTTTCCTTTGCAAGCCTATCCGTTTTATTTTCTATATTTAAAAATGTTATTGTGAGAAGAGGTCTAGAGTCTTCATTGCATTGTTCAAGGAGTCCAAAAGGCCAGTGAAAATCAGTATATAATTCTGCCCCCATTCCCAACCCCTCTCTGTTCACAGAACCCAGATTAAGAAGCCTTGCTCTAGCTACAGGGCTTTGGGCAAATGACTTAATTCAGAACCTAGTTTCTTTATCTCCAAAACAGGTATCATACCCTCTCAATACATATATATGTATGCTGCGTATACCCATACATATATACATACAACCCATACATATATACATACAACACACAAATATATACATAGCAAAGTGTTTTGCAATTCTTCCAGTACTATGTTAAATTATTATAACTCACATGATACTCAAAAGCATAATCCTAGAGTAGAAAGTGGACAGGCAGGAGGAATGTCTCTCTATGATCTGGGTGATCTGTAAGAATGAAGTGCTCTTTGAAAAAATGAAAGACTCCAAGGAAACTAAAGAGAATTAAAAGGATATGAAAAGGGAAATTCTAACCTAGACAAGGAGTTGAGAAGCTAGAGGGATGTGATACAGATGATAATGAGAATGATTTATAAATATTTGACCTAGTAAAGAGCTTTACATGTGTTCTTATATGATTCTCACAACAACCCCATGAAGCAGAGTCTACTATTACCTTCATTTTACAAATGAGGAAACTGAGGCTGGGGAGATCAAGTGATTTGACAGGGCCAATTAGTAAATGCAGGATTTGAACTTGGGTTTTCCTGATCCTGCGTCCAACACTACTCCAAGAAGCCCAAGGAGGTGAGAGGACCACCAGGAAATGAATCTGTAGGTTTCACTGGGAGTGAAACAATAGAAATGTTGTAGCAGGAGCAGCTGGAACACCTGAAGAGGACACAGCTTCCAGGGCGCTGATAAATGATGATGGGGATGCACAGGTGCCATTAGTAGAGATCATCCAGGAATCATCAGAAGAAGGGCGAATAATGGTGATGGGGAACTTCCTAAGGGCACTGAGGCAGCTATCTGTCAACTGGGACTAAACAATAGAAAAGTCTGTCTTCCTGTAATACTTACCCCAGCCAGGACAACATTTCCTCTAAACCTATTAAGCCTGATGATTATTCACTTCTGGTCATTTTGGGAGGGGGCGGAAGCAGGGAAATGCCACTAGAAGAAACCTAGAAAGCATTGCTAAATATTATGAAAATCCTACCTAAACCAAAAAAACCCCCCAAAAAACTAAAGACCTTATGGGCATATATGTTTTTAAACGCACTGTCATTTGAATGTAGGGGATTCAAAAGAAAATGATTTGAAAAGTGAACAGATGACCAAGAAGATGTCTGAGAAGAGGGTTTGGGTTTCAAGAGCCTGAATTAAAATATCGTAACCCAAGGTTCCTGGGTAGGGATGGATTGCACGTAGTGACTAGGGAGAAAAAATTGGCTGGACTCCTATAAACTTAATCAAGAAGGCTTTAAAGTAAAAAGAGGAAGGGGAGGGAGAAAATTGCTCCTCTGGATGAAGTCTAAAGAGAATTACCTGAGAAGATCAATCACTTGCCCAGGGTCACACAGCCAGAATGTGTTAATGTAGAGACTAACAGGAGCTATTTGGTCATGGGGACATACTACAGATGACCAAGACAGAAAGAGGGAATTGGAATCAGAGTTCTAGAAACACCATAAATTTGGCATGGAAGGATGAGACTGTGGTGATAGGGGACATCTGCTATAGCTCCCTCTGCCAAAATCAGTCACTAAACAATGTGGCCGGTTTTTATGATCATTTCATCCTTAGAAAGGTAAAGCAAATGACAAACAGAACTGTTATTCTAGACCTGACTGGAACCCACAAGGAGGAATGAGATGTAGGAGAAGAAATGAAAAACTTTGGGGGTAAATGATTATTCCATTATAGAGCTGAGATAGAGAAAAGAGGGAAAGCCAAATAAATATTTTCTCTCATATGTACTAGATTTGTAATGAAATCTAGCTGAAGAAAGAAAAAAGGCAAATAGCATAATTTGTTACTATTAAATCTGAGATAATTAGCATGAGGAAAAGTCTACCAGGAGTCAGGTATGAAAACCATCTTCAAGACTGTTAGGTGGAGGAAGTATTCCATTCCTATTTCCAGGGGACAAAACTAGGAGAAATGGGTATGAGTTGCTGAGAGGTCAATTAGGTTTAATGAAAGGAAAAACTGCCTAAAGATCAGTTACCTGAAATATATACTGCTTTGGGAAAGAACGAGTTTCCCGCCCTCCACCTTCACTTTAGGTCTTTGGGCAAAGACTGGGTGACCACTTGCTGCAGATGCTATAGAAGTGATTCTTATTCTGACAGTCAATGAGTATTCATTAAGTACTTCCTATGTGCCCCAGAGTGGGTTAAGGGCTAGAGATACAAAGAAAGGCAAAAATAGTTTCTGTTCTTAAGGATTATTCAAATATAAGTTAGACTAGATGCCCTAGAAGTCCTTTCAGACTTTTTGATTCCATTATTCAAATACAAGTAGGGTTTTCATGTAAAACAAGGATTCAATTTCTCTGGGGTTTCTGGACAGGGTAGATTTAGTATTACCATGGGAAGTTTGAATAGAGGCAGCTAGGTCTGGAAGACCTGAGTTCAAATTGACCTCAGACATTCACTAGATGTGTGACCCCGGGCAAGTCACAACCTCGGATCTTTCTCAATTCACTCAACTGTAAAATGGGGATAAGGATAGCATTTACTTCACAGTAAATGAGTTATCTGTAAAGTGCTTAGTACAGTGCTTAGCACACAGTAGGTACTTAATTCATAAATGGTTATTCCCTTCCTTCTTTCTAAGGAGGGACTTCCCTACAACCAACCCTACGCAACCATGGAATCATCTTCCAAAGTAGGGTACTTGCCAATGGAGAAAATTTTCAAGAGTCAGACATATTGGGATTTCTGTAGAGAAGGATACTGGTGACTGGTAAGGTTCCTTTCAACTCCAGGATTCTGGAGTGTTAGATCAAAGTTGATCAATTATTCCCCAAGACAGATTTAAAAATAAATCAGGTAACAGTATTTAATCTTTCTCATCACGGTGACCCAGTCCCTAAAAAGAAACACTCTCCTCCTCTCCCTTTAGCACTTAAACAGTTTTATTTAGATCTAGTCAAGTAAGCTCCCTGAGTGTAAAGTCTGTTTCTATTTGTCTTCCAGAAATATCAGTGCCTAGAACTAAATAGGAAATTAGCAAGGGTCAGTTCAAATGATCTGAATAGATTAAGCCTTTTCAAGTGGAAGGGAAAGAAGACCTAGAAATATAGACCCAAGCCCAGTAGAGTTTTTGCCAGTTAACTATCCAGTGGAGTGATCTCCTTTTTCCTCCTTCAAAAAATGAGGCTACAATAGAAAGTAAAAGGCAAAGAAGACCACAAAGCAGCACCTAACACTAAAGTCCATTTCTTCTCACCTACTTTGGGATGCACTTAACATTGGAATCCTTTCTAAGACATGGAAATGGTTATAGAAATGATGCCACCTATTTTCCTCATCACCATTTCATAGGATCATTTATTTCATTTAGAACCGGAAGAAAGCTTACAAGACCAACTATTTCTGTCCCCTCATTTTATAGTTGAGGAAACCGAGGCTCAGAGTCACAGAGGCAGTAAATGTAAACTAGCCCTCTGTCCAGTGTTTTCAGCAGGTAGATGATGCAACGGATAGAGCCCTGGACTTGTAGTTTGGAATACCTGATTTCAAATCCAGCCTCAGACACTTAGTAGCTTTGTGATCTTGGTCAAAACCTTATTTGCAGTGTTCCACACCCATGGAACCCACTCTTACCTCTGGGTGAAGGAGGGGAGGAGAACGGAGGGATGTCTTCGCATATCTTTTCAGGAACCAAGCTATGTAATTTTATAATTATAATCTTTATAATTTTACGACATTCAGTTTACAATTCTTTTACGATGGCTATTTCCAATTAAGTTGTTGTCATTGTTTCTTGGCTCTTTGCATCAGTTCACGTAAATTTTTGCATGCTTTTCTGTATTCATTACATTCATGATTTCTTACAGAACTGTTGACGTTCCATTATTTTCATGTACCACACTGTTTAGACCTTGCATAGTTGATAAGCATCTACTTTGTTTCTGGGTCTTTGCTACCATAGAAAATACTGCTATAAAGATTTTTGAGTCTAAGGAACCTTTTCTAACATTTTTTTGGTTACTAACCTTAGGCTAAGTCATTGAAATTCAGGGTTGTTGTGAAGCTCAAATGAGATAATGTTTATAACAAGTGCTTAGCACCATGATGCATGAACAGTAAGTGCTCCATAAACGATTAATTCCTTCCCTTCATGTGAATAAGAAGGCACTAATATGTTCTTATGACATAATAAGACTGTAAGTCACTTAAACTTCTGTTTACCTCAGTTTCCTCATCTGTAAAATGGGGATAATAATAGCACCTACACAAAGGGTTGTTGTGGGGATCAAATAAAGCCTTTAGTACACAGTCTGGCACTTAGTAAGTGCTATGGAAATGTTAGCTATTATTATTTATTCTATGCTGCCTCTCACTTGGAGGGGGTGGTGTTTTTCAGTAAGTGGTGGGAGGAGGGGAAGTTAGGGTTAGATTTGTACAGATCCTCAGATGAATGAGAATCCAACCCACCTTATGACCAAAATGCCATTCATATTTGAAAAACCTGGCTCAGGTATGGGGTACCATCTATGACCAAGAAACCCCAGCAATGCTAATCCTCCTCTGCACAATACTCCTACCAGTGCAAATTCTGCTCACAGTGGCTTGGGTTCTGATGGCTGGCTGGAGGAGTACTCCCCTCCTTTAGATATTATCATGAGGGCTAAAGCAACCTCTTGGTGGACTCAGTGGAACTGAATGTTCCATAGCCTCACCAGGGCACCAAAGGTTTTCAATTTCTCTGCACTAAAGAGGAATGGTGTCCAATACTTATATGAAACCAGATAAATGACAGGGACATGTTCTCACCAGATAACAACTTCAAAGAAGACTATTTCAAGGGAAGGAACAGATAATGACATGGCTGGTCTGGTTGGTTTGTGGACCTTGACATAAAATAATTGAATATTAGAATAGTACTTCCTAAGGGCCTTAGAAAGTATGAAGTTCAACCTCATCATTCTACAGACTAAGAAACTGAGGCCAAGAGAGGTGAACATGGCTTGCCCACATTTACACAGTGGGAGAAATGAGAGAAGGGTCAGGATCTGCTGACTTCAATTTGGGGTTCTATATGGATTTTACATAGAAACTTGTCTCCTATTAATTTAGCTTTGAAATTTAGATTGACCCTTGGCAAAACAAAAAATGAAAAAAAAGAAGATTTGAAAATAATAGTTGTATTTGGTAGACAAGTTTCATAAATTTCATTATTAGCTATTACATTTCTCCACAAAACCTTGATCTTCTTCCTCACTGTAATGTAGGAGTGACTGGTTTCTTGAAGTCTATGCCAATGGACATAACAGGAGAGCTCTGTCATGTTGTAGGTTACTCCAAATGTTTCAAGATCGATTCTACTGCACGAGGATTATATACCAGCTAAGTATGAGGATAATCACCAATAAAACCAATGGGATTCTTTGGAGATGGCAATCACTCATGAAACGAAGAAATATGACAAGTGGTTTTCAGTCCTATGTGAACACCCTTTCACAGTGAATAGTAGAGTGAGGAAAAGGGAAGAAAAGGTAAAAATAATTATACTTCTTGGATCATCTACAAATATTAACTTTTGTTGTTTAGTCACGTCCTACTCTTCATACTGGAGTGGTTTGTCATTTCCTTCTCTGACTCATTTTACAGGTGAGGAGACTGAGGCAAACAGGGTGAAATGACTTGGTGAGAGTCACACAGCTAGTAAGTGTCTGGAACTGGATGATCTGAACTTGGGTCCTCCTGACTCCAGGTGGGAGCTCTATCTACTACACCATCTAGCTGACCTAACTTAACTGTGAGTGGTCTAAGTGTGAGATTATGTCCAGTGTTGGCATATCAATTGGCATACTATATGATAAGTGAGCCCCATCAACGTTGATATTCTCATAATTAAAATCCAAAGACAAAAGGAAGTTGAAGCTAAATGGGAGGAGAGGACATCAGTTTTCTTTCAGAGATGAAGGAACTGATTTCATCCTTTTCCCAAAGTCAATGAGAAACATCTTTTCATGAAGGTTCTTAATTATCTTGTCTTGCTCTGCTCACAAGTATGAACAAAAAAGGCAATCATATAGATAACCATAGCTTATCTGAAGAGATAGAAACTAATCATTCAAAGTAAGCTGATGTATCTGTTAATGTTGGTAACTTTAACATGAAGGTGGGCACATGGGAGGATGGTGAAAAATATGCTGGAAAATGATGACTCAGTCATGAGATATAAGAGGTCAAAGGGTGAACTATCAAGAACCTTCATCTATCATAAGAGCTTTTGGGAGAGACTCAGAAGATCCAGCTTTGACTGAGCAATGACTCGTTGCTGAAGTGACTCCTAGCAAAATCAACTGTATCTGTGGGGATATACTGGGGAGAGGAGGTCAGACTATCAATTATTTAGAACAAAGGTCAAAATCATCATCAAAGCATAAAAAATAAATATTTTGAAGCTACTTTGTACAATTGCAGCACCTTCAACCAGACTCGTTCAAGTGGGCTGTGATGCTAAAAAAGTGAAATAAGGGGGAAAAAAATTACAACATATATTAATTTTATCATCAATTCCTGGAAGTCTGACTGTGAAATGTGCCATAACAAGGATACCAAAAGAGAAAAGAAACCACTATAGTCTGCAAATATTGATCTTGCCAGGTGGAAATAGATGTGTATTATGCATCTATTATAACATACATTATACTTAATATTAATTATACATATATTATATATCATATATACATATATTATATATCACATATCATGATGGTATGCATGCTATTATTATATGTATATTACATATGTATCCTATGCACAATGTATACTATATACATATCAACAGATATATAATAACAGATGGTAGTAATAAGAAGTACCAGTTCAGAGGCAGCTAGGTAGTGAAGTAGGTGGAGTTCCAGGGCCTGGACTCAAGAAGACCCACCTTCCCAAGTTCAAATCTGACCTCAGACACTTACTAGCTGTATGCCCCTGGACAAGTCCCTTAACCCTGTTTCCCTTAGTTTCCTCATCTATAAAGTGAGCTGGAGAAGGAAATGGTAAACTACTCCATTGGACATAAGTGAAACAACTAAACAATGACAAAAACACTCTGGAGCAAAATGGTGGGAGCTAAAAGACCATGGAAAGCGGTGCAATTAACAAGTCTACAAAAGAGCTGATGGGAGGCTCAACAAGCCACATCATCCCAAAAGCATTCAAAGATGAAACAAATTATTAGGAAGACAGAAAAGTGAAAAGAAATTCCATCCATCGGCATTTTTATAACGTCTATTTTTATCAGTGACAATGGGTCTACCCCCATTTAGTTCCAGATGTGTAGGAGATGAAACTCGCAAGAACAGCTGGACTGCTACAGCCATTGAGAACATCCAACTTAGAAACAGCAAAGTTTTGGTAGCCAGATCTAGGGAGATGTTTTGTAAGATTTATCAGCAAAGGGAAGATAGGAAAAAAAAACACATGAATGTATTACAACACAAAAATTTTGATTCAGAGGACATCAATAACTCTCCATCCACAAGACAAAGATTTTCATAGAATTATAGATTAGAACTGTAAGGGACCTCAGAGACCATCAAGTCCACTCTACCTTCATATTGCAGATGTGGTGAAGTGACTTGCCCAGGGTTACACAACTAGAAAATGTCTGAGTCAATATTTGATCTCAGGTCTTCCTGACTCCAACTATGCATCTAGCTTTCCAATCATTTTATAGTGACAAGAATGTTCTACATTTGCACCATAAGTATCTTTGAGGAAAAGATGAGAAGGGTTACAAAGGTCTTTTGGCAGCAGACCATATCTTTTAATGTTCACGCAACCAAAGAATAGATGTCTCCTGTGTGTATTAATTACATTAAAAAAAAAAATTTGACTTAGAAGTCAATATAAAGTCAAATAGAAGAGTCAGATAAAGTCCTAAAGGCTTCCCCTCCAATAAAGAATCTCTCATTTATATGGTAAATTCTTAAAATGTTCACTGATAAATGTAATCACAGGAAAACTCTATTCAGTGTTAGTCTGATTAGATGGGAAGACTCAAGCCTGCCAAAGGTGTTTTCCACTGTCAAGTGGAAGAAGGACTCCCTGTGAATGACAAAGCCAACCCTCCAGATGCTGCTGTTTATAGATGATACTGTAGTGGTGCTTCAAGTCTCCTGACAGTTAGGTGTTCTAAAGGAGAGCCATGATTACTTAAGAGTGTGACTGTACCATCATTATGGGAATAAAGAAATAAATTAAAAATTCCCCTTTCCCAGATTATTCACATATCATAGCATGGCCACTCCAGTGCATTAATTTATCAATAAATATCTGGGACAGGTACTGCACATGGAAAATGAGTTTGGCCCAGAATTCAGGAGGTTAAGAGTAGGCTAAGTTTCATTTGGGAAAATTGTGTAGCATTTTCAAAGATACTAAACTGTTTAAAGGCAAAGTGGATAGAGTGACTGGCCTGAAGTCAGGAAGACCCACCCTCCTGAGTTCAAATCTGACCTCATACACTTAATAACTGTGTGAACACCCTGGGCAAGTCACTTAGCCTTTTTTTGCCTCAGTTCCTCATCTGTAAAAATGAGTTGAAGGGAAATGGCAAGCCACTCAAGTATCTTTGCCAAGAAAACCTCAAATAGATTAATGGAGAGTCAAACTCAGCTGAATCACCACCACAACAAAATTGTTTTCCTACACCAAAGTCCTTTTTTAAAAAGAACCCAAATGATATTGGATGATTGCAAAAATTAGAATTCTCTGAAGAATTCCAGAGTTGTGGATGACTCAAGGAATGATGGAGAGATGTACAGTGGGCACACATAAGTGACGCATGTTTCTAAAAATGCACAATAATTGACATAAAAATATGAGGAAATGGATGATTAGAAGCAGAGCTGGGCATGTAGCAAAGGGGAGAAGTTAATAGATTGACAGACTAAGGGTTACCTTCATACCCAAGGAATGTAAAAAAGCCTCAAGAAAGCCTACAGCACGTCAGCCAGACCCTCTAAGGAACACTTCCAACAGATGCTGAACAAGAATTGCACAAGACCAAAAAAAAGGGCATAAATGAGTTCTGATACACACCCCATGGAGGGAATGTCCACATTGCTAAGTAACAGATCACCTGAAGTATTTAAGAATTTATTATAATTTTTATGATTCCAATAAACTGTAAAGTTCATTTTTATAGTACTACAGGCTATCCAAATAGTCACTTTACACTGTTCTTTGCATTTGCTTTCTTTAGTTTTTACAAAAGCTACTCATATGTTTATTTGTCCACACAGGTGTCTACATACTACTTTATTTAACCTTACTATATGAAATGTCTCAACAGGCCTAAGTTTTCCTGAGACTGGGAATCACAGGATTTTATAGGTATTATGGATCATAGAAATCTAATGCAGCTACTTATTTTCCAGATGAGGAAACTGAACCTCCAAGAAATTAAGTGCCTTGACCTGACAGTAAATCAGAGACTAGACCCCAGGTCCCAGGGTTACAGGGTCCCTACCACCTTTGAGCCACTTGCTAGCTTTGTCAAATAGGAAGATTTCTGGGTGTTGACCAGAATCTATCTTGTGGCTTCCGATTGTACACCTTGTAGTAATTAGTTGCTAAAATATTTGTAGATTCCTATTAATGTCTTAACATGCCAGATCATTGCTCCTGGGCACAATTGTTTAATGGCAACTCCAAATGACAACTAATCCCAAAGAAAATTTAAACATACACATGAAACAACAATAAATGAAAAATCTCTTTCTTTTCCACCTAAATCCATAGCAACTAAGTATTAGTGAACACCACCCATTCTTTCTAGAGAAAATCATTTGCTTTATGTTTCCATCTCTTGCTAAAAGTCAACTTTTCCATTTAATTTCTACATTCTATGTTTCTAAAATGGAATAGGGAAAAAGCTTATAAGCCTTACCCAAATTCTCCTAGAAGCGCCAAATATATGGTAATTGGTACATGATATATAATGAAATCTTAGTGGTTGCTGGAGTTCATTGAAGGCAGACAACAAAGCATTCTTAGAGGGAAGGAATATCTCTTAGAATACTGTTGGTCTAATTACATTATGTAATTGTAACACTCTGTCTCTCTCTCTTTGTCTCTGTCTCTCACTGGAATAGAAAGAACTAAAGGATTTAAATAGGGCTGGACAGCTCCATTGACTTTTCCATTTCTTTCTAAAGGCAGTGTAACTGCTTTTAAATTGTTACTCTACTATATAACCATGGCCTGCCTGAGTAGGCTCCCATTACTAATCACAGACTTAAGGCATCTAAAGATATCACTGGCCAGAACAGGCCACCAGGGTTATCCACTCTAGTTTAAAAGGACTTCTTGCTGTATCTTTGGCACCAGCCTCTTATCTAGCCAGTTTTGTGGCATTTATCTATTGGAATATCTGAAGGATGGTGAGTCAGTGAGTTGCTTTCCATTCTTCTTTATACTGCATGTTATCTTGGGAGTCAAACATCTGACAGAAACATCTGCAGAAAGGCTATTTCTAGCTCTTTTTACAGACTTGTTTGTTTTATTCCAAGAAAACTACTTCCCTTTGCTTTCTTGGTCTTGAACAGGAGTCAGCCCTATCCCTACTAAGATTTCAGATGCTATCTCCAATAGAATTCCCCTAAATATCCTTGTTCCTAGTCATGGCATGGCACCCTTTCCAAATCCATCATTTTTACTGTTCTTCATTTTCTTTAGTCTTGATCCATCTTGTCATACTGTAAGCTTCCCACATCCACAAGAAAGACACTTACATGGTATTTTACAGTTACTAACCAACCAATCTATACCACATTGCCAAAGGCTGGTAACTATAACTCTCATTTAGTAAGAAGTAATGGAGGGGAGCCATAGATTCATAGCCAGAAGCTTGAATAATGACAGTGGAAGGCTTTCTAGAGCTCTTATTCTGTGGTCCATGAGTCCAGTCCCTTTTTATATTTTTACCACAGATTACTGTGCATGTACCAGGGGAGTCTACCTCAGGCATCAACAGCTTTCCCTTACTCCCCTCAAGTTTTATTGCTTAACCCATCAGTAGGTGGCACATGGAGGACAAGGCTTGGAATCAGGAAGACTCATCTTCATGAGTTCAAATGTGGCCTCAGACACTTGCTAGCTGTGTGACCCTGGCCAAGTCACTTAACCCTGTTTACTTCAGTTCTTCCTCTGTAAAATGAGCTTGAGAAAGAAATGGCAAACCACTCCAATCTCTTTGTCAAGAAAACTCCAAATGGGACTGCTAAGAGTCAGACAAGACAAAAAGGACTGAACAGTAACTTTGCTCCAAGTAAGCTCCTCAAGGGCAGAAACGGTTTTTGCCTTTCTTTGTAACTTACGTCAGAGTCTGGCATATTGTTGTTTAGTGTTCAGTCATGTACAACTCTTCGAAACCATATCACAGCAAAGCCATCTGTGGGGTTTTCTTGGCAAAGACACCCAAGTGGTTTGCCATTTCCTTCTCCAGTGGATTAAGGCAAATAGAAGTTAAGTGACTTGCCCACACAGTAAGCTTCAGAGCCCTCATATAAAGTCAAGTCTTCAAGACTCCAGACCCAGTATTCTATCCAAGGAGTCATTAACTAAGCACTTAATAAACCCGTATTGATTATGATTAGAAGCTATCTCTGAAAACCAAAAGAGATCACAGTATTAGAAAAGATTTAGTGACAGAAGGAACTACAAGAGGTCCAACTTACTTTGTTCTAAGAAGAAAGTAAAAAGTAACAAAGCTTGTTTGTAAGAAACTAAGGTCAAGAAAGATGAACACTTGACCAAGATCACAGCAAAACTGGGATTTGAACCCAGGACTCTGACCTTTTCTACTGTCCCACTTTGCTTCCTACAAAAATTGGTGTACTTGTAATAGTGCTGTCAGAACAATGTTGTAATTCCATTTAAACTACCTCTCCAAATATCCCCCCTACCATTAATACTAGACTAGATTCTTATGCTAGGATATTTTTGGAGAATTCCAAGAATTCAATGTTTGGCAAGAAGATTTAGTGGCTGAGTCTAACAGAGGTTGTATTTTTTTTTTAAAAAGTAATACAGTTAAATATAGTTTTAAGTTCTTGTTCCTTCTTTGAAAAAAACAAGAACAGGCCCACTGAATGATGGCCAGAAAGAAACTGGGCTAGGCCTAAATAAAACCAGACTCAAGCAATAATTTAAGTTACAATGGAAGATACAATCCAGAACAGTGGTCCTGGACTTCTCATGATCCTTTTTCACATTGCCATCTGCTGCATCACTGCTGTGGCTGACAAGTGTCAGATGAGCTTGTGAAAGTTCTGTGGTCTGGTAAAAACTTCTGGAGGAAAAGTTAAAACAACTCTATCGGCAAGGCTGGCTAGCACTATGGGCTTTGTCAGCAAGAAGAGTTGCTTTAGGAAGATGCTGGATGTAAAACCAAATACCACATTAAAGAAAAGTCTGCATTGCAGATAGGGCGATTCAACTGATGGGAGGCCCTTCTGCAGGATTTTTAAAGACTGAATGTTTATTCATCCTGTATCACATGTAAATTTATTATAAAAAGACCTTGAAAAATCCCTAAACAGCACTCTAGCTGAGTCTCTCTGAATTAGGATACAAAATACTATTTCAATGATCAGGATTTTTTTGGGGGGGAGGAGGAGGGAGTGGAATTAATCTCATCTCCTGACCGTTGCATGTAGAATATATGTGCCTACACCAACATCTTACTGCTTCAATGAATAAGTTGATTATACCTCAAGAAAAATAGAAACTCATCCATTCTGACATTTTTCTTGGGAAAGCTTTAATCTCTGCACCCAGGATAGAAGTTAAACTGGAATTGAGGGGTAGACTCAGTAGGTATTGGAACCTGTTGGGAAACCTACACTTGCCAGGATACATAATGAAGAAACTACCATACTGTGCATATTAATACAAAGTTCTCTATCATTTTTTTTAATATGCCAGCTCCAAAAATTACATAGCTTCCCTATCTTAGATTTAAGTTTTTAAAAGGTGTTCAGAAAGTTTATTATCTACACATTTGAATAAAAGACTGCACAGCCTATAAAAAAAAAGGAGCGATAATCTATCTCCATTACCAGGGGAATCAGAGTTCAGTAGGGCCCTCCTCACTTCAGCTTCTTGAAATCCCCAGCTCTCTTCAAAGATCACCTTAAGTACCACCTTCCATGAAAGACCTCTCCCAATGCCTGGTCCTGTGCCTGATATACAGGAATTGAATAAATCCTTTTTGCTTAAGTTTCTCAAGCATATAGTCTCTTCCCAGCACACCTCCCACTCCAGCTACTAGTGCTTCTTAAATGACTATATTATATACATAAACATATATTTGTATTTACTAACAAGTGAACCTGTTTTTCACCATAGAAATAAGCTCCCTGAGGGGAGGGGCTAAACTGGGTTTCTTTTGTTGCTTTTCTTTTGGAATTCTAAAACATCCAGCAGATAATACTTAAGCAATACTTACTTGCTATCTTATTGATCAACCCCCTCCAAAACTGAAGGGGGAAGAGAAGTACCTTTTCCTCTGACTGCTAAATGAAAGCACTTTAACCAAAAAAAAAAAAAAAAAAAAATGTTAGTCTCCTTCAAGTCATTACTCTGGACCTCTGAGACACCAAGAAATCCGTCATCGATTCTTTTCTACAGGATCTTCAGCAGCCGCCTTTGTCATCTGCCTGCGGTGTTAGGACTTCCTCTTATTAAAAGGGAGGAGATCTCTCACTGATTGCTTTAAAGATAGCACCCAAAAGAGTGCTTCACCGACTTGAAAGACCTCTGTGCTTGGAGGGCTTGCTTAGCTAACATTGGCACAGCTCCTTCCTCCTGGTCCTTCTTCTCTAGGGTGCACACAAAAAGCATCCTGTTCACCTCAACATATCAAGATCCTAGACAGCGCTGTTGCTGCTGCTGGAGCAGCATTCTAATCCGTTTGCTTACTGTTTCTTGTTTTGCTTTGTCTTAAAGTCAAATGGAACGGCTTGGCTGTCAATAGAGCCCTGGAGTATGGGGTTTTGCGCTTTTCAACACAGCTGTATTCTTGGCTTTGATCTTCCTTTCCACTGTAGCCTAAAGTCACAATCTCAGTCTGGTTAGGTAATGTAACGTTCAAGTATGTATTTATTTTTAAACTGACCCCTTCTGTACGGAGCAGTAAGAAGGACGTCCTGCCAAAAAAATATGCTCCTTTCTATTTTTATGATGAAACACATGCCTCTCAAAGCAGGAAGGGGGAGTGGATGGAGGAGAAGCGAGCCGGTATAATAATCCCTCCTCAGTAAATGGCTCTAATTAGATCAACTCGCCTCTCCATCTGAGTGATGGTCCTTTAAGACAAGCCACTTAGAAGTTTTGGGGGGAGGGGGAGTCTTTCAAATTGCTTCAGCTGTTCAGAAACCAGTTTTTAAAAAGCACAATTCTGTGCTCTAGCCAGCAGGTTAGAGCACCAGGCTGAATTCCCTCTCTCTCGGAGGGTACAATAGGGGCAATGCCAACCCTAGATCACAGGGCACAGTAGGAGTCCCCAGTTTTCTACCCAGTGCCCTTGGCCCAGAGAGAACCCCACAGTCATGTGTAGTGCTGTTACCAAACCAGAAAACACAATGGGCATCCAAGAATGGTTCTGTCCCCAGCCCAGCGAGAGTGCTTTGTACCCAGGCAGCCGCACCCTGAAAACTAGTGGGCACAAATCATATAGCTCTCTGGCTTAAAGCCTTCAAACCCTTCTACCCAGCCAAGCTGCTTTATGCCCCCTTGTGTCCTTCTAGGACCACTGGAGACTGTGATTCCTTTGGTAACGCTATTTTTTCAGCTCTCCTCCCTAAGATCTTTACAACCCTCTCATGCAAAGAGAATCCCACTCCCACCCACCACCGGGCTAGCCAAGCGGCAGCCGGAACCCGACACGGCAGCTTCTGATCCCTGTGGACTTTAAGGAAAAAGGGTGGTGAGCTTGGAAGCAACTTACGAGCTGTCTATCCCTGGTGATCCCCAGCCACCGGCTGAGCTCCGGGTCTCGGCTTCTGAATCTGGCTGCCCCGCCCAGCTGCCGCGGCCCCTAGGGACTGGCTGCCCCCAGCCCCCAGGCTCTCTCCGCGGCTTGTCTGCGGAGCTCGCTGCCTCTCCCGCAGCCGCAGTTGCTATAGAGAACCGGTGCCGCTGTCTCTCTTCCTTTCACCCTCGGGGATCAGGCACCGAGAGGAAGGTGGAGGTACAGGATGGTGTCAGCCGGCACCGAGTTTATCTGGAGACGTCCTCCAAGGGCGGCTGGGCTCGCGCACTCCCACAAGCCGCGCGAACGAAGAGACTGCACAGTCCTCTACTCGTTCTTACGAGGCCAAGAGGGAAAAGGTGGGAGGGAGACTGAGGGAGCTTAGGCTCCAACACAGGGGACAGAACCTGAAATGGGTGGAGGCGGCGCGGAGAAGGGGAGGGACCAAGGAGAAGATGGGAGGAGCGCTGGGGAAAGCAGCCTCGGAGCCAAGCCCACTCCACCTGGGCTCCCTCCGGCCGCTGCCAGGGTTCAGCGGTCGCCCCCCTGCGCTCTAGGCGAGGACAAGGGAGGGACCAAGCAGGTTTGGTCCCCGAGCTGGAGGGGGTTCATTTATACCGTAAAGGACGCGCTCCAGGAGAACAATGGGGTTTCATTGTTAGTCCCTAGCGGTGCAGTTTTATCCCCAACGCCAGAGAATCCCTTTAGAACGTAGCCCGGAGGGAAAGCTACCATTCTCCCTTTCCCTTCCCCGCCCCCGCTCCCACGAGTTTTTCTAATCACAAAGACGCGTCTTAGAGATACCTTTGTTTAAAGAGTGATTCCCAGGGAGTTGGTCTGACTGTCCCCAACGATAATGCATGCATTTCTGATTGATTACCCTCAAATAGAGTGCCCTGTTGGCATCTGTATGTCTGCACGGCTTTTCAAACCTTACATCTCTAAAGAAATTCTAAATTAGCAGTAGTATACAAAAGCCACCTCTTGGAGGGTCCAGGGTTGCCTGTCTCGCAACAAACCAAATCTGCCGGTTAGTTTCATGTGGGTTCCCAGTGAGGTGGGGGAACCTAGCAGGGAAAACTGAGTGCTGGACAGACAGGAAGGAACGGCGTGAGCAACGCCAGGGAGACCTAAGCCATCGCCCCTCCTTGGCTTCGCGCCTGTCCGTCTTCCCTTCGGTACACTCCCCCACGCCTTTCCCGGCTTAGCTCCCGCGTAGAAGCCCAGTTCTATTAGTTTCTCGAGACTCCCCCCCCCTCCCCCCTCCCACCAGAAGCCACGAAAACGCGGAGAGGTGGACTCCTCACCGTTAGGGCTGATAGAGTGATAGAGCCTGGGCGGTAGCAAAGAGCACGTTCGGTCCTGCTTGGTTTGTGGGTTTCAGGGAGGAAGCATTTGCTCTCCTGGGATCGATGGGTTCTCTCCCAGTAAGCCAGCACTTTCAGGCGTGGAGTCTCCCTCCCTCCCGCCCGCACTCCAGGCTGGCGAGGAGGGAGAGAGAGAGTTTGCTGGTGGAGGCTGATTGTTCCGGAAGGAGCTTTGCAGTTGGTCTGAAGTGGGTGGTTTTATGGGTGTGAGGAGCGATTGCCGCAGGAGCACCTGTGCCCTCCTATCACTTGAGAACTGCTGCTTATTCCCCCAACTCGCATCTCTGCTTCTGGAGGAAACAACCCATCTCAGTGCATGAACAGCAATCCCCTTAGATGACTCTCTCTCTCCTTATCTAACTGGAAATAGAGAAGAAAGGGAAAGGTTTTCAGTCCGTATCCGTGCGTGCCAAATTAGACTGTGGTGGGTAGTGATTTAAGCTCAGTTGTCCAAGCTGTTTGGAACTGCACTTGGGAGCTAGAAAGATCAGAGAAGGGAGTGGGGATAGTCCAACCTTTGAGCCCTGGGACGTTCAATCAAGCATGTAGTAAGTGCCTAGCACTGTGCCAAGCAACCGGGATAGAAAAAGAAGCAAAAGATAGTCCTTGCCTTCAACATTCAGATTGGACTGATTTCTGTCCCACAAGATTGTATAGGAAAACATCCACCGGAGATTCTGGGCTGCAGCAGCCTGGTTAGCTTCCTATCATTGAAACTGCCTTACTTTTCTAGGTACCTCTGAAGTCTATTGACCAGGACCTTTAAAAAAAAAAGACACCAGAGTGGCAAACTGAAAGTGACAAGAAGGAACATGAGACTACTGTTGTGAAAAACAAAATTTGTGGGTGGAGTGTGAAAGGCCTCAAAGAAAATAATAGTTGGCAAGGCAAAGGGCCATGAGGTTGAAAGTCAAGTGAGAAACTATGCTGAGTTCATGCTAGAAATTTTGCAAGGAAAACAGCTAATGAAGATAAGACTCCAGTTGTGTTTCCCCTCTGTAAATGACAACTGCTTCAAAGTTTCCTTTGGCAGATACCTGAATTCAATACCACACTCCTGACAGTTTTACTCAGGGTTCATTTTTCTTTTCTTTCTTTCCCTTATCCCTTTGGAAATAGTATTTTATTTTTTCCAATTACATATAAAGATAGTTTTCAACATTCATTTTTTATAAAATTTGGAGTTCCAAATTTTTTCTTGTTCCCTCTCTCTAATTCCCCTTCCCCAAAACAGCAAGCAATCATAGAGGTTTTACATGTGCAATCATGTAAGCACATTGCCATGTAAGTCATGTTGAGAAAGAAGAAAATAAAAAGGAAAAGCCATGAAAAACAAGGGAAAAAATGAAAATATTATTATTTGATTTGTTTTCAGATTCCACTGTTCTTTCTTTGGATGTGCAATAGCATTTCCATCACAAGTTTTTTGGAATTATCTTGGATCACTGTATTGCTGAGAAGAACTAAATCAATCATAGTTGGTCATCTCACAATGTTGCTGTAACTGTGTACAATATTCTCCTGGTTCTGCTCATTTCATTCAGCATCAGTTCATGTAAGTCTTACTAGGTTTTTCTGAAATCCGCCTGCTCATCATTTATTAAACCACAATAATATCCCATTACATTCATAATACCAGAACTTGTTCTGCCATCCCCCAATTGATGGGCCTCCCCTCAGTTTCCAATTCTTTGCCACCACACAAAGAGCTACTATAAATATTTTTGTATATGTAGGTCCTTCTATTCTTTTTATGATCTCTTGGGATACATACCTAGTAGTGATATTGCTGAATCAAAAGGTATGTACACTTTGATTGCCCTTTGGGCATGGTTCCAAGTTGTTCTCCAGAATGGTTGGATCAGTTCACAACTCAATCAACAACACATTCATATTCCAATTTTCCCACATCTCCAACATTTATCATTTTCGTTGTCTGTCATATTAGCTAATCTGATTGGTGTGTGGCAATACCTCAGAGTTGTTTTAATTTGAATTTCTCTAATCAATAGGATTTAGAACATTTTTTCATGTGACTATTGATAGCTCTAATTTCTTCATCTGAAAACTGCCTGTTCGTATCCTTTGACCATTTGTCTTTTTGGAAATGACTTGTATTCTTATAAATATGCTCAGTTCTCTATATATTTGAGAAATGAGACCTTTATGTAAAAATTGTTTCCCATCTTTCTGCTTTACTTCGAACCTTGTTTGCACTGACTTTGTGCAAAACCTTTTTTAATTTTACATAAGTAAAACTATCCATTTTGCATTTCATAATGTTCTCCATCTCTTGTATAGTCATAAATTTTTCCCTTTCCCATAAATCTGACAAGTAAACTATTGCTCTCCTAATTTGCTTATGATGTCACCCTTTACATCTAAATCATATACCCATTTTTGACCTTATCTTGGAATATGGTGTGAGATGTTGGTTTCTGCCATACTATCTTCCAGTCTTCCCAGCAGTGTTTGTCAAAGTGAGTTCTTATCCCAGAAGCTGAAGCCTTTGGGTTTATTAGACTGTAGGTTATTAGTCATTTGCTACTATCTTGTGAATGCAATCTATTCTATGGATCCACTGTTCAATTTTTTAGCCAGTACTGAATAGTTTTGATGATTGCTGATTTATGATATAATTTTAGATCTAGTATAGCCTTTGCATTTAAAAAAATTAATTCCCTTGATATTCTTGACCTTTAGTTGAATTTTGTTATTATTTTTTCTAGCCCTATAAAATAATTTTTGGTAGTTTGGTATGACACTGAATAAGTAAATTAATTTAGGTGGAATTGTCATTTTTATCATATTAGCTCAGCCTACCCATGAGCAATTGATATTTTTCCAATTGTTCAAATTTAACTTTATGTGAAAAGTGTTTTGTAATAGTTTCATGTAGTTCCTGACTTTCTCTTGGCAAGAAGACTTTCAAATATTTTATATTGCCTACAGTTATATTAAATGGAATATCTTTACTTCTTACAGCTGAGCTTTGTTGGTAATATATAGAAATGCTGGAACTTCTGGTTCTGAGAGCCAAGAAGGTGGAGTGATTGGTAATTGCTCCCTCCCCTTGTTAACCTTGACAAGCCCAGAGAATATCTCCCAGGGAAAAACCCTGGAACAGTGGGAGCAGCAGGAAGAGTAAGCAGTCTTTTAGCCCATAAGCCTAGGAAGATCACTAAGGAGGATCCTTTTTGCTATGGTCAGAGCTGTCCCAGACAGCCCCACCTCAGCAAACCTGGAGAAGGTCCTGAGTGCCAGGGGAGTGAAGCCAGCAACCACCAACACCAGGACCCCAGGTATGACTCCACACTCCAGGGGAATTGAGAAGACACTAGCACAGATGAGATCACCAATCACCGAGCTTGCCTATGAGCTGCCTCTAGCTCAGCAGAGGAGACCTCTTGTGGCCAGATTGACCCTCCCCCACACTTAATGAGCTAACATCAGGGTAACTTCGGGGAAAACCCCAAAAGATCTCACCTGGCCTCTGCTTTCCAACACCAGCCAGCTCTGTACCAGGTAAGCTGCAGCATTTTAGCTTCTAGCTGAAATAACCAGAAGCCATAGTATACAAAGCCTCAAGTTTTAGGCACAAGAACTGTGGGACAGAGCCCCATGTGCCACAGATGCAGAGATTGACTTTAAAAGCCAGGAAAAGGGTGACTATTATGAGTAAGAAGCAAAGGAGAAAAGAAAAGATCATAGAATCTTTCTATGGGACAAGGACCAAAACACAAATGCTAAGGAGGTCAGCATCGGGACTGTACTCCCATCTGAAACTTCAGAAGGGAATATCAACTAGTCTGAAGCACAAAGAGCCTTCTTGAAAGAGCTCAGGAAGGATTTTAAAAGCCAAATTAGAGAAATAGAAGAAAAACTGTCCAATGATTTTAAAATATGAAAAAAGAAATCACAGAAGAATTTAAAAAGACAATTGGACAAATGGAAAAGGAAGTACAAAACCTAATTGGAGAGAATAACTCCTTAAAAAGAACAACAGAAGAGATGGAAAAGGAGATGCAAAAGTTAACTGAAGAAAACAATTGGATAAAAATTGGAATCAGGCAAGTAGATGCTAATAAATCTATGAGACATCAAGAATCAGTTAAAATCTAAAGAAAGAAAAGATAGAAGAAAATGTAAAATATCTAGTTGGAAAAACAATTGATAATAAAAATAGATCCAGGAGAGAAAATCTAAAGATTTTTGGTGTATCATAAAACCATGATGAAAAAAAGAGCCTGGACAACATCATCCAAGAAAACATCAAGGAAAATTGTCCATAAGCCTAGATCCAAATGCAAAATAGTCATCGAAAGAATCTACTGTTCACCTTCTGAAAGGGATCTCTAACTAAAAACACCAAAGAATATTGTTGCCAAATTCCAGAACTATCAAGTGAAGGAAATAGTACTGCAAGCAGCCAGAAAGAAACAATTCAAATATCAAGGAGCTACAGTCAGGATCATACAGGACCTTGCAGCTTCTACATTAAAAGATCAAAGGAGTTGAAATATGATGATATTCTGTAAGGCAAAGGAGCTAGGATGACAACCAAGGATTAATTACACCGCCAAATTGAGCATAATATTTCAGGCAAGGAGATGGATATTCAATGAAATAAAAGATTTCTAGAACTTCCTGATGAAAAGGCTCATCAATACTCAATAGAATACAAACTCAATAGAAAATTTGATCTTCAAACACTGGACTCAAGAGAGGCATAATAAGGTAAATGGGGAAAAAAAACCTTGTTACTCAATATGGGCAAACTGTTTACATCCCTATATAGGAAGATGATACCTGTTAATCTTGAGAATTGTATATTTATTATGATATATAAAAGGGATATACATAGATAGAGGGAATGAGTATAAATTAAATGATGTGATGATAACAGATGTAATTTAAGGGTGCAAAGGGTTTGTAATGGGAGATGTGAAAAGGCAGAGGCAAAAAAACAATAAATTACAGGAAGAAGCACAAAAATTTATTACAGTAGAAAGAAAGGGGAAGGAGATGAGCATTGTTTGAGAGGTACTCTCATCTGATTGGGATCAAGGAGGGAACAACAAACTCAGTTCAGTATAGAAATACAACTAGCTCTATAGGCAATAGGAGGGGAAGGGGGAAAGAAAAGGGAGGGGAGGCTAAAAGGAAGGGAAGAAGTAGTGAGGGAAAAGTGGATTAAAAGGAAGTGGGTCTAAAGAGAGGAGAGAAGATTGAGGGTGGTCAAAAATTAAAACTATTGTGGAGGAGAAGAGAGAACTAAAAGCATAAACAAGGGGAAATGGGATGGAGGGAAAGACACAGAGAGTAATCATAACTATGAATGTGAAGGGGATGAACTCTCCCATAAAATGGAGATGGATAGCAGAATGGATTAAAAATCATAAACCAATAATATTTTGTTTACAAGAAACACATTTAAAATGGGGGCATACACATGGGGTAAAGGTAAAGGGTTGGAGCAGAATATTTTGTGCTTCAGCTGAAGTAAAAAAATCAGAGGTAGCAATTCTAATCTCAGACAAAGCAAGTAAAAACAGATCTAATCAAAAGAGATAAGGAAGGAAACTATATCCAGCTAATAGGCACCATAGACAACAAAGCAATTTCATTACTAAACATATATGATCCAAGTGGTATAGCATTCAAATTCTTAGAGGAGAAGTTAAGGGAGTTACAGGAAGAAATAGATAGCAAAGCTATTCTAGGGGGGGGAACCTCAAAATCTAACCTCAAAATAAAGAATAAAGATGTTAAGGAGGTGACTACAACTCTGGATAAGGTAGATATGATAGATCTCTGGAGAAAATTGAGTGGGGATAGAAAGGAATATACCTTTTTCTCAGTGGTACATGGCACGTATACAAAAATTGACCATATATTAGGACATAAAAACCTCACAATTCAGTGCAGAAAGGCAGAGATAATCAATGTGTCCTTCTCAGATCAAAATGCAATAAAAATTATATGTAATAAAAGACCATGGAAAGGTAAACCAAAAATCACTTGGAAATGAAATAATCTAATCCTAAAGAAGGAATGGGTTAAAGAAGAAATCATAGAAACAATTAACAACTTCATGCAAGAGAATCACAATAATGAGACAACCTACCAAATCTTATGGGATACTGCAAAAGCAGTTCTTAGGGGAAGTTTTATATCTTTGAATGCCTACATAAATAAAATATAGAAAGAGGAGATCAGTGACTTGGGCATGCAGCTGAAAAAGTTAGAAAAAGAACAAACTGAAAATCCCTAAGTAAAAATCAAATTAGAAATACTGAAAACCAAAGGGGAGATTAATAAAATTGAAATTAAGAAAACTATTGAATTAATAAATAAAACCAATAGTTGGTTTTATGAAAAAACTAATAAAATTGATAAACCTTTGGTCAATTTGATTAAAAAAAGAAGAAAATCAAATTACTAATATCCAAAATGAAAGGGGTGAACTCACCTCCAATGAAGAGAAAATTAAAACAATAATTAGAAATTCCTTTGCCCAACTTTATGCCCACAAATTTGATAGTCTAAATGACATGGATGAGTATTTTAAAAATTGCAAATTGCCCAAATTAACAGAAGAGGAAGTTGAATGCTTAAACAATCCCATCTCAGAAAAGGAAACTGAAAAAGTCATCAATGAACTCCCTACAAACAAATCTCCAGGGCTAGATGGATTTACAAGTGAATTTTATCAAACATTTAGGAAACTTGGGATAGAAGGAGTCCTACAAAATTCTTTTTATGATACAAGTATGGTTCTTATACCTAAACCAGGAAGAGTCAAAACAGAGAAAGAAAATTATACCTCAATTTCTCTAATAAACATAGATGCAAAAATTTTAAATAAGATATTAGCAAAAAGAATACAACACCAGAAATGCAGATCTGGTTCAATATTAGAAAAAATGCTAGCATTTTTGATCATATCAACAACAAAACTAACAGAAACCACATGATTATCTCAATAGATGCAGAAAAAGTTTTTGACAAAATACAACACCCATTCCTATTGAAAATACTGGAAAACATAGGAATAAATTGAACTTTCCATAAGATAATTAGCAGTATCTACTAAAACCATCAGCAAGCATTATATGCAGTGGGGACAAGCTAGATGCATTTCCAGTAAGATCAGGGGTAAAACAAGGATGTCCATTATCACTACTGTTATTCAATGTGGTACTAGAAATGCTAGCTGTAGCAATAAGAGAAGAAAAATAAATTGAAGGAATTAGAATAGGCAAAGAAGAAACTAAGTTATCACTCTTTGAAGATGATAGCATGACATACTTAGAGAATCCCAGAGAATCAAGTGAAAAACTACTTGAAATAATAAACAACTTTGGCAAAGTTGCAGGTTACAAAATAAACCCACATAAATCATCTGCATTTCTATATATTACTAACCAAGCCCAGCAGCAAGAGATAGAAAGAGAAATGCCATTTAAAGCTACAGTCGGCACTATATAATATCTGGGAGTCTACATGCCAAAACAAACTCAGGGACTATATGAACACAATTACAAAACACTTTTCACACAAACAAAATCAGATCCAAATAAGTGGATTAACATCAGTTGTTCATGGGTAGGCTGAGCTAATATAATATAAATGACAATTCCACTTAATTTACTTATTCAGTGCCATACCAATCAAACTACCAGATAATTATTTTATAGAGCTAGAAAAAACAATGTCAAAATTCATCTGGAAGAACAGAAGGTCCAGAATATCAAGGAAACTAATGAAAAGAAATGCTAGGGAAGGTGACCTAACCCTACCAGATCTCAAATTGTATTATAAAACAGCAATCATCAAAACCACATGGTACTCATTAAGAAAGAGAGGGGTAGACCAGTGGAATATGTTAAGTCCCCAAGACACAGTAGACAATGAATATAGCAATTTACTGTTTGATAAACCCAAGGACCCCAGCTTCTGGGATAAAAACTCACTGTTTGACAAAAATTACTGGGAAAACTGGATAACAGTGTGGTGTAAACTCGACATAGACCAATGCCTGACACCATACACAAGAATAAAGTCCAAATGGATACAGGATCTAGGTATAAAGATTGATACTATAAACAAATTAGGGGAGCAAGGAATAGTGTATTTGTCAGATTTGTGGAGAATGGAGAAATTTATGACCCAACAAGAGATAGAGAGCATTAGGAAGTGCAAAATGGATAATTATGATTACTTAATTGACAAGTTTTTCTACAAACAAACCCAATGCAACCCAATTAGGAGGGAAGCAGAAAACTGGGAATTTGCAGCTAATGTCTGTGATAAAGGCCTCATTTCTAAAATATATAGGGAACTGAATCAAATGTACAAGAATACAAATTATTCCTCAGTTGATAAATGGCCAAAGCATATGAACAGGGAATTTTCAGAGGAAGACTATAATCATACAAAACAATGTTCTAAATCACTATTGATTAGAAAGATGCATATCAAAACAACTCTGAGGTACCACATCACACCTATCAGATTGACTAACATGACAAAATAAGGGTTGTCTTACCCAATGCTAATTTTTAAGGAACTCTTTTCTTCAATTAGTTTTTGTGCCTCCTTTTCCATTTGGTCAATTCTCCTTTTAAAGGAGTTGCTTTCTTCAGTGCATTCCCTGCCACCCCCACCCCCAATTTAGCTGATTCTATTTTTTTAAGGAACTATTTTCTTCAGTTAATTTTTGTGCTTTCTTTTCCAAATGGTTGACTGTTTTTCATAATTTTCTTACATAACTGTCATTTCTTTCCCCAGTTTTTCTTCCACCTCTCTTACTTGGTTTTAAAAATCCTTTCTGAGCTCTTCTAAGAAGTCTTTTTGGGATAAAGATCAATTCATATTCCCTTTTGAGGCTTTGCATGCAGTCATTGTGACATTGTAGTCATCTTCTGAGTTTGTGTTTGAATCTTCCCTTCCAGGGAATGTGAGCAGCATTCTATGGGCACAGCTTTTTGTTCAGGGCACCCTGTCTCAAGCTCTTGCACTGGAGACCACGGGTCTGGTCACTGGCTGTCTATGCCAGTGTCTTTGGAGCTGGTGGCTTGCCCACTGCACTAGAGTGGCCCACTGTAGTCATGGCTATTGTGCCCTGGGGTCTGGGTCTGGCAGTTTGCCTGCTAGGGGTAGAATCTTCACAGTTGGTCTGCTGTACCACTGGCCTGCTGCGACAGGCCCATGAGACATTTTCTTCTAGAAAGGAACTGTAGCTAGGAGCCTATTTTGGGCTCCACTCCTCCTTTACCCAAGTGAGATAGATCTTTCCTGAAGTCCTCCTTCTAAGTTATCTTGGGCTAGAAAATTGTTTGACTCTTTTGTGGATTCTGTCACCCCAGAATTCTTTTAGAGGTTTGATGTAACATTGTTTCTGAGGGAAACTGGGGAGAGTTAAGGAAAATTCCTGAATTCTCTCTGCCATCTTGCCCAATCTTCCCCACCCCTGGGTTCAGTTTTCAAACTGTATGTTCCATTTGGCACTAACATATAAGTTTTATACTTGAATTTATTGAAAATATTAAATGTTACAGGCCAACTTAGATGAAGGTATTTTTATAAATATTTACATATAGTTTTCATTACATATGGTATTTTTATAAGTACAAATGTTATGTATGCATATACTTATAAAATGCCATACAAAAAAATTCCTTGCATTCATACAGAGACATTCTTTACACATATATCTGTGTGGAATGTTTTAATACATACACACACATACATACACACACACACACACACACACACACACACACACACATATATATATATATATATATATATATATATATATATATATATATATATATATATATTCATATTTGCCCTCTCTGTTGTTAGCTGCTTTTGGAGCACCTTATATTCACATGACTGGGGGAGTAACTCCTTTCACAGTATCATAAATAGATCACATGGCAGGCAGGTTGAAGTAATAGTTTTATTCTGTCTCTGTTTCATTTATTTACAGCATTCATGTAAGACATCATGGGATATTAGACTTGGACTGAGGAAGACCTGGGTTCAGATCCTATTTTTTTAACATAAATTTATTTATTTAACTTTTTACATTCATTTTCACAAAGATTTTGGGTTCCAAATTTTCTCCCCATTTGTCCCCACCCCCACCCCAATACACCCAGTATTCTAAATTCCCCTATCACCAATCTGTCCTCTCTTCTATCATCCCTCCTTTCTCTTGTCCCCATCTTCTCTTTTGTCCTGTAGGGCCAGATGACATTCTATTCTCCATTACCTGTATTTCTTATTTTCTAGTAGCAAGAACAATACTTGACAGTTGTTCCTAAAACTTTGAGTTCCAAATTCTCCCCATCCCTCCCTCCCCAACCATTCCCTTTGGGAAGGCAGGCAATTCAATATAGGCCCTATCTGTGTAGTTTTGCAAATGACTTCAATAATAGTCGTGTTGTGTAAGACTAACTATATTTCCCTCCATCCTATCCTGCCCCCCATTGTTTCTATTCTCTCTTTTGATCCTGTCCCTCCCCAAGAGTGTTGATTTCAAATTGCTCCCTCCTCCCATTGCCCTCCCTACCATCATCCCACCCACCCTGCTTATCTCCTTCTCCCCCACTTTCCTGTACTGTAAGATAGGTTTTCATACCAAAATGAGTGTGCATTTTATTCCTTCCCTTAGTCGAATGTGATGAGAGTAAACTTCATGTTTTTTTCTCAGCTCTCCTCTTCTTCCCTCCACTAAAAAGTCTCCTGCTTGCCGCTTGAATGAGATATAATTTACCCCATTCCATTTCACCCTTTTTCCTCCCTCTACATTTCTCTCTCACCATTTACCTTAATTTCTTTTAAGATATGGTCCCATCCTATTCAATTCACTCTGTGCTCTCTGTCTCTGTATGTGCATGCATGTGTGTATGTGTGTGTGTGCATCTGTGTGTGTGTATGTGTGTGCATGCGTGTGTATGTGTGTGTGTAGTCCCATCAACTACCCAGATACTGAAAAGTTTTAAGAGTTGCAAATATTGTCTTTCCATGTAGGAATGTAAACAGTTCACCTTTGGTAAGTCCCTTCTGACTTCTCTTTGCTGTTTACTTTTTCATGCTTCTTCTGATTCTTGTGTTTGAAAGTCAGATTTTCTTTTCAGCTCTGGTCTTTTCATCAAGAATGCTTGAAAGTCCTCTATTTCATTGAATGACTATTTTTTCCCCTGAAGTATTGTACTCAGTTTTGCTGGGTAGGTGATTCTTGGTTTGAGTCCTAGTTCCTTTGACTTCTGGAATATCCTATTCCACACCCTTCGATCCCTTAATGTAGAAGCTGCTAGATCTTGTGTTATCCTGATTGTATTTCCACAATACTGGAATTGGTTCTTTCTAGCTGCTTGCAATATTTTCTCTTTGACTTGGGAATTCTGGAATTTGGCCACAATGGTCCTAGGAGTTTCTCTTTTTGGATCTCTTTCAGGCGGTGATCGATGGATTCTTTCAGTATTTATTTTGACCTCTGGTTGTAGACTATCAGGGCAGTTTTCCTTGATAATTTCATGGAAGATGATGTCTAGGCTCTTTTTTTGATCATAGCTTTCAGGTAGTCCCATAATTTTTAAATTGTCTCTCCTGGATCTATTTTCCAGGTCAGTTGTTTTTCCCATGAGATATTTCACATTCCCTTCCGTTTTTTCATTCTTTTGGTTTTGTTTTGTGATTTCTTGGTTTCTCAGAAAGTCATTAGGCCTCATCTGTTCCATTCTAAATTTGAGAGAACTATTGTCTTCAGTGAGCTTTTGAACCTCTCTTACCATTTGGCTAATTCTGCTTTTGAAAGCATTCTTCTCCTCATTGTCTTTTTGAACCTCTTTTGCCAATTGAGTGAGCCTATTTTTCAAGGTGTTATTTTCTTCAGCATTTTTTTGGGTCTCCTTTAGTAAGGTATTGACCTGTTTTTCATGCTTTTCTTGCATCTCTCTCATTTCTCTTCCCGTTTTTTCCTCCACCTGTCTAACTTGATTTTCAAAATCCTTTTTGAGCTCTTCCATGGCCTGAGCCCATTGGATATCTACTTCAGATGTTTGGGATACAGAGGCCTTTACTTCTATGTCTTTCCCTGATGTTAAGCATTGTTCTTCCTCATCAGAAAGGAAAGGAGGAAACATCTGTTCCCAAGAACGTACCCTTCTATGGTCTTATTTTTTTTCCCTTTTCTGGGCATTTTCCCAGCCAGTTACTTGACTTCTGAGATTCCTCTCCACCCCTGCCTAGATCCTCCCAGCTAGTGCTTGGGGTCTGAGATTCAAATGCTCCCCAACCTCAGGGCTTTCAGTGGAAGGTGGGGCTGCTATTCAGGGTAAGATTAAATTCAGATTCTCAGTTGGGGGCAGGGTTGCCTCCCAGGCTCAGTTCCCTCAGGGGGTTTATGCAGAGACTTTCAGTAATGGATCTGAGGTCCTGCCTGCTCTGGGAGCCCCTGACCGCAGCTGCCTCTGCCGCTGCCTCTGCCTGCTGAGGGGGCCTGAGTTATGGAGACACCCCACTCCCCTCTCGGTCAGCCCAGAAGTCTCTCTCACTGACCTGTAGTGCCTGTGGGTGGAGGAACCTTTGTGGCCACTGGAGGTTCTGTCCCTGAAACCTGCTCCGGTCTGCTCCTCTCGGAGCCACGTGGCCAGGGCAGGGCTGGGCTCCGCTGTCCGGTGTGTGACGGACCTTTGGTGCTGTTTTTTCAGGGCTCTCTGGAACAGAAATCTCCTCCTTTCTGTTGCTGTGTGGCTTCCACTGCTCCAGAATTTGTGGGGAGTTTTTTTTACAGGAAATTTATGGGTTGTGGGTTCAGAGCTAGCATATGTGAATCTTTCTACTCCTCCATCTTGGCTCCTCCCCCAGATCCTATTTTTATCACTTACTGATTGCATGAAGATGACCAGGCTACTTAGCTCTCTGAACATCAGACAACTCTCTAATACTATAAGTTTGAGATGAATTATCCTCTGTGTAGGTGGAAAAAGTTCTCATATTAACGAAAGCACAGGTACTTGATAGACTGGACAATATTTTAAATCTTTCTTTATTCTCTCCTCTCTCCCCCGAGGTTGTCTAAACTTGGTGACTTTGATTCAGGAGATTATTTCTATCTCCATGATTTGCTTCTCCAAAGATCTACTGGCCAAGTCTCTTGTGGCCTCTTGGATTTCTTTCCCTGTTGATATAGTGCGATATAGTGGAAAGATCAAGAGAAGTGTAATAATTCTCTATATCTCACTTGAAAAAAGCAATACTGGGAGGTAGATGCTGTTCTTTTCATTTTATAGAAGAGAAAACTGAGGAAAACTGAGGTTAAGCAACTTGAGCAAGATCACATAACTAATAGGGGTCTAAGGCCAGATTTTAGCTCAGATCTTTCTGATTTCTGACCCAGCTTTCTATTCATTGTGCCATGTAGCTGCCCCTAAATGTGAACTATAGTTATTATCATTTTGACATTTAAGAACATGTATGGGGGGTGGAGCCAAGATGGCGGAGTAGAAAGACTCATGTAGACTAGCTCCGAACCCACAGCCCATATATTTCCTGCAAGAAGAACTCCCCACAAATTCTGGATCACTGCAAGGCACACAGAAACACAGTGGAAAAGATCTCCGTTCCAGAGAGCCCTGGAGAGCCGTCCCCAGGGGTCCATCGCACCCCGGACAGCAGAGTCCACCCCTGTGCTGCCCTGGTGGCGTGGCCCCAGAGAAGCAGATCTGAGCAGGCTTCAGGGATGAAATCTCCAGCATCCGGGAAGGTCCCTCTGCCCATAGATGCTACAGGTCAGTGAGAGAGACATCTGGGCTGCCTGAGAGGGGAGTGGGGCGTCTCCATGGCTCGGGCCTCCTCGGGAGGCAGGCGTAGGGAGCAACAGAGGCAGCAGCAGAGGCAGTGGCGGTGGCTGGGGACAGCAGGCAGCAGCATGCAGAAGTTCAGGGCTGTTACCAAAAGTCTCTGCATAAAGCCCCTGAGGGAACTGAGCCTGGGAGGTGGCCCTGCCCCCACCCCAGCACCAGAACTTAAGCTCACATTGAATAGCAGCTGCTCCCACTGCGGAAAGCCCATTTGAATCTCAGACCCCAAGCACTAGCTGGGCGGATCTTGGAGGGGGTGGACAGGAATCTCAGAAGTCAAGTAACTGGCTGGGAAAATGCCCAGAAAAGGGAAGAAAAATAAGATAATAGACAGCTACTTTGATGGGGTCCAGATGTTCCCGCCTTTCAATTCTGATGATGAGGAAGGATTCTTACCATCAGGGAAAGATGTGGAGGTCGGGGCCTCTGTATCCCAGACATCCCAGGTGGATGTCCGGTGGGCTCAGGCCATGGAAGAACTAAAAAAGGATTTTGAAAATCAAGTTAGACAGGTGGAGGAAAGACTGGGAAGAGAAATGAGAGAGATGCAAGAAAGGCATGAAAAATGGGTCAATACCTTGCTAAAGGAGACCCAAAAAAATGCTGAAGAAAATAACATCTTGAAAAATAGGCTCACTCAATTGGCAAAAGAGGTTCAAAAAGCCAATGAGGAGAAGAATGCTTTCAAAAGCAGAATTAGCCAAATGGAAAAAGAGGTTCAAAAGCTCACTGAAGAGAATAGTTCTCTCAAATTTAGAATGGAACAGATGAAGTCTAATGACTTTCTGAGAAACCAAGAAATCACAAAACAAAACCAAAAGAATGAAAAAATGGAAGGGAATGTGAAATATCTCATGGGAAAAACAACTGACCTGGAAAATAGATCCAGGAGAGACAATTTAAAAATTACGGGACTACCTGAAAGCTATGATCAAAAAAAGAGCCTAGATATCATCTTCCATGAAATTGTCAAGGAAAACTGCCCTGATATTCTACAACCAGAGGGCAAAATGAGTATTGAAAGAATCCATCGATCGCCACCTGAAAGAGAACCAAAAAGAGAAACTCCTAGGACCACTGTGGCCAAATTCCAGAATTCCCAGGTCAAGGAGAAAATCTTGCAAGCAGCTAGAAAGAACCAATTCCAGTATTGTGGAAATACAATCAGGATAACTCAAGATCTAGCAGCTTCTACATTAAGGGATTGAAGGGTGTGGAATAGGATATTCCAGAAGTCAAAGGAACTAGGACTCAAACCAAGAATCACCTACCCAGCTAAACTGAGTATAATACTTCAAGGGAAAATATGGTCTTTCAATGAAACAGAGGACTTTCAAGCATTCTTGATGAAAAGACCAGAACTGAAAAGGAAATTTGACTTTCAAACACAAGAATGAGAAGAAGCATGAAAAAGTAAACAGCAAAGAGAAGTCATAAGGGACTTACCAAAGGTGAACTGTTTACATTCCTACATGGAAAGACAATATTTGTTACTCTTAAAATTTTTCAGTATCTGGGTAGTTGGTGGGACCACACACACACATACACACACAAACACATGTACACACGTGCACGCACGCACACATACACACATGCACGCAAATACAGAGACAGAGAGCACAGAGTGAATTGAATAGGATTGGACCATATCTTAAAAGAAATTAAGGTAAATGGTGAGAGAGAAGTGTAGGGGGAGGAAAGAGGGTGAAATGGAATGGGGTAAATTATATCTCATTCAAGAGGCAAGCGGAAGACTTTTTAGTGGAGGGAAAAAGAGGAGAGCTGAGAAAAAAAACAAGGTTTACCCTTATCACATTCAACTAAAGAAAGGAGTAAAATGCATACTCATTTTGGTATGAAAACCTATCTTACAATTCAGGAAAGTGGGGGAGAAAGAGATAAGCAAGGGGGGGATGATGGTAGGGAGGGAAATGGGAGGAGGGAGCAATTTGAAGTCAACACTCTTGGGGAGGGACAGGATCAAAAGACAGAATAGAAACAATGGGGGCAGGATAGGATGGAGGGAAATACAGTTAGTCTTACACAACACAACTTTTATGGAAGTCATTTGCAAAACTACACAGATAGGGCCTATATTGAATTGCCTGCCTTCGCAAAGGGAATGGTTGGGGAGGGAGGGATGGGGAAAATTTGGAACTCAAAGTTTTAGGAACAACTGTCAAGTATTGTTCTTGCTACTAGGAAATAAGAAATACAGTTATTGGGGAATAGAAAGTCATCTGGCCCTACGGGACAAAAGAGAAGATGGGGACAAGAAAAGGGAGGGATGAAAGAAGAGAGGGCAGATTGGTGACAGGGAAAATTAGAATGCTTGGTGTATTGGTGTGGGGGGACAGGTTAAAAGGGGAGAAAATTTGGAACCCAATATTTTTGAAATGAATGTAAAAAGTTAAATAAATATATTTTTATTAAAAAAAAAGAATATGTATGTGGCAATTTGTGTATATGTTATTTGACATTCAAGACACTGTGGTAGTGTAAACCCAAATTGACTTTTGTACTGCCTTCCCTAATCCTACAGAAAGGTAATGTGTCACTATATTAATTATTTAGCAGGGGAGTGTAACATCAGAATTGTCCATTTAGCAGCACTTTCCTCAAATTGCTAGCCCAGGGTTCTTCTACATCATCCAACCTTATAGCTCCAAGTGCTGAAGCCGTTTAAATCTATGCTAGCCAGGCTCTGTGCGAATTTATTTGTGGCCTACTGTGAAGTATAGCTCAAAAATAATTAAAAATAGGAATTCTCTAGTGCTGACCCAACCTCCCATTTAGAATTTTCTCTGTCAAACAGTCCCAGTGACAGAATTAATATAGTACTGAATGGATTAAACTACCCCTTTACTGACATTTTTGCTATAAATAATATCAGAATACAAATTTTAGTCAAATGTGAGGAAAGTTCATAGGTACTCCTGATAGGGACACATAAAGTAGTTGTAAAAGTTGGTTTCACCATGCATTCACCAAAAGCAATAAGAAACATCATTTCTTGGAATATTTGATCTTCTATGTCTTATATTGCTCACAATCAGCATATGGAAACAGATCATTTTGAAGATTATTACAGTTAATGCACCAACATTTGGAGAGGATAAAGTAAAGGAATCCAATGAGAAATATGACAATAACTTCCAAATTCAGCATATTTCTCAACCCCTGGTCCATGTGAAAGTGGGTACAAAGAAGGATGGTGAAAACCACAATGAAAGAGTTCAAGTTCAAGAAGTAAACAAGGTCAAAAAACTCAAAAATCTCCCACAGGTTCATCATGACTGTCTCCAAGAAATGACTTGGATGGCAGTGGATGTGCCAAGTGCTAAACAACATCACCAACATACAAGAAAAGAAAAAGAAACTGGTTACATTTTAGCCTATAGGAAATAACATGATACTGACATGAAAGTTATTTCAGAATCACTTGTCTAATGAAGTCAGATCATCAACTGGTTATAATAAAACTCATACTTAATACCAAATTAGAATACAAAATAGAGATAGAACGGCTGTAAGCATTGAAACTACAATATGTTTTGTTCAAATGAGTGAACTAAAAAATAGATAGTATGAGATGCATGGACTGACCACCACTATTTCTTGGGGACATTTAACTGATATAAAACAGTCCCATTAAGGAGGCCAAAAATCAGAAGTTTGCCTTTGCCTGAATATCCTTGATATTCTTCCCTGGTTTAGAGTGTAAGTTCATTTAGAAAACTTTATAGAGGAGAATGAGAGAATAGTCTGTATAATATAACCTCCTCAAATGTAAAAAACTGTTGAGATAATCAATGGGCAGAGGGTTTTAGCATGAAGTATATTTGAGCTAGATCCCAAGAGTATTTGTAAATCAAACTGGAAGGATAACAAATACATAGAAAATGGAACAGATCTGCCAGTATTTTAATATTTTCTGTTCTCATCAGTAATAATAACAGAACGAGCACATCTGGGCTGTACCATCTCAGTCCCCAAATATACCTTGTGGGGAAGTGGTAATATCATTATGAAGATGAATTAGAGCAATTAGAACTGACCAAATACATACAAGAAGAAATCTGATTTACATGACACAGTCTTAAAGATTCTCAAGAATATTTTCATGATAGTGTTTCATGATAATCTAAAAGAGACCAAGATTCAAAAAATAAGATAAAATAGTTGCTGGTAGTATTGCCAAAACAAAACTGTAGTGATGTAGAAAACAATTACTAACCTATATGTCTACTTTCTCATGGCCCCTTCCAAAGAACCATGCCATCTAACAAAGAATATTTTTAAAAGAAAAAAAATCAGGAAAACCAAAACATCTGATAACACACACAATCCTCCACAGTTCCTCTCTCCATCCCCTTACCCCCATCTCTGCAAAGGAATGGGGGGGGGGGAATGTGCCTTTTTCCATGAGGCTCTTCTTTGGGGCCCAGCTTGTTCTTTGTAATTTTGTAGCATTCATTTTCAATTGCTAAGCATTTTTTAAATGCCTGCTATGCTCCAGGGACCATTTGATTCCTTAGAGTGAGTCACATTCCTACCTCTATGGAATGTTGGGGAAATAAATGAAATGTTATTTGGAGCTTGAGTTTCCCAGAAGTCAGGTGCTATCAATTTGGTGATAAAGGAGTAAAAATAGAAAAAGAAGACATTGTCTGCCCTCGAGGATTTTGCATTCAACCGGAGAGCAGCACACATTTCATTTGTCTTATTGCTGTTACTTTGTTTTTATTTTTGAGTTTTTTCTTCAGTTGTGACCTTATTTAAGATTTTCTTGGCAAAGACACCGAAGTGGTTTGCCATTTCCTTCTCCACTTCATTTTTCAGACATAAACCCTGCAAATAGGGTTAAGTAACTTGTCCAGGGCCATACAGCTAGTAAGTTTCTGAGGCCAGATCTGAACTCAGGAAGATGAGTCTTCCTGATATCAAACCCAGTGCTCTGTCCACTTTGCCACCTAGCTGCCTATTTATAATATTATCCTATAACTTTATACATATTGTACTGTTAACTCAAGTTTTGATTGATCCCACCTCCCTTGATCTCCTCTCCCCTCTGTTTGGAGAGCTGGAAGGTGGGGTATCAAATTTCCCTAACGCCTTCCTTTATAGAGGACAGAAACTGGACTCGCAATCATTCCACTGTACATCTATTGCCCTCCTTGGTTTTAACTCCACTAAATGACACCCTAGTCCTCTTAGGTGTTATCTCTCCCCCTCTTCACTTAAGATTGTAGTGCCTTGAGGACATGGACTGTCTTTCTTTTTTATTCATTGTATCCTCAGCCAGGTGCCTGCCACATAGTAGGCACTATAGGATTAAATGAATTGGATTATAATGTTGTTTTCCACCAGTAACACGTAACTGTCTCGAGTCAGGAACTATTTCAGCTTTGTTGTATTTCAGTACACAGAGTTTGCCTTGCATTTAGTTGGCACTTAATAAACGCATATCAGTTGAGTGAATAACGTGCGCAAGGAATCTCTAACTGTGACAAGCACAGAAAGTGAAAGACTTTCTTAAGTCTTAATTTCTTAACTCGAAAACATCAGCTGTAAGTTTATAAAAACTCCATGGCTACAGACATAATTATAATTACGCAAAACATTCCTGAAATATTGAACTGTAGGCATTCTCACGTAGATTTCCAATCACTTCTTTTTGGCTAAACAGAGCAGGGTCTACTTTCTCAGGAAGGACCAAATGTAAAGCATTTCAGCTTCTAAAATCCAACCCTTTTAAAGTAATGCTTCCAAAAGATATTAAACCTGGCTGTTTGATGCTAACAGCTGGAATTTTGAGATTGGTGAATGATGATAATGATAATAACAATTCTCCTCCTGTATTTATATACGTGTACCTTCACACACATTATATCTTCCCTGTGAGGGAGGCAGGGTACTTACTCTCTCACTGTGACACATAAAGACTCTGAATCACAGAGGCTAAGTCCCCACCTATAGGAAGAATACCTAGTCTTTGCACATACCTTCTCTGTCAGGATCCCTCATCTCTCTCCCCAGCTTGCTACTCTCATCAGGAGGCATACTGGGTGTTCAAGGAGGGCTAACTCTTCTAGAGTGACAGTTTGCCAAGCCCTTTCCAGGGTTACTTATCCAACTTGGGTGTCCACCTTCATCCAGCTCTCATCTATGGCTCCAAGTAGCTGTAGCACCTACAGCAGCTATATCCTGGAAGCCGGGTTGAAGGTAACTGACAGGCCACAAACCCATCAGTGAATTAAGGGGATGTTTACTTCAAGCATATGAAGCCTTCCCCCAGATGAGAACAATTTGGTCCCATGGCCACGAAAGCAGCTGAAGCAGGCGTTGTGGAGTGCTTAGAGCTTGGTCAGACATGGAAGATCCCAAGGTCATCTGCATCCCAATCCACTGCCAATCATCCTGACTTTTTTCTTGCCTTTGGACTTTGATGACTCTGAAAGAGAGAGGGAGGCTGATGACTCTGCCTCACTTGAATCCAATTTACTCATAAGTTAAGACATCACCCTGTGATGTCATTGGTCCTTTTCAAAAATGAAGGATAAACAATAAATTATCTGAGAATGCAGGCTGTCTGCCAAGGCTATTTTTTTAAGTAACCTCATTGAATTTGTTTTGCTGGAATACACATCTTGGTATTGAGGATTCTATTTTTTCATTTGTCTGTTTTTAAAATTTCATTGGGATGGAGGGAGGTGTGTGAGAGAGATTAATAAAAGAAAAAAAGAAATAAAGATATAATGACTATATATGAGAGATTAATAAAAAAACTTCCTTTTTACTCATCTTTAATTAAAATTTAATGTTAATTAGATATAATTATTTTAATAATAATTTTAACAAATTAATAATTCAGGGGCAGCTAGGTATCACAGTGGACAGAGTGTTGGACTTGGAATCAGGAAGACTCATCTTCCTGAGTTCAAATCTGGCCTCAGACACTAGCTTGTGACCTATTTAAATCCCATTTGCCTCACTTCCCTCACTTGTAAAATAAGCTGGAGAAGAAAATGGCAAACTAGTATATTTGCCAAGAAAACCCCAAATGGGTTCACAAGTCTGAACAATAAAAATTAAAAATTTATTAATACACAAAAAGTATTTTCTTTTTTGATTTTACTCATCTGTCTCATATCATCATACATAGTTATGATATATGTATATCTCCTTTTCTATTTTATTGTCTCACTATCTCCCAAGATCAAATTTAAAAAACAAAACATCACCAATACATAGATGACAGTCTGGAAAAACAAGCAAATACACACACACACACACACAGACACAAACACACACAGGGACTTTTTATTTTTATTTTTTTTTGATATTTATTTTTATTTTTTTTAAATTAATTTATTTATTTAACTTTTTACATTAATTTTCACAACATTTTGGGTTCCAAATTTTCTCCCCATTTATCCCCTACCCCCACCCCAATACACCAAGCATTCTCATTTTCCCTATCACCAATCTGCCCTCTCTTCTTTCATCCCTCCCTTCTCTTGTCCCCATCTTCTCTTTTGTCCTGTAGGGCCAGATGATTTTCTATTCCCCAATAACTGTATTTCTTATTTCCTAGTAGCAACAACAATACTAAACAGTTGTTCCTAAAACTTTGAGTTCCAAATTCTCCCCATCCCTCCCTCCCCAACCATTCCCTTTGGGAAGGCAGGCAATTCAATATAGGCCTTATCTGTGTAGTTTTGCAAATGCCTTCCATAATAGTCGTGTTGTATAAGACTAACTGTATTTCCCTCCATCCTATCCTGCCTCCCATTGTTTCTATTCTGTCTTTTGATCCTGTCCCTCCCCAAGAGTGTTGACTTCAAATTGCTCCCTCCTCCCATTGCCCTCCCTACCATCATCCCTCCCTCCCTGCTTATCTCCTTCTCCCCCACTTTCCTGTACTGTAAGATAGGTTTTCATACCAAAATGAATGTGCATTTTATTCCTTCCTTTAGTCGAATGTGATGAGGGTAAACTTCATGTTTTTTTTCTCAGCTCTCCTCTTTTTCCCTCTCCTGCTTGCCTCTTGATTGAGATATAATTAACCCCATTCCATTTCACCCTCTCTCCTCCCACAACATTTCTCTCTCACCATTTACCTTAATTTCTTTTAAGATATGGTCCCATCCTATTCAATTCACTCTGTGCTCTCTGTCTCTGTGTGTGCATGCTTGTGTGTATGTGTGTGTGCATGCACGCATGTACGTGTGTGTGTGCGTGTGTGTACGTCTGTGTGTGGTCACACCAACTACCCAGATACTGAAAAATTTTAAGAGTTACAAATATTGTCTTTCCATGTAGGAATGTAAGCAGTTCACCTTTGGTAAGTCCCTTCTGACTTCTCTTTGCTGTTTACTTTTTCATGCTTCTTCCTCATTCTTGTGTTTGAAAGTCAAATTTTCTTTTCAGCTCTGGTCTTTTCATCAGGAATACTTCAAAGTTCTCGATTTCATTGAAATACTATATTTTCCCCTGAAGTATTATATTCAGTTTTTCTGGGTAGGTGATTCTTGGTTTGAGTCCTAGTTCCTTTGACTTCTGGAATATCCTATTCCATGCCCTTCAATCCCTTAATGTAGAAGCTGCTAGATCTTGTGTTATCCTGATTTTATTTCCACAATACTGGAATTGTTTCTTTCTAGCTGCTTGCAGTATTTTCTCCTTGACCTGGGAACTCTGGAATTTGGCCACAATGTTCCTAGGAGTTTCTCTTTTTAGATCTCTTTAAGGCGGTGATCGATGGAGTCCTTCAATACTTATTTTGCCCTCTGGTTGTAGAATATCAGGGCAGTTTTCCTTGAAAATTTCATGAAAGATGATGTCTAGGCTCTTTTTTTGATCATGACTTTCAGGTAGTCCCATAATTTTTAAATTGTCTCTCCTGGATCTATTTTCCAGGTCAGTTGTTTTTCCAATGAGATATCTCACATTCCCTTCCATTTTTTCATTCTTTTGGTTTTGTTTGGTGATTTCTTGGTTTCTCAGAAAGTCATTAGACTCCATCTGTTCCATTCTAATTTTGAGAGAACTATTGTCTTCAGTGAGTTTTTGAACCTCTTTTTCCATTTGGCTAATTTTGCTTTTGAAAGCATTCTTCTCCTCATTGGCTTTTTGAACCTCTTTTGCCAACTGAGTGAGCCTATTTTTCAAGGTATTATTTTCTTCAGCATTTTTTTGGGTCTCCTTTACCAAGGTATTGACCTGTTTTTCATGCTTTTCTTGCATCTCTCTTATTTCTTTTACCAGTTTTTCCTCCACCTGTCTAACTTGATTTTCAAAATCCTTTTTGAGCTCTTCCATGGCCTGAGCCCACCGGACATCCACCTCTGATGTCTGGGATACAGAGGCCCTAACCTCCACGTCTTTCTCTGATGGCAAGCATTGTACTTCGTTATCAGAAATGAAAGGAGGAAGGAACATCTCTTCCCCAATAAAGTAGTTCTCTATGGTCTTATTTTTCTTCCTTTTTCTGGGCATTTTCCCAGCCAGTTACTTGACTTCTGAGATTCCTCTCCACCCCTGCCTAGATCTGCCTAGGTAGTGCTTGGGGTCTGAGATTCAAATGCTGCTTCCCAGTCTCAGGGCTATCCGTGGTGGGAGTGGCTGCTATTCAATGTGAGCTTAGGTTCTGGTGCTTGGGTGTGGGCAGGGCCACCTCCCAGGCTCAGCTCCCTCAAGGGGTTTATGCAGAGACTGTTGGTAATGGAGCTCTTGTCTGCTTGGGGAGTCCTGGCCACCGCTGCCTCTGCTTCTCCCTCTGCTGCTGCCTCCCAAGGGGGCCCGAGCCACGGAGACACCCCACTCCCCTCTCCGCCAGCCCAGAAATCTCTCTCACTGACCTGTAGCGTCTGTGGGCGGAGGGACCTTCCCGGCCGCCGGAGATTCTGTCCCTGATGCCTGCTCGGATCTGCTCCTCTGGGGTCGCCTGGCCAGGGCAGCACAGGGGTGGGCTCCGATTTCCGGGGCATGACGGACCCCTGGGGACAGCTCTCCAGGGCTCTCTGGAATGGAAATCTCTTCCACTGTGTTTCTGTGCACCTTTCAGTGATCCAGAACTTGTGGGAAGTTCTTTCTACAGGAAATTTATGGGCTGTGGATTTGGAGCTAGCATACATGAGTCTTTCTACTCCGCTATCTTGGCTCCTCCCCCACACGGACTTTTTAGAGGGAGAGGACTACAAAGGGATATTTAGGTGATGTAAAAACAAAACTTATCAATAAAATATACATATATGGATATATTACTATGTAGTTTGGGGAGAAAATGCACTATCAGCTGTAGGCATCAGGAAAGACTTTACATGGGAAAAGTGACCCTAGAGCTAAATCTTAAAGGAAAACTGGGATGCCAAGAGGTAGAGGAGAAATGGGAGTGCATTCCAGAGATGGAGAATAGCCACTCAAATCCAATCAGACAGAAATTAAATCATCCGTGGGTGTTTGGAAGAGGGAGAAATAGGCAAGTATGGCTGGATTGCAGAGTGAGTGTCTTGGGGAGGTCAGAAAGTTCCCCTTACATACCAGGGGTGGGGAACCTGTGGCCTTAGGCCACATGTGGCCTTCTAGGTCCTTAGGTGCAACTAAGGGGATTTGTTCTATGAAGTTTGGATTCAGTTGAAGGGCTGCATTTGAGGACCTAGAGGGCCACATGTGACCTCAAAACCACAAGTTCCCCACTTATGGCATAGACATTTTTGCTGTATTCTTTTGCAGAGATATGAATCTATGTCCCTATCTGTCCTTGGCTGATTTGAGGATATTGCTTCAATATTGATGGGAAGTCCAAAGTTCTACAGGCCCTTAAAGGCTGTCTGTGTTGAGGAGGAGGAGACCTAAACCAAAGCTGGTGCCAAAACCTCTCTTTGTTCCAACCCTGCCCCTGGGGGGAGGGCTTTCTTAGGGTTTAGCTGGTATTCCACATTCACTACAATTTCTGGAATTTTTCGCTCACTTGATAATTTATGGATGATTCCTATGGTGGTAATTCTTGAAAGTCACTACAGTTTCAAAGACTTTGTGCACTTAATATCAAGTCCATAATTGAAATGGAAAGATTTAACATCTTATCACTTACTTTAAGTGGGGTGAAGTGCAATGACTTGGTTGATTTATTCAGTCACCATACCCTTCTTATACATTCAATCCCCCTCTTGTTCAACTCCTCCTAAAATGGGGGAAGCTGAGAAAAAATCCCCTCTCAGGGAACTCCTCTGAGTTAATGCAATGCACTTAGGATGGGGGCAAGAAGCAGCATATCTAACAAGAAACAGACCCATCTTTTTTGCCCCTATCTCCCTGAAATCCCAGAAGAAAATATGAAAACTGTGGTTGGGGGTGGGGTGGGGTCTTGGTAAAGATACTGAAAGAGGAAAATCTCAAGCTATTTGTCTAGAGGGGAAAATAAGTTTTGGATTTAAAAAACACTTCTGACTTTAATCTCATTGCCAAAGAAGTAATAAGTATCTTGGGGGAAGATATGAACCTATGTTTATATATGATACCTAGGTCCTAGATTAGGGTTAGATAGAATTTTAGCAGTGATCTAGTTCAAGCCTTTTATCTTGCAGATGAGGAAACTGAGCCTCAAAGATGTTAAATAAGTTACCCAAGGTTATACAGCAGAGCTAGCATTTGAACCCAGGTCTTCTGACACCCAGTTGGTCACTTGGATCGGGGTTTCTTAAACTTTTTCCACTGAGACCCCTTTTGGCCTTTCAGTGGCGCTCCTTGGTGTTGCGTGGCCTGAGGACATGCCCAGCACAAAATAGACAAGTTGTGTGTTCAGAACAAAGGCTACAGCGAGGTTGGGCAATGCAACTTGGGCAAGCCTTGCCAGAAACACCTTGAATTCATTACAAGTTTGATTTTTAATTAATTTTTGGTTGTTGCATGTTTAGAAACTTCTTACTTATTGTCAAATTTTCTAGACCCCCACATGGGATCTCCACCCACAGTTTAAGAAGAACTGAGTAGATTACAGAATCATGGATGCTCTGTGCTGACTCCTTCTTCCTCGGTTTGATAGTTTCTATATATTCAAAATAATTTTTAGAAAAAGACAATACCTGGAACCAGGATTGGGGAACCTACAGCCTTGAGACTGCATGTGAGCTAGGTCTGTGAGTGTGGCCTTTTGATTGAAACAAATCCTTTTATTAAGGATAAATGATAATGATAAAACAAATCCTTTTATTAAGGGGATTTGTTCTTTGAAGTTTGAATTCCATCAAAGGGCTGTACTTGAGGACCTAGAGGGCTATATGTGACCTTGAGGTCATAGGTTCCCCACCCCTGGGAACCATTCAGTTAGCTGTAACTAACTGAAACCTTCCACCAAAATATTTATTGTTGTGTTTGTCCTTGGTCCTTAAAGAGGACCATGACATCAGGGAATGATGACATGACTTGCAGTTGCCTTGGATTTCTCCTCCAGAGCCATCTGGGTCCAGGGGCCTGATATTCATCAGAATGACTAGAGATGGCCCAGGAGACCCAGAAGTCTTAACAGAATAGAGGAAGATCTCATCTTTTGTCTGTTAGTTAAAGCCTCTTTTCCACACTCTAATGGAGAAAATACAAAAATCATAGGCTACAAATCCATATCAGGTTTTTATTAAGAACAAATTCAACTCAATCTCCCACATCCTTTACTTGAAAATTATCCTAGAATCTAAGATTTCAAGATTTTAAATCAAATTAAAGATTATCTACTCCACCATTCTCATTTTTACTGAGGAAGTTGAGACCCAGAGAAGTGAAGTCATTTGCATATATCACAAAGGTAGTGTAATAATAATAAAAATTTTTAGCATTTATGTTGAAATTTTATATTTTCAAAGTACTGTACCTGTGTGACCTCATTTGAGCCTGACAACATCCCTGTGAGGAAGCTACTATGATTACCACAGATGAAGAAATTGAGATTGAGAAAGGTTAAAGTGACTTGTCTGAGGTCACACAGCTAGTAAGTGCCTGAGATCCAGTGCTCTTACCCACGAGGCCATCTCCTTGCCTAGTATATTCATCATTCGTAGATATTGAGCTGGAAAGGACCCTCAGAGACAATATGTTAGAGCTGAGATTCAAATCCAATTAAAAAAACAGACATCTATTAAGTCAGTCCTGTGTGCAAAGTGGTGGTGCTCTGACTCAAACTCGATTTAGTCAATGGATCACAGATTTGGGGGCTGGAATGAACTTCAGAGTCAAGTAAGATGTATTATATATGAAAGAACTAAAGACCAGAGAAGGGATTTCCCACTTCACAAAATGCCTCAGGAAACCAAGACCTAGAGACACTAACTGACTTTTCACTTTAACCTGTGCTTCTTATACTGTAAAAATAAATGTTCCTAGATTTAGAATCAGAACTAATTTTAATGGTCATATTGTCCTGCCCCTACTTTCTATAGATGAGGAAACTGAAGATGAGACAGGGCAGGTGACTTACCTGAGGTCACAGCTAAGAAGAACTTGAATTTATATTCAGGCTATCTGACTCCAAATCTTCTGTTTCCATGGCACCATGCTGCTTCTATTGAGAAGGGTGGTCCTTAAGCAAGGCAAAATCTGTACTCATCAACCAGACTTGGATGAACTAAATCATGGATACAGGTTTGCAAAGACTATTGAAGTAAAAAGCTTTCTACTTACTCCTTCGTCAACCAGAATCAGAATCTTTCATCTCTGCCATTCCCTCAAAGAAACTAAAACATTTCGGTCAACATAGGTTTTACTGGGAACATGGATAAAAACTGCTATCTATAGAAAGTGGGGGCAGGACAATATGACCATTAAACTGATTGATACCTGGCATGGATGAGGGCTTGTTTTGATTTCATGAAACCCATGCTACATCACCATAGCAAGGGTGGATTAGCTTATGGAGGCCAGTACTTGAAGTATGCTCAAATGTTTCCTTCCTGCTTTCAGTCTAATTGATTGCCTAAGTGGAAACTTTGGTAAGCCTACTTCTTGCCAGAGAGGTTTGGTGCTGTGCAATGCTGGAAAGTTTTCTATTTGGTTGCAAATCTGGAAGAACTGATGAATCAGGGGGTGCTGAACCAGAATTGAGTGTTCATGCAAAAGGAAGGACCTGCCCATCTCTCAGGTTTATTTTCTTGCTGGCTTCAAGTGACTTCTTTAAGCTGCTAGGTTGGGGCGGAGCAGTTAGCCACATTTCCTACCTATCACCATGTTTGTAAGCAAATGACAACCCAGTTTTTTTTGTACTTATTCTTTCCTGATTTTAGGGGAACTCGTATTCTGAGATTGAAGTGCGCAGGTAACCTTATGAGCTTCAGAGATCCAGAGGTTCCGCTGGCACTGGGAATTGGTAGAACAATCTATCAGAGACTATAGAGCCTCTACAGGAGACAGGAGGTGACCTAGCAGCAACTTTGAGAAGGACAAGTCCAGGACATGGCATTGCAGACATTTCTGAGTCTGCAGCAGTTCTAGAGTGGTCACTGAGCAGCCTAGACTAGCAGCAATTGGGCTCAAAGAAGAACTAAGTGGAATGTCATGAGGATTCCACAAAGCAACACTGAGACCTCCAGGGCCAGGAGTGAGGGGACACTCCTTGACCACGTACCTCACTGCCATTTTATTTCATTTCAGTACCACTCTCCCCAGGGGCCTTGTGTATGCAAGGGGAAAGGGTGGCCTCCCCCTCACTTTAGGGGGAATGGGTACATTAATTGTTCATACCATACCTTTTCAGTAAATCTCTTTTCTAAAGGCTAATGAAAATCATTAGGGAAGAAGAAGAAGAGGAAATACTGAGGTAAGAAAAGTTTATATTTATACTCAGGCCATCAGAATCCAAATCCTCTATCACCATGACACCATGCTGCTTCTGTTAAGAATGGTGGTCATTAAGTACTTCAAAATCTCTACTCATCAACCAGACTTATCTTGACTAAATCATGGAAACACATTTGCAATGAATATTGAAGCAAAAAGTTTTCTACTTACTTCTTAGTCAACCAGAAAATTCAATTAACCAGGATCTTTCATCTTCCCTCTACCCCCCTCCACCTCCAAACATTTTAGTCAATTGAGGTTTCATTAGAAATGTGGATAAAAATTTTTATATCTGTCATGGACAAGAGCTTGCCTTGAGGTTGCTCATTTTTTGTTACCCATATGAGCTCAAAGAACCACATTATTAGAACCCTAGATCCCCTTGGTGACCTCTAGAAGCTTGAGGAGATGTCAGTTATTCTACGGGGAGCGCAACCTGCCAATTCAAATGTTCAGTTAGGGGAACAGCTCCAAAGGATGTGCTACATCAGAATTAGTGTGGGGAAGTTATATAACATATACATATACATACATACATATACACATACATGTATATGTATATATGGGTTTGTATATTTTATATATATGTGTGTGTGTGTGTATAGCTATAAAGGGATTTCAAATCCAAAAACTTCCTTAATTGATATATTTGGTCAACCTAGTTCTATCATTTTTCTACCAAAAAAAAAACAACCCACAAACCCCAGAGTTCTTTATTGATTTTTGTTGGTAATCCAGATTAAGTGACTTGCCCAGGGTCACATAGCTAATAAGTGTCTGAGGCTAGATTTGAACTTAGATCCTACTGACTCCAGGGGCCTAACTGGTCCAGACAGAGTTGTTTGCTTTTTTAAAGATAGAAATAGTTTTTGCCCAAGGAAAAAGACCCAACTGACCTCTTCTAGTAAGGGCCCCAACTAGGAATTAGGAACACTGGTGTTCTGGTCCTAGCTAAGCTCCTGACTAGCTTTGTGGCAACAAAGAAATCCCAATGTCTCTAAGTCTTGGTTTGATCATCTGTAAAAGGAAAAGATTGGGCTAGATGAAATCTACATTTTCTTCTAGCTTCAATAATCTGTTTACCCTGAGCTTATCTGGATTTGCACTGAAGTATAACCGAGAAAGGGGATGTGGTTAATAATCTTCCACAACATTGATTTCCTGGGCCCTATTTGAAGCACTGCTGTAAACTCTTGCTACCATCAAAGACCCAGAAGCCCAGTGATTCCTATGGCTCAGGGAGGATATTCTATGTGGAATCCCCCAAGATCAAGGGGAAGGAATGACCTTTGTGTCCTCAAGCTGTGGCATCCTGCCAGTGGAACAATCTGAATCACACAGGAGCATCTCAGTCCATTGGGTTCTCGGTATAAAGTCAACATCCTTTGACACAGAAATATCAGCTGAGTAGATTGCAAAATATTTTGGTTACAGGGTGAGTTGGTTGGTTTTCTTTTCTTTCTTCTCCTACCCCTTCTCATGCAATATTGGTCAAGCAATGCATAGAATATATGATGGTCTGTATTAGAATGGGAAAACTTCAATAAAGGCACAGAAGAAAGGCCTAAGTTGGAACATGGAGAGTGGTTAGTTACATCAAGGGAAAGAGAGAAAGGAAAAAAAAAATGGGATAATCTAGAGCAGGAGCTTGTAACCCTTTTTTGTGTCGTGGAACCCTTTGGTAGTCCAGTGAAGCCTATAGACCCCTACTCAGAAGAGTCTTTTTAAATAATTAAAGGAAATATTAAATTTAGTGAAAATAAACAAAAAGTTATATCTCTTTCCCCATTCAAGTTTCTAGACCCCATGAAATCTATCTGTAGATCCCTCACCCAAGAGAACCATTGACTCCTAAATGTTAAGAACTCCTGATCTAAGCAATGATAATGACTCATCTTTATGTAAGTTCTACAGTTACCAAGTTTTTTCACATGTTTTTTAGGAACAAGACAACAACCCTGGGTGGGTACAAATATTCTTGCCTCTATTTTACATATAAGGAAAGTGAAGTCCAGAAAAACTGGGTGACTTTTCAAAGGTCACACGGCCAGTAACGGAGAGCTAGAATACTGAAACTCCAGCCTTCTAACTTGAAGTCTAGGATATCCTTAACAGCTAAGTCAGGAAGTCTACCTTTTTACACCCCCTTGATAATTTTGAGGAAAGTGAGGTGCCAGGAAAAAAAATAATTACCTCCTTGAATGGGCAATATATCAGGATTAAGGGAATAAAAATCTCTTTTTTGAATCCTGATGTGTTAATATCTGTGGATATTCCAGCTCTCTCTGAAAAAGTCAGTGTTGACCCAGGGATCAGGGATAAATAATATTGTTGTTCATGAAGGTAAATGGCATATTATTGTGGTGTCAGAAATAATAAACATGATGGATGAAGAAAGGTACGGAAAAGCTTACATGAACTGATACAAAGCGAGAAAAGCACAACCAGGAAAACAATATGCCCAATAATCACAACACTGTTGATAGAAAGAACATTTTGCAACCAAACAATGAAACAACTTGCAAAATTATAAGGAATATGTGAATATATAAGGAACAAGCTTAGCCCCAAAGAAGAGATATGAGCAGACCTTGTATCCTGCTCTTTTCCAGGGGTGGGGCTCATCAAAGGGGTGGAACACTGCTGATGACATTAGATTTTGTTTTTCCATAGTAGATTGACCTTACTGAATTTTTCTCTTCAGATTTTTCCTCTGAGTTTTACAATACTTTTCTTTTTCTTAATATTCTTTTTCTTCCTCTTCTTTTTATTAATGTTCTTTTTTTTTTCCTAAAGGATAGTTTCTTCAAGTCTCAGCTAACATTCCTTCTTCTGTAAGAAGTTTTTCCCAATCCTCCTTCATGCCAAATGTTTTCCTTCTGAGATTACCTCCAATTTATTCAATATCTCATATTTGTAAATAGTCATTGGTATATTGCCTCCCCCATTAGACCATGAGCTCCTTGGGAGCAGGGACTCAGTTTTTATCTTTCTTTATATAGAAAACTTAGCACAGAGCCTGAAAAGAGCAGGTAATTAATAAATTCTTATTGAGTGGACTCCCTTACAAATGGAAATTTAGACAATGAAAAAACTTTTGAAAAGATATCTGAAAATCCATTTTTGAAAATCAATGTATTCAGAATTTGGAAAGGGAGAGAATCAAGGGGAAAAGACGAGAGAAACTTCAAGCAAAGACATCTACAAATCCCAAGGCTAATGAAGGAGAAAAGCTTTCCAGAATCCCTGGCCCCTGGATCTACTATTTTTCTTTTCTTGAGATCCAGATGGGTGCCCTCATTCTCTACTAGGAGGTATGTTTTTATTTGTTATTCTCCTATGTTCTGAGAAGTTATTCTCAGCTTCTCTCTCTCTGTCTCTGTCTCTCTCTCATTCTTTCTAAATAAAGCATTGGTATACAAGTCCTTTTCTGTTCTCCTATTTCATGATTGAGAATGTGTAAGTTGGAGCCAAGTGGGAGAAACAAGCGGGTCATTTCCTCATCCCATTGCTAATATAACCCAGGTTTGAGTAAATGTAAGGGAGGGGCATGGAGTTGCTCACCCATTTTTAAATCTTGTTCAGTGGTGAATACCAAGAACTGAGCTGTTTGTTCATCTTTTAAAAGTCACCAACTTCCTTGGCAAATCATTAGGGACTGGGAAAGCAGGAGGAGGAGATGTGATTATTTATTTTACTTGAAAATAAATTTACTTTATCTTTAATACACTGTTCCATGACTTGGATCATGGAACTTAAATATTTGTTTAATTATTCAAGTGAATTAACTTTGATTACAAAGAGTAATGGTCATATCCCTAAGGAAACTGAAGGTTAAAATCAGAAAAGTCAGGACCAACCCTTGTGAAAATAAAATTTAGCATATATTTCTTAATGTTCTTTTAAAGTAGAATTATTATTTTTTTAAGTCCTGCGATATGATCCAAGAGAAAAGATATTGACTGATGAAAACTAAGCATTTTTAATCTAACTGTCCATGTTGACCAAAACAATAGTCTAACAGAACATAGGGATACTAGGACCTGGCTTGGAGAACTGCGAACTAAGAAGGAAGGGGTCGGAAAGGAGAGAATGTAAACCATTAGACCTCTGGGTAAATGGGTACAGGAGCCACTGAGCCACTGAAGGGAAAGTCTCAGACACTTGTGTCAGAGTGAGAAGCTTATCGTTGGTGAGCAACACCTTCTTGCAGCTCATTCTTCATTGATTCATGATTAGACTTGTTTTGGTTCACTTGGGAGGGCAGAACCAGGAGCACTAAACGAGAGATGCCAAGATGCTATTTTAGGCTTGATGCCAAGGTAGAAAAGCTTGCTAACAATTGGATCAGTCTCTCTCTCTAGAAGTGAAGGGTTGCTCTTCGCTGTAGGTTCTCAAACAATAGGTGAACGATCATTTGTTGCACCTTCCATGGTCGGGGTTCCTTTGGGGGTTGAACTAGATAGATATCTGCTCAGGTCCCTTCCAACTCAAAGTTTCTGTGTTTCTGTGATTCTGAATGAACCAAATACATTTTACTTTTAAATATTTGTCAGACTATTCTTGACCCTAAAAGTGCCCAAGTTCCCACTCTATTCTAGTATTTGTTAAGACAATCTTCCTGGTAGTATAGATGCCAAACTAGCTTTTATCGTTGTTCTTCACCCTACTACTATCATCTTACATGGGTGGCAGACCAAGAAAAACAGCTCTCTGCCAAGGGGAGAGCTGAAGAACTGTTCTTTATCCAAGAAGGGCAGAATGAATCAGCTCCTCTTGATTGATTAATGTTGCTTATGAAAGAAAGTTCTCCTGGTAGTTAACATTGGCCCTTGTGAGCCCTAAATCTGTAACTCCATCCTTGACCTTTCTTCAGCTCAAACTCATAAGTCAATAAACATTTATTAAGTGCCTGCTATATGCTAAGTGCTGGGGATACAAAAACAGGTAAAAGACAGTACCTACCTTCAAGGAGCTTGAGGGTGAGGAACATAAAAGCAAAGATATGCAAAGCAAGATCCATATTTCCAAATGCCCATTGGGTATCTCTGATTGCATTTCCAAACAAACCTAGTGAGTATTTATTAAATACCTACTAAGTGCAGGGCACTAGGACAAAGTGATAGGAGTATAAAGACAAAATAAAAAAAATAGTCCCTACCCTCAAGGAGCTTATATTATTCTGGGAAATATAATGTATAAATAGGTATGTATTATTATGACAAGCATATCATAATTTGAAGAGAAGAAAGAGAGAACTAAGAGCCAGGGGATAAGGAAAGACTTCCTTTTGGAGACAAGACTGAGTTTTGAAAGAAGATATGCATTTTCTGAGGTAGAGGTAAGCATGGAAAGTATTCCAAGATGGGGATGCTTCTGCAAAGGCATAAAAGTTCAAAGAACTATAGTAGACCAATTAAGCTGAAAAGTAAAATGAAGGGGAGTAACTTTTAATATATACTTGATCATTCTTCCTAAAACAACTTCTTCCTCCATTTTTTCTGTTAGTGGCAACGCCATTTTCCTTGCTTCCCAGATTGCAAACCTGTGTTTTATACCAGATTCCCAGGGCAACTAGCTTTCTATCCACTACACTAACCTACCTCTCTGCCTGGAATATAGAAGGCATTTAGTAAATACTTGATTAATTTTTGCTTTATAGACATTTGTGTTGAGACTCTTGAAGTACTGGAAGGTGGTTATTTTTACTTGGTCATTTCACTATCAGACTTTATGAGTCAAGCATTGTGGTCTTGACTAAACTTTCCAGCTTCCCTAGTTTGAATCTAATAGATGATTAATATGTGTCTGTTGGATTGAATTGAGCAGAACCCAGTGGGCAGAAAAGTTGCTGTGCTCCCCATAAAGAATAAGAAGAAAACAAGTATTTATTAAGCACTTACTATGTGCTCTCCAGGGAGGTAGGTGCTATTTTTTCCCCATTTTATAAATGGTTTACAGACAGTGTGAAGAGTCCCACAACTATTAAATATTTGAGGCTGGATTTGAACGGAGTTCTTCCTCCCTCCATGCCCGGCGCTTTATCCACTGCTCAATCTAACGGGATGTGTCTCTCCTCTCTGGGGTCAGCCAGTGTAATGCAACAATCTGGATTTCCTCTGTTTGAGCATCATCTAGGAACATCTTAAAAGGTAGGTCGTGCATCTTACCCCATAGCTGTATCCTTTTGAATGGACATCAAAGCACTCCCCTCTCTCCTCCTCCCCCTTCGCTGCAGTGAAATTCACGATGTGTTTATTTCCCCTCGGTGGATACCTGGACCTGTGGTCCATTTAGTTATCCCAGAACAAAGGCTGGAAGGGGAATGTCCAACTCCTCCCACTTGTCCGCAGCTCGATTGTTCTCAGCGGGAGCCAGGCCACAGAGCAGCTTCAGCTGCACATTCCTGGAGAGTGAATAATACCAGTTGCGATTATGCTCCAGGATCCCGTCCAGTACCAACGCACCCAGAAAGATCGAATGTAGCCTAATTAGGAAATGTGAACATCTCTAGGGTGTGGATGAATGTAGCTATACGGTGGTTTTACGTGACTTCTCACCTAGAGAATGGGGATTTCCCGAGGACTATCCCCAACACAGGGTTCAAGTAAAGACTTTGGTCCTGCATTCCTTATATAACTGCCAATAACCTGGAAGAGGGGTGCTGCAGATTTCAACTATATTAAACGCCTCCAGAAATGTGTGTCAGAGAAAGTATGGGAAGATTGATGGAGGGGTGATATGTGTGTGTGTGTGTGAAAGGTATATCTGAATGCTAGAGAAGGCAAATGATGTGATGAATAAAATTAAGAACTCAGATTTGGGATCCAAATCCTGTCTCTGACACTTAGCTGTGTCATCTAGCTGTGTGTCATCTGCCAACTCTCCTAACCTCTCTGAGCCCTAGGCAATTTTCTGATTATAAGTTATAAACTAGATATAGTTTATGAGAAAATCCCAGCTCTTTGACCTGCTAAGGGATTCACATGCTAATCAAATCATGAACATTTTTTTCCCCCTTGATTCATTTCTGTTTATTTCTTGTACCTGTGCGGGAATGAGAATTATGTCATCATTGACAATTGGGAGTGCCTTTTTCACTGAAATCTTCTAAATGTTATATTGTAGACCGCTTAAAAAATTCAGCCCCTCAGAAGGTTATATTATGCCTCTCAAAGGGCATAGAAACATTCCCTAAGCTTGTCTTTTTCTGTGCCTCATGTAGAAATATAGGATGAGAAACTGCCCTCCTGTTAGCCAGTGATCATAATGTTTACGCCTTTGTACACAAAGGCGATTAATCCTGATATACCATCTATAGGACAGACATTTTCAGTTATCTTTTCTAGTTCTTAAAGAATGGATCAGAGGACACAAATGTAAAAATAGAAGTCCAGTACCACCCCATTTTATTGATGCAGAAACTGAGGCTTCCAAGATCACACCAGTTGTAAGTATCAGAGGTGGGCTTGGACCTGAGACCCTCTGACTTCAGAGACAATGTTCTGTCTACTTTGTTACCCTGTATGCATCCTGGCATAGAAGATACAGAATTGGGCTTGGAGTCAGGAAGACCTTGGTTCAGATTCTACCTCTGACATTTACTATGTGATGCTGGCCAAGTCTAAATTCCCTGCCAGTTCTAAATCAATGAACTTTTTATTTTAGATCTTATGGAAGATGCCGAGGTCCAGAGAAGTTCAGTAATTCAGCTAAGGTCACACAAGACAATAAGTATCAGAGGCAATTCAAATTTAAGTCCTCTGATTCAACATCTAGTATTCTTCTATGTATTGTCTCATACCTATATAGTTTCTATGCTGCCTCTCATAACTCTAAAGGGAAAGTAAAACATTTTATGGCCATGGAGTAGAGCAAAGTTATTTGTCCCACACTGGGATTGGACTGAGTCAAATTTTTCCCCCTTCATCTATTAGGAGTCTCAAACTTGGAATCAGAAATCCATGGTGCAAGTCCTAGGAGAGTCATTTAATAGTTCTGTGCCTCAGTTTCCACATCTATAAAATGAAAACCATGGGGGCTATAGATTTAGTGGTGGAAGGGACTTGAGAGGTCATCTAGTTCAACCTCCTCATTTTTTATAGACACAGAATCTGAAATCCAGAGTCTAAGTGTCCTGCCCATGCCCAAACAAGCAGTAAGGAGCAAATTGGAATTTGAACCCATATCCTCTGACTCCAGACACAGCATCCTTTTGACTGTGTCATACGACCGCTTTAAATAATACCTGTGGCACCTAACTCAAGAAATTGCGGTGACAATCGAATGAGATAATTTGTATAATCACAAAGCATTGCATAAAGATACACCTTTTGTTTTTCTTTCTTTACTATTGTTCAGTCTCTATCCATATATTTTTTCTCTTTCCCTTCTGTTTTGTTCAGTCAGCTGCTCCCTTTATTTTTCCTTGGTTCCTTCTGCCATACCATCCTGCCATTAAATGTACATGGCCCTAACAGAGCTGTCCAACCCAAGTATCCAAGCCATCGTCATTTAAATCAAATACTGCAGGATTCAAGCACCCGATTTCTGAGAATCAACTTCCCTTGATGGAACCATCCCAAGTTGAAAAAATGAATCAGGGTTAATACCCTGATGACCTCCAGACATAATCTAATGTCCCTTTTGCTTCTCCCAGATAAAAAAAAAAGAGCATGTTTCTATGAGTACAGTCCTGGAGAGTAATCCTAGAAATCAAGCCTGGAAGTTAGCAGACAGAACCCCTTCATGTTTTTATAAGTCTAATCTTTAAACCCAGTAACAGGACCAAATCGAGAGTTAGTCTCCAAAATAGCATGTCTGGATCCCAGACACATTAGGCATTTCTACATTGTCATAGCACTTGGAACTGGATACATCAGTCAAGAAGTAGCCAAGGAAGTGATTCACCATGGTGAAGACAGCATTGGCTCGAAGCTGACGGAACTGGAGGCAATTAAGAATGGAGTTGGGTATACATGGACAGTTTTTAAACACTTCCTTTCAAAATGGGAAAACAAGCCTTTGAAGTAATAGTCCAACTATCAATTCTCCTTATGAAGTAAAAGACTCTAGAGTCAATCATCTTGGTACCCCTAACTTTTTCTATAACATCAGACACCCAAGTCTTCTATGCCTTCTAAAATAAATCTATAAAATAAACCCAACAGCACTCCTTGTGGGGCAGAATGCAGTGGGGCTGTTATCTGCCTCTTTCTAGATGTTTTATCAAAGATTACTTTAGCTTACATCCTGTATGATTAACTCATTAAGCTTAGAATGCACTACAACTCCCAGATCTTTTTCACAAACTACTGTCCATGTATGTGCCACATACATATCTCCATTTTGTATGTGAGTAGTTGAGTTTTTTAACCATAGAATAAATACTTTTCTGTATTGCATTTCATCTTATTAGAATCTGTCATTTTTCTTGTTCAATTGTGTCTGACTCTTCATGACCCTATCTGAGGTTTTCTTGGTAAAGATACTGGGGTGGTTTGCCATTTCCTTCTTCAGCTCATTTTACAGATAAGGAAGCTGAGGCAAAAAGGGTAGAGTGACTTGCCCAGGGTCATACTTCCAATAAGCATCTGAAATGCATTTGAACTCATGAAAATAAGTCTTCCCGACTCCAGACTTGACACTCTATCCACTTCACCACTGTGTCCTTTTATTGGAATTAGCCCTTTTATAACCCAATGGGAATTTTTTGGATCCCAACTTTTTTTTTCTGGAATATTAGTTATCCCCCTCCCTTTCCCCACTTCCTGTGATCTGCTAATCTGAAAAGTCTGCCATGTAAGCCTTCATCCAAGTTCTCCATAAAAATGTTGAATACCACGGGACCAAGGACCAATCAGAAAGCCCTCCACAGGAAAGCTAATTCCAAATTGACATTGATCCATTAATTTCAACTCTTCTATATCGTCATTTAAGTAGTTCTGTGGAGTGCCATCAGGCTAACATCTCATTAATTTGTGCAAAAGATAGCATTAGAAACTATTAATTAAATATTGGAATCAAGCACACTGAGTCTGGCACTTAGCACAGTGCTTGCTATATAATATGGTGCTTTATAAATGTTTATTAAATTTATAGTAGCCCTTTTTATGGTACCAAAATATTAGAAATTGAGGGGGTACCCATTAATTGGGGACTGGCTGAACAAGTTGTGGTATATAATGTAATAGAATACTATTATACTATACGAAATATTGAGCAGGCAAATTTCAGAAAAACCTGAAAAGACTTGTGAGAACTGATGTAAAGTGAAATGAGCAAAACCAGGAAAACACTGTACACAGTATCAGCAACATCATGTGAAGGTCAGCTATGAATAATTTAGCTCTTCTCAGCAACACAATGATCAAAGACAAGTGAGTACAAAGGACTCATGATGGAAAATGCTGTCCACATCCAGATAAAGAACTGATAGACTCTGAATGAAGATTGAAGCATACTTTTTTCACTTTATCTTTTTATGTTTTTTCCCCTGTTCATCTGTTTCTTATTTCACAAATGTAACTATTAGAAATGTTTTATATAACTGCATATCAGATTACCTATCCTTTTAGGAAGAGTGAAGGGGAGGGGGGGAGAAAAAATTGTATTTCACAAATACAAAATCTTGTAAATATGAATCTAAAAATTGTCTTGACATATGATTGGTGAAAAAATAAAATGCTCTTATAGAAAAAGAAATCCAAAAATAAAAAAAATGTTTATTGATAAGGCATTCCCTTGATGTGTCTGACTAATAATTCTGTCAAAAAGAAAAAAAGGAAATGAGATTAGTTTGTAATGCCTAGGAGAGATCATTAGACTTAGAGTCAGAAAGACTAGAGTTCAACCCTGTTTTCTATCCATACTACCTGTGTGACCCTGAACAAGTCACTTAACTTTTCACAACCTCAGTTTCCTTATTTGTAAAATGAATTGAATACTTTTAAAAGACCTGTGTGTTTTGTATAAATGCTATTACCATTATTTTACTGATCAGGCATTCTAGTCCAAGTCTCAGTGCCCCTTATGAATATAGTTTACCTTCTTACATTAGAATTATTATTTCACTTTATTTATTGCTCTTAATTTGCATGTATCCAAGGACATGGATTTTATCACTATTCTTCATGAATGTTATTTTCTTCTCTTCTTTGTATATTTGTCATATGTTATACCAAATGAATATTCTCTATGTCATCTGATTTGGCAGTTATATATAGGCAGATTTTCTCCCTCTCTTTCCATTTTCATTTTAAACGTTTTTGATAAGAGTACAGACAAATACATATTTACCAGTCCTATTTAGATGCCTGCATTCTTGGTTCAGAGTACATCATTCTTAGGTTTTAAACCAGGATCAAGAAATTAAAATCCCATTGTTAGAATTAAATAATTCTTCACTTCCAAATTCGCTGTTCTCTTCCTAAGTCATCAGTCTTTAAATACTACTGAGTCAAGGTCTTTGGGGTCACTGCTGCCCAGTGGGGAATGGGATGACATCCTGGGGATAGATCTGCTTACCTATTATTTTTCTCATTTTCTCTGCGCAGGACTGGAAAGGACAGAATGAAAATGTCTCATTGACAGTTGATACCTGATAAATAGGGAGAGAATGAGGGAGAAGCTTAGTTGCTTCTAACAAGTTCAAGCTACTTGACCCAGATGAATTGCAACCTTTGAAATGGAAAGAACTGGCACAAGCAACTGCTGAATCACTGTCAGGGATATCTAAAATGATCTTAGAGAACGGAAAAGATATCCTAGGGGGACTGGAAAAGGGCAAATGCTGTCCAATTTTTTTTTAAGAGAATAGATCATGAAAGCTATGGGCCAGGGAACTTGACCTCCACTCCTGCAAAATTCTAGAATGTATTAGTAAAGAAATGAAATGGCTGATGAATATCTAGAAAACAAAGCAGAGATCACAAAAGCCCACATGGCATCGTCAAGAATTAGCTGGTTGAGTCAATTCGTTGTCTTCAAGGCTAACTTTCAGGGAAGAGTGAGGAATACAAAGGATAATCCAGAGAAATAAAAACAAAAAATTCTAGTAAACAAACAAAACAAAAATTCTAATAAAAATCTACTTTTTATAAAGAGGACCAATTATGGCAGCTTATATGGTAATTCAGAGGAATGCTATACAAATAGTTAAACTAGAATTTTTTTTGCTTTTGCTTTTTAAGAGAAATTGAAAAAAAAAAAGTGTGCTTCAATCTTCATTCAGAGTTTATCAGTTTTTTCAGATCTAGAGTCACAAGGGATCTTAAAGGCCATCTGACCCAACCCCTTCATTTCACAGATGAGTAAACTGAAGCCTAGGGGAGTTATGTCTTACACAAGGTGACACAATGAGCATCAGAAGTAGAATTTGAATCCAAGTCCTGCTAAGTTGGATGATGTTATGCTTGTAGGAGTTTTGGAGAGAAATGTACTATCAACCAGATTCCAAATATATTCTCTAGGAAAATAGCAGACCTTGGTATTGTTGGCCAACAAACGACTGTCTCAGGACCAGTAAGTAGTCACCGTCTTTTCTCTCAGGCAATTACTAGTTGGTCTCTTTCCCAATGGTACCAATGGATCCTGAGCAAAACACTTTGCCAGTCTTAGTATCCTCACCTACAAAATAATGATACTAATAATCCTTACCTTACATGATGGTTGTGAGATTCAAATCCTAAAGTACTATGTAATTGAGTTACGATGATGATGGTGATGATGGAAAATATTCTTCCCGCAGATAAATGGGACAGTTCTGAGGCATTCCTCACTTTTTTTCAGAGTTTCCTCAAGTAGGGAAGGCAACCCATACATACATAGCCATTACTTCTCACTGGAGAAAATACAAACAGCTTACTCTCTGCGGATCACTGCAACCTCTCCTCCCTAAAACTCAAACAAACAAACAAAACCTTCTTGTGCTGCACCTTTGCTAGACACAAGGCCAGCCTCTCTCATCCTACTTGATTATTCTCATGGCTAACTCTGATGGTTAACTGTTCTGACAAGTACTCAGTCACGGAGGGTTTCCGGGAAGGGTTTTATTTTTTCTCATCAAGATTCTAGGTTCTGGTGTTCTGCTAAGCACATTCCAGGCAAAGCTACAGTTCAAATTATAGTTCACTACAGCTTTCATCTGCAAGAGAGTCTCAAGCAGGCTTTGCACCTTTTGCTATGCCTCTTATTCTGTCCAGCTGATCAAACTTCAAATATCCATTTTGTTGCTTCACTCCTGTAACTTGTATTCAGGTTTCCAACATTTAGGACTTGATTGTTGACTAAGGAATGGGATTTCAGATTAGGAAGTGAGAGAATTTCAGATATATGGATCCTGTAAGTGGGGCAGAGGGAGGGTAGAGAGGAAGGTGGGGAGAATTACCTCTTGAACCCTTCCACCTAAGGGCTATGGCTATTTTTGCATTGGCACCAGGGAATATAAACCAAGAAATACAGAGATCACAACAGCAATTGGCTCTATGTAGCTCTTTAATGTTTTTTTTTTCTTTTATTAATTTATTTATATAACTTTTTTACATTCATTTTCACAAAATTTTGAGTTCCAAATTTTCTCCCCATTTGTCCCCTCCCCCCACCCCAATACACCAAGCATTCTAATTTCCCCTATCACCAATCTGCCCTCTCTTCTATCATCCCTCTCTTCCCTTGTCCCCACCTTCTCTTTTGTCCTGTAGGGCCAGATAACTTTCTATTCTCCATTACCTGTATTTCTTATTGTCTAGTAGCAAGAACAATACTTGAGAGTTGTTCCTAAAACTCTGAGTTTCTACTTCTCCCCATCCCTCCCTCCCCACTCATTCCCTTTGGGAAGGCAGGCAATTCAATAAAGGCCATATCTGTGTAGTTTTGCAAATGACTTCAATAGTAGTTGTGTTGTATAAGACTAACTATATTTCCCTCCATCCTATCCTGCCCCCCATTGTTTCTATTCTCTCTTTTGATCCTGTCCCTCCCCAAGAGTGTTGACTTCAAATTGCTCCCTCCTCCCATTGCCCTCCCTTCCATCATCCCCCCCACCCTGCTTATTCCCTTCTCCCCCACTTTCCTGTATTGTAAGATAGGTTTTCATTCCAAAATGAGTGTGCATTTTGTTCCTTCCTTTAGTTGAATGTGTTGAGAGTAAACTTCATGTTTTTCTCTCAGCTCCCTTCTTTTTCCCTCCACTAAAAAGTCTCCTGCCTGCCTCTTCTATGAGAGATAATTTGCCACATTCCATTTCTTCCTCTCTCCTCCCAATACATTTCTGTCTCCCCATTTCATTTTTTAAAGATATGATCCCATTCTATTCAATTCACTCTGTGCTCTTTGTCTCTGTGCATGCGTGCATGTGTGTGTGTGTGTGTTTGTGTGTGTGTGTAATCCCACCAACTACCCAGATACTGAAAAGTTTTAAGAGTTGCAAATATTGCCTTTCCATGTAGGAATGTAAACAGTTCAACTTTAGTAAGTCCCCTATAACTTCTCTTTGCTGTTTAACTTTGCATGCTTCTCTTCATTCTTGTGATTGAAGGTCAGATTTCTTTTTCAGCTCTGGTCTTTTCATCAAGAATGCTTGAAAGTCCTCTATTTCATTGAAAGACCATTTTTTCCCCTGAAGTATTATACTCAGTTTTGCTGGGTAGGTGATTCTTGGTTTGAGTCCTAGTTCCTTTGACTTCTGGAATATCATATTCCATGCCCTTTGATCCCTTACTGTAGAAGTTGCTAGATCTTGTGTTACCCTGATTGTATTTCCACAATACTGGAATTGTTTCTTTCTAGCTGCTTGCAATATTTTTTCCTTGACCTGGGAACTCTGGAATTTGGCCACAATGTTCTTAGGAGTTTTTCTTTTTGGATCTCTTTCAGGCAGTGATTGGTGGATTCCTTGAATATTTATTTTGCCCTCTGGTTCTAGTATCTCAGGGCAGTTTTCCTTGATAATTTCATGAAAGATGATGTCTAGGCTCTTTTTTGATCATGGCTTTCAAGTAGTCCCATAATTTTTAAATTGTCCCTCCTGGATCTATTTTCCAGGTCAGTTGTTTTTCCAATGAGATATTTCACATTCTCTTCCATTTTTTCATTCTTTTGGTTTTGTTTTGTGATTTCTTGGTTTCTTATAAAGTCATTAGCCTCCATCTGTTCCATTCTAATTTTGAAAGAACTATTTTCTTCAATGAGCTTTTGAACCTCCTTTTCCATTTGGCTTATTCTTATTCTCATTCTTCTCCTCATTGGCTTTTTGAACCTCTTTTGCCAATTGAGTGAGCCTATTTTTCAAGGTGTTATTTTCTTCAGCATTTTTTTGGGTCTCCTTTACCAAGGTGTTGACCTGCTTTTCATACTTGTTTTGCATCTCTCTCATTTCTCTTCCCAGTTTTTCCTTCACCTCTCTAACTTGATTTTCAAACTCCTTTTTGATATTTTGGATGTTTGAGATACAGAAGCCTGAACTTCTATGTCTTTCCCTGATGGTAAGCATTGTTCTTCCTCATCCAAAAGGAAAGGAGGAAATGTCTGTTCACCAAGAAAGTAACCTTCTATGGTCTTATTTTTTTCCCCTTTTCTGGGCATTTTCCCAGCCAGTTACTTGACTTCTGAGATTCCTTTCCACACTCACCTCACCTCCAGATCTGCTCAGCTAGTGCTTGGGGTTTGAAATTCAAATGCTGCTTCCCAGCCTCAGGGCTTTCAGTGGTGTGACAGGACTGCTATTCAGTGTGAGATTAAGTTCAGCTGCTTGGGTTGGGGCAGGGCCACCTCACAGGGCTCAGTTCCCTCAGGGGGTTTATGCAGAGACCTTCAACAATGGATCTGAGCCCCTTTTTGCTTTGGGAGCCCCTGTCTGCTGCTGCCTCCTCTGCTGCCTCCTGGTGGGGCCTGAGTTATCAGGATACCCCGCTCCCCTCTTGGTGAGCCAAACAGGCTCTCCCACTAACCTCTGGCATCTGTGGGTGGATGGACCTGCGTGGCTGCTGGAGACTCAGTCCCTGAAGCCTGCTCGGATCTGGTCCTCTCGGGTCATGTGGCCAAGGCAGGGCTGGGCTCTGCTCTGGTCCGGTGAGCGATGTATCCCTGGTGTCAGTTTTTCAGGGCTCTCTGGAACAGAAATCCCCTCCACTCTTGCTCTATGGCTTCCGCTGTTCCAGAATTCATTGGGAGCTCCTCTTTACAGGTATTTTATGGACTATGGGTTAGGAACTAGCATATGTATATGTTTCTACTCCGCCATCTTGGCTCCTCCCCCTAGCTCTTTAATGTTTACAAAATATTTTATAGTCATTATCTTTTTTGATTCTTACCATATTCCTGTGAGGTAGCTACCACATGGCAGAGATTTTTGCTGAGGTAGTCCCCAACTTATGAAAAGGATATGTTCCATAAGTCCATTTGGAAGGAAATTGCTTAGAACTCAGGATATTTTCTCATAGAAATAATGTTATAAGTAGTAGTTAGATCTCCAATTTAGTCTACATATGTTTATTTAACCCATTAATGTACTAAAATATACCACTATTTGTGATATAGTTAAATTTATATGCTATCATGATCATTTCTAGGCATTATGGCATAATGGAGAAATTATTGAACTTTCAGTCAGGAAGATGTACTTTAAAATCCCACCTCAGATACTAACTGTTCAACTCTGAATAAATCACTTCATCTCTCTGGTGCCTCAGTTTCCTCACCTATGAAATGAGGGAGCTGGATTAAATTATTTCAGCTCTGAATCTATGACCCTATGATTCTCATTTGCCCTCCCCTATCAATAATATGGTTTTTAATAATCCTTCCAATATAGTTTTTTATAATTGAGACTACAGATCAAAATTAGGATACCAGTAAAGATTCTGTCCAAATTGGAAGTTCTAAGGTATCTTTAACAAAGCTTCTCCTAACAATTTTTAAGAGCTGGAAGATATGGCTCATGAGATAAAAAATGAATGGGAAGGTGTTCTAAGGAGGAGGGACAGCTTAAAAAATGTGAAAAAATTAGGAAAAGGACAGAAAGAGGCATGCGAGAGAGAAAAAAAGGGAGTGTGAGCAGGAGAGTTGGAAATAAAAGGGTAAATATAACCAAAGGTAGAATCAGGTGAGGATGAGGAGCTAAAAGTTGAGAAGGAAAATAGGGAGCCAACATGAGATTTAGAAAATGCAGATTTGGTTCAATCTGCCAGAATGTCCATCTTGAATAGTCTCACTATCACTTAAGAAGCCATAATCATGCCCTGTTGCCTTCTTCCTCAAATCTCAATTCCTCAACCTGAGTATCTAGGACCTTCAGAATCTGACTTTACCAATTTAGCCTTATTTTTCAGTATTCCCCAGCACCAATGCCCTTCTTCGATTAGGCTGGTACCCTTGCTTATTCAGAGAGATTCCTCCAAGACAGTAGCTCTCTCCTTCATCTTAACCTTCTATATTTTCTCTCTCAGCTCAGGGCTCCATCTCCCACAGTTAGGGCTTATCAGCTCTGTGGTTAGCCTGGCACATAACAGCTTATCGACAAGGCCACTCTCTTCTGTACATTTCTCTCATTCCATATTCTCCCTCTGCTCCCTGGATTACTATCACACTTTCCCCTATATATACTTACTCTCACACCAAACTTGCTCCTTACTCAAACACTGGCCCTCTGTCTCTGTTTCTTCCTCAGCCACACCCTAGGCTGGTTTCCAACCGCTCATAACCAACACCAGCCCTGTGGCTACTGCTGCCTAATGCCCTTAAATAGGCCTGGGGAATAATTGGCAATTATGTTCTCCCTCAACCTTGGACATACAGCTGTTTTTCCTTTACTGTTGAGTCTCATGGCATCTTCAATACCTGGCATGTATATTCTAGTTAGGGGGAAGGACACATTCACATATAAGCAGAGTATAAAATAATACATAAGTACCTTGGAGAGTTGTCCCTAGGCATCTCAAATTCAACATCCCAAATAGAACTCAATAGCCTCCCCCCAAAAAAAACCCGACCCTCCTCCAAATTTTCCTGTCTGTTAAGGGCACTGCCTTCATTCCAGTTTCCCAAATCCAATGTCTTTCTCTCTGCTCCCCACTCTATCCAACCAGTTACCAGTTTTTGTTCATTGCACTTCCATAACACTTTTTATAACTGAAACTTTCTCCACTCACTTGGCCATTAATTTGGTTTGGATTTTCATAGTACCTTGACTGGACCTTTGCAATACTCCCCACAAGGCTCTCATTCGTCTCTCTGCTTCCATTCTCCACATAAATGTCAAAATTATCTTTCCAAGGCATAGGACTGCTCAAAAAAAATTGCCTCTAGGATAACAGATAAACTTCTCAACTGGACATTTATAACATTGACAATCTGATCCCAACCTACCATTACAGACTTGAATATAGATCTAGGGGAACCTAGGTGGCTAAATGCATAGAAGGCTAGACCTGAAGTCAGGAAGACAAGTTTAAATCCAGCCCTAGAGATTTACTAACCTGAACAAGTCACTTAACCTCTGGTTGCCTCAGTTTCTTCCCCTATATATTGTTGATAATGATAATGCCTGACTCCCAAGCTTGTTGTGAGAATCAAATGAGATGATATTTCAATATTATCAATTAATAGTATCAAATATTCTCAACTGAGTAATATTTGCAGAATGCTTAGCATGATGTTTGGCATATAGTAGGTACTTAATAAATGCTTGTGTTCTCCCTACCTAAGGCTGGAAGGAACTTTAAAAGTCACCTAATCTAACCCTCTGGGGTATATGGGGTGTTCAAGGAAGACTAGCACCTCTGGTATGAGGGCTGAGGAACCTTTTTCAGGGCTGTTCATCCAACTTTGGTGTCTGCCTTTCACCCAGCTCTCACCTGTGGTTACAAAAAGCTGTAGCATGTGTAGCAGCCACTTCCCTAAAACCATCTTGGCAGATAGGCTAAACCAGATTGAAGGTAATTGATGGGCATCAAACCAGTTGGTGAATTAGGAGAATGTCTATGCCAAGCATGTGAAGATGGGCTAATGAGAACAATTTGTTCCAATGGCCATGAAGGCAGCCGAAGCTGGTGCTGTAGAGGGGTTAGAGCTTGGTCAGACATTGAAGATGCCAAGCTCATCAACTGCATCCTGGACCACCACCAGCCATCTTGACTTGTGTTGTGCCCTTGGACTGTGATGATTCTTGAAGAGGGAGTAAGGCTGATGACTTGGTGCAACTCTGCCTCACTTAAATCCAACTCATGCTTGGGTCAAGACATTGCCCAGTGATATCATTAGTCCTCTTTGAAAAACACCAATCTAGTTCTCTCATTTGACAAAGGAAGAAGGTGAAGTGACTTGAACAACAAATGGAGAAGTTTTGAATGCTGTGGATAAGTTCATTTACCTTGGTAGTGTACTTTCCAGGAATGTACACATTGACAATGAGGTTGATGCACTCAGAAGCTCAGTGTTTGGGAGGCTCTGAAGAGAAGTTTGGGAGAGAAGAGGTATTAGACTGACTACTAAATTGAAGTTCTACAGAGCTGTTGTGCTGACCTCATTGTTATATGCTTGTGAAACATGGACAGTCTACCAGCGCCATGCCAAGAAAACTAAATTGCTTCCATTTGAACTGTCTTTGGAAGATTCTAAGGATTACCTGGCAGGATGACGTACCAGACACTGAAGTCCTTGCTTGAGCTGAACTGCCAAGTATTCAAACTATGCTTCAGAGATTGCAACTCTGATGGGCTGGCCATGTTGTTCAAATGCAAAATGTATGCTTACTAAAAAGACTATTTTATGAAGAACTCACATGGGGCAGGAGATCACATGGTGGCCAGAAGAAACAATACAAGGACACTATCAAGTTTCCTCTCAAGAACTTTGGATTTGACTGTGCAACATGGGAGACACTGGCACAGGACTGCTCAGCATGGTGTGCCCACATAAGGAAACGTGTTGTGCTCTTTGAGCAAAGGAGAATTGAGACAGCACAAAGTAAATGCAGGATGTGCAAATTTGGGATATCCACCCCAAATATTTACATGGACTATCTGTGCCCAACCTGTGGTAGCACATTCCAAACTCACATTGTCTTGATCAGCAACAGTTGGACACATTGAAATTTCACTTTATCACAGTGATGTCATTTTGGTCCTCTTCGAAGACGAAGGACAACAACCAACCAGATGTGTGTGTGTGTGTGTATGTATATGTATGTGTATCTTCAGTATGAGCAACATGTGCTACTTTGTAGGAACCCTTTATTCCCTTTCTGAGAGTGTTCTCTCATTCCTCATGTTATCCTACTATACTTTGCCTGGGTCTCCCCTTTCTCTCCATTATCTCCCCCATCTTATATTATTCTCATCTCTGTATGTTGTATCCCTTGCTTTCCCTCCCCCAGTAGAATTTAAGGACTCAGAGAGCAAGAACTGTGGTACTTCTCATCTTTATTTCCACAGCTATAGTACTATGCAGGGCACTTAATAAATAGTCAACAAACATTTATTAATCACCTTCTGTATGCTAGGCACTGTGCTAAGCCCTGAGCACCGAAACTTTTGCTGAATTGAAATGAATTGAAATTAACCAGGGCCAGAGGGAAAGGGTGACTGAGCCTGGGGAAAAGGTACCATACTGATAGGATATCAGGAGTAGGTAAGTGAGGACCCATGGCTGGTAAGAGAACCTCTGACAGGCTCATAGACCTTCCTCATGAACTTCCACATCCCAATGTAGCATCTGTCTTTTTGCACAAGGCATATGCTGATTTTGAGATTGGTGAGGCTATCCTTGGGGCCACTTCCATTGCCAGACTGTCCTTTGAAAAGGAAAGGGCAGGGCAGGGAGCCAGAATTAAGAAAGCTTGGAGATATTATGTTTTAACTAAAAGAATGGAATCCTCTTCTTTGGCGAATCAGTCATTCCCTTTGCAATTTTTTTTTCAAATATTTGCAATAGTATATGCTTGCCAACACAAACCGTCCCAAGACTCATTGTTTGTAATGTTTCTCCACATCTATGGTGATTTTCTTGAGATCAGCTGCGCGGCTCACTAGGAATGCAGAATGTGAGAACATGTTTGAGATGTGTTTGTGCTTTGCTACTTGTGGTCACCCAAAAGCAGTATGAGCCTAGAGGCTGTGGTAGCGATTAGCACACAGATTGCTTTTGAAGATGAAACTCACGAGAGGGTGACAATGATGACAGTGTGCAGCAGTAGTTGAGGGGAAGAGACAAGTATCGAAAGCTCCCCCTTTCAATCCAATAGGTGATTTTTCATAAATAAATTTGACTTTCAGATAGTTTTTGCACTCTCTACAGTCATACAGATTCTTCAAGCTACTCATCTTGACTTGTGGTACCAAACCAGGTCCAAATAAGAAAGGAATCAAGGCTGAAAGACAGAAGGCTTCTATTTCTAGGCCTCATATCTCTCATAGAACTTTTCCTGGCTGCTTACCCTATTTTCCTTTGGATAATATTATTTGGATTCCTGGCTCATCTCCCCCACCCAGATTATGAGCTCCTTGAGGTTAGAGTCTGTTATATTCACTCTTGCATAGTTCTTTACATGTAGTAGACACTAAATATGAAGTTGTTGAATTGACTGGTAAATATTTAATAACTGGCTTTCCAAAACATGGATTAGTTTGAGATGGTTTGCGTTATACTAGATCAGCTCCTCAGCTTATTTTACAGTGCTGCATTGATGATTGTCTGAAATATTATGGAAAACACATTGAGAAGTTAAGCATCCTGTACCAATGTATGTTATTGTTGACTCTGGATGGGGGCATACTATGTAGGGGCATGCAATTCAAAGCCCAGGATGAAGGAGACATTGGTGTCACAGACTGATTTGGATAGGAAGATAGCATAGCTATTGGGATATAGGTGCAGATAGGTTTTCAGGGACTAGGCTGGTGGTTGAGAGGGAATCATGTCAAGAATAGTTCAATTTCTGCCTGTCGTTATGCACATATTATTTAATGATCCAGAATATCTATGTTAGGAGATGTTAAAAGGAAAGTATATTTCCTTTTTTCAGCTAGAAAGAGTCATTACCTACAAAGTCAAGAGTGACAAGAGAGGATAAGTACTTCTATCATGTCTACTATAGAAGAGGCACCATACTAAGTGGTGCTATCTTTTTATCTTTTACCAATATCTCATTTGATTCTCACAACAACCCTGTGGAGTAGGTTCTATATGATCTCCATTTTACAGTTGAGGAAACTGAGGCAAGCAATGGCAGGATTAGTCAACTGCAATTTGTGATTACCCAGTCTCTGAAATGACCAGGGCTTTCAATGACTTGAGGACTTGGCATCAATTCAGTTGCTCAATTAATGGACTATAATTTGGCAGATAATTGTAATAAGTAACAAAATTAAAATAATTCCTACCTTCAAGGGGCCCACATTCAATTAGAGGGAGAAGAGGGCAAACTCTTCTTCGACATCATACCACTCTGTCATAGGTCCTCTTTGAAAACATCAAGATGCATAAATATATGGGAAATAAATATAAACTTATCTGGGGGATAAGGAACACTAAAAATTGGGGACTCAGGAGAAGTCTCTTAAAAGATATAGCCTTTGATAAGAATCTTGAAGGGTATAAGGAATTTTAAGAGCAGGAAGTAATGAAGGGGAGCATTCAGGGTTCATGTTGGGGAACAGCAACCTCTGCAAAGGTGTGCAGGTGGTGTGTACAGACCAGTTTAACTGCAACACAGAGTGCATGAGGGGAAGGATCCGTATTGAGTCAGTTTTGCTGCTTGTCCTTTAACATTTCCATATTCTTATTTTCTACTTATTGGGCATCTGTCTCCTCCCTGTACTCCAATTCCTTCCTGATTATATCCCTGCTTTGAGTTTGTTAACAATCATATATTGTAGTAGAAAGAACATTAAGATGAGAATTGGTTTCTAGTCCCAGGTAGGCCATTTACTACCTGTGAGACTTTGTTGCTTAAAAAACATATCAATAAACAAGCATTTATTAAATATCTATTATGTGATAAGTATTGTGTTAGGTTCAGAGAATTAAAAAAAAAGAAATAAAACAACCCCTGCTCTCAAAATGAGAACATTACATGGAGGAGACAAAGTGTATCTCTGTCCCATGTGAACATGTGTAAGTATATACATGTACATATATGAATATACAAGCACAATACTTAGCACCTATTAAGCATTTAATAAATGCCCTTTCATTCATTTGTTCAGATAAAAAAATTGGGGAGTTAAGTGAGGGAAAACACAACCTCATTTTCCTCATATATGAAATGGAAATAACAATATTTGTCTCAATTTGAAAAGACTTTGAAAGTTATAAAACATCACATCAATGTAATAATATATCACTATAGTCACATAGTTTCTCTGGGCCTTATCCTCAGATTTCCACATGTCAGGTTCTGTCCCTGAATCTGTCTTCCTTTAGCAAGAATTGAGGGTTTGATTTCCTTCATAGTCACCAACTATGACAAATGAAAACCCTGAGAAATGGTATCTGGGTAATTAATAATCAATTTTTTAATTAATTAATTAAGTTATTTGGGCTATCAATAAATTGGTAACCAAAGCTATCAAAGGGGACCCTGAAATGCTTTAAATCACTCCTGAAAGAGAATTCCCCAGACAAGTGAAAATCAACCATGGTTGGTACACATTTAATGAGGAGGTGAGCTAAAAATCTGCAGCTTCTCCTACTGAAAATATATTTTGATCATGAGATTCAGCAGTCTTAAGGCATCTGGGCAGAGGAAGATATCTCCATTCATACCTTGCTAGCCAGTTTTCTCCTTCAGGAGCTGGGCTGCCCTAAACTTAAAGGGAGGGCCTGATCAAGGATAGGGTTCTCCTTGGGAAGCTCCTCTAGACTGGGTTATGTTTATATTCTAAACAGAAACTGTCTCCCCACCTAGTTAATGAGCATGTGCCTTGGGGGCAAATAGTTATTAACATAATAGTACTAATAATTTCTCTCATTAGTATCTTCTGCCTGATCCCTCAATACTGTCACTGACCAGCTTGTTTCTCAGTCCATTCTGTCCTATTTAAATACTTGTGTACAAACCCTGGATCTTGGACATACTTTGACTCTTATGCTAATAGGAGTCACACCCTGTTTGTCCACCCTACCACCATCCCTTTGATCTTCAGGCATCCCCCATCAGACTTTAATCTCCAAACCCAAGGATAATTTATCACTGGCCTTATTCCTATGCTCAAAAATTCTTTACCCTTTCCCCACATTTCCTTGATCTTAAGTAATTTATTGCCACCTGACTCCTGGTTTTGAGATTCACTACTTTGCTCAAAAACCTTTGATGGCTCTATATTGTCTACAGGGATAACGTCCAAACTTTCTGCCTTGGTATTCAAGACAGGGACACTGGTCACAGTTCCAAGATCAAAAATAGTGCTTGTGGTCACTCACAAAGCAGTGCACAGTACAGGAGAGTAGTAAACATATCTCTCCCTAGATCATACCACCTTGGAAGAGTCAAAAACTTACAGTTCCCCAGAATTACCTTTGAAAACAGATGCACAAAAACTGTGAAGTTTGGGATAGTGCCCCCTCCATTTTAGAAACAGAGCCTTACTTTAGCATAGAATTAAAAGTCAAGAAATAGCCTGTAAAATGAGCAAACAACAGAAAAAAAATTCTGATGGTAGAAAGTTACTGTAGTGACAAGGAAGGTCAAAATACACACAGAAGAAGAAGCATTATCAAAACTTCTGCATTCAAAGCCTCAAAGAATTGCAGGGATTAGTTTTAAAAGTCAGGAGAAAGGAAGGAAGAAGAAAAATTTGGAGGAGAAATGAGAGTGATGCCTGAAAATCATGAAAAAAGAGACAACAGTTTGGTAAAGGAGGCACAAAAAGTGTTAAAGAAAATAATATCTTAAAAAACAGAATAGGAGAGGGGATTCTAGGAAGATGGCAGAGTAGGTCAGGAAATGTCAAGCTCTCAAGATTTTCCTCCACAAAAGAGATAAAATAGTACCTCTGCACAAACATAGAGCCTTGAAAACAAACAAGAGTAGGGACAGAACAGGGGTCCTTTTGGGATAATTGGAGAAGACCTGAAGAAAAATCCCAGGATTACATTTCCTCTTTGTAAAAAGTAAACAACTTCAGGCCAGGATCAGCTTTAACAACAAGCAACAAGCTGCTTAAACAACAAGGGGAAAGCCCTGAGGTTAGTTGAATTGGGAGGCTGCCTCAGCTGCCACCAGAGCTTTTACCGCCAGGACAGTAAGGGGAATTGGGTGTCTGACCAGAGGAAGATCTAAGGAGCCTCTGCTTACAAGGAATGCTAGATCAAGATATACTTAGGAGATTGGTGGGGACAAGAAGGAGCCACCACACGTCTGGTGAGTGCAAAAGCAGTGGCATAGGATGCTTCTGGCTGGGGTCACTTATAGGAGGCTAGAGGTCTTGTTTTGAGTTTAAGGTTAAAGGGGAGAACTAAAGGGGATCAGAGACCAGAGGTACCATCCCTCATGCCCCTAGAGTAGAGGTGATTGTAAAAACTAAATTATTACCCCCCCAAAAAAATGCACAGGCAAAAGAGAAAGAATCCAAACACGGAGAGCTCCATGGGAATAAAGAAGACCAGGGTTCATCTTTAGAGGAATACACTGAAACAAAGAAACCCTCTTCTACATTGAAAGAGTAATTGTAAATGGCCACCTGCCCCAAAAGAATTCATTAAAGAATTTAAAAAAGATTTTTAAAATCAAATGAGAGAGACTGAGGAAAAATTAAAAAGAAAAATGAGGATAATGCAAGAATAGCAAGAAGATCATGTAAAGAAAGTCAACCAATTAGAAAAAGAGATCCAGAATCTTAAGGATGAAAATGACTCCTTGAAAATCAGACTAGGGCAAGGGGAAGCCAGTGAAGTTATAAGAGATGAAGAGATTTAAAAAAAAATACAAAGCATAAAAAAAAGAGAATGTGAAACACCTCCCCCAAAAAAACAACAGATCTAGAGAAGAGATCAAGAAGAAAAAAAATAAGGATAATTGGACTACCTGAAAGTTCTAATCAAAAAAAGAATCTTGATACCATAATATAAGAAATAAAGAAAACTGTGCTGAAGCATTAGAACAAGAGGGGAAAGTAGAAATAGAAAAAATCCACCAATTCTACAAGGAAAACTCACAGGAATATTATAGTTAAATCTGAACCCCCCAAATCAAGGGCAAAATATTACAAACAACAAGAAAAAACCAATTTATATATGATGGTACCACAATTAGAATCACATAAGACCTAGCACTGGTGACACTAAAAGATCACAGGTCTTGTAATATTATATATTGAAGAGCAAAAGCACTGGGCTGCTGGATGAAAATATTATCCCCAGTAAAGCTAAGCATTATTTTTAATGAAAAAAAATGGACATTTAATCAACTGTCAAACTTTCTGGACTCTTTAAAATATTAAAAAAAAAACCCTGAACTCAACAGAAGATTTGACATACAAGAGCCAAGAGAAATATAAAGTACATATCAATGACCAATTATCAGGGACTCAATAAGAATAGAATGTTTACCTTTTATGTATGGAAAATGTAAAATCTATGTTTAAGATTGTTACAAGTAATTAGGAAAGATTGGGATAGGTCTGAGTGATGTGACTTCAAAAAAAAGGAAAACTGTTCAAGAATACCTAAAAGAATGATTTTTGTACAAATGAGGTGCAAGAGGAAGAACCAATACAGAGGAGTTAGATGGGGAAGTGGGGTTGTTACTTCTGGAAGCCCACTTCCATTGGAAATGGATTTGAGAGGAAAATATCTATGCTTCCAGAAGAGTATAAAAGTCTTCTAAATTTAAAAAAGAAATAAAACTTTAAAGGGAGAGGGAAGAGAGAAAGGGAGGGATCTTCAGAGGGGAGAGAATAGGTCAAAAGAGTAAACAAAAGGATGTTTAGATTTAGAGGAATGGGAGAATAAGGTAGAGATTACTTTAAGTAATAGGAGGGCAAAGTAGCAGGTAAAAGTAAAGTAGAGGAGTTAGGTGAGATAGGAAAAAAGATACACACAAACATAAAAACAAGATTAGGAGTAGAATCTCTTAGGCAAAGTATATGTTTACATATGTATGTTTATAAATATGTATGTATGTATATATACATATATATGTATGTATACATATGTATGTATGTATGTATAAATGTATGTGTATATCAATACCTAAGCATAAACATATCCATGCTCATTGTGTCCTTGGGGTGGTGGGAAGGGGGAAGTAAGGAGGGGAAAAGAACAAAGTAAAAAGTGTATAGCAGAGAACAAACAAAAACCTCCAAGGAAGTAAAGAAAAACTGGACAGCTTTCAACTTAATGCACAGTATTTAATATATAGGCTTTCTTGAAATGATAAGTTATTGCTATATATTTTGAATCCTCTCCTATATTCTTCTGTGTAGATGACGTTTTTCTTTTTTCTTTTATATTTGTTTATAATTTTTTCTTTTCTTATTATGTATTTAAGGTGCAAGGAGAAGAAGTTGTGTTCTTATAGACAAAAAGAATTTGTCTAGAACAAAAAAAAAAGAAAAAGGGATAAAAACCAGAATAGGTCAAATGGTAAAAAGCGGCAAAAAAATACAATGAAGAGAAAATTTTCAAAATGGAAAAACATATTAAAAAGTTCACTAAAGAGAACAACTCTTTAAAAAGTAGAATTGACCAGATGGAAAAGGAGGTACGGAAGAAAACAATTCCTTAAAAGTTAGAATTGGACAAGTTGAAGCTAATGAGACATCAAGAAGCAATCAAACAAAATTAAAAGAATGAAAAATAGAAGAAAATGTGAAATATCTCACTGGAAAAACAACAGACTTGGAAAATAGATGCAGGAGAAATAATTTAAGAATTATTGGACTACCTGAAAGCCATGGACAACACCAAAAAAAAAAAGCCTATATATTATCTTTCAAGAAGTTACTAAGAAAAATTGCCTGATAGTCTAGAAGCAGGGTAAAATAGAAATTGAAAAAATCCACTGATCACTTCCTGAAAGAGATCCCAAAATGAAAACTCCCAGGAATATCATAACCAAATCACAGACCTTTCAGGTCAAGGAGAAAATACTGCAAGCACTTAAAAAGAAACAATTCAAATATTGTGGATCCACACTCAGGATAACACAAGATTTAGCAGTTTCTGCATTAGGAAATTAGAAGGCTTACAATATGATATTCTGAAGTTCTGAGGAGCTAGGACTACAACCAAGAATCACCTACCCAGCAAAACTGAGTATAATCCTTCAGGGAAAAATTGAACATACAATGAAATAGAGGACTTTCAAGCATTCCTGATGAAAAGAACAGAGCTGAATAGAAAATTTGACTTTCAAATGCAACATGCAAAAGAAGTATAAAAAGGAAAAGAGAAATCACAAGGGATTTAATAAGATTAAATTGTTTATATTCCTACATAGGAAAATGATATTTATAACTCCTAAAATCTTAGAAGGAGTATACATAGACAGAAAGCAGAGGTGTGACTTGAATGTGATGGTATGTTTATCCAAAAGCAATAAAATTAAGGAATGAGAAAGAAAAATGTACTGGGAGAAGGGGAAAGGGAGAAGTAGAATAAAAGAGGTCTTAAAGAGATTTTACAGTGGAGCAGAAAATGAGGGATGAGGGGAAGGGAGCACATGAACCTTACTCTCACTGAGTATTGACTCAAGGAGGGAATAATATACATACTCGATTAGGTGCAGAAATCTATCTTGCCACACAGGAAAGCAGGAGGGGAAGGGGATAAGAGAAAGGGGTTGGTGGAGCTGATAAAAGGGAGGATGGTTTGGGGGAGGTAAAAGTAAGAAGGAAAATATTTTTTTCTTAATATTTTATTTTTTTCTCAATTATATGTAAAGAGAGTTTTCAACATTCATTTTTGTAAAATTTTGGGTCCAAATTTTTCTCACTCTCTTACTTCCTTCCCCCCTCCCTAAGACAACAAGCCATTTGATATAGGTTATACATGTACAATCACATTAAACATATTTCCACATTAGTCATGTTGTGAAGGAAGAATCAGAACAGAAGGGAAAAACCGTGAGAAAGAAAAATATTTTTAAAGTGAAAATAACATGCTTTAATCTACATTCAGACTCCATAGTTCCTTTTCTGGATATGGATAGCATTTTCCATCATGAGTCTTTGGCAATTGTCATGGATCTTTGCAATGCTGAGAAGAGCTAAGTTTATCACAGTTAGTCGCTATATAACGTAAGTAAAATACTTCTGAGAATGGACAGGGTAAAAGGAGAGAGAGAATATGGTAAACAGGAGGAAAATAGGATGGGGGGAAATACATAGTTGGTAATCATTATGGCAAAAAAATTTTTTCAGTGAGTTTCTCTGATAAAGACTTCATTTCTCAAACATATAATAAACTGAGTCAAATTTATAGAAATAAAAGCCATTCCTCAATTGATAAATGGTCAAAGATAAATATGAGCAGGCAGTTTTCAGAGAAAGTAATCAAAGCTATCTATAATGCTTTAAATCTCTATTGATTAGAGAAATGCAAATTAAAACAACTGAGCTACTATCTCATACCTGTTAGAATGGCTAATATTTGGAAAAGGAAAATAACAAATTGGACTGAATGTGGGAAAATTAAAGCACTAATGTTGTTGTTGTTGCCGTGTTTGTGTTTGTCCTTTGCTCTTGAAGAGGACCATGATATCAAGATAATGATGTGACTTGCAGTTGACCATAATGTGAGTAAGGGAGGGCTGTGCAAGGTCATCAGCCTTACTTTCTCCTTCAGAGCCATCTGGATCCATTGGCCTGATATTCATCAGGACGAGTGGAGATGACCCAGAAGGCAATGTAAGACCTTGGCCCTTTCAGACTAAGACCTTATCACATTCTCACATCACTTCCATTTCATATTCATAAGGCATGTTATTTAGGTCATTCCTATATGGTCTGATGGTTTTCCCTACTTCTATTTAAATTTGAACTTTGCAATAAGAAGCTCCTGATCTAAATCACAGTCAACTCCAACTCTTGTTTTAACTGACTGTATATATGTCTCCATCTTTGACTGCAAAACATATAATCAAACTGATTTCTATATTGACCATCTGGTGATGACCATGTGTAGAGTTGCCTTTTGGGTCGTTGAAATAAGAATGTTCGCTATAACCAGAAAGTTATCTTTACAAAACTCTATTAGTCTATGCCCTACTTCATTTTGTAACCCAAGGCCAAATTTGTATGTTATTTCAATTACCTTTTGATTTCCTACTTTAGCATTTAACTCCTCTATGATGAATGTTATGTCTTTTTTTGGTGTTATTTTTGGAATATGTTGTAGGTCTTCAGTGAACCAATTAAGTTTGGCATCTTTGACATCAGTAGTTGAAGCTTAGACTTAGAGGGTTTACTCCTCCCAGTTTAATTTTTTTTTTTTAAAAGGAGCCATTCCTTGAGCAACTTAAAGAAGCCTATTCATTGAATGGGTGTAGTGTTGGTGAAGCTGTATACTGATCAGCCACTCTGTAAGGAAATTTGGAATTTTGTCCAATTAAAATCATGCATACCCTTTGACAACGCAATACCACTATTATAGCTGTATCTTGAAGAGATTAAAAAAACAAAGAAAAAAGACCTATGTATACAAAAATACTTATAGCACTTCTTTTAGTGATGGCAAAGAATTGGAAATTGAGGGGGTGTCCATCAATTGGGGAATGGCTGAACAAGTTATTGTATATGATTGTGATGGAATAAAATTGTGCTTTATGAAATGATGAGTGGGATATTCTCAGAATAACCTGGAAAGACTTGCATAAATTGACACAAAATGAAATGAACAGAACCAGAAGAACATTGTACACAGTAACAAAAATATTGTATGATGATCAACTATAAATAATTTATCTATTCTCAGCAATACAATGATCCAAGACAATTCTGTAGGACTTGTAATGAAAGGTGCTGTCTCCAGAGAAAGAACTGGTAGAACCTGAAAGTAGATCAAAGATACTTTTTCTTTACTTTCCTCATTTTTCTTGTTTTTTTGTCTGTCTTTTCTTTCATGGAATGACTTACATGCAAATATGTGTATTGTATGACTACACATGTATAATCTATGTCAAATTGCTTGCCATTTCAACGAAGGGGGAAAGGAGGCAGGGAGAGAATTTTAATGCAAAATTTGAAAAAAAATGTTAAAATTGGTTTTGTACATAATTGGGAAAAACAAAATATTAAATAAAAAACATACACTGGACATCAAAACAACTGAACTCACTTGACATTGGTAAATAAGTTACTTTTAATGGTCACTGGAACCATCATATGTCAAGAGAAAAGGAAGAATGAGGACTTATCACATGTTAGATAAATCCCCAATAGTGATATCTAGACAAGCATGATATAGGGTGAATAAGCATGGATGGGTCACAGGCTACATTATTGGAGAGAACTCCCTAATTGATGAGATCACAGCTCTATTTGAGTTGCTTGATTCCAACCTACAAAGTAGCATCACACTATTTCAGTTACTCTTTCTGTATCTTCATCAGGGTTTTTTATTTACTTTTTCCTATAGTTAGTATGTGTGATATTTTTCAGTTCTGTTTCCTCTGTGTTATTTCATTGGTTGGAATGCTCCTCTATCTTTGGAAGTATTCAACTTGCCCTCCATTGAAAACCCAACCAAGGGTAGTAACTGTACCTTACGCATCTTTATATCCTCAGTACCCAACATAACATCCTAGACACGTGCATAGTAGACATTCAATGTGTGTTTGGTAATGACCAAAGCTGAATGGATGTAGATGTTTTCTAGTATTTTCAATTTCAGGGTGACTTCACAGACCTAATTAGAGCATTAACACAGTCATATATTTTTATAGCATCATGCTGCCATGGAAGGCAGCACCCTTGGCTCAAGATTTAACATTCAAATGAACAAAGGCTTCCAACTTCCCCAGATCTCAGCCCAGTTTCTAGGTTATACCCTTCTGCCTTCTGGCAGAGCTTTTCTCTGGGCCCACAGAACCCGTTTTCATTAAGTGACCTGAGAGGTGACTCAGTTACTTTTCAGAAGTGCAGAAGAAATTTCACTGTTTGTGAATTAAGATGACCAAAGAGTCTGCACCTGGAGAAGCAGGGGAAATGAAACAAACAAACCAGCGAGAGAGCTATTCTTGTAAGAGAATGGCAAGTTAAGCTCTTCTCAATTGTTATAGGAATTTTCTATGTGACCTAGATTCTTTTACTTCTAGTGAAGGTCACTATTTAGTTCAAGATGCTTTACTAGCTTCCAGAAAGATTAAATACCAACTTCTCTACTTTCCTCCCCCCTTGGAATGTTACCCATTTTTACGTATATTCCTTGAAAATTCTTTTTACCCCCAGGCTCAGTTCAAGCGTGATTTCCTTTAAAATAACTGTCAGGGTTTTGCTCAGTTTCATCACTGCTTAACTCCCCACCCCATCCTCCAAAGACCTCTATCTATCTATCTATCTATCTGTCTATCTAGCTAGCTATCGTCTATCTGTTTGTCTATCTATCTGTATCTATATATATATATATGTTATATATATATATATATATATATATATATATATATATATATATATATATATTGCATTTACTTAGGGTTGCAAGTTTATTGCTGAAAGAGATTGTAGAGGTGTTCAAGTCCAACACCACCCATTTTACAGATGGGGGATCTGAGGCCTAAATCATTACTCTGGGGTCATATAGTTAGTGTCTGAAGCAAACTTTAAACCTAGGTCTTCCTGCCTCTAAGCCTGTGACTTGATTCTCTATCCCAGGCTGTTTCCTTATTGGGGGTAGCTATTATATCTCTCCTGTAGATTATAAGCTCATAAAGAACAGGGGTGATCTCATTTTTGTCTTTGTCTTTGCCTACACTCAGCACAATATCTGGCACATAGTAGGCACTTAAATCTTTGATGATTGATTGGTGTTTACTGAATTGAATCTCAGGGCCTTAGATTATATTTATAGATGGACTTCAGGATACTTGACCCTGGCCTCCATCTTGTGGTTATTATGACGATAAAATTTCATAAGTGGTTTTCTGCTTCTTGATACCTAATTGACTTAAGTACAGATGAGTCTCATGATTTATGGGGTGGGGTGGGGGAGCGGTGTATAAGAGGGAGGCCATCACAGGCTAGTGTGTTTGAGATCAGATTTGAACTCAGGTTCTCCTGACTGGTGTCACCCAGCTGCCCCACATGATTTTTTTAAGGATTAAATTCTTTTTCAAATTAAAATCTACCATCTTTCTCCCCTGCACTGAGGAAGTAAGCAGATTAACAAAACCCCTATTACAAACATGTATAATCAAGAAAACCTCCTATCATGTGCCTTTCTTTCCCCCAAATATGCACATATACACACATACATACATAGTGTATATTATATATGTGTTTACACATATACATCTGAGTTGTGAGTTCATCATCTTTTTTTTTCAAAAGGTAAACAGCAGTGTTTCTTCATAAGACCACTGGAATCATGGTTGGTCATCACATTGATCAGTGCTCATAAGTCTTTCAAAGTTGATTGTTTACAATATTGTTTTTAGCATATGCATTGTTCTTCTAGTTCTGCTATACTTTGCCTCAATTCATATAAGTCTTCCCAGGTTTCTCTGAAATCATCCCCATCATCATTCTTGTAGCACAATGATATCAAATCATATTCATGCGCTGTAACTTATTTAGTCACTCCTCAGCGATGAACTTCCTCTCAGTTTCCAAATCTTTGCTACCACAAAAAGAGCTGCTGTAAATATTTTTGTACATATGGGTCCTTCCTTCTTTCTTTGTTTCCTTTGGGGTATGGATCTAATAGTGGTATTTCTGGGTCAAAGAATATGCAGTTTAATAACTTTTGGGGTATAGTTCCACATTGCTTTCCTAAAGGGCTGGACTGGTTTACAGATCCACAAGCAGTACATTAAAGTAGTTGTTTTCCCACAGCCCCTCTAGCATCTGTCAATTTCTTTAATTCTTTTTTGTCAACTTTGTCATTCTGATGAATGTGAGATAGTACCTGTAAGCTGTTTGAATTTACATTTTTCTAATTATTAGCAATTTAGAGCATTTTTTTTTCATATGGCTACTGATAACTTGAATGTCTTCCTCTCAAAATTGTGTATTTATATTCTTTGACCATTTTATCATTTGGGAAATGGCTCTTATTCTTATCCATTTGGCTCATTTGTCTCTTAGATAATAGACCTGTAAGAGAAATTTACAGCAAAATTTCCCCAATTTCTTGTTTCTCTTCTACTTTTAGCTGTATTGGTTATGTTTATAAAAGAAAAAAAACCAAATTTTATGTAATAAAAATGTCCATTTTGCCTTCTGTGAACATCTCTGTCTCTTATTTGGTCATGAATTGTTCCCTTATCCATAGACCTGATAAGTAACTTTTTCCATGCTTTTCTAATTTACTTGTGATGTCATCCTTTATGTCTAAATCATTTAACCATTCAGAGCTCTTTTGGTAAATGGTATGAGATGTTGATCTATACCTAGTTTCTGCTAGACTGTTTTCCAGTTTTCCCAACCATTTTTTGTGGAAGTGAGTTCTTACCCCAATAGCTGATATCTTTGGGCTTATTAAACAATACATTAGATTACAAATATTACCCTTCCAGCTCCAGATTTATTTTCCTATAATGCATAGTCAAGGCCCCCAGCAGATACACATAATTCAATTAGGCAGGTGAGTGTATCTCTCCTGGGCTAACTTAAAAGTTCAAAAGGCTTTAAGGAGGCAAAGATCTTTCTGGAAAGATAACTTACTCTTTTTTTCTACCTAGTGAACTTCCATCACCCTCTTGCCTCAGAATAGGGAAATTCATAATAAAGAACATTGCTTACGTAGCCATGGTGCATTTTCAAGGAGATGACTGATTGTGGTTCCAGACCAGCCCCAAACTCCCAAATTCAAGGAAGCAAATCCCTTTGGCGAAGGGTCCAGCCAGCCCCACCATCTACTGACTAGCTATCACCTAAAAGATATGCAAGCCAGGCTAGCTGAAGCAGCAGATGACTTTGAGGAAGAAATTGGTGGCATATACAAGGAAAGTCAAATCACTGTCACCATCTTGACTACATTTTCCCTCACACTCTGCTGGAGATAGCCCATAAATGCCCAGGAGCTCCAGGAAATAGCAGTGTGCCCCCAGACTACCAACTCTGTGTCCAGTCCAGACCCACAGCTATCATCCAGAGAACCAACCTCTATGGTAGTTCAGTCTAGAGTGATAAAAAAGTGGAGGTGATAAAGCCCCACATTTTCAGTAGCCATAATTCCCAAATACCTGGAAAAGAAAGTTTTCATACAAAAGTCCTTGTCACTGTCTAAAGGCAAAAGTTGATAGGATTTTGATCAGTGGAAATGACATTAGGGAAGATGAATTTCCATTTATTTTTCTACTGTGTTCTAGGAACCACCGAATCTTTCCATCTACCCTGAAGTTGAAACTTTCTAGATGTGTGTTACCCCCTATTAGAAGGGGAGCTCCTTGAGAGAAGAGACAGTCTACTTTTTCTGTTGGTATCCTCAGTGATTATCTCAATGCTTGGCACACAATAAACATTTGATCAATGCTTTTCCATTTATTCTTTCACAAAAAAATCTTGGTTGTGAAAAATCAAGCTACCCCCAACTCCCCTTTTAAAGAATACTAAGTCTTTAAATGAAGGCCATATTTTTCCCTATCCATAAATAATCACATATCCCCAAAGTGTTTATGGGGCACTCTTTACTGAGCAATCAGATGTGGCAATAATAAGATATTCCATGATTCCAGTTTCAGGATGCTGAGATTCTGGGCAAGGCTATGGCACAATCAATAAAAATGATGCCAGGCCACTGCTTTGATCAGATCTTAGCATGCATGGTAGAAACTTCACAGATTTAGAGTCTTTGGAAGATTCTTGAAACCTGAACCGATACCTACAATTTATCTGAGCATCAGTTATCTCTACTTAATCAGAAGGGAAGAAACAGATCAAGCAGTTTTGAGAGGTTTCCCCAACTTATATAATAATAGTAGCTATCATTTACATAGAGTCTACTATGTGTCAAAAGTTATGCTAAGGGCTTTACAATTATCTCATTTGTTCCTCACAAATAAGAGGATGTTCATCATTGGGGAATGACTAAATAAGTTATAGTACACAAATGTGATATGATATCATTGTGCTATAGGAATGATGATGGGGATCATTTCAGAGAAACCTGGGAAGACTTGTATGAACTGAGGCAATGCATCATAAAACTAGAACAATTTATACACTAACAACAGTACTGTAAATAATAAATAATAATAAGTAAATGCTATTATTATCCCCATTTTATCGATGGAGAAACTGAGTCAGACAGAATAAGTGACTTGTCCAGGGTCATACAACTAGGTAAAATTTTAATTCGGGTCTTCTTGACTCCAGTACCAGCACTTTATCTACTGCACTGCCAGGGGCCATATACCCCCCTCAAAAACCCCAAAAGCAAAAAAACAAAAGCAGGTTATTCATGATACTTTTCCCTCCCTATCCAATTATCTCATATTTACCTTGAATATTTATTTTTCGTGTATTTTATATATGCATTCTACGTACACATTGTTTCAGCCTAATAGAAAGTAAATTCTTTCAGAACAGATTCCATGACATTTGTATGCCCAGAACCTAGCAGAGTGCCAGGCACTTAGTAGGCACTTCATATACCATTGTTGGTTGGCTGATTAATTGAAAGAAAACTGAAATAGTAGTTCCTATTTGGCCACCATCTTGAGAAAATCATTTGTCCTCTCTATCATTTTTCTTCTTCCTCTTTCCCCCATAAAACAATGTACTTAAAATGTGTTGTAAAACCTTAAAGTTCATTTCGATGTCCAAGTCAGTCACTATTGTTCTCTGTAAAATGGAGTAGTTGGATCACAGTTTTAGAATGGAAAGGGAATTTAAAGGTGTTTCAATGCAACATCTTCTTGTTATGGGGGAGGAAACAAAGACAGAGTTGAAAAGTGACTTCCCCAAGGTAATTAAAAAATAGTCTGTGAGAGACGCCTCCTTGTTGTTTCCCAAACATGATGCTTTATCTCTAGGCTCTGAGTGTTTTCGCTGGCTTTCCCCATGCCTGGAATTCTCTGCCTCCTTATCTCCCCCTCCTGTCTTCTCTGGCTTCCTTCAAGTCCCAGCTAAAATCCTACCTTGTGTAAGAAACTTATCTCACGCCTACATAATCTAACCGTCTTCTCTCTGAAACTACTCCCAATTTATCATGTCTACATTTTGTTTGCACAAGTCTGTTTCTAGGCTGTTTCCCACCTTGAATTGGTAGCTCCTCCCAGGGCACTGACTGTTATTTGTCTTTCTTTGTATCCCCCACATTTAGCACAGTACCTGACACATAGTAGGTACTTAGTAATGTTAGTTGATTAACTGACTGAGGGGTAGGATTTTGACCCTGGTCCAAATCCAACGCTCTTTCCACTGATCCCTTTAATGACTCCTCTGGTTCTTATAACTTAGGAATCTGAGGACATTCCCCCAGTTAGGGGTTTCCAGGGCACATGGTCCAGGAGACCAGCAGGTGTGACTGGGTCTTCATGTGGCTGGAATGTAAATGACACTTCTTTCTGAACCCCCTTTGTGACAAGTGCTAGGACTTGGTGGGTGCTCAGCGGGGTTTGGAATTTCAGCTGGGAAGGAGCAGGAGCCTCCCACACACATCGAAAGTGTGGAACCACCACTGTGGTTTTCCTGGAAGCCTCTTAAATGGCTTTCAGAGCATTCTTTGTTGGGGCCCAACATTCTTTGGCAGGGCTGCCATGGCCACGGGGTGTGGTTAGCAAGCCACATCCTTTGGGGTGTGCTGTGGGTTGCTGTGCAGCGTGGCACGTAAGGACCGTAGTTTAGGGGACCCTTTGTTGTTCAGTTATTTTTCAGTCTTTTCTGACTCTCCATGACCCCATTTGGGGTTTTCTTGGCAAAAATACTGGAGTTGCTTGCATTTCCTTTTCCAGCTCATTTTACAGATGAGGAAACTGAGGAAAACAGGGTTAAGTGACTTGCCCAGGGTCACACAGCTAATAAATGTCTGAGGCTAGATTTGAATTTAGGAAGAGCAGTTTTCCTAACTTTATGTACTTTGCCACCTATCATCAAATTTTAAATCTGTTGCTGACTACCTGTGTGACCTTAGGCAGATCACTTAACCTTTGCAGCCTCAGTTTTCATCATCTATAAAATGAAAAAGTTGAAGTAGATAGATTATCTTGAAGGTCCCTTCTAGGTATAACCTGTGGTAGTATGAATGAATAAATGTTTGACCCTTTTCTGTATGATGGAAAGACCCAGGCCTTAGAGTAGCCTCAATTTTGCCATTATTGTGGGTTAGACAGAGTATGTGTGGATGTTCATTGCTTAGTTCAAATCTACCACATGTAACTATTCAAATCTAACACATGTAACTTACATGTAATAGTCTTCCTGGCTCTAAGGCCTGAACTCTGTCAACCATGCCACCTAGCTGACCCTGCAGTGGATTTATTCAACAGCTAAGCCAATACATCCTGGAAGGAACCATTTCTGCCTAAGCAAGGGAACAACTCTTCCATTACTTTTCTCATCCCAAGTCAAGTTTTCTGAAGATTCCTCCAGTGGAAGAAAAGTTTCCCAAGGCCAGGAGCTGTAGGCTAACCCCCCTCCCCCATTCCATGTGTTCTCTCTATGTATGACTCATTGAAATGGTACTTAAACCCCCTCCCTTCACATGTATGTCTTTGTGTGCAAGAAGATAACATACTCCCCCAGATTGGAGAGGATTTTTTTTTAATTTTGTAGCTACTTTTTTTGGACTATACCTTTTCAGTAAACATAATTTTTAAAAGCTAATAGAAGGTCAGACCTGCTATAGCTCTCCCTGCATAACCCATAAAATACCTGTAAAAAATAACTCTAAACAAATTCTAGAGCAGTAGAAGTCACAAAATGAAAGAGTGAAAGAGATTTCCAGCTCAAGACAGTTGGAAGGCTGACAGGAAAGGTCTATTTCACTAGACTTGGAGCAGGGCCTTGGCCCAACCTTGGCCCTGTGGCAGTGACTAGACTGGAGCAGGTTTCAGGGTGCAGAACCATGTGTGGCAGCTACAGTTCCCAGATTTCTCAACACACAAATGCTAAAGACAGCTTCAAAGGTCAGTGAGAAAGCTCTTTCACCTGGGTGAGAAGGGAACAGGGTCTGGCCCTGGCTCCAGGACCAGGACTTTGGCAGCCACTGTGGTATAGCCACACAGCATCCATTTTTGGAGCCCTCAATCTAAAGACCCTGAGAGAATTGAACAGCTGATCTGGGTCTCAGTCCTGAGTGGCAGCCCTGGGGTGAGGAAGACTGCTGGTGTGGTAGAGCTGGTGGAGGCTCTGGAGAGGGAACCCTACTCACAGATCCTGGGCAGAAAAGCTTGGGATTACTTCCAGACTGGAGAACAGATAAGGAAAGGAGTAGACTGCTCTCCCTTGATTGTGCCACCTTGGAGGAACTGAGAACTTATAGTTCTCCAGAGTCCTCCTCTTGACAAAGGACTCAAAAGTCATTTGCCCAAAAAAGGGGAAAAATGAGACTATAGAAGGCTCCTTTCTTAGTGAACAAGTATGTTCTTCCATCCTTTTGGATGAGGAAGAACAAAGCATACCATCAGAGGAAGACATAAAAGTCAAGTCTTCTCTATCCAAAACCTCAAAAAATATGCAATGGTTTCAAGCCATGGAAGAGCTCAAAAAGGATTTTGAAAATCAAGTAAGAGAGGCAGAGGAAAAATTGGGAAGAGAAATAAGAGTGATGCAAGAAAATCATGAAAAACAAGTCAACAGCTTGCTAAAGGAGACCAAAAAAATGCTGAAGAAAATAATACCTTTAAAAATAGACTAACCCAAATTGCAAAAGAGGTTCAAAAAGTCAATGAAGAGAAGAATGTTTTAAAAAGCAGAATTAGCCAAATGGAAAAGGAGATTCAAAATCTCACTGAAGAAAATAGTTCTTTAAAAATTAGAATGGAGCTGATGGAAGCTAAGAACTTTATGAGAAACCAAGAAATTACAAACAAAACCAAAGAATGAAAAAATAGAAGAAAATGTGAAATATTTCATTGGAAAAACAACAGATCTGAAAAACAGATACAGGAGAGATAATTTAAAAATTATGAAACTACCTGAAAGCCATGATCAAAAAAAGAGACTAAAAATCATCGTTCATGAAATGATCAAGGAAAACTGCCCTGGTATTCTAGAACTCAGAGGATAAAATAAATATTGAAAAAATTCACTGATCACATTCTGAAAGAGATCCCAAAAGGAAAACTCCTAGGAATATTGTAGCCAAATTCCAGAGCTCCCAGGTTAAGGAGAAAATATTGCAAGAAGCTAGAAAGACACAATTTGAATACTGTGGAAACACAATCAGGATAACACAAGATTTAGCAGCTTCTGCATTAAGAAGTTGAAGGGCCTGGAATATGATATTCCAGAAATCAAAGGAACTAGGATTAAAACAAAGAATCAGCTACCCAGCAAAACTGAGTATAACACTTCTGGGGAAAATATGGTCATTCAATGAAATAGAGGACTTTCAATCATTCTTGATGAAAGACCAGAGCTTAATAGAAAATTTGGCTTTCAAACACAAGAATGAAGAGAAGCATGAAAAGGTAAACAGGGAAGAGAAATCATAAGGGACTTATAAAATTGAACTGTTTACATTCCTACATGGAAAGATAGTATTTGTAACTCCTGAAACTTTTCTCAGTATTTGGTTAGTTGGAGGGACTGTATACATACATGAATACATACATACATAGATAGATATCTATCTATATACACAGGGTGAGTTGAATAGGAAGGAATGACATCTAAAAAACAAAATTAAGAGGTGAGAGAGGAATATATTGGGAGGAGAAAGGGAAAAATGGAATGGGATGAACTATCATAAAAAGCAAGAAAAAGCTTTTCAATGGAGGGGGAAAGGGAGGAGGTAAAAGGGAAAAAGTGAAGCTTAATCTCATTACATTTGACTCTAGGAGGGAATAACATGAACACACAATTTGGTATGAAAATCTATCTTACACTACAAGAAAGTAAGGGAGAAGGGGATAAGTGAGGTGTGTGTGGGGATGATGGAAGGGAAGGCAAATGGGAAGTGGGAGTAATTAGAAGTAAACACTTTAGGAGAAGGACAAGATCAAAAGAGAGAATAGAAAAAATTGTGGGGCAGGACAGGATGGAGGGAAATACAGTTAGTCTTTCACAACATGACTATTATGAAACTCTGTTGCATAGCTGCACATGTATATCTTATATTGAATTGATTGCCTTCTCAGTGGGGATGGGTAGGTAGGGAGGAAGGGAGAGAAGTTGGAACTTAAAATCTTAGGAATGATTGTTGACAATTGTTTTTACATACAACTGGGAAATAAGAAGTACAGGTCACAGTGTATAGAAATCTATTTTGCCCAACAAGAAAATAGAGGAGATGGGGATGAGGGAAGGGAGGGGTGTGAAAAAAAGGAGGGCAGACTTGGGGGAAGGGATAATCAGAATGCACAATGTGTTGGGGTGGGTGAGGGGAGAGATGGGGAGAAAATTCGGAAATCAAAAACTTGTGGAAATGAATGTTGAAAACTAAAAATAAATAAATAAATTAAAAAAATAAAAGCTAATGGAGTTATAGTAGTTGATCAGATTGGGAAAATCAAATGGGGGTTTGTGAAGAAAACTGCTAGAAACCCCAATTCCCCAGGTTTATCTCTTGAATTCTTTTTTGGGGGTGAGGAAGGCAGTCAGGGTCAAGTGATTTGCTAATAAATTATCTGGCAAATGAGGTTAGATTTGAACTCAGGTCCTCCAGGCTGGTTCTCTATCCACAGTATAATCTAACTGCCCCTACATTCTAGAATCTTGATGGGATGAGTAGAAAGAGACTTTCTTCAGAGACTACCTGCAAGTGTGAATAGAGTTTGAGAAAGTAGACCCAGAAAGAATACTCTATCAATCTAAGGAGAAGAGAATGGCTGGTTGGTTTGAAGAGGAACAAAATGAAATTACCATTGTAAAGTGAAATTTCAGTGTGTCTGACTGTGGCTGATCAGACCAATAAGAGCTTGGAACGTTCTACCACAGATTGGGCACAGATAGTCCATGTGAATATTTGGGGTGAATATCCCAAGTTTGTGCATCCTGCGTTTACTTTGTGCTGTCTCAATTCTGCTTTGCTCAGAGAGTACAGCACCTTTTCTTATGTGGGCATGCCATGATGAGTTGTCCTGTGCCAATGTCTCCCATGTTGCACAGTCAAATCCAAAGTTCTTGAGAGAAACCTTGAGAGTGTCGTTGTATCATTTCTCCTGACCACAATATGATCTCCTGCCCCATGCGAGTTTTCCATAAAATAGTCTTTTCGGCAAGCATACATTTTGCATTCGAACAACATGGCCAGCCTATTGGAGTTGAGCTCTCTGAAGCATAGTTTGAATACTTGGCAGTTCAGCTCAAGCAAGGACTTCAGTGTCTGGTACCTTATCCTGCCAGATGATCCTCAGAATCTTCTTAAGACAGTTCAAATGGAAGTGATTTCGTTTCCTGACATGGCACTGGTAGACTGTCCATGTTTCACAAGCATATAACAATGAGGTCAGCACAACAGCTCTGTAGACCTTCAATTTGGTAGGCAGTCTAATAGCTCTTCTCTCCCAGACTTTTCTTCGGAGCCTCCCAAACACAGAGCTAGCTCTGGCAATGAATGCGTCAACCTCACTGTCAATGTGTACATCCCTGAAAAGTATACTACCAAGGTAAGCGAACTTATCCACAGCATTTAAAACTTCCCCATTTGTTGTAATTGATGGTTCCACATATGAATGGTGTGGTGGTGGCTGATGGAGCACCTGTGCTTTCTTGGTGTTAATTATTAGGCCAAAATTAGCACAGGCAGAAGAGAATTGATTCATACTTAGTTGCATCTCAGCTTCAGAGGCTGCATTGAGTGGACAATCATCTGCAAACAGAAAATCATGCACCAACTCTGCTTTGGTCTTGGCTTGTAGCCTTTTCAAATTGGAGAACTTACCATCAGTACAGTAGTTGACTTTGATCCCATGTTCATCCTCATTGAAAGCATTTGTCTACATGGCTGAAAACATCATGCTAAAAAGCATGGGAGCAAGCATACATCCCTATTTCACTCCACTGGTGACTGGGAAGGCACGACAGCATTGTCCAATATCCAGAACCCGGGCAAACATACCATCATGAAACTGATGTACACTAGTGATGAACTTCTCTAGGCAACCAAATTTTTGACATAGTTTTCCATAAGCCCTCATGACTAACAGTGTCAAAGACCTTGGTCAGATCTACAAAAGTTGTATGCAGACCTGTGTTGTGCTCCTGGCATTTCTCCTGGAGTTGTCAGGCATCAAACCCTGTATCAACAGTTCCTTAGCCCTTTCTGAAGCCACATATCAACAGTTCCTTGGCCCTTTCTGAAGCCACACTGGCCCTCAGGTATATGCCCATCTTCCATGTGAAGGATCAATCTATTAAGAAGGACTCTAGCAAGAATTTTGCCAGCAGTGACTAAGAGAGAGAACCCTCTGTGATTGTCTCAGGACAATCTATTCCCTTTACCCTTATAGAGATGGACAATGGAGGCATCCTTGAACTCCTGGGGGATAAACTCCTCTTGCCATATAACCTGGATAATTTCAGTCAACTTTTGTATGAGCAATGATCCCCCTACCCTGTAAATCTCAGCTGGAATAGAATCAACACCAGGTGCTTTGCCACATGAAAGGAGCCTAATGGCCCTTAAAGCCTCTTCTTCAGTTGGAAGTTTAGCTAAGGAGGGATTGACTTCAACCTGAGGTAAACGATTAATGGCCTCAGCATTGATTGATGATGATCTGTTGAGAACACTATGGAAGTGCTCAGCCCATCTCTCTAGGATCATGTCCTTATCACTAATCAATGCGGCTCCATCAGCACTGAGTAGTTGTCATGCACCATAGGTTTTTGGTTCATAAATAGCTTTCAGGGAACCATAAAAGCACTTTGAATTGTTAGTATCAGCATAAAACTGAATTTCATCTGCCTTCTTACTAAGCCAGGAATCCTGAATCTCTTAGTTTTGCTTGGACTTTGCTTTTGATGGCATTAAATGCTGCCTTCTTAGAGGTGGATGAACTTTCCTGCTGGTAAATCCTGTGGAGTTCTCATTTTTTATTTAGCATTTTCTGAATTTCCCCATCATTTTCATTGAACCAGTCTTGGTATTTGGGAGTGTTCTGACCCAGATGAGCAAATGCATTGCTGTACACCAAATCTCTGAACGCTGTCCACTCCTTTTCTGCTCCACTGTTACCAACTATATATTGGCTCCACTTTCCCTCCAACTCAGCAGCAAACTGTTCACACTCAGAGAAGAGCTCTAATTTATTGACATTAATTCTTCTGGTAGTCATTTTACCTTGGGCACGGCACTTTTGATGAATGTAAATATTTAGCTTAGAAAGAATAAGTCTATGAGTAGTCTAGCACTCTGCACCACACATTGTCTTTGTCACTCTCACATCTTGTCTGTCTCTTCTCCTTACAATCACATAATCTATTAGATGCCAGTGTTTTCTGTGAGAGTACATTCACGAAGTTTTATTGGATTTAGGTAAACAGAAGACAGTGTTGGTGATGAGAAGGTCATGTGATGAACAAGTCTTCAGCAGTAAATGACCATTGCTATTGCTGTTTCCAACTCCATTCTTCCCTAGGACTCCCTGCCAAGTCCTACTCTAGCATTAAAGTCACCCAGAATTATAAGCTTGTCTTCTTTTGGCACATTGACGATAAGGCTCTAGGTATTTATAAAATTTGTCTGACTTCATCAGGGTTTCTCAGGGTGGGAGCATAGGCATTGATGATGGTGGCATGGTGTTTTCCTGTGAGTAGCAATTGCATCGTCATCAACCTATCATTCACTCCTTTTGACAGGCATGCCAGCTTGCTGATTAGATTGGTTTTGATTGCAAAACCCACACCATCTTCACGGTGTTCCCCTTCACTGTGCCCACTCCAGAAAAAGGTGTATCTAGCTCCAACTTCAGTAAGGTGGCCTTCATTTGCCAACCTTGTTTCACTCAAGGCTGCTATTTGGATGCAATACCTTTTGAGTTATCTTGCAACAAGAGCAGTTCTTCTTTCAGGTCTACTGGATTTTGTGCTATTAGTGTGTGCATGTTCCATGTACCAATGGTGAGTGGAATCATCTTTGCAGATGTCTTTGTACATTTTTTTGTGTTTTGACCACATGGGGGATTCCCCACCTGCCATGGTAATCAGGCCAGGGTTGAGTAAGTAGGTAATGTTTAGGGCACCTTTTCTAGCCCCCTTCCTCACACAGGAGGTGAGCAGTAAGATCCTTAAAGGGCTACTCAGACACCCAGGGGGCTGCCAAGTCCCACTGCTGCTTCCAAATGAGAAATGACCCTATGGCCTGGGCCACCTGTGTGCAGGGTCGTGACTATAGCTCCCAGTGTATCCGCACCTGTTGCTTCATCACTTGCCTATTGCCACAGGACTTTGAGGCATAATAGTGAAATGGTTTGGGTGATGTCTTTTGATTGTGTGTAAACGGGATTTAAGTGAGGCAGAGTTTCCCTAAGACATCAGCCTCACTCTCTCCTAAAGAGTCATCATAGTCTAGTGGTAGGAACGAGTTAAAATGACTGGCAGTGGCTCAGGATGCAGTGGATGACCTTGGCATCTTTGATGCCTTACCAAGTTCTAAGTGTTCCATATCACTTGCTTCATCTGCCTTCATGACCATTGGAACAAATTGTCCTCATCTGCCCATTCCACTAGACGAAGTCTTCACATACTTGGGGTAGACACCCCTCTAACTCACCAATGGGATTGAGAACCCTTGATTACCCTCAGCCTGGTTTGGTCCATCTGCCAAAATGGTTTATCAGAATGTGGCGACTGAGCATGCTACAGCTTTTTGGAGCCACAGGTGAGAGTTGGGTGGAACAGGTGGATACTAAAGGTGGGAAGAGCTTTGAAAAGGGCTCGGCAGCCATCACACCAAAGGTACTGGTACTGATCCCTCCTGAACACACCCTACACCCCAAGGAGAAGAGAATAAGCATTTACTAAAAGCCTACTGTATGCTAGCACTATGCTAAGCCCTTGTTTCTTTTAATTCTCACAACAATCCTGTCAGGAAGGTGCTATTATCATTATTACAAGTTAAAGAATTCTCTAGAACTTTCTCACTTTGATAATGGGATCTTGTCACACAGCAATGAGAGGTTATAATACCTTTACATCTTCTGGGTCCACACCCAATCATCTTCTTGTCCTTATTTCCAAAGTTCTCCAATAAGAGAATATCACTCTCCCTGTCATTTGCAAGTAGCAAATGATCACTTTTGCAATAAGTAAAGAGGAAAAGAGATTAAAAATTGAAATTTATATAAAGCATTTTAAAATTTACAAAGTGCTATGTATACAATAACCATCTATGTATCTATCTATCCCTCTACACACCTCTCTATCTATCTTCATCTCATTTGATCCTCAACAATGTGATATAGGTACTAGAATTAGAATTATCCCCATTTCACAGATGAGAAAACTGAGACTTACATCGGACAAGACATTTTTTGTCTCTGAGCCTCATTTTCCTGATTTATAAAAAGAAAAGGCTTATATTAATCTCTAAAAAGTCCTTCAAAGTTAACATCGTGTGTCATTTGTCCATTTTGCAACATTTCTTTTTTCTGTCAGAATGCTTCTTCATCACCTTTCCTTACCATCAGTCTGTTTGTGCTTGGGGAATGATGGGGGAAGACAGGGGACAAGAGAACAATGATTTATTAAACATCTACTATGTGCCGGGCATTGTGCTAAATGCTTCTATTATTTTGAAAATGACAAAAGTAGCTTTATTTATAACATAACATGAGGAATTCCCAAACTGAGGAGCAAAAATTTGTTGTACAGATGCCATTTTGAATAATTCCCATTGTTCAGTGTCAAGGACTGTGTTGTCAACATTCAGGCGTCTGAATGGCATTAGATGTGTTTTTAGTGCCTGAAGTCAATGCTGAAGGAAAGTTAGGTACAGCGAATTATGTATGTGGTGGATTTGGAGCCAGAAGACCCAAGCTCTTAGCTCAGACCCCGAGTGACTCCAAGAAAGTCACTTAAAGTCTCTTTGCCTCAGGCACTCTAGATTTAACCTGCTCTATTTCACTGATGAAATCACAGGTCTTGGTGGACAAGTGCTGACTTGTCTGCCTTACCGAAGGCGTCACTCCCCACTCTCTCCCCCCTAAATATTCATCTCCTGGGAGTGTGATAAACAACATTATGTTCAGACAGTTTTGAGTAGTAGTCTGCAGACTCTCTGAAGTCAGGAGCCCAGTAAGCAGAAAGGGAAATAGTCAGAAGTTAATTGGTCCAAAGTAAACTCCCTGCTGTTGTTCAGACACGTCTGAATCTTCGTGAACCCATTTGGGGTTTTCCTGACAAAGTTACTGGCGTGGTTTGCCATTTCCTTCTCCAGCTCATTTTACAGATGAGAAAACTGAGGCAAACAGAGTTAGTGATTTGCCCACAGTCACGTAGCTAGTAAACGTCAGAAGAAAGATTTGAACTCCAGAAGATAAGGTCTTCTGACTGCAGGCTTGGCACTCTATTCATTGCACCACCTAGCTGCCCAAATTCCAAACCACTACCACCACCAATAACCCCACTGATTGGTTGTTGTCCTGTGTTCTCAAAGAGGACCAAAATGTTATCACTTTGCCAGAGTTAAGTTTCAATGTGTCGGACTGTGGCTGATCAGACCAATATGAGTTCAGAATGCTCTACCACAGATTAGGCACAAATGGTCTGTGTGGACATTTGGGGTGCATATTGTAAATTTGTGTATCCTGTGTTTCCTTTGAGCTCTCTCAATTCTGAAACGACCCTTTGATGAATTCCCAGAGGTTCTCTGTCACTTCTGAGGTGCATGTACCAACAGGTAGCCAGGTAACAGTGAGCAGAGTATGGTACTTGAAGCCAGCAAAACTTGAGTTTGAATCCTACATCAGACTATCTGTGTGACCTTGGGCAAGTCTCTTAAAATTTTTGTACCTCAGTTTCCTCATCTGTAAAATATGGGTGTTAGTAACACCAGCTTCACAAAACTGTGGTAAGGATTAAATGAGATAAAATGGAAAACACTTTAAGGTTTGCAGAGGGCTGAGGATAATCTGAAGTCAGCAGTCAAATGAATGGAAAGAATAATATTTAGTAATCAACTGACTTAGAGCAATGCTAGAAAGAAACATACTAGTACCCTGAGGACTGTGGATACTTCACTAAGTAGGAGGGAAAGGACAGTCTGCAGAGCTTCCCTTGGGTACATGGTCCAGAAAGCAAACAACTTTCCTAATTAGTAATACTAGGGGTCTAATATGTCGGAATAACTTAGCAATGTTAAGGTTTGCCTATGTAACTTCCTCAATACCTTTGGAAGAGATGAAAGTTCTTAAGGGACACTTGTTTCTTTTCCCTCTATTGGAATATTAGCAGTAAAACACTTCTCATTAACTGAAATACATTTGCATTTCTCTGTTTTTCTGGACTTTTGCTTGCATTTCAAAGTTTCTACTCTGTTCTCAACTTTTCATCAGACATTCTCCTTAGGATTTTACTCAGCTTTGCAGGGTTTAAGTCATTCTTGACTGGAAGGCCATTTGGAACACTGGATTCCAAGATAGCCTCTCATTTTTGGTAGAAGCTGTCAGTCATTTTGTTCATTGTCTTTGCTTTGCACTAAGGGACTGTCAGACTGGATTGGGAGATTGCTTAGCTGGCTAATCAATTGGGTGTCAACACCTGGACAAATAGGTCCAGAGATAACACTATGGGAGAGAGTGAAATAATGGAAGGTAGACCTCCTGGCTTTCCTCAGCAGCAGCCCTCAGGGTCCCTGAGGAATAGATTGCTTCTCTGCAGCTAACAGAGGTGTGAAAACTAAGAAACATGTTCCAGATATTTGTAGGGAATTTGATATTTATTTCCACAAACAAGGCAATCATCAAGTTGGTGAATATTAAATGTAAATGAAACAGGAATTAAATCAAAGAGCTTGAATTTGAATCCCTACTCTATGAATAATTGGAAAAAAGGTGAAAGGCTTGAGGGAAGGCTCCCTATATTACATCTTATTAGGCTGGAAGGATGTACTAGTAATAGTTGCAAATATACAGAGCTTTAAGATTTGCAAACTGCTTTACAAACATTAAGTCATTTGACCCTCACAACCACCCAGGAAGGGAGGTGCTATTATTCTACTCCATTTTACAAAAGAAGAAAATTCTACTCCATTTTACAGAAGAAGAAACTGAGTAAGGGAATTTAAGTGACTTGCCCTGAGGCAGGATTCAAGCACACAGTTTTTTCTTTAATCTAAGTCGGGCATTCATCCCTTATACTACGGTGCCTCCACTAAATCAGCCACTAAAGAGGAAAGGGAGAAAAAAAATTCTGAGGAGGTAAAAAAGAAAAGAAATCAAAAGTATGAGGTCTGAAAATGAAAAAAAAAAAGTGACAGGGTGGAAAAATAAACAAATCGGTCAAGTATATTTATTAAGCATCTGTTATGTTCCAACCACTGATCAAGGCACTAAGGATTAAAGACAAAGAGCAAAGCAAGAGACCCTTCCATCATTACATTACATTACATCATTACATTACAGGAGAAAGCTATGTGTACCCATGGAGATCTTCTGAGACTTCCCCACTAGCAAGGCTGTGGGAATGACTGATCTTGGGGCCTTCTGTCTACTTGAGAGGACCACAGATGGACCTCCTCCATTTATCTGGTTACCCACTTGTCTGAGCCAGCCTTTTGATGAGGAGAATGGGGGAAATCCTTTCACTGTCTGGGAGCCTGGAGGTCCTGCTTTAATTAGCATGCTTTCTTATTAATGAGTCCATTGGGCATTAGCTTTGAAATGATCCTCTTGGATTTTTGCTAGCACACAAGAGGAGAGAGGTGTGAACATTCTGGTGCTGGTGGGAAGGGGATTATGCCAGCCCCAAAGGATGCTGTCCTGTTTCCAATGGGCAAGGGAAACTGACATGACTTTACTCATTCACACCTCCCCCCGCCCCAGCCACACACACACACCTCCTCAACCTTTTTACATCCCCCAGTGGCAATTTATCCCAGCTACAGAGCAAATTCCCTCCAGGGATGGGAAATCTTTAGCCTTGAGGCCACATGTGGACCTCTAGGTCCTCAAGTATGGTTCTTTGACTGAATCCAAACTTCAGTGTTCTGTACTACACTGTTTCGAAACAAACAACTTTAATTAACACTACATTTACTAACTATCCATATATTGATTTCTCAGGGAGATGCAATCTACAATAGAAAATACAGTTCAAAAAATCCCAGACATTGTTCAGTACTTTGCATCTTGGGCGGGCCTGCTAACCACTTGGAGAGCATTCATTGACCACTGGTGGCCCAGAGACCACATTTTAAGAAACACATGGCTCCAGAATGGCATTAATGAGGCCGGGGCAGAGGTTCAGTCCTCATATAGAATAATGAAAAAAGAAAACTTGTACCCTGAGCCTCCTGCTATTTGTTTTTCTCTTCAGACAGTGGAAGTACTGAAGTTAAGGACTGGGGGGAGAATAGAGAAGAGGAGCAGGGAGCACCTGCCTTTGGGCAGGTGGGGTAGGAGTTCTTAAAAGCTTGGAGAGTAAAAGTGGCTGACTACCCATTCTCCCAAAGCATTTGTATAGGTGTGTGAGGGAGGGGGTTAGATGAGCTGCTTTTATACTCCTTGCTCTGTGGCTTCACGCTTTGCATGCTGGGAATGCAATCGATATTATTGATGAAATAGAAATGGCAGAAGTCCTAAATGCACTTAGAAACACTGAATGTTGCTGTATTGGCATACATGTGTGAATATCCTATAAATGAAGCAAGGGAAAGAATTCTAATGAATTCTCTCAGTTTTAAGTGCCCTAATTCTATTTGTCAGATCACAGTAAAAGGCAAAATGAAGAACTTTGCTTCTGGTGTTGCAATTCTCTCCTTTTTATATTTGGTTGGGTTTTTTTTTCCCTTCCCTTAGAAGCAACCCTTCCTCTTGATTCAGATCCCTACTTCTTTTATGTTTCCCCTCCTCCCTTCTGGCTGGAAAATAGGAAAGGATTAGTTATCATTTGTCCAGTGAAATAATGTATTTGGCCCTTTGTGAACCATAAAGCATGACACCAATGTCAGCAATAATAATTTACACTGTAGTGTGAATAGACCTCCATCAATTTTTCTTTTTCCAGGCATATTTGTCTCCCAGACTTTCTATCTCCAACTGTAGAATGGGGAGCTTTGTCCCCTGTTGAAGGCATTTCAGGCATCTCTAAGTAAGTGTGGGAGATGTCTGAGGAGACTAGGACCTTCCCCTTCCCTTTGAAATCATGCTACCTCCTGTTCCCAAGTTTTATGGTGGACTTATCAAGTGGAGCATCAGGGACTGGATTTTTTTCTTTTGTCCTTATATTCTGATCACAGCACCTTGTACACAGGCACTTAATAAATACTTGCTTGATTAAATTGAAGGAGAGTTAGAAGACCACAGTTCCAGTCCCAGCTCAAACATTTAATTAGCTGTGTGATCCTGGGCAAGTCCCTTCATGGTTTTGAACCTCCATTTCCCATCTGCAAAAAAAACCAAACAAACAAACAAACCAAAAACCTTGTATAATGCTTTGAGGATTGCCAAGCTCTTTACAAATATTATTTCATTTCCCCTCCTCTCAATAACCCTGGGAGATAGGTGTGATTATCTCAATTTTATAGGCAAGGAAACTGAAACAAATAGAAGTTAAATGACTTTTGTCTGGGATCGCTCAGCTGGTCAGTGTCTGAGGTTGAATCTGAACTCAGGTCTTCCTGGATCCAGGTCCAGCTCTTCGTTCACGGTGCCACCCGGTTGCTGAAACAACAACAAAGTGGAAATGATATTTGTACTAGCAACTCCAACGCTGGCATTCATTAGTTGTTGCTGTGGGCATGCCACTTAACTTCTCTGGGCCTCAACTGTAAACTGGGAATAGTAATATTAAATAAGGTCATGAAGAGTTGAACACAACTGAAATGACCAAACACGTTTGTCTTGGGGAAGCTAGGTTGCCCAGTGGCTTGAGTGCCCGGCCTGGAGTCAGGAATATGAGTCTTCCTGAGATCCAGTCTGACCTCAGACACTACTGATGTGTCACTAGTCACTTAACCCTGTTTGCCCCAGTTTCCTCATCTGTAAAATGACCTAGAGAAAGTAGATCATTCTAGTATCTCTGCCAAGAAAACCCCAAATGAAGTCACAAAGAATCAGACATGACTGAAAAAGGAGCAAAAGAAATTATCCAAAAAAATTATGAGGATAAAATGAGACATTGTATGGTGTCCACCAGGCATCATTGTGCAAACCTTGAAATATAAATATAAATGCTGGCTATTATTATTATGAATAGTCTGTGGCTCATATATCCTGACTACCTGTTCATAACTTAAAAAGAAAAAAGAGAGAGTATTTGGAAAATGATAATAATTCATGTAATGCTTGGTTTGCAAAGTGATTTATAAATATTATCTCACTTTATCTTTACAGTACCCCTGGGAGGTGGTGCTTTTACTATCCCCATTTCACAAGTGAGGAAACTGGGGCAAACAGAGGTAGAGACTGCTACAATCTTTTATTTTTTTAATCCTTCTAATGTAGTGATTAAAGACAATGATTGATGCAGTGTTGTTCAGTCATAGCTGGTTCTTTGTGATCCCATTTGAGGTTTTCTTGGCAGAGACTGGAGTGATTTTTCATTTCCTTCTCAAGCTCATTTTACAGTTGAGGAACCTGAGGCAAACCAGGTTAAGTGACTTACCACTCGTGCAGTTAATAAGTGTCTGAGGACAGATTTGAACGCATAAGGATGAGTCTTCTTGACTCCAGGCCCTGCACACTATCCACTGGGGCACCTAGCTTCCCTAGGTGAATAATAGGTCCTTAGTATGCCACTATTCATTGATGGAATTTTCCATTTTAACTAATCCTAGATAGACCTTTACCAAGAACACATGATTTTATTTCAAGCCAGTAAATTACTCCTTGTAGATCTCAAATAAGAATGTCTATAAAGCCTTTGGCAAACCTTTAAAGAGCTGTATGAGTGTAATCCACTGTTGTTTTTGCTCCTATCTGGTCTCATTCACATTTTCAAAATTGTTTTCAAGTAGAGGCATTCCAAGAACAAGTTGATTTACTGATATTATTATTTTATATTTAATATTCTGCGCAGGAATTGCACAGGTGGATAAACTGCTTTTTGTAAATGAATGAAAGTATTGGGAGGTGAGCTCATCTTTTGTAGACTCACTGAAAACATTTTTGGAACAACTCCACAGCACACAGAATGACAGGAATGGAATGTACCTTGTTTGTGCCACCTGGCTTTGATTTCCTCTTGTGGGTCTCTATATTTTGAAAGCTTTTCATTCCATGGGGTTTGGAGATGATGAGTTTTCAGTAGGACAACACTCACTAAATTGTTATTCTTAAATTATTATGGATCAAGGTGATGGCCAGATGATTATGGGTGACATTTTTTGTAATAATATTCCAGTACTGTATATTTCTGGAATTATCAAGAATATTTGGGGGTTTGTGTTGGTATTACTTGGATTCACCATCTGTTTGTAAACAAAGGACAGCAAAATAGTTTTTGTATGACTTTGGCCTCCAAACATATTTTCTTGGCATTAAGTAGGTGCCAAATTTTTGTATCCTGCAGTGATATATTGAAGTTTCCATCATGAAGTAGAATGTAAATCAATAAACCTAGGTTCCATAAGGAAAATATTTCTATACTTTCTCATATGAATGACCTGATTCTGAATCATTATCATAAAGTCTTCCATGTCTGTAAACACATCCAGATCACTCAGGCATTTGTATGTTTTGTAGGCACTTACTAATGGACATGTTGTCTCACCTTATAGGATGTAATTTCCTTGAGATCAAGGATTGTTGCTATTTTGTTTTTGGATTCCCAGGGTCTAACCTAGGACCTTGTGTGGAGTAGGTGCTTATATATTAGTTACTATTGTTCAATTGTTTCAGCTGTGTCTGACTCTTCATGACCTCATTTAGAGTTTTCTTGGCAAGGATCCTGGAGTGGTTTGTCATTTCCTTCTCCAGCTTATTTTGCAGATGAGAAAACTGAGGCAAGCAAAGTTAGGTGACTTGCCCAGGGTCACGCAGCTAGGAAATGTTTGAGGCCAGATTTTAACTCAGGTCTTCTTGAGTTCAGGCCTATCATTTTTTCCTTTGATCTAACTAGGTTTGGTAGCAAAAGGAGGCAATATTCTTTAGGCTATAGGAATTAAAACAATCATGATAAAGATGAGAAGAATGAAATAATTTAACTTCTCTGCACCTCAGTTTCCTCATCTGTGAAAGAGGGGGTGGATTTCAAGCCCTCTCAGGTCTCTTGATTCTCTAAATCTATGATTATATGAATACCTGACTTATAATAATGAGTGGGGAAAAAAACTAGGTGCATACTATATGCCAGAAATAGTTCTAAGCACTGGGGATAAAACCTAAAAATCAAGGTTCTCTCTGGTGTCAAGGGTCTTATGTTCCAAGAGTAAGATGGCAAATATTGGGGAGTGGTGCACAGGAAGGTCTGAGAGGACATAAGGATGCTGAGTGAAGTAATTGGGAAATGGATTGCTATACACTTTCTTTCCAGGAATGGCAGGATAATCACTCTAAAGCTAGGAGGGTCCAGAAGAGCCCTTAGGCAGGGCCCCCTTGGCCTCCCAGCTTCAGAGTACAGTAGGTCTAAGGTTTTGGGAGGCGAGGGGAACTAGCCAGTAAAACCCAGTCAGCTGGGCATCTTTTGGCCATCCAAATTTACCTTCCTTTGGAGAGGAGAAGGAAGGGGAGGGGGAGGTAGACAGGAGAGGAGTTGAGCTACCCAGCTTGCTGGGTCCCCATTTGGCCATCTGTGTCTATTCACAGGATTATGTTCCTCCTTCATTACAGAAGACCCTGCCTGAGGGTTCGTCTGCACCCTCCTAGCTTTACAGTGATTATCGATAGTAACTGTTGCTGTTTCCCACCCAGCCTGATGTCCTTCTTTTTCTTGATCTCATTAAAGAGACCATGCCCTGGCTACTTCTTAAACAGTACTATTCAATGAATGGGCTTTACCTCACCCTGAGTGCCTGCAGAGACCTTGGCCTAAAGGGCCCAAGGTCTCCCAGTGCATCCTGGGTCATCTCCAGTCATCCTGGTGAATATCTGGTCACTGAATTCAGGTGGCTCTGGAGGACAAGTGAGGCTGGTGACCTGCACAGCCTTCCCTCACTCAAAAACACAAACAAAAAAAAAGACAATTCTTATAGAAAGAAGTAGAAAGAGGTAGAAGGAGATGGTTAGTATATTGTAGCATAGGAGGAAAGTGGTTGGAATCCACTGTGGTGGTTCTGGGAGTCACCTAGGTAGTAATGGTGGTTCTGAGAATCACTTAGGTAGTAATGAACATTTCGTATTCTTCAGAAGCACAGGGTACCACGGTGGGAAATGAAATGCCCACTGGGAGACTAAAGGTGGTACAAGGTATCTTAGCAGGTAGAAGGTTATATGCTACCACATAATGCTTAAACTTTTGCAAAGTGCTTTGAAACATTGAGAAAAGTTGAAATGTACATGTTGTCTATGTTGTTTCTCACTATAAAATGTAACTCTTTAAAGTCAGACTCTCTTGGTTTTTTCTTTGCATCTTCAGTGCCTGTCACAGGACCCAGCATGTAGTAGGTGCTTAATATGTGCTCATTTGTTGCATTATGTACATGATTTAATAAATATTATTTGAGGTTTACAAAATACTTACAAAATACATACATTATCTCAATGTCTGGAATTTATCATGTTCTCTAATCAGGACTTCTTAACTTGAGGTCCTTGAACTTTTTTAAAAAATTGATAATTGTGTTTAATATCAGTGGTTTCCTTTGTAAGCCTATGTATTTTATAAATTTAAAAGCCTTGTGAAAAACATAGGTTTCACTGGACTCCTGTGAGGATCTATGACACAAAAAAGGTTGAGTGCCTGTTCTGGAAGCTTCTCTTACCCATATCATCTAGATCTCATATGTTTTGAACATCATCAAGTCCTATTCTTTATTTATTGATGGCAGCCTGGGTAACCTGTAATCTTCTTATTGATGGCTTGGTGATCTTAAAGGATACATATGAATGACATAAGATACTAGTGGTAGAGCAGGTTCCAATGAAATAGAATTGCGAATTTGGAAAACCATTCTCTTGATCCCTACTGAGAGTTTCTTGCTTCTCAGTAATGTTCATTAACCTCTAACTAATCTCTCCTACCTATTTACTTTGTAGGTTAAGGAGGAATCTTGGAAAACCAAGAGACTGAAAGAGATCTCTGAAGTCATCTGGTCCAACCCCCTTGTTTTACAGATAAGGAAACTGAGACCCAGAGAGGTTTAGTGAATTGCCCTAGGTTATATAAATAAGGGGCAGCTGTCTGTAGCGGATAGAATGCTCAACTTCTGGTCAGAAAAAACTGACTTTGGGCACTTACTACTTGCTTGACTCTGAATATATCCATTCACCTCATCAAGCCTCTATTTTCTCATCTGTAAAATGGGGATAATAACAGCATCTTACAGAGTTTTGGGGATCAAATGAGATAGCATATAAAGTCCTTTGCAAACCCAGAAGTACTAAATAACTAGCTAATAACAATAATGATACTAATAATGTCAGTCAGGATTTGAGCTGCAGACCCTCTGACTCCAGAACCAGTGCTTTTGTAAAATGTCCTGACACTGTTTGCGACACGATCTCCTACAATTCTCTGCACTTTTTCTTCAGAGCAGATCAGGAGATGTGCAGCTGCATGCCATCAGCTGCAAACTGAGAGCACAGAGACCCTTTGCCTAAAAACAGGGCTACGTTTGGAGAATGTATTAATTCCATGATTTTTTTCTTAGTGTGGTGTAATTCTAAACTTGGTCTATACAGCATCTGCAAGGTTTATTTAACATGCTGCTTGATGTTTTCAAATTTTATGTACCATACTGTGCAAAGATTACAATCTCAGGCTCTCATATTACCTTGTACCCGAATGTGATGATGCAGTACAAACGAGTGTATCGTGGCCATACTGTTTTTACTAAGGGAGCGGTTGGAACCAAGGGGATCTGGGATCCTAACTCCATAGACTCAGGAAGTATACATTCCTAAGAGGGGCAGAGCTCAGAAAAGCTATGCTTGGGTCAAATAACATCCCTGGCAAATCAACCATGTTGACTCTTGAATAGTGGAGGCTTTTCACAAACTAAAATCATATTGGCCTATAACAAGGGCATTATTAAATGGAGTGATACACAGCTGTAAATATCCAAGCAAAGCTAATGTTGGTCATCCTGAGAGGATCTGTAGCCATTTTTAAAGACATTATTCTTTCTCAAGGATATAGAGGTTTTCTCACTAGACAATGGGGATAGAAAATTGGCAGATATCCTTCCCCAGAAAGGTAGAAATATGAAGAAAAGGGGACACAAAGCATATGAGTAACAGAAGGAAGTTACTTTGACTGCAAACAGTGGAGCATGTCACTATATCCTGACAAGGGAGAAGGTCTCCTGGGAATGTTGATATGCGAAGCCATGCATTTGAGAGGCAGATTCAAAGCAGGCCATTGGTGCCAACACAACGAGTACATATACCACAGATATTTACCACTGGGCATGCACTGAGGGACTAATTGCCCTTTCCAAAGAAGCCTTTATTAAGTGTAAGCTGTGTGGAGAAATCATGCTTTTAAATATGGCATAAAAATTAAAGTCTAAACAGTTGGATATAGGAGCAAGGGGGGTAGGGAGGGATGGGGAGCAGGGATGGTATTTACTAAGAAAAGTGACGTTAAACTGTAAAAATCTGAAAGGACTCATCTGTGCTGCATGTGTAAAAGTGGGGACTGTGTACTGTGAGGTATAAGATTGTCCTGATACCAGACACTTTGGGCAATTCATGGCAGTAGATGGAAAAAGTAACCTTTGCATGGGCAATGGATATTTGCTTTGATCAGCTGAATCTTAATAATTTATTTTCACTGAATAGCATCTGCATGATGTGTTGCCCATCTTCCCCTGTCTTCCGCACACTACATTGGATCCCCTCATCCCTTCCTCTCTGCTTTCCTCTTACTAATCAATTAGTCAGCAAGCTATCAAATACTGTCAGTGCAGCAGAAACTGGGGGCATAGCCCCCCAAAATGTACAAAAGTAGCTCTTGCTCCAAGGGGTCTGCATCCTAATGAGCGTATTTGTACAACTCGATGCTTACCCTTTTCAATGTGGTATTTTAGGTATTTGTGTATGTGCTTCATCACTTTCAAACACTTGCTTGACTCCAAAGGTGTCCCCCTTGGCATCAGGTATAGTAGGTTCACCTATTATTAGATGCTCAAACGCATTCCATAGGATCTGAGAGCTGGAGGGACTTGTGAGACCATCTGATCTAGCCTCCATAGGAATAAGAACTTTTTCTACATGTTGTGCCAGTGGGTGTCCTGCTTTTCTTTGAGATCTGCGATGAGGGGAGGAGGGATCACCACTTCATAAGGCAGTCATTCCACTTTTGAATAACCTTCATTCTTAAGAAATGTTTTCTTAACTTTAGCCTAAATGAGAGCGCTTTGTAACTTCTAGTGGTCAACTGTCCTGAGGTCCTCCCCCTGGGACCAAGCAGGAGGTTAAACTTTTTCTGTCCCATAGACAGCTGTTTGAAGAAGCCATCATGTTTCCCTACTGCCTGTCTCCTCCCACCCTTCTCATCACCCTCCATATTATTCAAGCTCAACCTTCCTAGTTCTCATAGCACAATCTTGATATCAGGTCCATTATATCCTGATCACCTTTATCAACTCACTTCTGGATTATGCAATGACCTGCTGGTTGGTCTGCCCACCACAAGGCTCTCTTCCTCCACTCCATCCATTCAGCTATCAAATCGATCTTTCTAAGGAGTAGGTGTGACCATGTCACACACACACACACACACACACACACACACACACGCACACACATGCCCATTGATAAACTCCAATGGCTTCCAATCACCTTTAGGATCAAATATAACATCGTCTTTGGGGCATTTGAAACTCTTCTAACTCCACAGCCCACCTCCACCTTCCTAGTCATCTTGCATCTTTCACCTACCGTACTATATGACCCAAAGACACTGGCCTTCTGGCTGTCCCCCTGGCCTGGAATGCTCTCCGCTTCACCTCTGCCTCCTAACTTTTTTGGCACCTCCAATATCCAGCTAAAATCTCACTTTCTATAGGAAGTCTTTCTCAATCTCTCAGTTCTAATGTCTTCCCTCTATTGATTATTTTCTATTTTTTATATCTCTCTATCTGTCTATCTATCTATCTATCTATCTATCTACATATCTACCTATCTTATCTGTATGTAGTTATTTGCATGTTAGATTGTGAAGACTATCCTTTCCTTGTATCCCTAGAGTTTAGCACAGTGCCTAGCATATAGTAAATACTTAATAATTGCTTATTGACTGATTCCTCTGGATTCTCACCAGCTCATCATTCTCCTTCTTAAAAAGTGATGCTCAGATATAGTCTAATCAGGGAAGAGATGGGATCATCACCTCGCTCTCCTGGCCATTATACCTCTCCTAAGGCAACCCAAGACTGTTAGTTTTCTTGGCTGCCATATTGATGCGTGTGAGCAGAATTCATTAGAGATGCAGAATTCATTTTGTTGTCCAGAAAGGCAACACATGTCAAATATTTTCAGACAAAATACTTAGTGAGAACTTAGTGGACTGGTGGAAATAGTATTTTAAATTTTGGCTCTGCCAGTTACTAGGCATGTGACCTTTTGCAAGTTGTTGAAACTTTCTGATTCTCAATTTCATCTCCTATCAAAGAGAAGATAATTTTACCACTATCTACCTCATAGGACTCTTATGGCCACTGTGAGGAAGGTGATTTTTAAGCTATGAAGCACCATTTAAATATTGGTTGTGATTATCCTTGCCTTCTTCCAGAGGGGTTCACCCAACTTATTGTGACCTCTGGATGATATCCATTTCTTTTTGACACTTTTATTTCTGTCACTGAGACCTGACAGCCAAAGACATCTTCTAAGGTGCACTTTGAGACTGCAGAGCCAAGAGAAATCACTAAAAACTATGGACAAGATCACCATCTTGGATGTCTTTTTTGACCAGTAAGCTCAGTCCCAAAATACCAAGTTGCCTAATTACAAAGCTAAACTTAGCTCCTAGATTTGCATGTGTAAGTAATCAGGGAAAGCATTTACTTAGAAATGTGTTCCATTTCCTGTTTCTTCCAAATCAAATTTCAGAGTGACAGATTTGGATTCTGAAATAATATTGAAAATGTGCTTGGGAACCCCACTACTTCAGACTATGATCTTGTCAGACCTCACAACCCAAATACAGTGAAAGAAAATACGAAATTATTTGGGAAGTAGCCAAGAAAAGCAGAAGATTCCGTGGAAAGGAGTGTAAGTGACTAAGGATAGCGTCAGTTTCTCCTTCCCTGCCTATCCTTCTGCTGACTTCTTCTTAGTTTTTCTTCTCCATATTACCCATCTCAAGCCTAGGCAGAGAACAGATTAAAAACTAACAATGACATCAACAGTAACAACCACAACAAAATCCCAAACCTGTCATGCTTTGTCAAGAGTCTGAGCACTATACAAAATTGAATTCAAGACCTAATCCACTCAAAGGCATAGAAGGTCCATAGAAGTTGGTCATGTTTTCAGGGATAAACTTGGGGAGTTCTATCTGATGTTAACAGTCTAATGGAGTACATCTCATAGTGTTTGAAAAATTGTGATTTCTTTCTTCAAGGCCTTTTTTTTTGGAAGGTGGAGAACAGAGATCAAGTTGTTCAAGAAAGAATATTCCATTTTGTTTTTCTCAATAGTCACTCAGTAGGCACTAAAAAAAAAGAGAGAGAGGAAAACAACCCAATTTATACTTTCTAGGTGGCACAGTGGATAGAGAGCATAGTCTTCATAGTTAGGTCATGGATAACTGGCTTCAAAGTTAAGAACACTTAGTTTCAAGTCTTGTTTCTGAGTCAGAAAGACCCGAGTTCAAACCTAACCTCAGAGATTTACTAGCTGTGAACAAATTACTTAGCCTCTATTTGCCTCAGTTTCCTCATCTGTAAATGGAAATAATAATAGCATCTACCTCACAGAGTTGTTATAAGGATCAAAGGAGATAATAATTGTAAAGCATTTAGCACAGTACTTAGCACATAATTAAGTGCTTTATAAATGTTAGCTATTATTATTTTTCTCTGTTAAGTGACCATCTCACATACTTAATCTCCCCCTCCCACTTTGAGGATATGTCCAATTGGAATGGGAATTACCTCAGAACCCAGTTAATATATATGGCAGATATTACTATTCTATTGGTCATAGTAGAGACAGCATGGCATAACAGATAACTTGATTCACAATGAGGAAGATCGAGTTCTAAGTTTTGCTACTGACACTAGCTGTGTGACTCTGGCCAGGTCACTTGATGACTCAGTGTCCCTGGACAATATTCTTTTTCTTTTTGAGACAATTGGGGTAAAGTAACTTGCCCAGGGCCACACAGCTAGTAAGTGTCTGAGGACAGATTTGAACTCAGATTCCCTGACTGCAGGGTTGGTTCTCTATCCACTTTGCTACCTAGTTGCCCCCCACCTCTTCCAACAACATTCTAAGGTAGGGGTTTGTAATCTGGGGTCTATGATTTTTTGTTCATTAATTAATTTACTTTTAGTTTTCAATATTCATTTTCACAAGATATTGAGTTCCAAATTTTCTACCCATCTCTCCCCTCCCCACACCCAACACACTGTGCATTCTGATTACCCGTTCCCCCAATCTGCACTCCTTTCTATCACACCCCTCCCTTCCCTTATCCTTCCTCTATTTTCTTGTAGGGCATGATAGACTTCTGTACATACATAAATACATTACCTATATTTCATGTAGTTGCGTGTAAAAACTATTTTTAACATTCATTTTTAAAATTTTGAGTTTCAACTTCTCTCCCTTCCTTCATCCCCACCCATCCCCACTGAGAAGACAAGCAATTCAATATAGGTTATCCATGTGTAGTTATGCAAAAAACTTCCATAAAAGTCAAGTTGTGAAAGACTTACTATATTTCCCTCCATTCTATGCTGCCCCCCATTTATTCTATTCTCTCTTTTGACCTTGTCCCTCCCCTAAAGTATTTACTTCTAATTGCTCTCTCTTCCCATTTGCCCTCCTTTCTATCATCCCCACACACACCCCACTTATCCCCTTTGCCCCTACTTTCCTATAGTGTAACATAGATTTTCATACCAAATTGAGTGTACATGTTATTCTCTCTTTAAGCCAAATGTGATGACAGTAAGCTTCACTTTTTTCCCTCTCACCTCTCCACTTTTCCCCTCCATTGAGAAAGCTTTTTCGTGCCACTTTTATGAGAGATAATTTGCCCCATTCCATTTCTTCCTTTCCCATCCCAATATATTCCTCTCTCACACCTTAATTTTATTTTTTTAGATATCATTCCTGCCTATTCAACTCACCCTATGCCCTCTGTCTGTATGTATATAATCCCTCCAACTACCCAAATACTGAGAAAAATCTTAAGAGTTACAAATATTATCTTTCCATGCAAGAATGTAAACAGTTTAACTTTAGTAAGTCCCTTGTGATTTCTCTTTCCAGTTTACCTTTTCATGCTTCTCTTGATTCTTATGTTTGAAAGTCAAATTTTCTATTCAGCTCTGGTCTTTTCATCAAGAATGCTTGAAAATCTTCTTTTTCACTGAATGATCATTTTTTTCCCTAAAGTGTTATACTCAGTTTTACTGGGTAGATGATTCTTGGTTTTAATCCTAGTTCCTTTGACTTCTGAAATATCATATTCCAAGCACTTTGATTTCTTAATGTAGAAACTGCTAAATATTGTGTTATCCTGATTGTATTTCCACAATACTTGAATTGTTTCTTTCTGGCTGCTTGCAATATTTTCTCCTTAACCTGGTAATTCTGGAGTTTGACTACAATATTCCTAGGAGTTTTCCTTTTGGGATGTCTTTCAAGAGGTGATTGGTGGATTCTTTCAACATTGATTTTACCCTCTGGTTCTAGAATATCAGGGCACTTTTCTTGATGATTGCATTAAAGATGATGTCTAGGCTCTTTTTTTGATCATGGCTTTCAGGTAGTCCCATAATTTTTAAATTGCCCCTCCTGGATCTATTTTTCAGGTCAGTTGTTTTTCCAATGAGATATTTCACAGTCTGCTATTTTTTCATTCCTTTGGTTTTGTTTTATAATTTCTTGATTTTTTTTCACAAAGTCAATTGCTTCCATCTGTTTCATTCTAATCTTTAAGGAATTATTACTTCAGTGAGCTTTTGGACCTCCTTTCCAATCTGACCAATTCTGTTTTTTAGGGCATTCTTTTCCTCATTGGCTTTTTGGATCTCTTTTGTCATTTGGGTTAGCCTATTTTTTAAAGTGTTATTTTCTTCAATATTTTTTGGGGTCTCCTTTCAGAAGTAGTTGACTAATTTTTAATAATTTTCTTGCATCATTCTCATTTCTGTTCCCAGTTTTTGCTCTTCTTCTCTTACTTGATTTTCAAAATCCTTTTTGAGCTCTTCCATGGTCTGAGACCAATTCATATTTTTCTTGGAGGCTTTGGATGGAGGAGCTTTGACTTTGTTTTCTTCTGTTTGCATGCTTTGGTCTTCCTTGTCACTAAAGTATGATTCTATAGTCTGTTTCTTTTTCCAGTTTTTACTCATTTCCTCAGCCATTTACTTGACTTTTGAACTCTTTGTCAAGGTAGTTCTCGGTTTCCAGTGGGGGTGGGGTGTGTATAGTTGTTTCCCCCCCCCAAAGCTCCAGAAAAGTGATGACAGCTGTGGCTGCCATGGGTTCCTGTGCCCCCTCCTCCCTCTACTACCCTGGGGCTGGGGCTGCAACTGGACCACTTCACTCTCCTGCACTGGTCCCACGGGCTTTTCCCACTAACCTTCCAATTTATCCTCAGCATTTTGGGGGTCATGAAGTCTGAAAACCACCACAAGTAAGAGAGGCTCAGTTTCCCCAAGGCCTGCTCAGGTCCCCTCTGTGCACTCGCAGCCCACACTGGGCCCCCAGCGTGGCATGATAGATACTTCCTGGTGACCTCTCAGGCTGTCTTCAGCTGGAGATTTGCTTCACTCCATCATTCTGTGGGTTCAGCAACTCCATAGTTTGTTTAGAAACATTTTTATAGGTATTTGGCTGGGCTTGGGGGGAGCACTCTAGAAAGTCTGTGCTGTTACTCAGCCATCTTGGCTCCACCTTTGTAAGACAGGGGTCTATGAAATTTTAAGAAATATTTTTGCAACTGTGTTTCAACATAATGGTTTCCCTTGTAATCCCGTGTATTTTGGTCTATGCATTTACACATATTATTGAGAGAAGGAGTACACAGGCTTACCCAGACTGTGGGGGAGGGGTCTACAACATGTGTAAAAGGTGAAGAATCCCTGTTCTACAACAATGAGTTACAGAGAACTTACTCCTCCGCCTTGTTAGAGGGAGGTCCTCACTGGGAACCTCCTAAACTGATTAAAACATAGATCTGAGGAAGGAAAATCAATAATGCTATGTGGTACAGGCAGAGTACATATCTGAATACTTCAGTGGATTAAGACCTAATCTACAAGGTCACATGCTGTAATGGAGTAGATAGCAATCTATTGCCCATTCCTCTTCCTCCTCTGTAATTCTCCATATTTCCCAGGCGCTCTTCCTGCGGCAGGGGCTCTCAATCCATTTTTTTTTTTTTTTTTGGTCTTTCTGTCTCCAGAGCTTAGAACATGGTCTGGTACACCCCTGGAGCTTGATAAATGCTTATAGTCTACTTGATTGGGCTGCTAGATGGTAAAGTGGATAGAATGCTGGGACTAGAGTTAGGAAGACCACAGGTTAAATCTAGCCTCAGACAGTTGCTCATGATGTGACCCTGGGCAAGTTACTAAACTCTGCCCCAGTTTCCTCATCTGTAAAATGAATTGGAGAAGAAAATGGCAAACACTCCAGTATCTCTGCCAAGAAAATCCCAAGTGGGGTCATAAAGAGCCAGACATGACTCTGGACAAAGTTTAGTTAATTGATATAACATTACTAATGCCACACCCATGGTTGTAATTCCCTATATCCCTGGAATTTAAGCTGACATCTTTGTTCAATATACAACCCTTCCTTAAGTTCTGATAGTTGTAGGTCTCCTGGGCGCACATTCAGGAAAGGCCACAATTAGTTTTCTCACTCGAGTTTTCTCGTAGTGAATGTTCCACTGACCTAACCCTAGTTCATCTGATAGAAAGGCCACATGGCAATTTAGAGAAGAACCCATGAACTTCAAAAGCTTAGAGATGCTCCCCAGATGTCCTGATGTATCTTGATTACAATTCCTTGGAAGGCCACAGTCTGTATGGAGAAAATACACAAACCTCATTCTGCATTCCTCCCTCAGTCCTGGTGATCCCAATATGATACTTTTGGTTTGTTTACTTGTTTTCTTTGTGTTCATTTTTCCTTTTGTTTTTGTGGAAAATTGCTTTAGAATGCAATAAAATCAAGCAGATTTGAATGAAAGGTCTCCCCTTCCAATATGGACTTGAATTTTGAGATAAAGATGGGTATGAGTAATGACTACATATCCTACATGAAAGTCCCATCCAACACCTTGTCATGATATGGAGACATCATTAAGTTTCTCAAAGTCTCTGCCAGAACTTCATCTCTGCCATTTCTATAGAACTTTAATTTTACAACGTACCCAAGAGACATGATCTCATTGCTCCTCTCCCCTCCTCCCAGGTCAGTAGCAGAGATGTTCTTATGCTATTTCAAATGAGACTCTAGGAGGCTAATTGACTCTATCCTCTTTTGACTTCAAGTTTAGTGTTTTTTCTATTATAGTCAGTCAGTCAACAAACATTTAGTAAGTGCTGATTTGAGTTTTTGATAAGCGTTTGTGTGGCCACTTTGAACTCTGTAGCAGAAATTCTTATATAAGTATGGGTAAGATCATGCAGGTAAATGTTTAACAACTGGATCTCCTCCCTCCCCCCCAGATGTGTCCTCAACATACTTTTATTTTCAAGTTCAATCTGAATTATTAACATTTACTCTATCACTTTCTTTAGAAGAGACAACCAACAAAATGATAAATCAAGCCCCAATTTGTAGCTGTTGCTGATTTCTAACACATAAATATTCACACTGAAAATTTAACAATGGGTTCTCTCAAATTGGGTAGAACTGATTTTAGCATGGTATGGGTCAGGCTTTATGACCTCTGAGATTCCTTCCAAATCAAAATTTATAATTCTGTGGGTTAGATTTTTTTATATATATATTCTGAAGGTAAAAGACCCATTATAACTCAAATTACAATGTATTTATTTAGCACCTACAATGCACCACACCTCATGCTAAGCAACTGAGATAAAAAGAAAGGTTAAAACATGGTCCCTGTTCTCAATGAATCAACTTTGTAAGGGGAAGATAACATCTAAAAATTGCACATAGAAGATATGTATTTCTGTCTCTGTCTTTTTCACTATGCATATATGTCTGTATAATATGTGTATTATACACACACATATCACATTGTATAAACACTGATATCTTCTACGGAATTGAACAAACTTTGACTATAATTTATTTTATCTTCCGCAAAGATCAGCCTAGATGAGTGCAGAGAAATTATTGTACTCTACAATCCATAGTTATCCATCACTGTTGATACTGCTATTAAAAACTATGAGCTTTCAAAGCAATGAATAGTTCAGAATCGCTGAAAGTGCTATGAAAATCTTCCCAGATGAACTGGTCCAGCCAATCTTGTCAAGTTCTTATCCCATCTCATTGCTCAACTTCATGTCCAAGGTATAGGACTAACTTGAAGCTGCCCGTCTAACTTTATATAATCTAATCTGAGGATTGTGATTTAGTTAATCTGGTCTCTTCTGAGTAACCCCTGTTTGTGGAGAAGTCCCTGTAGTTTTGCAATTGGTACATTGTCATCTACAAACAGGAACATCTGGGCATCTCTCTTGCATTTAGACATGATCCTACTGTATTAAACTAACTATGATACTGGGGAACACTTTTGATACGTGAACACGCATCTCCCTATTTTATACTTTTTCTTGATAATATGAGAATGTTTGAACTAAGTGTGATCTTAATATATTCATGGGAGGCATGTTGTTGAAAGCTAGATTTTAATGCTTCATTTTGCTATCCTTTGGTGTCACAAAGGAAAAACACATGATAGGACATTCAGGCTACAATACACAACTGATGGAGAGCTCTGAAGAAGAGGGAATAAAGGGTATCATTAAGTATGACATGAAGAAATGATGCGCTTTGGTCAATGATCATGAGTCAGGAATGATCCAGTGGACAGCTAGAGTGATACTGGTACCTTTATAAGGTCAGGAAGTAGAGAAGACTTTTAACCCATTGAATATCTCCCTCCACCTCCCCATGGTGAACCGTTGGGAGAATATGGACATGAGTGATATGAACATGGAAGGACTGGGTGGGTCACAATTTGCATCACTTGATACATTTCTGGAACTGATAAGATTTCTTTGTATATGCTAAGATGTGTACCCCAGGCAGATTATTTTGAAAGATTTATAAAGAATGGATTGGAAAAAGGAGAAACTAGAAGCAGAGAGACCAATTAGCAAGCTATTACAACAACCCAAGTAAGAGAGAAAATTTTTACTTTTGGTTATTAATGTGAGTTCTTCCTCTAATGACCAATGAGTTGACATAATGTCCCAGGAACTAAAACACATTTATATTAGTTTCAACACAAATGAAACTAAATAACATAATTTCCAGGGATTTTTTTTGTCATTGGTGTTGTTGATCAGTTGCTTCAGTTGTGCCTGACTCTTCATGACCCTATTTGGGATTTTCCTGGCAAAGATACTGGAGTGGTTTCCCATTTCCCTCTCCAGCTCATTTTATAGATGAGGAAAATGAGGCAAACAAGATCAGGTGACTTGTCCAGGGTCACATGAGTAATAAATGTGTGAGGCTGGATTTGAACTCAGGAAGATGAGTCTTGACTCCAAGTTCAACACTCTATTCACTGTGCCCCCTAGCTGACCAGTTTCAAGTTAGACATGTAAAAAGACACCAGGAACAAATGGATTTACAAAGGACAAAGAAATTTTATCACAATGATCCTTAACTTGTATACACACACACACACACACACACACACACACATAGTTCGCAAGAACAGAGAAAGATGGTTATCTGGGTAACTATAAGACAAATAGTCTTGATCTTTGAAACTAGCAAGGATAAAATAGAAAAAGAGAAGGTCAGTCGAATATAATTTATAAGTATTTCTACATTTTAATTGATTCAAAGATATTAGACAATTCTGACAAATGAAACACAGCATTGTATGTTAAAATTATATATTATGCTTAAACAATATTTATACCAGAAATAGAAAGATAGCAATATTTAAAAAAATCAGGATAATGCATTAAATTAACAAAGCTTACTTTTAATAGATCTATAATAAAACAGATGTGGGTATTCCATTGAATGATGCATTCCAACCCATCCACATCTTCTTATACTATATGTTTCTTATCTGTGATCTCCCAAAAATTTTCCCTGGGGAGTCTGCCCATAGTTCTATGGATTTTCTCTAGATCTCTTGAAATAGTGTAGATTCCAATGGAGTAAGCCCAATTCCTTTCTAGACCATCTATCTTTTTGATGACAACCTGTTGATTCTTGAAAGTCTTCATTGGCAACATGTTGTAGGCTACAAATAACCACCATGAACTTTCCAGTTGTGCTTTGGCTGACCCATTTACAAATTTAATTCTTTGGACTCTTTGAGACTCCATGATTCATAGCCATGGAACCTCAAGATATTCATATTAAAAAGATGTCTTCGATTCAGAAAAGAGTTTACAATTTTCCAAAGACATTCCAGTCTAATTCTTCCAATTCAGTTGTCAGCCTAGAACATTATCTGTCCACACTGTGTCCACCAGCTCTGTAGTCTGTCCTTCCAAATGAATGTCATAGTCTGAACAATAGATTTTTTCCCATTTTTTTTCACAAGGGAATAGTGAAGCTGAACTTTTAGGTCATCGTAGGTCGTTTTTAGGAGATTCTGAACATTTTAGGGATTGATAGAATCAATCCACTATCACCCTCAACCAGGATTATGAAGAGTGTACCTCATCATGTATAAAGAAGCCTTTTTCAACTTGTACTCTTAACTGGATCTGTTCCATGATAGTAGTGAAGAACTTCAGTGAGCATATGGCTATTCTATCTATTAGTGGTCAGAGGGTCATTTTATAGGATTCTTTCTGACATTTTTCAAGAGATCAACAAGTATTTATTAAGCAAATACAATGTGTCAGGCATTTTGTTGGAGACATGCATGGAAGACCTCTTCCTGTAATAAATTTTGCCCAATGTGTCTCTTTTCTTTTTATTTTAGATGCATTGGTTTGTTGCTTAAAAGTTCCTTATTTTCATATGCATAAATTTTCCTATTTTGTAATCGTTCTATTTGTGGAATAATAAAAATACTCCACATCATTGTGATAAATGACAATATCATTTGCTGATTTTGAAAATATTTAGATCAATGATCCAATTAAGATTTATTTTAGGTTATAGCATGACATAAATTCCATTTTTATCTTGCTACAAATTTTCCCAACAATTTTTAATAAACAATAAATTACTTCTTACTATTTCATTGTTTTAAATGTACAAATGCAAGGCTTTTGTGTGCCTTTGATTCTAATTCTGGATTATCTAATCTGAACCATTGATCTATTTTCTATCCAATTTAAAGAAGTCTGATGATTACTTCTTTATGCATAATTTAAAATTTGGAAGTAGCACAAGTTCTTCACGCCCTCACTTTAAAAAAATATTTTCTTCCAATTATTCTTGATTTATTTATCTAATTCTGTAAAGTATATATTGTTATTTTAAATACAATTCTATTAAGCTTTTGTTCAGATGATGCTACTAATAAGAAGTACGTATTAGAGACCTACTATGTGCTTAGGCCAGGAACTGAGCTAAGGACTGGAAATATAAAGTTAAAAACTGAAAAAATTCTTGTTTCAAGGAGCTTGCATGCAATTGGAGAAATAGCATGTCCTAATGACAGAGAGCATTAGAGGCATGGGGAACAATCAATGCAAGGGCACATATAGAGATGAAGAATCATGTTACAGAAAGTCAAGTAGATCAGTATGACCGAACTATAGTACCATAAGGTCACAAAATAGGACATACCACAATTTTAAAGCTACTATATACCTCACCATTGTGAATATTCCTCAAGAAGAATTAAAAATTATTGGATAGCGTTAAGTTTCAAGTAACAAAAGATAGACCCAGGAACTAGAGTGGAAGTCACAAAAAGGTGAATTTAGCTTTGGTATAGGAGGAAAACTTCCTAATTATTCAAGCCCAGTTAATAGCATTTGTTAAAAATGTTGTTACCTTGACTAATAATTCAAGCTATCCAAAAGTGAAATGGGCCGTCTGAGATGGCAATATTCATCTTTTATCTAGAGAACTTCAAAAACAGATTGCATGACCAGTTGTTGAAAAAGTTGTATGGGGCAGCTGTTTTCAAAGTGAGATCCAAGGACCCTTAGAGTCCCTTGAATCTTTTTAGAGGGTCCGCCAAGTCAAAGCTATTTTTACAACAATACTATGACATTTTAATTTCTAGTACAGTAAATGTTGGTAGATAGAACTCACATAAACAAAAGTTCTTTGGGGAGACCTCCATAATTTTTTAGAATGTAAAGGAATTCTGAGACCAAACAGTGTGGGGACTGGTAGTATAAAGTTTACAGTGCTATGCCTATAAATAGTTGTTTCCTATCCACTAAGATACAGGCAATTTAACATTTAATGATGTCTATTTAATCTCAGAGCTGGAGGGAAACTAAATGACCTATGATTTTCCATTTCATCTCTGGGATTCTGTAAGTCTTGGGAAGAGTCTAACAAGTGAAATTGATTATATCTAAATAGTGGAAAACAATTGGTTATAGGCATAACAGTCACATTTCTTTACAATTAGATAACTACCAGATTACAGCAAGGATTCAAACAAATATCGAAAGAAAAAGATGACTGTATACAATTATAGCATCTCCAACATGCTCTGCTCAAACAAACTGTGATTTTAAAAGGGGTAGAGAGGGATGGAAAATGGAAATTTAAATTATATCCTATCATAATTTCCTATAGATTTTTTAATGTAAATGAGGAGGCAGAAAGAGACTAGAGACCACTTTGACTATCAAACCTTATATCTCTTTACCATTAAGAATGACATAGCAAGTGGAAGCAATACCATTGGGAGAATATTCTCTCTCACTTTATATGCATATATGTATATATACATACACATACATACATGTATGTATATGTGTGTGTATATATATACATATCCATCCATGCATGCATATATACAGATAAGTACATATATATGTGTGTACTTACATATATATATATATATGAAAAGGAAAATGGAAGGGTAAATGGAATATTGCCTGTGCAAAATAGGTAAAAAAAATTTGAGGAGAAACAAGAAAGATTTGCAGAAAGATTTTCCAACTCAAATAGATCATACCAAGTCATTTGTAGCTGAAATAGAAGGATGACAGCAATCTTCAAGTATCTTACTTTGGATGATCTAATGATACTAATGAACATTTATGTAAAACATTAAATTTTGTAAAAATCTTTATCTCCTTTGATTCTCTCAATTATCCTTGTGGGTTAAGTATTACAGATACTTTTTGTTCCTTTTTACAGATGAGGAAACTATGAATCAATGAAATGTCCATGGTAGGCTTTGAACTCATTTATTCTGACTCCCAAGTTCAGCGCTCTCTCCACTGAACATATCTGTCTCTCTCTTTTCACCTATGGCGCTGTGTAGCCAGCACATTTGGATTCTGTGAAGTCTGCAATTGTTGTCCTATTTAAAGAAGTGGTAATTGCACTTGGAGAAAATTCAGTTGAAAAAAGTGGCTTGGTCTGACCACATAAATACAGAAGAAATCCATGCTATAAGTTGACTCTTCATTAAAGGTACTCGAGCATCAGATCTCAAGATAACAAAAGTGACACAGAGATACTAACATGCCAGGAAATAGGGAAAGATCCAAACTTGCCTTTTATATACTAAGCTACACTAAATATGGCTGAAAAGACATGAATAGTTAACCACCTATGTTTCTGTTTTCTCATTTTTATAAAATCTATATCATACTACTTGATACATACATCCTTGATGGAGTCATTGGGAAGGAAATCAGCCTTATGTAAATGATTTCCCCTAGAAGACAGTAGCACATAAGGAATAAGAAAGGGATACAGATGTGTGTGGGGCAGTTACATGGCTCAGTGGATAGATCACCAGGCCATGAAGTCAGGAAAACTAATTTTAATGAGTTCAAATCTGTCCTCAGATATTTACTAGCTATGTGACCCTGGGCAAGTCACTTAACCCTTTTGCCTCAGTTTTCTCATCTACGAAATGAACTAGAGAAGGAAATAACAAACCACTCCAGTGTATTGCCAAGAAAACACCAAATGGGGTTACAAAGAATCAGACACAATATAGAAAGAATAACATACTCACAAATAGGACTATGTATGTGTATGTTTTTAAACACTCAATTCAATAAAACAAAATGCATCATTGAAGGCTTCACTGTGGGATTCTAGGTAAGTCACTTAAACCTTTTTCTGCCTCAGTCAACTCCTCTTCCTTCTCCTCCTTCTTCTCATAATTACTATTACTATTGTGGAAAGTATTTCCCACATAGGTATACATTGATATTATATAAGACACTATGACAGAGGCGGTTGTAGGAAGAAATTCATGGGATGATTCAAGGGATTGCAGATTTTTAGAGTTGAAAGATCATCCAAGATCATTCTTTGGCAAATGAAAAGAAAAGTTACTTGTTCAAGGTCATGCAGCAATAAGTAAGATTTAATTCAATTCAGTAAACATTTATTAAGTGCCTACTATATGCCACACACTGTGCTAAATTCTGAGGATAGAAAGGCAAAAAAATAAAATTATCCATGCCCTCAAGGAAATTGCATTATATTGGATGAAAACATTTATGATGAGTACATTGTAATGCTTTTGAAAATAGAAATAGTTTTGTTTGTAGGAAAGAGACATATTTAGGGAACTCAGGAAAGGTTGTTTTGTAAAAGGTGGCACTTGAGCTGAACCCTGATGGGACCTAAGGTTTCCAAGATGCTGCAGTGAGAAAGGAAAATATCTCAAACATGGATTTAGAAGGTGAGGTGTCATTTGTGTATGGAGAACACCAAGAAGGAGGCCAGTTTTTCTGCACTGTACAATGTGTTTTAGAGAAGGTTGCAGTCAGACTATTTGTAAAGGCTTAGAATTGTGTTTAGTGATCTACTGAGCATTGCCATCGAGAGAGTTCAAAGACAGAGAGGCACAGGGTCACCTCAGATATTGGACAATTTGTGATGTTGTTCCTGACATCCGTCAGTCAGTCATCCATTCAGTCACTCACCTAGTATCTATTAAGCATCCACTAATTACCAAGCACTTTGCACAGAAGATACAAAGAAAGGCACATCAAGTCTTGGCTCTCAGGGTATTCACAATCTAATGGAGGAATCAATGTGCAAAGATCTATCAAGATAAATACATGATAAATTGGAGATAATCCTAAAGGGAGGGCAGTAGGAGTTAAGGTATCCTGGGAGAGGGGAGGATTCAACCATTAATGACTAGGACATTCATTGTAGGTGATATTGTGGTATTCCACTATTTCTGTAGATTTCTTGGTGAAATCCTAGTGGGGTGAGAGATTCAGTCCAAAAAATGAATAAAAAGGGGTCTGTTTCACAGACTTTGCGTGACAGGCAGCTGGATGAATAGCCCGTTGAGTCAGTCCATCAATATGGGGATCTTAGACTGGCACTTCAAAGGCTCAGGTCTAAAAAGCAGCAAGAAGAGACTGGGCAGGATCATGTTGGAAAACTGCAGAGCAGTTCCAACGATCCCCAACTTTTTGCTGCTGCAAAAGGTCATCTTTTTTTGCACAGTTATCATCCCAGAGGTGCTCTATGGTTGTGAGTCATGGAACACCACATTTTCAAAAGCTTCAAAATTACAAATAGCCAAGAGAGTAATGGAAACACACATGGTGGGCATGAGCACACTGCATGCATCATGTAACCCAAAATGGTTTGCATATGAGAAGCAATATGAAAGATATGGAGGATCTGTATGCCAGGAAGAGGAGGTGGGCCAGTCAGGCACCCAGAACAACAGTGAACCTGGATACAGTCTGTGTGAGTTTCTCTGGGACATTAAAACAACCAGAGGAAGACTTCCCAAGACAGTGGGGAGATCCTCTGTCAAGCATTTATGGTAAGGTATGGGCAAGAATCTCCCAGGATGAGAAGGCATGGATGGATTGTGAGTGGTAAATGATGGAGAAAATATTTGTATTTCTGTACCAGTTCCAACATTCCCAGCATCCTCTCCAGGCTGTACTTCTGGTTTTCTGGACTTTCTCTACCATGCCAGATAAATCCTGTCACTCTGGAAGTTCACTACATCCCTGGATTTCTCACTGGAAGAATCTTCCACCCTTGCAAGCCATCTGATTGACTGGTTCCTTCCTGAATCTCCATTTTAAGGATGTCCAATCCAGTTTCATTCTTATCCAGGTTGCACTCTTGACTTTCCAGATTTTCTCTACTATGTCTGTCTCAAGGCTAACCCAGTCTACCTCCTTCTCCCTTTCAGCTTTCTTTTCTGTATCATCTTCTATTACTACATAAGCAACTTGTGACAGGGACTGCCTTTCTGCTTGAATTTGTATCACCAGTACTTAGCACAATACCCAGCATATAGTAAACACTTTTAAAATGCTTGTTGACTTGTTCAGTTTTTTCCCCCAATATTTGACAATGTGAGCTCCTGGAAGGAAGGGAATAACTTTTGTCTTTGTTATCTCTAACACTTATTACCATTGTTAGTACACAGTAATGCTTTTAATTTAGTTTAATAAATACTTCTTGATTTGACATGACACACAAATATCTTCTAACAGATAACTCAAAATTCTGTTTTCTAATTATTATACGAGAGTTATCATGTTGGTATCTGTTCTCCACTTCCTCTTCTGACATACAGATCCTCCATAATGTCTTTCATGCCACTTCCCATGTGGCAGATAGGAAATGAACTAAAATTGTAGCAGAAAGGATAAAGGAAAGATATTTAGTGAATAGAATTGTGGATCAGGATACTGGCTGAGTTGGGGGACTTCCGTTATCTTTAAGAAATGATAAGTATAGTTATAATAACCAAGCTTGGCACCAGAAAAGTTGAAAACTATGCCTTCATCCCCTATATCCAGAGGTGGGAGTCTATGAGTATGGAATAATTCACATACTGTCAAACATAGTTCATGTGTGGGTTGGTTTTCCTGAACTGCATTTTTTCCTTTCTTTGGAAATCTTTTTTTTAAGAGTAATGCTTCACTGAGTAGGGGAGCCAGGATGGATGTATTCAGCTGTGAACATGATGTATAAATATTAATAACAATAAATTTATAGAAAAAATCACTGCAACCTCTGAGGCTAATAAAAATATATCATAATATAATATATTATATAATAATATGGAATATATTTATTAAGAATTGGTAACATTTATATAATGCTTACTATGTGGCTAGCACTATACTGAGCACTTTACTAATAGTATCTCATTTAATTCTCGTAATGACTCTGGGAGATAGGTACTGTTAGTATTTCCATTTTACAATTAAGGAAATTGAGACAGAGGTTTAGTGACTTTTCCACGCAGTTAGTAAATGTCTGAGGCTGGATTTGAACTCTGGTTTATCCTGACTTCAGGTCCAGTTCTCTATCCATTGCATTATCTAGATGCCTCTAAGTCACCAAGGGCACGGAAACACAACATTAATTGATGGCCAGAGCCAAAGGACAGCTTTGTCTGACAAACAGTAGCTATTTGAGAACTTACTTCCTAGCTAAAAGAAGTCAGTGAAACTTTGTCTATTGCAGAAATTCATCTGGTCAACCAGATATGCCTATGATGTTCATCTCAATTTTTGCTAAATCTCTGTGCCTTAGATTAGCAATTAGTGCTCAGAAAGAGAGAGGAAGGGCCTTCCTCACAAACTTCCATCACTTGACATCCACTCTTCTGTGATATCACCCTTGACCTCCAGATGTCCATGAATTCCATTTAGTGGAATTAGAGGTAGGGGTCTGAATTAATGGCCTCCTCAAAAGTCATCCTGCTATAGAAATAATTCAGTGATGAATGTCTCTCCATTTTTGGAATCTGAGCCAACTATTCAAAGGAAAAGATTTTGCTTTTCAAAGTCTACTCTACAAACAGTAAGAATGCAAGGCAATTAGAGCGGAGCCCCCACAGCCATGATGTTTGGCCCTTTCCTTTCTCCAGAACACACAGATTGGTTGGGCAGCAGCCAAGATAATTCAACCTTAATTTTTCCTATCCCATTCATGGCCTCCCCCATGTGGATTTATGAATACTAGAGGTGGAGACCAATTTAGTCTTAATTCTGCCTTGTTTAACTTGGCTTTTCAAGAAACTGAGCCTCTGCTTGAGTGGCTACACTGAAGATATCAGATCTTCCAAAAGCTGAATTGCTTTTGTTTGGTAACTGGCATTTGGTGTATGTAAAACACCTTGGATCAGGTATTTCCTTTTCCTTCTGAGTGAAAGCACACCTCCTAAAGAAGATGGCTCAAGCTGTCAAAGGGAAAGGCAGAAAATCTCAGGCCAGCTTGGTGATTCATAAGTCACAGGGAACAGCGGCTTAATGCACCATCAACATGCTTATGGAACATAAGAGGAATACAACAGGGCCCCATTATTATAATGCAGCTCTTTGTTCCAGGGATGCTGCTGAGCTGTGGGGCAATTGTTGGTCCTGTGAAACATAGCTACTGCTAAACTTCCTCATTTAGGACTGGGGAATAATAGGTTTAGGGGTGGGAGGGGCCTTAGAGGTTCTTTGGTCTGAGCCTTTCATTTCACAGATAAGGAAACTGAGGCGTAAAGAAGTTAAGGATTCACCCAGGGTCAAGTAGTAAGTAGCAAAGTTTAGATTTGATATCAGGGCCTCTGATTCCTGATTCTGATTTTGGGTTCTTTTTATTTCACTGTATTCCCTCAATAAATGGTATTGAAGTAGGACTTTCTAGTTATCAAGCTTCTTTGTTTTTGAAATGTCATCTAACTTGAGACTTACTTTTAAGGGAGTTACTATTGGTATGATAACTATCCAGATGCTATTACTAGATGGTGAGTACAGTGAGTACAGGAGGGTCAGAAGTCAAGGAAGATTCATCTTCATGAGTTCAAATCCAGCCTCAGACACTTACTAGCTGTGTGACCCTGGGCAAGTCACTTAACTTTGCCTCAGTTTCCTCATCTGTAAAATGAGTTGGAGAAGGAAATGGCAAACCATTCTAGCATCTTTGCCTGAAGGGGTTCATGAAGAGTCAGATGCAATTGAAGAAAAGATTGAACTCACTCTGCAAGTGAGCTGATGGTTTCATGAGTTAGTATGGTCAAAAATAATGATCATCTGGTGATCACCCTTTCAGTGATGAGAAGCCTTGTGAAACTTTATTTTGGGGAAATAATGAAACTGTATTTCTTTTTGTAAGATTCCATAATTCAGAATTTTATCAGTTTAGATCTCCATCGTCTCAAGTTAATAATAATCGTAACAAAATAATATGGAGTACAAGGCAGAAGTGTGGCATTTGAATAACATCTGCAAAGTGCTTTACAAATGTTGTCTCATTTTATTCTCACTACAACCCTGAGATGTAGGTGCTATAATTATCCCATTTTACAGATGAGGAAACTGAGGCAGACAGAAGTTAAGTGACTTGCCTAGAGTCACACAGCTAGTAAACCTGAGGCTGGATCTGAACTCAGGGTTCTGATTCCTAGCCCAGTGTTCTATCCACTGTGAAACCCATTGGACCTAATGATTACAAGTCTATGACTGGAGACCTTAAAGACATCCTTGGAAACATCTGCTCAGCCCCTGATAAGCTTGTTTCTAAGGAATGGAATTTAGAGGGTTAAAGATGTGGACACTAACTAGAGACAGTTGGCATTACTAAAGATGGTGGCTGGAAGCCAGCTTGTTAATGTATATAACACAAAGGTGGTGATGTGTTAATCCAGCTGCTTTAAGGATGTCCAGTAACTTACGAGATTTCACAATACAGGCAGGTAATTGCTTTCTCATCCTGGTCATCTCTCCATCATCAGAGGCCCAAGAACATTGTTAAGAATACTTCTCTTCGATTTAGAATGGTCCCATCCTGCAGCCAAGTTCAGGACGTGCAGAATTCTAATGGAGGAAGGAAATGCCTCAATTAGATCATGAGTTTCAAAGATTTCTCCTATTCTTGGCTTTGGGGAGATTTCTACAGAGGCAAGCCTGATAATGAACTGCACGTAATGATAGAAGCGGCTTTGCATTTCCCCCTGGGTCCTTTCTCCTTCCTCACGTCTAATCAGTATTGAGTGAGAGACAGACATAACCCTGATATTGATAGTCAGCCAAATGCTGAACTTACAATAACATCACTTCAGGAGCACTTCAGCAAATGTACACAAAAGGTATAGATTACTATTCTTAAAAAAAAAAAATTCTGGAAAGGTTCACCGACACAGCTCATTATGTAGATTACTCATTGGCAGTTTCAATCTTATACCTTCCCAAGTCAGAGTCTCTGATGGAAAACATTTATTTCATGTACACTGGTAAACTCAGGAAAGTGAGACCATTTTGTTTCCAGAAATGAGGGCTGTGATTATTCTTGTCTCCTGTTTCTCATGAGGTGTATCCTTTGGGTTCGTCCAATTTAGAAAAAAAACAAGTAGCATAAAGTCTCTTTGTTTCGCCCTAGAAGCACAGTTAATAAACAGGAAAAGCATGCTTGGGAATGAAGAATCATTTAACCGTTAAAAAATACTATTAGGTGGGGCTGGGTGGGGGTGGGGGTAAGGATGAATTTCCAATGCTGAGCTATCCTAGGAATAACAAGAATGACGTTTTGGCCTTGTCAAAAAGAACTACAAAATAAGTACAACAAGAAATCTAGGGACCAGTTCATGTTCACTGGAACATGATTATATCTAAATGCCCTTAATGTGGATGACTATCTGATCTCTGAGGTTCTTTCTAGGTCTACGTCTATGAATCCATGATTTTCTATCTTATTTTGTTTGTCTATTGTATTTTTATTATGTATACATATGTACATGTATATACAATTTATTTATTTTTTGTTTTCAACATTCACTTCCATAAGATTTTGAGTTTTAAATTGAGACTATGACCTTGTCATTCAGACATTGTGTTTTTCACCAGTCAACAAAAAAGATGAGTGGAATTTCATCATGTGGCCGACAGTGTGTTCCTTCAAGATTTCATCTTTTAGTTGTCGGGGCTTCTCCCTCTGCTGATGCAGGTTGCAACCCTTTGAGGGTAAGTAAATGGTTTGCAAGAGTTGCTACAAAATTCATCCCCAAAAGTTCAGGTATGACCATTCACTGGATCCCCTTGTCCAATAAGCTCCCAGGGGATGCCTGTTATCTCTGGGATCAAAGAGGAGCTCCTTGGCTCACAATCTGATCCTCTCCTAGTCTTTCCTATACATTATTGTTCTCCAAATACCCAATGGTCCAGTAATATTGGTCTGTGTATTATTCTGCACTCAGATGTTGCATGTATTATCCCCATGTTTTTGTACTTGCTGTCCCCATGCCTTAAATGCTCTTCCTCCATCTCTCTTAATTCCTGATTTCCTTCAAAATTCATTTCAAGAATGACATAAAGTTCTTCCTTATTCCTTGTAACTGTCAGTGTCCCTTCTTCCAAAATATAATTTAAAAAACTGATTTTCCCACCAGTTACAGAGAGGCTGATATTCTTGCCTTTTCATTATCTGCTCTGTAATGAGCAGTATGACCACCTAAGAGTTGGGTTAGAATATTATTTTTTATTATCATTGACTCTTTATAACATTAGCCCAGGACTCTAAGGAAAATTACTTACAGTTTAGCTCAGGTCCAGGGTCTTCCCAAAATGGAGGAGTAGGCCCACAAGAATCTTGGATCCCCTCCATGATAATGCCTCCAGGAAGCATTAATTTTAGCGGCAGAATATAGTGTAGAAAATTAAAATGAAGAATGCAGCAAAGTTTTTATATTTTAATGATTATTCTTGTGGTGTTCAATTATTTTCAGTTATGTCTGACTCTTTGTGACCCTATTTAGAATTTTCTTTGTAAAGATACTAGAATGTAAAGATACTAGATACTTGTAAAGATAATAGAAAGGTTTACCATTTTCTTCTCTAGCTCATTTTACAGATGAGAAAACTGAGGTAAACAGGGTTAAGTGACTTGCCCAGGGTCACACAGCTAGTAAGTGTTTGAGGCCTGAATTGAACTTAAGAAGTTGCATCTTCCTGATTTCAGGCCTTGTAATGTATCTCCTGTTCCACTTAGCTGCCCACCTTGCTGCCTACTATTCTTATTATCTGGGCCCTAGAAACAGAGCTTATTTAAGATACTGTAGGAGCTTCAATGAGCTTAGGGATTCCTGGGATCATCTATTTAGAACTAGAAAGGATCTTAGAGGTCATCTAATACAATCCAATCATTTTACGGATGAAGAAACTCAAGTGAAGAAAAAGTCAGGTGATTTACCTTGTTACACGGCTAGTATGTAATGGACCCAGGTCCTCTCATTTCAAATGTTTTTTCCAGCGTATCTACCTCTTTCTCTGAACAGGGGAGGAGAGTCTGACCAGAATGAGGAGAAGGTAGGTAACTGGTCCCGGAGAACGAATTCTGCTACTTTAATTAAGTGAATTCCTAGCAAGTTTCCTCTGAATGAAACAATGGCCATGTTTATTTGGCAGAAGTCATCTAGAGAATTCAGTCATTTCTAGATAATTAGACTTCCTGGCTAGCTGAACAAAGAGCTCACTTGCCTCTAGAGAATTTGACTGTATTAAGAGGAAACAATTTTACTATGGTTTTAAAAGTGGCACCACATTTTCCAAAGATGTGAGAAGAGTCAAATGTATCCTGTAAGATGATAAGTCGGCAACCCACTTGCCTTCCCACATCTACCAACAAATCTGAGTGTACACATATATGTGTGTGTGTACATATGTGTATACATATATACATACACATATATATAATGTATATAATATAATGTATGTGTATGACATATATGTGTGTGTATATGTGTGTATGTATACACACACACATGCAGGGACATTGTCCATTTTCTCCCTCTTAGTTATGAAATCTTTTCATAGAACCAAGGCTGACCTTATGTAGAATGGCAAAACAGATGGCCCTTCTCCCCTCCCTGTTTTTTAGACCTTCTCTACTAAGTATCTTTCCTACCAAGGAGTCATACCACTAATTCTACCAAAAGAGATGGGACTCTTTTGTATGCCCAGCATTTAGCATAGTGCCCAACATACAGTTGGCATTTAATAAATGTTTATTGACTAACTGAAAATTTTTAAAATTATAAATACTCCTTGGAGTTAGAACACATGCCACTTTGTGTGATTTATTTTATTGGATTCTTTTCTCTAGGACAGGAGAGATCAAGGATAGGACCTTGCCTTAATCTGCATATGGTTCTCCCTTATCCCCCTCAGACTACATCTCTCCAAATGGCTTCACCTCCTATGCTTTGACTTGATCACTGCCCAGGTACTCATCTATCTAATGATACTCTGCATGATTCCATTAACTACAGAGACCATGAAAAAGTGAGGAAGTTAGATATAAATTATATTCTGCATGTGTCTTTTGGAGAACAAACTTCAATAGCACTAAGTTATGTTTATCAAGATTCCAAAGAATATATCATTGATATTATTGTTGGATAAAGATAACCATTTCATCTTAGTATCATGATATCATGGGTAGAAAGCTAGCCTTAAGTCTAGAAGATCTGAGTTCAGGTCCTATTTCTAACACACACTAGCTTAGTGTTCCTGGGAAAATCAGGTCTCCAGAACTCTAGGCAATTTTTTTTTTATTTTTTTTATTTTTTTTCAGTTAACGGTTTTTTAATAAAAAAATTCATGACGTTTTATATTAACAAGAAAATAATTAAATCCAGAATTATTGTTTGTGAGAAAAAAAACCCAGGTTATTCAGATTTGTTAGATCTACCTTAAAATATTATGTTTTTTGTTTTTTGGGTTTTTTTAATTTAAATTTATTTCTTTAAGTTTTCAACATTCATTTCCACAAAATTTTGGGTTCCAAATTTTTGCCCCATTTCTCCCCTCCCCCACCCCAAAACATCTAGCATTGTAATTACCCCTATTACCAATCTGCCCTTCCTTCTAACATTGCTCCATTCCCTTATCCCCATCTTCTCTTTTGTCCTTAGGGCAAGATAACTTTCTATACCCTATTACCTGTATTTCTCATTTCCTAGTTGTATGCAAGAACAATACTCAACAGTTGTTCCTAAAACTCTGAATTCCAACTTCTCTTCCTCCCTCCCTCCCCACCCATACCCTTTGGGAAGGCAAGCAATTCAATATAAGCCATATCTGTATAGTTTTGCAAATGACTTGCAAATAAGAGTTGTGTTGTGTAAAACTAACTATATTTCCCTCCATCCTATCCTGCCTCCCATTGCTTTTATTCTCTCTTTTGACCCTGTCCCTCCCCAAGAGTGTTGACTTCTAATTGCTCCCTCTTCCCATTGCCCTCCCTTCCATCATCCCCCCTCACCCCGTTTATCCCTTTCTCCCCCACTTTCCTGTACTGCAAGACAGGTTTTCATACCAAAATGAGTGTGCATTTTATTCCTTCCTTTAGTTTAATGTGATGAAAGTAAGCTTCATGTTTTTTCTCTTACCTCCTTCCTCTTTCCCTCCACTGAAAAGTCCTTTACTTTCTCTTTTATGAGAGACAATTTGCCCCATTCCATTTCTCCCTTTCTTCTCCCAATATATTTCTCTCTCACCATTTAATTTCATTTTTTTAAGATATGATCCCATCCTATTAAATTCACTCTGTGCTCTCTGTCTCTCTCTTTGTATGTGTGTGTATGTGTTTGTGTGTGTGTGTGTGTGTGTGTAATCCCACCAACTACCTGGATACCGAAAAAGTTTCAAGAGTTACAAATATTGTCTTTCCATGTAGGAATGTAAACAGTTCAACTTTTGTAAGTCCCCTATGATTTCTCTTTGCTGTTTACCTTTTCATGCTTCTCTTGATTCTTGTGTTTGAAAGTCAAATTTTCTTTTCATTTCTGGTCTTTTCATCAAGAATGCTTGAAAGCCCTCTCTTTCATTGAAAGACCATTTTTTTCCCTGAAGTATTATACTCAGTTTTGCTGGGTAAGTGATTCTTGGTTTTAGTTCTAGTTCCTTTGACTTCTGGAATATCATGTTCCATGCCCTTCAATCCCTTAATGTAGAAGCTGCTGGATTTTGTGTTATCCTGATTGTATTTCCACAATAATTGAATTGTTTCTTTCTAGCTGCTTGCAATATTTTCTCCTTGATCAGGGAACTCTGGAATTTGGCCAGAATATTCCTAGGAGCTTCTTTTTTTGGATCTCTTTCAGGAGGTGATTGGTGGATTCTTTCAATATTTATTTTGCCCCCTGGTTCTAGAATATCAGGGCAGTTTTCCTTGATAATTTCATGAAAGATGATGTCTAGGCTTTTTTTTTTTTTATCATGGCTTTCAGGTAGTCCCATAATTTTAAATTATCTCTCCTGGATCTATTTTCCAGGTCAGTTGTTTTTCCAATGAGATATTTCACAGTCTGCTATTTTTTCATTCCTTTGGTTTTGTTTTATAATTTCTTGATTTTTTTTACAAGACTCATTCACTTCCATCTGCTCCATTCTAGTCTTTAAGGAATTATTTTCTTCAGTGAGCTTTTGAACCTCCTTTTTCATTTGGCTAATTCTGCTTTTTAAAGCATTCTTCTCCTCGTTGGCTTTTTGAACCTCTTTTGCCAATTGAGTTAGCCTATTTTTCAAGGTGTTATTTTCTTCAGCATGTTTTTGGGTCTCCTTTAGGAAGGTGTTGACCCACTTTTCATGCTTTTCTTGCATCTCTCTCATTTCTCTTCCCAATTTTCCCTTCACCTCTCTTACTTGATTTTCAAAATCCTTTTTGAGCTCTTCTATGGCCTGAGCCCATTGAATACTTATTTTGGGTATTTTGGATTCAGAAGCCTTGATTTTTGTGTCTTTCCCTGACGGTAAGCATTGTTCTTCCTCATCTGAAAGGATAGGAGACAATATCTGTTCACCAAGAAAGTAATCTTCCATTGTCTTATTTTTTTCCCCTTTTTTGAGCATTTTCCCAACGAGTTACTTGACTTTTGAGTCCTTTGTCAAGAGTAGGGTATACTCTGGGAATCTGTAAGATCTCAGTTCCTCCAAGGTGGCGCAATCAAGTGTATACAGTGGTCTGGGAGCAGGAAGAGATTTTTGTGCCCAGAATCTTAGCAGAGTTTCCTCTCCACAGCCACCTGGCCTCCAATTCCACCAAGCCAGCACTAGGGGGCTGAGATTCAGTTAAGCTGTGGGGGAGGGCCACCATTCAGTGTGAGATAAAGATCAGCTCCCTCAGGGCCTCTACACAGGGCTGAAGTAATAATGGGCTGCTCAATGCCCCAGGAGTTTTACAATCCAACAATGGATGCAGGCTGCTGTGGGAACTTCTGCCTGCCCAATGTGGCCTCCGTGGCCGTTGCCTAAGGCTGGAGCTATGGAAAGGTCCTTCTCCCTTCCTGGCCAACTGAAAAAACCCTGTCCCTGACCTTTGGTGCCTGTGGGTTGAAGGATCTACGAACCCCTGCTGCTGCGACTGAGGATTCCACCCCTAAGGTGTCCTCTTCCCAGAGCCAGGTCACACAGCCAAGACTGGGTTGGGCTTGCTGTGCATCTGGTGCAACAGCCATTTTTCATGGGCCTTTCAGTTCACCCTGGGGTGGAAATCTCCTCCACTCTGTTGTTCTCCACTTCTGCTGCTCCAGAATTTGTTGAGAGTCCCTCTCTACAGGTATTTTGTGGGCTGTGTGGGGAAAGCATGCATATGTGTGTCTTTCTACTCCACCATCTTCGCTCTGCCCCCTAGGCAATTTTTTAAGAAGACTATAAGTTTCTGAGAAAAGGCCAATTACTAGGAGCTTCCTATAACAGTGAAATCACATATCTATTTTCATTCTCTATCCTTTTCATTCTTAAAAAGGTCATTTGATATTTCATTTCAGTAAGAAATCTTCTTCCCTCTCCCTATTAAAAAAAAGCATTAGAGTTTTCCCTATTATTCACTACTTCCTGACTCTGACCAAAAAAGATCCTCTGATGCAACTCACAGCCATGTGTGTATGCTTTAAGGTTGTTAGTCATGAAATAATGAATTCATCAAGCAGCAAACATTTATTAAGCATTTACAATATGTCAGACATTGTGTTAAACATGGCAGATTCAAAAAAAAGGCAAAAATAGTCCTTTCTTTTAAGGAGTTTATGTTCTAATAGGGGAGAAAACTTGCATATAAATAGGTGCCACAGTTTTCAAAGAATCAAAGTTATGGGTTCTCAGTGTGCCTAAAGTGTGAAGCTTTAGGACATTATTAAGAATCGTACAAGTGACATAATAAGGATGTCCTAAGAGAGATAGATGCATGATCAGAAAAGAAGGCAGACTGGTCTTGTGGTGCAAGTGAGGGATTACCAATGGGCAGCCCATCCATTTCATTGGCATCCACACAATGTCCAAAATATTAGTGAAAGGCTCTTAGCATGTTGTTTGGAACTTTAATGGAAAAGTGACAGGAGGGTATGAATAGCTGGCACTTAGGATGAGAGGATGTAAATAGCCTTTAATCTTCACTGTGGGGTGGAGTACCCACATAAAAGGAGATCACATTTTGAAGAATCTCATTTTGTCAGTGTGAAGCTCATTCACAGAGAAACTGGGAAATTTAATAATGTCTATTTTAAAGAAATTTAGAGTAACTCTAAATAATTGTAGAGGGCTGTTGTATGAATATGAAGCAATGACAGTTTGTTGGGCTGTGACTTTTGTATCTAGGTGATCAAATTTATTCATTCCTTGTGTGGTTTATGATCTTAACTTTTTATTATGACATTCTAGCTGCCAGTTCTTTTTTATAACGCATAAAACATTTGGCGTGATCGACTGCTTCTATTTGCTGTTGTTAGATCTACCAAAAGTTGGAATACTCGGCAAGAGTTTGTTAAAATTGCTCTCAGACCACTTTCAGAAATGTATTGGCAAGCAACAGCTGCAGCAAAGATGTAATACTTTCCCAGTTCCCATCACTATATGAAGCTTTAGTAAAATGGATAGAATGAGAAAAATGACCACAGACACATAAAGGCCTTTCATATTGACAGAATACTCTATATCCGTTCTCTCACTCAAGGGACAAGTGAAGATTCTCTTGCTCTCTTGGCAGCATAATTTCCATATCAGCATCTTTCTAGAGCTTAAAAGGGCACCAATCCTAGACTAAGGTCCACCTCTCATTGCTACCTTACCAGCTCAAGTGACCTGTAGCAGACATAACTTTCCTGTGGAAAAACAAAAGCAAAAAGCACAAGTTGTTCCTCAAATTGTATTGATGTGTGTATACCCCCCTCCAGGGGCTAGGTGGCACAGTTGATAGAGTGCTGGGCTTAGAATCAGGAAGATCCATTGTGGGAAGTAAAGTTCTGTTGTCCACATTCTTAGGTGATAGGGGTTGTGAGCTAGCATGGACAGGTTGGAGATTAAGGACTGGTGCACAGGCCTGAGGAGCTGTATGAGGAAGGGCCTTTGAGAGGAGAACATGGAGTCACATGACCAGGGGACAGTGTCTTGGGAGATCCAAAGTTCAGAAAACAGTATAAGAAGTTCCCACCTTCCTGCATATGTTGCTGTCTTCCTGTAACCTTACGGGGGGAGGCTACCCATCCATTCAGGGGGAATGGATGTAAAGATTAATAAAGACCTTCCTGATTTCAAACAGGTATTATTCTTTATTTAAGGTGAGCATGTTTCTCACTGTTGGGGGCTTGTTAGATGGGCTCATGTCTAACATTCATCTTCATGAGTTAAAATCTGGTCTCAGAAATGTACTAGATGTATGACCATTGGCAAGTTACTTAACTTTGTCTCAGTTTCCCCATATGTAAAATGAGCCAGAGAAGGAAATGACAAACCATTCCAGTATCTTTGCCAAGAAAACCCCAAATGGGGTCACAAAGAGTTGGGCATAACTGAAATGACAACAAGGTTCCCTCCAATAAAACTCAGGCCCCACTAGGTGAATCGATCTTGTCTGAAGTTCTTGTTTATGTTATTCAAAGGGACAGGGAAAGAAAGGTCAATCCTACCTTTTTCCTCTCATTTAAGTTGGCACATGCTTCTTTTCTCCAATGTTTGGGCAGCTGTAATTCAGCTAAGATTTATGTGACTTTGAAGCATTCTACATAACAGAAATGAAAAAGAAAATAAGTCTTGAGATCACTGCATAGCATCAAATAATAATCCAAGAAAAACTGTAAGTTGCTAAAAGATTTTTCTCTGATGTGAGTTTCTGGAACCAGGGATTGATTGTTTTGAAACTCATATCTTGATCCAAGCCCGTTGATGAAGTAGCCAGGTCTTTTTTTAGGAAACTGCCTTCAAGCTTGATTAGAAATCATGAGGCCAACTCTGAGAAACTCACTTTCACTTAACATAACAAAACAAAGCAAAAATGTTCCTGTTCAACTTTTCTGTCATTGTTTTTTATTGCTTTTTTGCTAATTTATTCTAATTTTTATTTGGGTGCAAAAATATCCAATTCAATGTTGATTTCAAACTTTACAGGTTTTTTGTTTTGTTTTGTTTTTTGTGAGATTGGTCCTATGATTTCATCAGTATAGTATAAAATCCCTAGTTACAACTTCCTTTCCTGGTTTGAATGTTCATCTTCTCTGACATGGACATGAATTAAGGTCTTAAGAGGAAGTTTTCCTAGAGAAGGGCTATAAGTTTCTTGAGGGCAGGAACCATGTTTTATTTAAACTTAATATGTCTTCCTGTATTTAGCATGGTACTTTGCACATAGGAGGTACTTAATGTTGAAATGATTTGAATCAAAGTGATTTAAGAATCTTGAATTCAACCAAGTTTAAAGAATATTCCATTTATATTTGTTACTAGAGTCACTTTTTTCAAAATTTCCCATTGGGAGGTAGTGGTGGAGAGGGGAGAAGATAGAAGAGGTACAAAATAGATTTTTGTTAATTTAAAAAAATATGTGGTAGATCAGTATCAAATTAATCAGTGCTATATATTTTCTATTTTTTAAAATATTTTCTATTTTTTTTAATGATTATAGGCCTCCATCATCTAGGATCAAGGGAGTAAGCTACTCACCAAAAAACCTTGGCATTTATCTGCTTAAGGGGTGAATTCCTAATGACAGACTGTGTTGATAATGAACTTTGAAAGACCGAAATGCATTGAAAGAGCCATGATCTTGTCAATATGGATACTTTCTCTATGATACAAACTATAAATCATTCTTGACTTCTTATCATGTAAAATTCTTGTTCTTGTTCTTCTATAAAACCATACCTGCTGGAAGTTTTCCTTTAGGATTGACATTCTATTATCCTCCCTCCCACTCACTACTTGACCAGCCACATTCTTTTACAATAATCCATTTCCAAAGTGATAACCATATACTACTTCTTGTATGTAAATCATCCTTGGATCATGTACTCATGCTTATTGTATGTTTCTCTATTGTCTTGTGGGTGCCTATAATTCTGATTCTTTGCATTTCAAATCTTCTATGATTTGTGACCATGTAAGTTTCCTAGATAAATTATGATTAAAAGATGGATTTGGGGGTTTGGAGAGAGAAACTTATGTTGTGATTTCAGCCAAATGTGGGACTCTCCAGGGCCTCCTTAACGAGATTCATGACTGCTGAAAAGAACAGAGATTGTCCAACCCACAAAAGAAAAATCAAGTGGATGAAAGAGGTTCATCATCCACATTATGATCAATAGCTACATAGGCAGTCCATTGAGGTAGTTTGTTGGGAAACATTGTATAGTGGATAGAGAACTGGCTTCAAAGTCAGGAAGACCATGTTTCAAGTCCTGTCTCTGACACACAGTGATTCTGTATATTACTTTGGGCAAGTCACTGCACCAATCAGTGCTCTGGGCAACTCTCTAAGACTGAATTATTTTGGGGGGAAGGGTAATGAATTAGTTGGTTCTATGAAGGGTTGAAGTGAAAAAGGCAAATTTTAGACCATCAAGAAAATTTCCCAAACATGAGTCTTGGTTGTGCCAAACCCCAAACATTTGAAAAATAGTTTGTGATGTTCAGCAAATCCCAAACCTGAGCTTAGGGGATGGTTTGAGCTCTCTTAATTGTTCCTTGTTTTTGCTTTAGTAACTTGACAAGGGGTCCTCATTTGCCGAGTTTCTTCTAAAGAGTCAGTGTTTTTTTTATTTATTTGTAAAAAAGGCTCTCTCTCTCTCTCTCCTCTCTCTCTCTCTCTCTCTCTCTCTCTCCTCTCTCTCTCTCTCTCTCTCTCTCTCTCTCTCTCTCTCTTTTCAAAAATTCAGCCCAAGGGATTACATACTCTCTTTGCTGAAGATTGTGTTCATTATCAGGTGTGCTAAGCCCATTTAATGAGGATGATTTTTATTCAATGTGAAATTCCCCTTTAAGGGGGAAAAAAGACTATCTCCCCCCTATTCTCCTTCCCCCAACCCCTTTAAGTGAAGTGGCTGGCACCCTCACTGTGGAGCACATGAAATGTTTCCAGATTAGATTCCAGCTTGTCTGGGGTGTTTACCCAGTTGAGCACAGTCTATCTTTGTGTTAGGGTAATGGGCTACAGTTTCTAGACAAGGCTGCACTTTTTGACCAATCAAAAGGAGTGTCCTATGAAATAGGCCCTGGGCTATGTAAAGAAACCAGAGACTTCAGAACCTCTGGGGCACACGCCAGAGAGAACCGGCTGACTTATCAGGACCACCTGTATTGTTCCAGAGACGAGGAGACAGTTGGGTCCTCAGCCCCCTTGGTGCCTGTTTTCCTGGAATTCCAAGGCTGGATATGAGAAAGAAGTGGTCACCATTATTTTGGATTCCTCATACTATTTGGTGTGTGCACAAAGATAGCACGGAAATCATCGACTGTGTTTTTCTCCAACTTCTAATTATTGAATAGGAGAGAGAAATTCTGGGGCTGAGGGAAAAGCTGGAGAATGCTTCTTGGAACAGGGGATAAATGACTTGACTGTGCAGAATTCCCCTCTATTTTCCCTTAGTGACAACTAGAAGGGAGTCCTTAGGAGTAGAAAAAAGACCGAGGTCAGGGCAGAGGGGACATCCATCATCATCATCTTCATCATGATCAGCAGCAGCAGCAGCAGCAGCAGCTAGATAAAGCATTTATTAGGCATTTACAGTGTGCCAGAAACTGTTCTAAACTCTGAGAATACAAATGAAAGTGAAACCAAAAATAATCCCTGCCCTCAAGGAGTTTGCAATGTAATGAGGGAAAACAAAAGACAGTTGAAAAGGGGGGAAGGAGTTTGGAAAGGGAGTAGTGTCTGGGCGAGGTAGAAATGAGCATGGATGGCCCATAAATGGTGATTCTGGCCTCCCCAATAAGAGGAAAGAGCCTCTGTGCTGGAAGAATCCCCACAGTGCGAAGGCTGCTTGTATACAAGAGGAAAAGGCTGGAGATATAGGAAGAGAATCAGGAGAGTTCTATTAGACACTTATATGTCCATCCATCAATCAAGTTATCAGGCATTTATATGTGGGTCAATCAAATAGTTATCATCTATTTAGTGTTTACTCGAGGCCAGGTATTGTGCTAAGTACTAGGGATACAAATATTACCTGGGAATGCCATTAAAAGCCCAGTCACTGGAATAGCAGTTTGCTTTGCCTGCTGCCATCCCACATGTGGACTTGGGAGCTTACTTCTGGGAATTCATAATGGAAGGCCCTGCCCTTGACTGCAAAGCACTTACAGATAGGCTTTGATTCTTCCCTGCCCATTTACCATGTGAGGAAGACTATGGGCAGCACTTTAGCCAATCCCCATTACACAAAGAAAGGTAAAAAGAGTCCCTACATTCAGGGTACTCACATCTAATGTAGAAGACAATAGGTGACAACTGGGTAAGCAGTGATATAGTGTGATATTCTCAGAGAAAGAAGGTTCTAGAAGCTGGAGGACATGGGAAGGCCTCTTTCATAAGATGGGAGTTGAGCTGAATCTTGAAAGGCAGAGAAACTAAGAGGAAGAGGGAAAGAGGGCAAGCAATCAGGATGCAAAGTCAGGAAACTGAGCTTTGTATGTAAGGAACAGCCAGGAGGCCCAGTGTAGCTGAATCATAGAGGCAAATGGAAGGCAATAAAGGACTGGAAAGAGAGGTATATATAGTTTAGGTTCTAAGGTGAGGGGTTTTAAATGCCAAGCAGAGAAATTTGTAGTTAATATTGGAATGGGAGTCACTGGCATTTTTGAGTAGGGGGAGTAACATGGTCAGAATCTGCTTTAAGAAAATCATTTTGGCAGCTGAGTGGATGTTGGAGTGAGTGGGAAGATATTTGAAGCAGAAATACAAGTTCAGGCAAAGGGTGATGAAGACTGGAGGTAGGGGGACAGTTCTGTGAGTGGGGGAAAAAAAGATATATACAAGAAATGTGAAGATATCGATGACAATATCATTGGATATGTACAATGGAGAATCATGAATGGTACAGCTGAGAATGACTGTTATCAAGGATGTTTCAAGACTGGATGATTGGGAAGATGCTGGTTTTCTCACTAGTAATAGGGATGTTCAGAAGAGAAAGAGTTTGGGTTTTTTGGGGTGGATAATAAGGGTTATGTTTTAAACAGTTTGAGTTTGCGATGTCTACAGGACATTTCATTCAAGATGTCAAGATCACCAGTTGGTGATATAGGATATTGGAATTCTCGGCTGGATTGATAGCTTTGGGAATCACTGGCATTGAAATGACAACTGAACCCATGGGAACTGGTGGGATTCCTAAGTGAGAATATATAGAGCAAAAGGAGAAGGCCCAGAAACAGAGCCTTGGGGAACACCCATGGTTAGTAGAAATTGCAAGGATGAAGATCCAGCAAAGAAGACAAGTAAACAGGAAGAAGAGTCAAGAGAGAACAGCCTCCAAAACACACACACACACACACACACACACTCACACACACACACACACACACACACACACATGAGAGAGAGAGAGAGAGAGAAGTAGAATATCCAGGAGAAGTTGCCAGTAGCATCAAATGATGCATAGATTCCAAAGAGAATGGGCATATCAAGGTTTGCAAAGTACTTTGTGTGTGTGGTTTTCTTTACAATATCCCTGTAATGTGGATCAGAGGTGTTGAACCTGCTCCCCCAGATATCATGCTGTGGCAATGCAACCCAACCAGATCAAAATATAATTAAGAAATGTTTAACAAAATAAAATACTATACAGCATAAATAATGTTAATCTGTGGTTTTCTATACAGAGGACTAAAAGGAAAACCTAAAAAAAGTGGATGGAAGAGAAGAGTAAATAGGAAGAAGGAGAAGGTGACAGGGTTTATTCCCTTCTGCCCACCCCCACCCCCAGGTTATTGTTGCAGATATGGCTGTGATACCAGCAGTTCCTCCTCCCCTTACATCCTCAGCCTTCGGGAGCCTGGAGAAGCACTTAAGAGGCAAACAGCAGCAGGTATAAGACTGTTATTCTTTAACCTGAGCCCTTTCTCAGTTGACTGGAACATTAAGGAAAAAGCAGAAATGGAGGGACTCACTGTCTTTAACCCTTTCCTCTACCTTATTGTCACAAAGGAGAGAAGGAGTCCTACAAAGGACTGCGATTGCAACTCCACCCCCACCCAAAATGATGCCATGTTCTTTCCCAAACTGGGAGCATGGTCCTGAGCCATTTATAATTATATTTTGAGGAGCAGAATTACTACGAACGTGGATCCTTTTAGTCTGCTCCATCATCAGATCTTGACTTTAACTGTAGTGATACCTAATACACATATAGTAAAAAAATAAAATAAAATAACAATGAAGATAGAGACTGAACTTGCAACTTACTGTCTTAGAGAGGTGCCTAAAACATCAAGAAGCTGACATGGTTTATGCCATGGCCAGCATATATAGGAGGAGGGATTTGAACCCAGGTCTTTGCACGTGATTCTCTAATCATTGCAATATACAGCTTCTCAATATAAAATGTATACCAAGCCAATACAAACAGCTGAGAGGGTTGGGAGTAGGTCAGGAAAAAGACGTTTGTTGCAAGTAGAGCTTGAGCTGAGCTTTGAGGAAAGCTTAGTATTCTAAGCTGGTAAATGAGGAGAGAAAGGCACTCCAACACTGGAGGGATTATGGAGAAAGCAAGGGAGTTCCAGAAGAACATTTGTTTCTGCTTCATGGACTACACTAAAGTCTTTGACTGTGTGGATCATAGTAAAATGTGGCAAGTCCTCAAAGAGATGAGAGTACCAGATCATCTTACCTCTCTCCAGAGGAACCTGTATGTGGGTGAAGAAGTAACAGAACTAAACATGGAGCAACTGATTGGCTTAAGATTGGAAAAGAAGTATGACAAAGATGTATATTGTCACCTCATTGACTTAACTTATATGCAGAGCATGTCATGTGAAATAACCAGGTCAGATGAATCAAAAGCTGGGATTAAAACTTGCAGGAGAAATACCAATGGTCTCAGATATGTAGACAATACCACTATGATGGCGGAAAGTGAGGAATTAAGAAGCCTCTTAATGAAGGTAAAAGAGAAGAGTGTAAAAACTGGATTAAAACTTAACAATAAAAACAAGTCCGAAGGTCATGGCAACTAGTATCATCACTTGCTAGCTAATAGAGGAAGAGGAAGTGGAAGCAGTGTTGTATTTTATATTCTTGGGCTCAAAGATCACTACAGATGGTGATTGTAGCCATAAAATTATAAACAAAATAAAACAAAACATTTGATCTTCGGAAAGAAAGCTATGGCAAATCTGGACAGCATACTAAAAAACAGAGACATCCATGTAGTTAAAGATATGGTTTTTCTAGTAGCAAAGTATGGCTATGAGAACTGGACTATATGGAAAGCTGAGCCTCACAGAATTGATCCTTTTGAATTGTGGTGCTGGAAAAGACTTTTGAGGTCCCCTTAGACAGCAAGGGGGTCAAATGAGTTGATACTTTAGAAAATTAATTCAAGCTATTCACTGGAAGGACAAATACTCAAGCCAAAATTAAAATACTTTGGCCACATAATGAGAAGGCTGGAGTCCTTGGAAAAAACCCTGATGTTGGGAAAGATTGAAGGCAAAAGGAAAAGGGGATGGCAGAGGATAAAATGGATAGATAGTGTCATGGAAACAACAAACATGAGCTTGGACAGACTTTGGGAGATAGTGGGGGAATAGATGTGCTATGGTCCATGGAGTCATGAAGAGAAGGACATGACTGAACGAATGAACAAGTCTTTCTAGAAATAGGGCACTGTCTATGTAAAGGCATGGAGAAAGGTGATCAAATCTCATGTGTAAGGAGTAGCAAAAAAACCCAGTTCAACTCCACAAAGGACTGTGTAAAAAAGAGGATGTGTCATAAAGTTGGAAAGATAGCTTGGAGGTAGGTTAGGAAGGACTTTAAATGCCAGAGGAAGGAGCTTGTGTTTAATCCTAGAGGCAGCAGAGGGTCATGGGAGCTTATTGAGCAGAAGAGTAATTTGACCTCTCCTGTGTTTCAGTCATATCACTTTGACAGATGAGAAAATTTAGGTTTATCAAGATGAAGTGACTTTACCAGCTTCATGCAGCTACTGAGTCAAAGAAGGGATTCACATCTCAATCTTGCCTGACTCTAAGTCCAACACACCATTTCCATTTATACCACATTGCTTCTCATGTATGTGTTTCATAGACACCTGAGGGAATAAGGTCCAAGCTAGCCCAGAAAAATGTCACCATTCATGCAATCAACTTCTCTGGGGTAGCCCTAACAAGATCCTTACAGATATAGTCAATCATCATGTTGAATCAGGGACTTCTAGAAAGATATGGAACCTTAGATGTCATATGGTCCAACCTCTGAATGCAAGAATCTCTTCTACAATATCTCTCCCCATCCCTTCCATCCCTATCTCCCAAACCTCTGCTTGAATATTTCTGATTGTTTCACAAGGCATCCAGGTCCAACAATGGGAAATCCAAATGATTAAAAGTCAGTTATCTTGAGCTGAAATCCACCTCCATGTCCTTTCCTCTCATTTCTTGCTAGTTCTGCCCTGCTCTGGAGGGCAGTTAGTTCTTAGAGTGACCACAACTGTGTGTAGAAAGAAAATATTAGATCCTTTTTGCTCTAGGGTTGGCATTCAAATCTTGGAGTTCATCACTTGTCACAGTCAAAACATCGCAGAATTTAAGTTTTATTGAACCTTATGGTGACATCTAGTCCAGCCCCTTACATTTTAGAAATGAGGAAACTGGCACCCCGTTAGGGTAGGTGCTTTGCTTGAGGTCAGACAGGCAGGAGATAGAGAAGTTTGGATTTGAACCCTGACTACAAATCCTATGTTCCTTTCAGTGTAGTACCACGTCTCTTCTATAGGGAAGACTTGAATCACCTTAAGCAAAGTTATAGCTTAATCTAGATGAGATGAAAAGTCTCTAAAAGGGTAAACTTACTTCCTGGGGCAGCTAGTTGGTACAGTGGACAGAGCACTGGGCCCGGAGTCAGGATGATCTGAGTTTACATACTGACCTCAGACACTTACTAGCTACGTGACCCTGGGCAAGTCACTTAACACCTGTTTACCTCCGTGCCTCATTTGTAAAATGAGGACACACTGGAGAAGGAAATGACAAATCCAGTACCATTGCCAGAGTGAACAACAGCTACTACTTTCTGTATGCTCAGAGAGTTCCAATTGGTGTAGAGGTCAAGCAATTTGGGAAATAATTCTGGTTGTAACCCAGGTGATTAGGTGATAATGACCTTTGCATCGATGGGCTGTCTCAGGCTGTGAAATATAGATGATTTAGTAACCTCTGATTCCCACTCAGTCTCTCTAGCTGAACCCAATGATGTGACTTCTGACCTGGGGACTGGTTCCAAATATTATACTGATAAGTCATACTACTGTCTTGCATTGGTGTGGGATAAGAGGTTTGCAGAATCCAAATAATTTGAATATGCTCTTGTGGTGGCACCCAAGTGATTTTCACATCTTCAAAAAAACCTCACTTTGGTTGCATAGAACTGTAGGTCAATCAAGTAATTTCTGGAGTGATTAGATACAAATTAGATGCATGCAGATGGTCAGAGAACCAGGATGAACCATAATCTATTGGTGGTTCCCTCATCTGGAAGGAAACCAGAGGAAATCACTTCATTAGTGGTTAGAAAACAAAACAAGTAAAACTGGAAATGGAATAAAACAAGAGAAATGCTAATAAAAAAAACTCAGTTGCATATCCAGAGTCATCTGAACACCATCTGAGAATTCAGAACTCAAGAAGAATCTGATTACAGGAAGGAGAGAAAAGACCCAGTGTCTTTCCTAATGATATAGGATTTAGAAGTGAAGAACTTTAATCAGGGCTACAATTAGCCTCATTGGAACATGGGCACACCTCAAGATTATCATGGATAGAGGTTAGATAACCCAGCATAAATACAACTTGAAGATCAAGACACGCTATCCCTCTATAGAAAATGACCCCTTTTTTCATCACCTGCAGTGATGTTGACGAAGTCCTGAGAGAGGCAAGTTTATTAAAAACAATGAGTCACATGCCAACCTCTGAAGTCTTTGGTCTCTTTCTCATTTTGATCCTTACCCCTACTTTGAAGGCAATGGCTATGTATGCCCTCATCCTTTCTTGAGAGGTACTATGGTAGAGTGGAATGAGCCCCCCGAGTTAATAAATTCTGGTTCTGTGTACCTACTCTATAGCTTGACAGCTATATGGCCTCATTATCTTCATCTGCCAAATGGGCATAACACTTTGCCTATTTCACAGAGTACTTATTTGCATCAACTGAGGTAATATCTATTTCAAAACCTTTGTAATTGTAAAGGTCAATGGAATATGAGTTGCTTTTATTGCAACAATTGTTCACAGCTTAGTCTCTTTGTAATATTAATGTAACATTAACTTAATGTCTCATTTCTGGCCTGAATGAATTCACTTATGATCTTTAATAAATACCAGACATCCCTTTGCTGATGTTTCATCAAAAGAAGCATTATTATTATTTCAATTGATTCTGAACGGACCCGGGTTTTTTGGCAGAGGGAGGCACATTGTTTTGTTTTATTTTTGCAGTCACCAAGTGAGAGCAGGTGGAATAGATGATCCATGGGGCTTTTTATCCTGTTGAAGTGATCCATGAATTAAAAAAAAAAAAAAGATGGAGAAACATTGCTCTAGAATAGCATTCAGCAAGACTGTACCTAAGGGTATATTCTTTTTTGAACAGTATGACTAGATCTATCCTTACCTTCACTGAGCAAAGGGAAAAATTTGGTTGATTCCTGCAAATCAAAGCCCATTTGGCAGATAGAATGTCAATTTTGACAGATTCTTCCCATGATGCTCTACCTCTATCCCATCAGTATTTCCTAGACCTGCTCTCAGATCCTTAGGTTACAGGCATATATTTTCTTGTGAAAAAGCCATGTTAGCTGACCCCACAAACAGATTTTGAGGAAAACTAAACCCAGTGAGAATAAGAGGTAAAGGCAAATATATATTGCATTTTCCCCTGTATACAGTCAAGCCAGCTAGTTAAATCACTGTGCTAACAAGGCCAGAGAACTCTTAACTTCTATCTGTTCTTAGAATTACAAACCTCATCCTTCACCCCTGCAGGACCCAAACCAATGTTTGTTTTCATGCCTGGGTCAACTGTTGCTAAGCTGTTATTACCATTGCCTTATAAGTGCATTAGCTCTCTTTGGAGTTTCTCTTTATTCAGGCCAATACCCAACTTCTTTAAAGTGAAAGAACCAAATTATTAAAAACACACACACACACATACACACACCACAGCTCTTACTGGACATGTAAACTCATTATGTCCATCTTACTTCCTTATGTCAGGAAGACAGAAACTATTCTAGACACAGGAGAATTGGAACCTATTTTAAATGAAGTTCAGAGAAGGTGCTTTTATACTTGTTATCAACAGTGTGGGAACAGTGGATGGAATGCTGGACTTGGTATTGTTCAGACCTGAGTCCAGATGTTGCCTCATATACTTACTAGCTGTGTGACCCTAGGAGAGTCATTTAATATCTTTTATTATCCATTTCCTCATCTCTAAAATGAGAATATTAATACCTATAGAACTTGTCTCCAGTGGGTTGCTGTAAGGACCAAATACTGCAAAATGCACTGGAAATTTTCAAATGCTAAGTAATTGTCAGTTATAATCATTATGTTTCCTAACAACTCTCATTGTCCAGATCGTTCATCATATCTGACCTAAATGTTCTTTGTTTTAGGAAAGTCTTTTTCTTTAGATGCTCTCATCAGGAGGACTGGAGATAGTAATTTGTGTTCCCGCAATGATTTGATTTATTTTTTTGCATGCTTCCTTAAGACTGTCATGGCAATGAATTTCTTTCTAAAATTTGTATTGATTCTTTAAGTCAAATAAGATAGTTATAAAATACATCATACACTTCCAGTACATAGTAGGTGCTTAATAAATGCTTGTTTCCTTCCCTTGTTCCCTCTTTGTTTTAATATCATCTTCAATTCCAAACATATCTACTCACCACCTCTCCGCTCCTCAGAGAACCATCTTATAATAAAGAATGAAAACAAAAGGTAGGGATGGAGTATTTCATTCATATAGTAGAGTATAGCTATACTGTACATATGACGAGTCGAGCTGACTCCCTCTACCCAAGCAGGTTGGCACTTTCATTGCAACTCATAGCCTTAGAAAGTTGCTTAGAGTACTGAGTAATTAAATGGCTTGCCCAGGATCACACAGCCAGAATATCAGTCCTTCTGGCTTTCTGTTTGTTATATCACACTATGTATCTGTAGAAAGAAAAAGAAAGTAGAGTGAAATTAACTAACAGACCAACCAATTCTAAAAATATATGCAATGCTCCTCAACCACAGAGGCCTGCTTATTTCCCAAGATGGAAGGAAGGAAACTTTGTTTTCTTATCCCATCTCTGTATCTACGCTTGGTCGTTATAATTCCCTAGCGTTCACTTTCCCTGATTTTCTTCCCATTTACATTGTTGCAGTCACTACATATGTGATCTGCTGGTTCTTCATGCACTTTTCTTCAGTTAACATAAGCCTTCCCTTGCTTCTCTGTATTCTTCTCATGGTAACTTTGTATAGAGTTATAGAACATTTATAATAGAGCAAGCTTCAAAATGAAGACAGCCCTCTCTCCCAATTCAGTCCAAAGCATACCCCAAACATAGATTGGCTATTCACCATTTGTCCCCTTTCCTTGCATGGCTCTCCCCTTATTATCACTATTGCCACATACACCCCCAGCATTTTTCTGTCTATATGCTATTGATATTTTAGTGCTGCTGTGTTGGAATGTGCAACTGGTAAAAGTGGAATATAAAAATGGGAGAGTGGGCAAAAAGCCTGTAAATGGATCTGTGGCTTTTTCTCTGTCAGCATATGATATTTTATCATTTTATTACCACTCCTCTAGGGAATGTGGATAAAGCATGCCTAGCACATAAAAGATCTTTACATAAGTTTATTTGGGTATCCTATATCTTTTTATACAAATGAGAGCTATCTGGGAGGGAAAAGCTGGATCCAATGAAAACCCACAGTCACTTTTTAAACATTTGCAATTCTTCCAAAAGCCAGGATTGCTTTCCCAAAGGCCTGTCCCATTCAGTCTGGGAAGTGATTGCTGAGGCCCCTTGGTCCAGAGAACAGAAACGAGACATTTGGAAATACGCATATGATTCCTCAGGAGGAAGGGTCACAGTGATGAAGCCCCAGGGTCAATCTTTCTCCTGCCCTGTGGATTTATGGCCTCACATGTAGACTGAAGAATGCAAGGAACAGATCTCCATAGGGAGGGGTCAATAATCTTTCCCCAGAGTCCCACTTGCTTACCAATTTCACTGACGCAAATTTGTTCAAGATCTTTCATTCCTGACCTGCTGTTGGCTGTCACCTCTTTTTGACTCAATATGTCATGAAGAACTCTGCGAATTTACTGTTATGTTCTTTAATACATAGAGATAACACTGGATGCTAGTGAGGAACGCCGTAATTGGAGGATCTTGCAAACTGTAAACACGAGAGCTGATGGTCACATACAGAAGCAGGTGTTCATAGTTACGTTAGTTCCACCTCCTTTCCTCCTGGAAGCAGTACCAGTTATAACCTGTCAAGCCCATACACTTCCAAATGGAGCAGCTGAGAAATCTCTCCCCAAGAAAGTTGGCTTTCTCTGTCCCTGTTCTCACTACCAAATTCCTGGAGAACCATGATTTTGCTTTGTTGGTCAGGTAGGAAATGATTGAATCCCTCACAGTATTTCTCTAGATTTATTTCAAGTTCTGGCAAATATGAAATCTGAAAAAAATTGCTTTTTTACAATAGTGATCCCTGTAGAGTCCATTAGTGACTGCATTTTCAAAGCTAAATGATGCTGTCTGGCTTTTAAGATGGCCCACTCAGTAGATCTCACTTATGCTTTTCTTTTATTACTCTCTAACACTGTTTTTCCATGCCAGTCAAATTTATAATCATGACTGGTTTGATGAACTGTTCCCTTGGGTGACTTGCTCATTTCTCCCTTATTATGATCCATTTCCTTAACCTGGAATGCCCTCCCCAATTTCCCTTCTATCTACATTTCTTCTTTCTTCAAAGCTCAACTTTTCTAGGAAACCTTTTGTTTTGAATATGTTCAATGAGGGACTTGGAAGAGTTGATCTTCAAGATCTTTTCCTATTGTAAATTCTTTGATTTGGTTTATCCTTTTTGCATTTTGAAACAGTTTGGAAACATTGCTTAAATTATAAATAGAAAATTTAAGTTTGAATGCTGGTTCCACCACTCAGGACTTTTGTGACCCTGGTGACCTCAGTTCCTCATATGTGAAATGACTGGGTTGATCTAGAACACTGGTTCTCAAAAGGGTATGCCTTAAGTTTTTTCCAGCAGTGCCCTGTTTGGATAAAACTTACATTTGCAATTGTATACGCATGATCAGGTCTTCAGACCTTACTTAGAATGTCACTATCTCCACAGCAAAGAATAAAAGGACAGTAGTCTTTGAAAGAAAAAAAAATGTTTGGGAACCTTTGGCCTAGATGATCTCTGAAGGTAACTATCAGGTCTAAATCCTATGATCATCTCTGAGACTTAGATTCCTTAGTGATACCACAAAGCAAAGTAGATAGAGCACTGTACTTTGAATTAGGAAAATCAGAGTTCAAATCCTGCCTTGGATACTTACCAGCAGTATGACTCTGGTCAGGTCACATAACCACTCAGACTCAGTTTCATCATTGTAAATTGGGTGCAGGGGTTGAGGAGGAAAAAGAATAAGCATTTATATAGTACCTCTTAGCAGAAGAACTAGAGTGCTAAGCACTTTTACAATTATTATTTAATTTGGTAATGGAAGATAATAATCACACCTATCCCTTTAAAATTTGCAGATGGTTTTGATGTGTATTTTTTTATCCCTAGTGCTTCACACAGCATCTGATACACATAGGAAACAAAATGTTTCATGACTGAATGATTGACTTTAAAGTTGTTCAATTGATCCTCGAACAACACAGTACCTCATAAGATGCAAAAATGAGAATATACCTCATGGACCACTTGTGTGAGAAGTACTTTATAAGCTTTGATGCACTATATCAATTAGTTTTTACTATGGAAATTGATTAAATCCCTATGATGGCATTGTCATATGCAAATCCTGACTTTTCTAATGACCATGTGGTCTTCAAGGGCAGCCTCTAGGTCTCCTTCTGTGTTCCTAGAGTTCTATGCACTAGGAGTCCTCCATAGATCCAATTGTCTACTATTTTTATTTCCAAGTCCTTAGCTCAAGGTAGAGTCCATTAGAGGACATGCTTCAATGGACATTTATCCTCCCTTATTGTGGCAAAGTGCCAGAGTGAATACAGATAACTAGACATTACATATCTGCCCCTTGATGTGCACTTCAAAGACTACACAGAGACATTGTGTGGTTCAAGGAAGAATACATTTCTCAGGGGCTGAATGGGGTCTTCAGGGAGGAAGAGCAGTTCTGGTATGAGGACTTTCAGAGCCCCTTTTCAGAGCTGGCCACCCACCTTTAGTATCCACCTGTCACCCAGATCTCATCTGTGGCCCCCAGAAGCTATACCATGTGCAGTGGCTACATCGCAGTAAAATTGTCTTTGCAGATGAGCTAAACCAGGTTAAGGGTAACTCTCAGACCACAAACTCATCAGTGAGTGAGGGGGATGTCTACCTCAAGCATATGAAGATTTCCCCAAGTAGAATGGGCAGAGGAGAATAATTTATTCCAAAGGCCATGAAGGTGGCCAAAACAGGCACTGTGGAGGGCCTAGAGCTGAGCCAGATGTCAAAGATACCAGGTCATCTGCTTCATCCTAGGACAGTTGCTAGTGGTCTCGACTTTCGTCTCACCATTAGACTTTGATGACTCTGCAACTCTGCCTCACTTAAATCCAATTAGTGTAGGAGTCAAGATGTCACCCTGTGATGTCATTGGTCCTCTTTGAAAACAAAAAATTAGCAACAACATATTGCAGGCAGTATTGGGCTTAGAATCTTAAGAGAAGAGGTCTTTTTCTCTTCTACAACAGCTAAGCTACCCTGGAACCTTCTCAATTAGCTTTGGTCTTTGCAGAAGAAATTATCTTTGTTCAGTTTATAAACTGTGAGGTGTGGTTGAATCTAAGGTCTAGCTTAGGCTACACATGTAGATTACCCCCTTTCATAGAGAGTAACTCCTTGGAATAAGCCAAAGTCAAATGCAGTAGAGAAAGTTATATGGCTGAAAGGTTTCTAGGGCTACTTTCTTCTCTTTATTTTTTGTCACTGGTGAGTAATCTTGGGGATTTTAAAAATTCAAATGAAATGACAGCTGGACTTGGAACTGGGAAAACCTGGATTCAAATTCCTCTTTGACAAGTTTTGAGAACATGGGAAAATCTTGAGCTTTTCTTGCCTTATTTTCCTACTCTGTGAAATGGAGATAATATCTGTAATACCCACCCCTGTGGGGTTAATGTGAGGTAATGCATATAAAATATGGCAAATCTTGAAAGCGCTCTCTAATTGTAGCTGTTACTCCTTCCCCCCCACTCCCTTTCCTTCTCTTTCTCCCCTTCCTCCTCTTCCTTTCTTCTTCTTTTTCCTCTCCCTCCTCCTTCTCCTTGTACCAACATGGTGACAAGAGTGCTGGACCTGGAGTCATAAAGACTGAGGTTAAAATCCACTTCAACATATTATATGGGTGGTTATGGGCAAGTAACTGAACCTCAGTTTCCTCATCTGTAAAATAAGGGGGTCACACTAAATTTCCTCTAAGGTTCCTTACAGACCTAAATGAAAGACACTAGGGCACTATGAGAAGCAGCCTGGCATAGTAGATACAGGGCAAAGTCTCCAACTTATGAAGGCCTGGACTTATTATGCCTTTGGCATATCTTATATGTATGATCCTGAACAGGTTACTTCTCAGTGCACAAAAAAAGCAGCTCACTAAGATTATTGCAAAGTAGTTGCTCATCTTCCCTGCTAATCATAATAGCTAGTATTTAATAACACTTTAAATGGTGCACGTAGATGGCATAGTCAATAGAGTGCCAGCTTTGGAGGGAGGAAGACTCATTTTCTTGAGATCAAATCTGTGTGACCCTGGGCAAGTCACTTAACACCTTTTGCCTTAGTTTCCTCATCTGTAAAATGAGCTGGAGAAGGAAATGGCAGTCCACTCCATTATCTTTGCCAAGAAAGCCCCAAATGGGGTCACAGAGAATCAGGCACAACTGAAAAAAATAGCCCTTTAAGATTTGCAAAATGCTTTACAAATATTATTACATTTTATCCTTACAGCAACCCTGAGAGATAGGTGCTATTATTCCCATTTTGTAGATGAGGAAACTGAAGTAGAAAGGTAAAGCAAATTGTCCAGGTTGTCGCAGCTAATATGTACCTGAAGCTAGCTGCCTATGAGTATCCTCACAGCTTAGCACATAGTAGGTACTTAATAAATGCTTCATTTATCCATTTCATTGCCAATAATCATCTCCCAAAGGAACCAGGTAAGAATCCACTGGTAACACTGTGGCAGATAAAGAGAAAATACATTCACCATTTCTATTGGAAAAAAAGGGACATAAATGGCCTTTTTCTTCACTGGAATACAAAACTATGTTCTTTTTTCTTGCAAAGAGCAATAATTCACACCGAGGATATGGTAAATACACACACATGCATATACATATATATCTTACAGAGATTATTTTTTAACCTTCTAAAATATCACTGTCAAGTCAAATGTTAAGAATGTTAATTAGTAAAAGGAAAGGGAGGGTCTGATGGAGAGGCCATTTATCAGCACCAGCTCATTCTGTAAACAAAATTGTGTGTCTTGGATTCCCCAGAAATTGCAGGGAAGACAGCCTTTGAACTCTGGGAGATAAACGATAAACCATCCTGCAAAGAAGACCCAGAAGGATGCATTTCAAAAACTGTTTAGCAAACAAATATACTTTTAATGTAAATTGCCAAAAGCAAGATTGTAGTATGTTTAGCTTTCCAATGTGTGAGTATTTATCATCTTGGTTTTATTTCAGTTCTTCTGATCTTGGTTGTATCTTGTTGGGAATGATTTTTTCTCCTCTTTTCATGGACTCTTTTCTCCAAACTGGATTTCAAAATGGGAAGAATTTCTCAAGGCTCATATTAGATGTCCCATTCTAAAAAGTCCTACTGTTTAACCATCAGTTACAAAATAGATGATTTTTAACTGCAGCTTGTGGATAAAACAAAGATGAAAGCCACTGCCCACATTAAAAGCACCAGGCTTAGTTTTCTCACACGCATCCATCTGTTTCCCCATTTAGATGTCAGAGTGGAAGGGAGGGTTTGGGCTGGGTTGGACTTTCTTTAATTTCCTATTTTAGCCTCTCTTTCATCCCTCATGTGTGACCAAAACCATCTCTCTTTCTGCACAGTTTCTCCCCAAGTTCACCAGAACATCTGCTGGGGGAAGCCTTGCCTGGAGAAAACCCATTCTTAGATTATAGCCCTTGATGGTTGGGTTGAGCTAATAGATATCTCATTCTCTTCAGATTGGAGGGCAAAAGGACATTCAACTGTATAATGGTCATTCCTAACCTATGTAAAATGAATCCCAGGATTACAAAGCAAAAGGGAACCAACACATGTGTGTATATGCCACAGCAAAAAGAGATTTAAATTGGAGTTTGAAGACTTGGGTCCAAATCCTGGGTCTGCCCCTTGACCTGGGGCGAGTCATTCACCTTTCCTAACCTTCTTTTCCTCCTATGCAAAATAGCTAAACTAGGTGGTCTCTCAGTTTCCTTCCTGTTCAATTCTATGATTCAGTCTTCCACATTCTGTAGCACATTCAGTAGCACATTACTGTTTTATGAAACAGTAATGTATAAGATGCATACCAAAACCTTCCTCTGTGGCTGATTGCTACCAGATAAAACCTGAAGATAGTGGATTATGTGTCCTTATTTCAGATAAGAAAAATTCACCTTCCTGAATAGTACATACTTAATTCATAAGCCTCCAAGACAAAGGCATCCATCTTTGCAGAGCACAACCTCCGGTCCTAGATAACCAATAACAGAGAAAATCTCACATGGAATTTCACATACGATGTTTTAAAAAATTATTTGACTTGGCAATTAATAAAGTCACGACAATTACTCTGCCTGTGTGTTCTTTTCTCTTTACTTTTTCTTTTTTTCTCTTTACTTTTTCTTTTTACATTTACTGTTCAAGGATGTGTTTTTCCAACAAGTCAGCCTTGTTGAATGTTTCTGTTTTTATTTTCCAAGTTCACTGTGGAAGCTGTACCCCCCCTCCACTAGCAAAAAACTCCTGACACACAAATATTAATGAATTAGCTGTAGAAGCATTTAACTTCAGCCAATATTTTTCTCATCATGGTGGGCTTATAGTGATAGGATGTGGAGTTGGGGGTTGGGAAGACAAAAGACCCCAAGGTCTGCTTTCCATCCTCCTCTGAAACCAACTGTCATTTTCAGGACAAAGATTTAAAGTTCTCACTTGCCATGTGAAGCCAACAGCTGGGTGTAAACCTCATGACCTGCTGATAGAGATAAGTGAGGCTGACTTTGAGTGACCTGAACATGAGCATTTGAACCTATATTTAGATGTCATCACTTCCAAAGGAAGCTTAGGTGGCTGGTTGGTAAATCAGGGATGGAGGAGGGTGACAGATGGGGGAGGGAAGAGAAATTAATTATCTTTGGGGTAAAGGTTTTCATTCTTAGCATTCATTGAGAGAATCTTCCAGCTTTTGGAAATAGTAATTTTAAGACTTTTTCCTTAGGATGGTTTGGAATTGTCGTGGGCTTGAAACATTCACAGAATCTCTGGGTTTCCACCTCCACAGTTGTACTTTCTGTACTTTTTTGCACATATTTGCTGACTGGGGGAGCAGTAAATAGATTTGTTGAGGGAAAAAGAATCTTCAGAAATCTGGACAGCTAAGGATGTCACACATCTCCTCTGCTCCCTAGGAAAGTCAGAGGTGAAAGCTACAACTAGAAAACATTTTTTTTTCTAAAGTACTTATTTTATAAGTAAGGTAAGAGAGATAGCATAGAAGACACTGAATTTGGAGTCAGGATGACCTGGGTTCAAATCCTATCTCAGACATTAAGTACTAGCTACCTGGGTGATCCTAAATGAGTCACTTAACTACTCTGTGCCTCAGTTTTCTCATCTGTGAAACTAAGGGGTTGATCCCAAAGTTTTCTAAGCAAAGTTCCCTTCCAGTTCTCCCTTTATGATCCTGTAAAATGTTCTTTTCTTTAAAGAAAACAAATGCTGTGAGTACGTCTGTGGGCTTTAAAAATATGTTCTCCCTCAATTGGCCTCTCTGTCTCAGTTCTCCTGACTCCACCTTTCTAAAGAAATTGCCTAATACTGTCTAGATTGCTTCCTGTGGGATGCTTTGCTAAGTGCTCCTGATATTAAGAAAGAGGAGGGAAAAAATAATGATCAAGCAAGAATGAGGTTAATTTCATTATTATCTTAATTAGTCCAAGGTAGCTGATGTGTCAGCTCCTACAGAAACTTGGTCCTTCAACTAGAAAGAGGAAAAAATGGGCCTGGAGCTTCCACAGGGAGGAGAGTAAGTGTAAATAAAGTGAGGCACTGGGCAGACCTACAAGAAATATTTCACATTCCAGGCTCTCCACAAAGGGCAGGTCAAGGAAAGGCAATGAGTGCTTAGGACCAAGCACATGCCACAACTATTTTTCCCCCCCAAGCAGAATTCAGCCCACTCTCTTTGGTCACATAAACATCCCCAACCAGGACACACTGAGTTTTTTCACAAATGGGGCAGCATGGGTAATTACACGTGGGGTGCAGCTATATGCAGCTTTGGGTATTTTGTGGTAAAACAACAGAAGCTAAATTCATGGCAGGACATTAAAACACAGCTGCACTAATGCCAGCAAAAGCCATGTCCTAAGTACCGTGTGTTTAGAGGACTTGAACCCTTCACGTACAAATTGCTCAAATCCCAGTCAAAACAAAGTACATACTTTGGGGATGGACATGTAAAGAGACCCAAGGGCGCTCAGCTTTGGGGATTTCTGAACTCAAAATGTGGGTTACGATGACAAAAAGGAGTGGAATATACTATTGGTAAAGTGTCTGCATGGGAATTATACTTTCTTCACTCTGAAATGCAACACACACACCACCACCACACACACACACACACCCCTTTCTGTCATTTAGCTTAGTAGGAATTTTTGTTGTTTGGTGATGTTCGACTATTTGCGACCCTGCGGACCATACAATCCATGGAATTTTCTTGGTAAGGACTTTGGAGTGGTTTTCGATTTCCTTCCCCCCAGAGAATTATGGCAAATAGAGGTTAAGTGACTTGGCCAGGATCACGCAGCTATTGTTTAAGGTCACATTTGAACTCAGGTCTTCCCGCTTCCAGGTCCAGTGCTCTTTCCATTGAGCCACCTGGCTACCTCCCAGTAGGGATTTAGCTATTCTAATAACTCTTTTGTGACAAAGCAGACTAGTTATATAGTCAGTAAATTCATGTGGTGGATAGAGCACTGGATCTGGAATTAGGAAGACTCAGTCCATATACTGCCTCAGATGCTTACTAACCTTGTGCCCCTAGGTAATTCACTAACCTGGTCAACCTCAGTTTTTTCAGCTGCAAAATGGGGATAAAAAAATAGAACCTAGCTTTAAAGGTTGTTGAGAGGTTCAAATGACATCTTATAAGTAAACCTTGCAAATCTCTTAAGTACTATCTTTATGTTAGCTGATATTGTTGTTGATTACATCCTATCTCAAGCTCTATAAAGCATAATATTAGGGCAGTTTTACTTGCACTTAGAAATGATAAACCAATCATTTCTAGAGTAGGAATTTTGAGGCATTGGCAATAAATGAAATCTTTTGGAAATCTCATTTCTCTAGACTCAAATATCTGGGTATAAATTCCAAAGTGGCCAGCTTTCTTGGTATCCAATGACCCACAAGCCTTATGCCTAACTCCATCATGTGCCAGCCGCTTAGAAGGACAAATACCTGATGAAAGGACATGAAAGGAAGTATGCATGGAAAATGAGACATCATGACAGAGAGGACAACAGATAGTCATTTAAACTGAAACCTCCCTGGCAGAGTAACACTGACAAGCAACGTCTGGATGACAAACCTCAGATACTGCCTTGGTGTTGCTTCAAAGAGAAATGAAGTTGCAGTACATTGACTTTCCTCTTACACGAAGGGGTTCAATTCAGTTCCACAAAAATGAATTAAATAAAAAAGAAAGTAATATGATAACATTATATATTTAGATTAGCAGTTTCATGTGCAATCATCTTTTTTTCTTTCCTACTATGTTGTGGATATCCTTGTTTTATTTCTTAAGTTCAAAGTAAAATTTAAAAGAAATTTTTAAAAAATGTATTAAATGCCCAGTATGTACAAGGTCAGGGGACATAGTGATGAAGCAGACTCAGTTCTTCCCCTCAAACAGGGTCATGTGTAGTGGGAAAGGGGAAAATAGATCTCAAACTGGGGAAGCATGGACAGGTTCAACAGCATGTGGGGCAAAGGGGAGGAGAAAAGAGAATGTGCTTCCTGCCCTAAATCATATGGAGACCATAACTCTATTTTCCCCTGATGGTCTAGCAGCCAGCATAGGGGGATGGGGAGAAAGGAGAAGAAAGATGGCCCTAGGAGAGGACAAGAGTAGAGCTAAAGAGAGGGGAGAGAAGGTATGGATGGCCCCCTCTCCCAACACAAGGGCATCCACATTCAGACCATTTTCTGCTTATGTAACCTGCAAACATCCCATCATTTTCTGCATGTCTTGCCCTTCCACCCCCACCCCATCTTACTACCTCAGCCCTTATGACTATCCTCTGAGTCTCATATGCACTTGAAACTTTTTTTGTCACTAGTGAGAAAAATTCCTTGTTACATCTACACTAAACTATAATATTACATTCCTGTTTAAATTGGCAAATTAATCAAATAACTGCTGAACTTTGCCTCCTTAAGTGCTCTATAGTCTCCCAGTATTTTTTTTCATAAAGAATAAAAATCATTGTCCCTTGCCTTTTTATATGTGTGAGAGGAGGGGAGAGCACTGGAGGAGAGGGAAGTACACAAGAAGTGTGCAGATGTACACAAAGAGTGTGGTTAAAGGAAGAAAGTGATAGGAAAAAAGAAAAGGTTTTACCCACCGTGTACAAAGCAAGGTGGAGATTTGGGGATGGTCGGAGTGATCACAATGAAATGAAGTTGTGAAGTTTGGTAGATTTTTCTGTTTTCTTTTAGACAATCATTGAGTATGGTTAATTGGTCTTATTAATGTGGCAGACACCAAAAAAGTCTAAATTACATCAGTCCCAAAAGAGTTCATGGTATTTTGGGGAAAGTCATTTTTAGGAACATGAAGCAATCTAAAAACAAAACAGGATATGGTCAGTTACTGTATTATGTCAGTCAACGTTGAGCAGAGTAACAAGATGATACCTTACTCTGCTTTGTAGCCCCTTTCTGGACCTAGAATTTTATTCTTTCTATGAAGATCATTATTGTCTCTTAGCTCTCTTTTTATCTTGGTACGTAAAATATTCCAGACAGGGGAGATTCTCCTAAATCATCAGGGGCATATGAAAAGAGAAAACAAAGATTCCTTGTAGAAACTAGCTCTTCTTTCCAAGTTCTAACCAAAGTTAGCATATGTGATTGGTGCAAACATCCTGCCAAAATTGATTAAGTGGCTTATACTGGGAAGCAGATATTGTCTCAATCTTATAAATTGGGAAATTGAGGTTGAGAGAGGTTGACTTATTTGCCCATGACCACACAGCTAATAAGTATCTGAGGTAGGAGTTGAGCCCTGGTCTTCCTGACTTCAAATCTTTTCATTTTTTATCCACTAGCATTTTATTCACCATAGTATCTACAAAAGGAAATTCTGTGTTGGGTTTGTGATCCAGCCTAAAATCTAGTTATAGGCTAAGTCCTTCTTCTTTTTTTTTTTCCTTTTCCTTGATGTATATTCATTTCTACAAAATGACAGGTTACCTTGCAGGGCAATCATATATTAGCCTGTGGCCCTGGGATCTCACCTGAACCTTCCTGAACTTTGATCAGAAGAGTTTAGAAAGGTGAGGGCACCTCAGGGGCAGCAGTTATACCCTGTGCCTTAATAAATCCTTCCCCTGGTGGACATTGGGGTCCTTTGCTCAGAACACCCCAATGTCTCAGGCTAGCTTTGCTTGTAGATAAAAGACAATGAAGCTTTTGTACTTCACTCACAAAGACCTCTCATTCCTCCCAGCCCTGGCTATGTTTAGGATGGGCAACCAACACTTGATTCTACCGATTTATAGACATTACTTATGTAAACTGTTTGCCCTTGGGAATGTGTCTTAAATGAGTGTGTGTGTGTGTGTGTGTGTGTGTGTGTGTGTGTGTGTGTGTACTTCTTTGATTGGACCTAGGAGTTCCCCATATCCCTGTACCAATGAAGATTTGCAACTTCTTGCAGCTTATCATTCTATCCCATGCCTGGGACTCTGGGAGGTCAGATGACTTGATCAAGGCCACACACCCAGTATGTGTCAGAGGCAAGACTCAGACCTAAGTCTTTCTTACATGATTCTCTGTCTCTGTCTCTGTCTCTCTCTCTCTCTGTCTCTGTCTCTGTCTCTCTCTCTCTCTCTCTCTCTCTCTCTCTTTCTTCCTCTCCTTCTCCCTCTCTGTATCTACATCTATACGTATAACTATCTATATGCTTTATCTCTACATCTATTTATCTAGTTATCTATCTATCTCTATCTCTATACTGTCTATATCATCTCTTTCTCTGTCTCTCTATCTCTATCTCTATTTTATTCGTATCCTCTCTATATCTATCTACCCTAATGGTCTATCTATCTCTCTCTTTATCTCTGTCATGTCCATCCATCCATCCATCTAGTTGTCTGTCTCTGTCTCTATCTCTTTATATAATCTCTTTCTCTATATCTATCTCTCTTTCTCTTTATTTTATCTGTAGAATCTGTGTATCCTTCTGTCTGTCTATCTATCCAACTATCTATCTTTTTAGCTCTGCTGTCTATCTATATCATCTCTATGTCTATCTATCGATCCATCTGTGGGTCTATTTCTCTCTCTACCTTTATATCTATCTCTATATTGATGTCTGTATCATCTACATGTATAGGTAGATAGAGATATAGGCATATTTTTATGATTATGGGTGCATGTGAGTGAATATTGATAACTATAGCTCTTGAAAAATCAAGATAGGAGTGAAGACAAGGGCTTCTTACATTATACCAAAAACTGTAAATATCCAGCAAAGGATTCATTCAGCCAACATTAATTAAGTGCTTAATGTGTGCAGAATATTTTGTTAGCTACTGAGGCAACTGGATAAATCTTAAAGTTTAGATAAGATATAATTCTCACCCTTACACTATTTACAGTCTGATAGTGGAATAACATACAAAGCAGAAAGTTTTAATATAAAACATTGTGTGATTGGTGTGATTACCGGTATCCTCTCAAAAGAATGAGGAGTGCTCAGGCCTGCCCCAAGCATCTATGTGTACACCTTACTTTCCAAAGTCTGCCTGCTCAGAGTGAAGGCCTGAATTTTATAACTATTTTATCTTAATATTATGTAATCCAAAGATGTAAACTGATCAAACAATACTAAGGATGGGTTCTCCCCCACCCTTATATTGCATCTTAGCCCATTGTTGCAATTCCTCTCAGATGTCTCTGGAATCAAGCTTCTGCTACTATGGTGGACTCATGGGAAGGGTTTTGAACCCACCCCTCTGGTGTTGAAGAGCATCACCCAGATCTCCCACTGAAAAGGAGCATTCTACTTGCACCCAGACAAGGTAACCTCGGGCCCCAAATCAGAAACATGGACCCACGTGGGCCCACTATGCACATATTTTGATGAATTGAGGTCTCCTACTGACCTTCAATGAATGTTTCTAATTGCCAGGACACTTTCCTTCTTGTCATGTAATTAGGACCATTGACCTTTATGGAAGGGCATGGGCCATGATAAACAAAAATAGTAATAATTATAATCTCCTCAAACCCCAACTCATCATCTTTGTCATGGGAGGTGAGATTAAGAGCCAAGGATGGAAATGCTAGCCAGGGCGATATATAGTGAGTTGACTATGGTAGCTGTGAATGAAGTTCTTTTAGGAATCCTGAAATGCCAATCAATGTCCATGATGAAATCATTCCCATGAATCCACCAATAGATGAAGCAATAGAGTTGCAGTTTGTTCTTATTCAAAACTATCATGGCCATGAACTTGAGGTGGAGGCCAGTAGAGTGAGTGGCCCTGCTTTCTCTTCTGTTACTGTAAGAAGACCATGGTAATGTCAGAGTATATCAGAAATACTGATATTCTAGCTGCTGGAAATTCTGTAGCAGATGTGGTTCAGACCTGGAAAATGGACAAATCATGAAGAGGCCTGAGATGGACTGAAGATGAGAACACTTTCATTATGGGCAATACTATACCATAACAGCACACTTGTTAACAGATTTCACTAGTTTTTGGTTTCTCAGTTGCTTATCTGCTTTTGGCCAATGGTACCATCAGCTATATAAACTACTAAAACTTAAAATTATGTGAAGGGATAATTTTGGGACAGTTTGTCTAGAGATGTAGTAGAAGGAATTAAAATCAGGCCTTCTGTGTTACTAGAGTTGTCCCAAAGGAGCTGGCAGGGAACCTACAGAATAGGACCTTATGCCCCAATACTCATATTCAACATCAAAAAGTGTTAATTTTATCTACCTCCAGGATAATCAACAGGGCATCAAATAATGGTAGCTAACATTTCCATGGCTTTTCAACATTTGCAAACCTTTTTACATATGTTGCTTCATTTGAGCCTCACAACAACCCTGGGAGGTAGGTGCCACTCTTGTCATCTCACAGAGGAGGAAATTGAGGTTGGAAGAGATTCAACGACTTGCCCAGGGTCATAGAGCTAATTTGTCTGGGGCAAAATTTTAACTCAGGTCTTTCTGACTCCAAGTCCAATACTCTGTTCCTTTAACTCCCTTGAAAAAAGACTAACAGGAGACATTGACTTGTCCTCACATTGCTTCTGTCTCAACTCTATCCATAAAGGTTAGAACAATGAGATAATAGTCATAATGTTATGATGAAATAGTTATAAATATTGTAAATAATGAAAAAGGTGTGATTTTATTCATCTATGACTGAACATCATCAAACAAGGTAAGAGCAAGATAATAAGGATAATAACCCATATTTGTGCTTTAACATTAAAAATCACTTACCTTGCTTAATCCTTAACAACAATTCTTTGAAGTGAATACTACTGGTATTTTCATTCCAATGTTATATGGATAAGGAAACTAAATTGGAAGCCCTGGTATAATGCTAATCAGAGAAATTAAAGATCTTCCCCACCCATTAATGGGCCTGCCCATTAAAGGGAGTTTGATTAGGGGAGATTTGTAGGGAGGCCCACACCTTTTCTTAATTTTCTAATGAGGCACTCGTTCTCAAAAGTTGTGATGCCCTTTGGCTCTGAAAAATGTATGAATGCTCTGTGGTGAGGTTTTACTTTGGGGGCTTAGTTTTTGGAAGAAGGTTTGAGTGCCGGATGAGACTCCAGAAAGCTGCTAAGCCATTCTTCAACTTTGAAAACCCAAATGTTAGTGCTTCTCTCTCTGGTAACTCTGTATATATGGATAGACAGTTGGATCCGTCTGTTGATCTGTGATGTATGTATTGCTTATGGCCAAGCAGCTGGAATCCCTGTCTGTTGATCTTTATTTCTCTGTAGTTTCTTTGAAGTTCAGACTGCTGACTTTTTCCCCTGAACTAAGTGAAAGATATATATGCTTGGTTAAAGTGATTGTTGACTCCTCAAAAGTTATCTTTCCTTTTAGAAAAGCAGATCTAAGAACCTGTGATAGCAGGCCCTCCTTGTACGTCAGGCACTTGGGAATCCTGACATTGAGCTCTTGACCCCATATATGTAGGGTCATGACTGTGTTTCCTGTCCATCAGTCAATCAGCACTCCCCCTACCAGCCCAGAATTTACAGCCATTTGGATATTGGGTTTGCCCCTTCTTCTGGTGCTCTGCTATCATTCAGCCAGTCAAACATGTTCATCAAACTGAATTGGATGACAGTAAAATCACTAAATATGGAATTTCAAAAAAAAGCCTGGCCCTGTTGCATACTTGCTGTGTGATCTTGAACAAGTCACTCTGCTACCTCCTTGTTTCTCAGTTTCTTCATCTGAAAAATGAAATCTAAGGTCCCTTTTCACTTTCAATCTATGGTTCTATGATCCTCACGCTCAAGTCCTTCTTAAAGGCTTCTACCAAGACGAGATGACCTCTAAAGCGATTTCTAGCCACAGTTTTCTCTGGTTTCATGAAATCTTCCCCTTCCCTGAAGTAAGAGTTTCCTTAGCTAAATGGTTTCCATTTCTCCCCAAGCTTATCAGTCAATCACTACCTTCTCAATCACTGTGAGGGGATGCCATCCCCCTGAATCCAACACTTTCCAGCATTCATTCCCAGGACCTCTGTCTGACCAGTCAGAATCAAGCTTCCCATTACAACTATTTCATGGAAGGAAACTCCTTTCCAATCTGCTGTTCTGCTGAAGAGTAAACCTGATGAATAAAGAAAGGTGTCTAGGACCCAAAAGGTATAGGCTGGCTGGAATGAGGTTCATGAAAATCACAATAGGTGATTGTTTTCAGACTTTTTTTTTTTTAACGAACCACAAACCACTGTATAACAGCCTCAACTCCAATCCCCTCAACAGACTTCGATAAATAACATGAGTTGACAGGAATGAAACCCCTTGCTCAGGAGTAATTGGGGTGGAATTAGAATGAACAGACAAGAAAGAAAACCTGGCATTCGGGTCACAAGAAACTTTTTGTTAGAAACACCCTGAGAGATTTAGTGGGATTCTGTTCCCCTGACTAATAACTGGTAGAGCAAGTTTACAGTCTCTCTGCAAGGCAAATGTCTTTAATAACTTGAAAAGCTCAAGAGTTGGCTGTTAATTTCAAAGACAGTTATATGATGCTTTTATTGAGTGTGGTGCAGAGTATATAGTTAGCAGCCTTTGAGATAATGAGCTCTTTTGAAGGGGTTTTCAAAATACAGCTTTATTTCTAGAGAAGCAAAAGGAGCAGGAGGGTAGTCTGCTGCTTTTAAGAGAAACATTTACATGAAATAGACCTTCTCCATAGGCTTGAAAATGGGTTATTTGCCTTATTAGAGGCATGTGCTAAGGATCCACTGGGAACAACTATAGCACTGGAAACGTGATTAGAGTAAATAGCTCTGGAATCAGAAAAGACCATTTAATATAAGCCTGGTTTTGTTTGGTTTTATTTTGTTTTTAACAGATTGACACTTAGTGAAGGTAAGTGACTTACCCAAGGTGGCATAGGTAATAGTTATCTGAGGTAGGAGTAGCAGTCAGCAAGAACCAAGTTTTAATTCTTTGAGACATTTGGAAGCACTGTGATACAGCAGGAAAAGAGTGTGAGACTTGAAATAACACAACCTGAATTTGAAACTTGGCTTATTCACTTATGTGTGACCTCTGGGGAATAACTGCCTCTTTGGGCTTGAGTTTTATGATTGATAAAATAAGGGAGCTGGAGCAGATGCCATCTTGGGTCCCTTTTGTTTCCAAGGGAAGGTCACTTTAAGGTCTTGAGCCTTGGTTTTTTCACTTATTAATATTTGTAGTACCTACTTCTCAGAGTTGTTGTGAAAGTTCAAAGGGAAATGGTGTAGTCAGGAAAGGGTGGGGAGCCTACAACCTCGAGGCCGAATGTGGCTTTCTAGGTCCTTGGGTGTGGTCCTTTGACTGAGTCTAAGTTTTACAGACCAAATTATTTTATTAAAGGGATTTGTTCTGTGAAATTTGAATTCAGTCAAAGGGTTGCACTTGAGGACCTAGAAGGCCACATGTGACCTCAAAGCCACAGGCTTCCCACCCCATGATACTGCTTGGCATAGTAGAAAGAGCATTTAACCTGGAGTAAGAAAGACCTGAATTAAAACCTAGCCTCAGACACTTCTGTGAACATGGGCAAATCATTTAACTTCTATCTATATTTCTCATATGTGAAATGAAACTGATAAAAGCTCCTACCTCTTAGGGTTGTTGTGAGGATAAAATGAGATAATATTTGTAAAGTATTTTGCAAGCCTTAAAGGGTAATATAAATGCCCACTGTTATTATTCTATAAATACCATTCATTAGTAGGGATGTGACAGCGAAGTCTAAATTGTATTTTGACCCTTCCCTTCCTTAGACAAGTGCTAGAAAAGTTCCATATAGTTGGACCATATCTTGGTGATGCTATGTGAGATAACCCATTTGGGTGTCTTCTACATGCAGTCAATATCAAAAGGCTGAGATCTCTGTCTCTCTCTCTTGCCACCCCCAACCACATTGTAGAGTATGGTTACATACAAACAGGGATTGTTAGAAACCAGGATCCAATTAATTGAAATTATTAGTAGAGAAAAAAGAAAGGAGTCACTACTCAGGATCCTGTGGTTCGAAAATGGAAAGGACTTCCAAGAACAGCCCTGAAAGGATCATAGATTTACATTGGAAAGGTGATTGAATACCTTCATTTTACAAACAAGGAAACAAGTCCAAAGAAACTAGATGACTTCCCTAAGGTCACACAGGTAGGTAGTAAATGGCAAAACTAATATTGGAACCTGGATCCTAGGCTGCCTAAACCAAGCACTCTTTTCACTATATCTCACTGACTAATTTCTCTGAGAAACTATAGTAAGAGTGAGAGAATGCCATCAGCTCCTAATCACACCCTACTTCCTAATCTCAGAATGACTTTCTCCAGTTTCCAGTATTCCTGTGGCCCTTCATGTCCAAGCATTGTGAAACTGGAGATCAGGGGCTATTTATCATTATTCTCCTGCACTTACTAGGAGCTTAATGAATGCTTCTCCACTTAACTTGATTCTATGCAACATTGACTCTCCATTAGTAGTGGTAAAAGTATTTGAAATTAGTAAAAGTAAGAAGTTATCTCCTCTGAGTCATTTCATTGTGACTCATCAACTTCAGACCTGTTCCTTCCCTCTCCCTACCAAAGCAAACAGAGGAGAAGGTATCAGGGTGACAAGAATAATAGCTCACTATTTGGTATAGAAGTAAAGGTGGGGAACCTGTGACCTTGAGGCCACATGTGGCCCCCTAGGTCCTCAAGTGTGGCCCATTTATTAAGGGGATTTGTTCTGGGGAGTTTTGATTTGGTCAAAGGGTTTCACTTGAGCACCTAGAGGGCCACATGTGACCTCAAAGCTGCAGTTTCCCCACCCCTGGATATAGAACTGACCCTAGAATTGGGAAGATCTGGGTTCCAGTCCTGCCTCAGATATCTACCAACTGTGTGCCACTGGTCAAGTCTCATAACTTCTTAGTGTCCCCAGACAATTCTCCAGGACTAAAAGTTTCAGAACAATTAGTTACCTGTATGCATCTTCCTTGATAGGGAAGTGTTTACTGCAATTTCTCTGAATAGGCAGAGATTCACAGGCTTAGACAAAATAGGTTGTCTGTGCCATCCCAAATGCTCAGACACTCGTGTTGAACATGGGCAAGTCATTTTTAATGTTTCTAAAACAATTTGTAGTTTACAAAAGCTTGAGATCTACAGAGCTAATATTGCAAGGATCTATCTATCTACAGCATATTTCATGATGTTTGTACATGAAGAGCCAAGAGACACTTGGAATCAGAGAAGGTCACTCCCAGATTAGAAAGGCAGGTTTAAGGACTCTCTTTCCTTGACCATTATTTCTCTCTTCCTATTATCTTTCTTTTTTTTCCTAGATTTCCATTTCCTTATTTGTAAAATGAGGATATTGGACTAGATAACTTTCAGTGACCTTTTTAGTATAAATCAGCAGCCGAATAAATTTCACTGCTGTGGAAGAAAGTTTCAGTCACCTTCCCCTAGTTACACCTCTGCCAAGGGACTGGTTTTTAATGTTTTTATGATATTGTTGCTGTCCTTATATTCCCAGAACCAATTACAAAGCCTTGGATATATAGTTGTTATCTAATAAATGTTTGCTGCATTAACTTGAATTCAAATCTACCCAATCTTGAGCATACTCACAAGCATTTAACCTTGTAAGGTAAGTAGATATCTGTTAACTTCTCCTATCTTGCTCTTTGTGCCAAAGGATGGGATCTGACTCATTCAGCTAATAAACAATAGCTTTGTCTCACTGGGCTATGAGGACTGGAAGTCAGAAGACTCAATCTACACTGGCCAAGGAACTTACAAAAACAGGCAGCTTCTGCGCCAGTCCCACAGAGAAAAGGAAATAATGTAAACAAAGAGATTAGTTAAAGGAAAATGAAATATTTCCTGGCTCAGTATTGGCAACAGGCATGGTCTTTCTTGTTACCTAACTTTGTCCTGTTGTTAGCAACATGAATCCTTGGGGTTGTTTTCTTTTTTTCCCCTGACTTTCAAGAATATATTTCTGCCCTTCTCATGCTATGGGGAATTTCAACCACTTGGGTCTTGGAAACATAGCAAGTTTCGCCTCCTCCCCATAGGTCACAGGAAATCTAAGAAACAGTACTAAGAAGCTTTATCACTTGTCTCCCCAAACTTTCCAAAATCCAGTGTCTTGAGAGAATACTGGAAGGAAGTACCAAAGTTTGGCTCTTATGGTTTGAAAGAGCCTGGCTTTCACCCTTTCCTTTCAGGGAGTCAGCTCTGTAGGAGTTTTGGAATGTTTGGATGGCAATTTTCAGCTTTAGCAGACAATGTATTGTAGACATACTCGGATTTTTGCCTGTCTTTTGACATGCTGAAAATCCAGAAAGTGACTTTATTTGGAGAAAAAAAGCTGCTCAAGCAGGGGAACAATAGAAAAAAAAAAGAATGATGAATAATTGCAGAAAATGGAATATATATTAGCAGAAGTTCTTAATCTAAAATCTATAAACTTGGGTTTTAAAAATATAATTAGAAAACTATATTTCAATATAATTGGTTTTCTTTCTAATTCTAGGTATTTTATATGATGTATTTCAAAGCACTATTCTGAAAAGAAGTCTATAAGCTTCCCATGACCACCAAAGGGGTCCATGGCACAAATATAAAGAGAAGAATGCTTTAGGGTCTTCTCCCTTCTAATGAAGACTCAAGGTAGTTGTTTGAAATACCATAGGTGAAGTTGTTCTGGCCATTTTGTGGTGACTTAAAAGGCCCCTGGGAAAGGAAGTCACTCAGAACACCCTGGGGAGAGGAAGTCAGAGAACAGATTAGTACTGGAATAATTCAGAAAAGTTCTTGACATAGTTAGGAAAGGTGAGTTTGAGGTCTTTGAGCAGCAGAGGAGTGAGGATGCTACGTCTACCATTCTCTCGGGGCTCAAGGACTGGGAAGCAGAGAGACATCTCACTTTCTCAACCATGGACTCTTGCCCTCCAAGTGGGAGCCTTAAAACACCTTCTCCCAAATGTCATCCTGCTAAATCATTGTCCCAAACATGCTCCTTGGACGATTTTTTTGTTTGTTTGTTTCCAGAGAACTCTCAGTGGCACCTCTAGATCATAAGATTTAGCTCTGAAAGGGACCTTAGATGTGGTTAGAGAGAAGGAGGCCAGGAAATGCTTATGAATAACTGAGGCCATCCCTGAAGAATGGATGGAATGCTCCCTGGGAAGCACCCTTCTCCTGAGGCCGACCAGCCTGGAAGGATAGGAAATGGGTATCTCTGCGGTTCTATGGAAGGGAGAGATTTACATGGGGGTGGGCTGCTTTGCCTTCATTTCACTATGTCTGCTGAAATCAGGGCCTTTTTGTAGGGGAGGGCTTTTTTTTTTTGCCTCACCCTTGACCTTTTCTCAACTCTGTTCTCTGGGTTCGGTGATTGCCTCTCCCCCAACTGTTTTTTGACAAAACAGCAGCAGATGTGCCACTGTCAATTTGATACCGCTTTGCCCTTCAATTTAGGTCTATAGGGGCATAATCTAAGGGTGGAGGTAGACCAGAGCTTCCAGTTTGAGTCATTTAATGTGTGACACTCTGAAAATGGGGAAGTTTAGGGCTTATCTATATTCAAGAGGTCAGCAGAAAGTCTGAAAGGGCAGAAGGCAAAGGGATGTTCCTGTGTAAGTAAAGGAAGTCGATCTAAGGCAGCAATGGGATGACATGGGAGAAGGAGAGGGACAGGAGAGCAGAAAAAAAAATAAGCATTGAGGAACAGTATTCAAAAATTCAGGTCAAGTTCACAAGCATTTATTATGCGCTTACCAGGCTTGATACAAAGCAAGACAAAAATACAATACAACAGAGATCAAGAATAAAATATTTGGACCAGTGACAAAGAACCTACAGAAATTGCAACTTTGCTCTCAGTTAATTGATGGCATCTGACAGAATTGTGATTATCTGAAACTTCAATGAGGGTGAATTCAGTTCTGGGTGGAGGGCATGGTGCTGGACAGCAGAGAGGAGAGTGTGAAAGGATTGGCAGCACTGAGAAGAATCCCATCATAGGGACAGTTGTGTTGGTTGGGGGGCAACCTTTTCCCAGAGGGCCCTAAAGGAGTGGTGTCTCTGAGGACCACAGGCTGGTGTGTTCATCCTTCGTTTTTGAAGAAGACCATGCCATCAGAGAAATGATGACATGACTTGCACTTGACTATGTTTTGAGTGAGGGAGGGCTGTGCAAGGTCTCCAACCTTACTTTCTCCTCCTGAGCCATCTGGATCCAGTGACCAGATATTCATCAGATGACTGGAGATGACCAAGGTGAAGTGCAAAGAACACAGGTCCTACATGAAGGAATCATTGCAACAGTGGACTAGAGAAGAAGTATGCCCTACCCCTTGCATATTGTCACCCAAGACCAAACACGGTTTACCCTGTGCTAGCTAAAGCTCTGATTTCTGGTCTTAAGGCTTTTTACACAGATATAGAGCTGGCCTCACTCACCTATTTAATAATGGGCTGCCACAAAGCTAGGCATAAACCCACAACCCACACCCTATATGAAGTTAAGATCAAAATGGGTCCATGACTCAGACTGAAAGGGTGATACCATAAACAAATCAGGAGAGCAAGGAATAGTTTACCTGTCAGATCTATGAAGAATGGAATAATTTATGACCTAACAAGAGACAGAGAACATTATGAAATGCAAAATAGACAATTTTGATTACATTAAATTATAAAGGTTTTGCACAAATAAAAACAATACAACCAAGATTCAAAGGAAAGCAGAAAGCTGGGAAACAATTTTTATAGACAGTGTTTCTGACAAAGGCCTCATTTCTAAAATATATAGAAAAGAGAATCAAATTTATAAGAATACAAGTCATTCTCCAATTGCTAAATAAGTAACATATGAATAGGCAGTTTTCAGATGAAGAAATTAAAGCTTTCTATAATCATGAAAAATGCTCTAAATCACTATTGATTAGATAAATGCAAATTAAAACAATTCTGAGATCTCACCCCATACCTGTCTGGTTGTCTAATATAACAAAAAAGGAAAATGATAAATGTTGGAGATGTGGGAAAATTAGGACACTAATGCATTGTTGGTGGAGCTGTGAAGCTGATTGAACCATTTTGGAGAGCAATTTGGTACCATGCCCAGAGGGCTATAAAATTGTGCACACCCTTTGATCCAGCAATACTACTAGTAGGTCTGCATCCCAAAGAGATCATAAAAAAGGGAAAAGGATCCATATAAAAATATTTATAGCAGCTCATTTTGTGGTGGCAAAGAATTGGAAATGGAGGGAATGCCTGTCAGTTGGGGGATGCTGAACAAGTTGTGGTGTATGAACATAATGGAATACCATTGTGCTATAAGAAATGATGAGCAGGTGGATGTCAGAAAAAATCTGGAAAGATTTATATGAACTGATGCTGAGTGAAGTGAGCAGAGTCAGGAGAACATAATACACAGTAACAGTAACATTGTGTAATGATCAACTGCGGTAGACTTAATTCTTCTCAGCAATACAAGGATCGAATACAATTCCAAAAGATTCATGATTGAAAATACTATCCATCTCGGAGAAAGAACTATGGAGTCTGAATGCAGAGCAAAGCATATTATTTTCACTTTTTTTGTTTTTGTTTTTTTTCTTTCTCATGGTTTTTCCTTTTTGTTCTGATTCTTCTTTTACAACATACTAATGTGGAAATATGCATAACATGATTGTATATGTATAACCTATATCAGGTTGCTTGCTGTCTTGGGGAGGAGGGAAGGAAAGGAGGGAAGGAGAAAAATTGGAACTCACTATCTTACAAAAATGAATGTTGAAAACTATCTTTATATGTATCTGGAAAAAATGCTATTTAAAAAAATAAATAAAGATGATGAAGAACCCAAAATTTTAATTAAATTTTTAAAAAATGGTACCACAATGGGTACTACTTATTTCCCTCTTCTCCTGAATCCAAGGCAGTTGTGCTGAGTCCGCAGAAGGTACCACCTTGGTGCAGACAGTTTCCCCAAAATGTGGCAAAAGAGATCTTGGTATAATTATTACTCATGTGAGGTTTAGAAAACATTTTTCTCACAACAACTCCATGAAACAAATCTGCAAAGAGGCAGAACAATTATTATCCCTGTTCCATAGTTGAAAAATTGAGTCTCAGACAGTTTAAAGAACTTGCACAGGAACACATCACTGGTAATTATCTGGAGCATAAGTCTCCCGATTCTATGTTTTGCACACTTTTCATATGCCATTTGTTTCATTGGTACACTTTTGGTCTCTGTGTCTATAAGGTGATACAAACTCCTTAGAGAGAGACACAATTCAAACATGAGACATATAAAAGCAGGATTATCTAATCACTCACTAGGGTTCATTCCACAGAAAGAAAAAACTGCAATGTGTTTAACTCTATGCTTTTCATACTGTTACATTTCCCCCTATTCTCTCATGAAAGTTCCTTAGGGGATTTGTTCTATAGGTTGGAGGTCTCCTTTTCTTCAAGTCCATGGGATCTTTATCTTTTGGGGGGGCAGTATGAACCCCTTTGGAGGTTGAGGAAAGCCTATGGACTTCTCTGAATAATACTTATAAAATACATAGGATTTTGAAGGAAACCAATGTTGAAATGTAATTATCAAAATATTTTTTAAAAGTAACAGACTTTAAAGAAACTTTTAGAAGCTTATTGTACTTTTGGGTCATGTAACCAACAAATGGAGGACTAAACATTTTCTCTAATCCTCATGACCTCTCATACTTCTCTAAAACAAAGATAAAGCAATTTCAGTCGTCTTCATGGTCTAGGTTACTAGGAACCCAAAAGAAGCTTACAAACAAAACTGCATGCACTGATGCCTACCTTGAGCTCCCTCACCACCCAACATGCTTTGAGTGGCAAGGTTACAGTGACTGACTGGATAGACTGGTAACAAAATGTAACCTGGTTCCCCCACTCTTATCTCCAGCACCAAAAAGAAAATCATGGCACATTCAGTCATTTTGACATAATCTTAAGAATTATTTAGATGTAATACTGTTCAAGAGTTGGATGGGGGGGGGGGGGAAGAGCCAAGATGGCAGAGTAGAAAGATTCACATATGCTACCTCCGAACCCACAGCCCATAAATTACCTGTAAAAAGAAGTTCCAAAAAATTCTGGGGCAGTGGAAGCTGCGCAGCAACAGAGTAGAGGAGATTTCTGTTCTGGAGAGCCCTGAAAAACCAACCCCAAAGGTCCATCACACACTGGACCCAGATCAGAGCGCAGCCCTGCCTTGTCCATGCAGCCCCAAGAGGAGCAGATCCGAGCAGGCTTCAGGGACAGAATCTCTGGTGGCCGCAAATGTACCCCAACCCACAGGCGCACAGGTCAGTGAGAGATCCTATCTGGCTGGCCGAGAGGGAAGTGGGGTGTCTCCATAACTCAAGCCCCCTTGGGAGGAAGGGGGAAGCAGCAGCCAGGGGCTCCCAAAGCAGGCAGGAGCTCCTCTGTTGAAGGCCTCCACATAAACCCCCTGAGGGCACTGAGCTCTGTGAGGCAGCCCTGCCCCCACCTGAGAACCTGACTTTAATCTCTCACACTGAATAGCATCCTCAACACCTGCTGAAAGCCCTGAGGCTGGGAAGCAGCATTTGAATCTCAGACCCCAAGCACTAGTGAGGCAGGGGTGGAGAGGAATCTCAGAAGTCAAGTAACTGACTAGGAAAATGCCCAGAAAAGGCAAAAAAAAATAAGACCATAGAAGGTTACTTTTTTGGTGAACAGATATTTCCTCCTTTCCTTTCTGATGAGGAAGAACAATGCTTACCATCAGGGAAAGACGTAGAAGTCAAGGCCTCTATATCCCAAACATCTGAAATAGATATTCAGTGGGCTTAGGCCATGGAAGAGCTCAAAAAGGATTTTGAAAATCCAGTTAGACAGGTGGAGGAAAAACTGGGAAGAGAAATGAGAGAGATGCAAGAAAAGCATGAAAAATGGGTCAATACCTTGGTAAAGGAGACCCAAAATAATGCTGAAGAAAATAACACCTTGAAAAATAGGCTAACTCATTTGGCAAAAGAGGTTCAAAAAGCCAATGAGGAGAAGAGTCCTTTCAAAAGCAGAATTAGCCAAATGGAAAAAGAGGTTCAAAAGCTCACTGAAGAAAATAGTTCTCTCAAAATTAGAATGGAACAGATGGAGGATAATGACTTTCTGAGAAAGCAAGAAATCACAAAACAAAACCAAAAGAATGAAAAAATGGAATATAATGTGAAATATCTCATTGGAAAAACCACTGACCTGGAAAATGAATCCAGGAGACACAATTTGAAAATTATGGGAGTACCTGAAAGCCATGATCAAAAAAAGAGCCTAGACATCATCTTTCATGAAATTATCAAGGAAAACTGCCTTGATATTCTAGAACCAGAGGGCAAAATAAGTATTCAGGGAATCCACTGATCACCGCCTGAAAGAGAACCAAAAAGAGAAACTCCTAGAAACTTTGTGGCCAAATTACAGAATTCCCAGGTCAAGAAGAAAATATTGCAAGCAGCTAGAAAGAAACAATTCCAGTATTGTGGAAATACAATCAGGAAAACTCAAGATCTAGCAGCTTCTACATTAAGGGATCGAAGGGCATGGAATAGGATATTCCAGAAGTCAAAGGAACTAGGACTCAAACCAAGAATCACCTACCCAGCAAAACTGAGTATAATACTTCAGGGGAAAATATGGTCTTTCAATGAAACAGAGGACTTTCAAGGATTCTTGATAAAAAGACCAGGACTGAAAAGAAAATCTGACTTTCAAACACAAGAATGAGAAGAAGCATGAAAAAGTAAACAGCAAATAAAAGTCATGAGGGACTTACCAAAGTTGAACTGTTTACATTCCTACATGGAAAGACAATATTTGCAACTCTTGAAACTCTTCCGTATCTGGGTAGTTGGTGGGATTACACATACACACACATACATACACACACACACACACACACACACATGCATGCATGCACAGAGACAAAGAGCACAGAGTGAATTGAATAGGATGGGATCATATCTTTAAAAAATGCAGCAGTGAGAGAGAAATGTATTGGGAGGAGAGAGGGAGAAATGGAATGGGACAAATTATCTCTCATAGAAGAGGCAGACAGGAGACTTTTTAGTGAAGGGAAAAAGAGGAGAGCTGAGAAAAAAAAACAAAACAAGAAGTTTACCCTCATCACATTTGACTAAAGGAAGGAATAAAATGCACACTCATTTTGGTATGAAAACCTATCTTACAATACAGGAAAGAGGAGAAGAAGGGGATAAGCAGGGTGGGTGGGATGATGGAAGGGAGGGCAATGGGAAGAGGGAGCAATTTGAAGTCAACACTCTTGGGGAGGGACAGGATCAAAAGAGAGAATAGAAACAATGAGGGCCAGGATAGGATGGAGGGAAATATAGTTAGTCTTACACAACATGACTATTATCGAAGTCATTTGCAAAACTACACAGATATGGCCTATATTGAATTGCCTGCCTTCCCAAAGGGAATGGGTGGGGAGGGAGAGATGGGGAGAAGTTGGAACTCAAAGTTTTAGGAACAATTGTTGAGTATTGTTCTTGCTACTAGGAAATAAGAAATACAGGTAATGGGGAATAGAAAGTTATCTGGCCCTACAGGACAAAAGAGAAGATGGGGAGAAGGGAAGGAAGGGATGATAGAAGAGAGGGCAGATTGGTGATAGGGGAAATTAGAATGCTTGATGTATTATGGTGGGGGGAGGGGACAAATGGGGAGAAAACTTGGAACCCAAAATTTTGTGAAAATGAATGTAAAAAGTTAAATATATATATAAAAGAGTTGGATCAGAAAAAGAAATATATTAGGCATATTGGCTCAATGTCCCACACTTTCCCCTTAAATCTGTCTTACACAATAACTGACTAAATTTTGTCCTAGTCCTTTTGGTGCAAAGAGTGCAAGGCCTGTAGTAAGAAAGACTTGAGCTCAAATCTGGGCTCAGACACTTACTAATTGTGAGACCCTGGGACAGTCACTTGACCCAGCTCGTGTCAGTTAGCTCATCTATAAAATGAACTGGAGAAGGAAATGGCAAAGCATTCCAGTATCTCTGCCATGAAAACCCCAAACGAGTTCATGAAGAGACAGCCACAATGAGACAACTGATAACAACAAATATTATTAATTGGCAGCAATGGCAGTTTAAATGGTCAAATTCTGAACTGTGGAATCTTACAAAAAGAATGATATTTTATTATTTTCCCAAAACAGAGTTTCACAAGGCTTCTTCTTACTGGAAAACCGACCACCGGATGATCATTATTTTTGACCACAGTAACTCATGAAATTGTCAACTAACTTGTAAAAGAAGGTTTACAAAAACCATCTATAGAGTCATCATATCAACAGTAACTTTCTTGAACATGAGCTTTAAGTGACTCAAACACTAACTGTGTGATCCTGGACAAGTCACTTAACCTCTAATTGCCTCAGTTTTCTTTGAGATAATAATAGCACCTAGCTCCCCTGGTTATTGTGAAGATAAAACAAGATTTGTAAAGAGGTTTGTAATCCTTAAAACATTATGTAAATGCTATAAGTTATTATCAATATTATTTTTCAAACGTGTATACTATATATATAAGCATGTCTGTCCATCGAAGTAGGGAATATGCATTGGTCATGTCAAAACCACTCAATCGGAATTCCAGGACATACAGCAATTTCATAAAAGAAGTGGGGTTTGTCAAAGATTAGAACCTGAGAGTTGACTCTGGTTGGGTCAGTCTATATTTGCTCACTAGATAACCAGTCTCTGCTCAATCTTGTTGATTAGGGTAAAGGTTGATGTTTGTCCTCCACCCTTAAGGAGGACCAGGAAGGTGATGTCTTAACTTGTAAGTGAATTGGATTTAAGTGAGGCAGGGTTGTAAAAAGTCACCAGGCTCACTCTCTCCACCAGTCATCTTTTTCAAGTGGCGAGACATAGATCAAGATGACTGGAGATGGCCTCGAGTGTAATGAGAGACGTTTTCAACTTCTTAAACTAAGGTCTTTCCCTAGTCTCAATTTGTCTGAGGCAACACCTTTTCAGTCATTAAGGTTAAGTAAGAAATGAGACCCTCCAAAATGACCTCTTTTAGCTACTCAAAAAAACAATCTGGGAAGGGAAGACCCTCAGGGTTCTTGGCCAGAACAGAAACAATTGCCTACTGCATTCATTCTAAGCCAATAAAATCCAAACAATGACCAGCTGAGGCTTGGTTTGGGACCCATCATTGGCCAATCAGGGAGGATCAGAGTGATTTGAATTTAAAGCATAGTTGAATACTTCCATTTGAATCTCAATGGGCTTTATCAAAGCCTGGTTTAACAGACCTCTATTTCAAAAAATTGATATTCCTTTGGGCAGAGCACCCATATGTAAATGGGTTCAGGTGGTGACCAGTAGCAGCACCACCAGGGGATTAGAGATCATGATGACTGTATAGGAAAGGTATAAACTGTGGGAGATCTGAGAAGAGAGATCATTTTTCCCACATGGGGGCATAGGGGTGGGGGTGGGTAACAATTCTGGGGAAGCCTCATGGAGAAAACAGAAGTTGGACATTGGAGAATGGGAGCAATTTCAACCAATGAACATGGGTAAAAGGGCAGTACAGATTTAGGGAATAGTGTGATCAAAGACATAAAGGCACAAAAATAGGGCATGTCCCATCCAATTTGAATGGACCATTGGCTATATGAAAGAGCGTGGCACAAGATAAAACTGTCAAAGTAACTGAAAACAGTTCGTTGTGGGTCTGAATGACATTTTAAGAGGCTTATACTTTATTAAATAGAGAGTAATGGAAGTTTGTTTGTTTTTTGAGTAAAGGAGCGACATGATCAGAATTATGCATTAAGAAATTTAATCTGCCTGAAATATTCAGAATTAATTGGAATGCAAGTGAAGCTGAAAATGGGAAGACCACCCTCAAGGAAACTGAACTTATCCTGGCAAAAGGCAATAAGCTTCTGAATAAAGACAGTGGGAATGGATGCAATAGATAAGACACCCTGACCTGTATATCTGTACAGGGAAAAATTGTTACCATTCTTATCACTCCCAAATCATAACCAATGACCCTAAGGACTATACAGTGTTTAATTTTATGGTCCAGGTAACAAGGGGTTAAAAAACTATGGGTAGGTCAATAGCATGAGTAGGCTGGCTAGATCAGTTATTACAAGGCCAGGAAATAGGGTACAAGTAAAGGATACTAGCGCATGATAGATATGTCATAGGAGCTTCATGTTCTGACCAGGCCTTGGGCCCTGAGAGTCTGTCTGACTGGCCTAGTGATTTTAGGTTCATTCATAGCCCTTAGTCATAAAGACCCAGAGGGGGATATAAGTAGCACCAATGTTCTTTTTATAGCTGACTGTTTTAATAAAAGAAGGCCCTCATTTCTCATATAAATCAGTATTGGAAAAAGAATGGTATCTCTTCTCATCTGATAAACTTCTCCTTTCTATAGGTGCAGGCATTTATTGCTACCAATTTAGGTGTATCCCCATGGACTGGGACATCAAGAGAGCTATGCCTGACAACCTATGTCCTTGTTAAGTATTGGTACAATTTCTCTTACTGTCCAAGAAAGTTGTTGTTTTCTCTAGATTTCATTGACTCAGTTTTACCTCCTCCACATTGAGCACTTGAGCCCAGCCTGCACCTGAGCCGGAATAAAGAACTTAGTAAATTTTTGATGAATGGAATAGGATGAACACTTGTAGAGTCACACAGACCAAAAGTGGAGGACAACGTGTGACGTAATCTACAAAACAGTGTTAGATCTGGAGGTTGGAGTCCGTGGAGCAGTGCTGCTATGTAACAGGATGAATGTGCAGCAGGCATGAAAGGTCCACAACACTGATGACTGCCTTCTGCTGCCTTTAAACTGGAGAGGATTTTTGTCTCTTCAATTCCACCTTACCTGACCTGGAGGAGATAACTTCCCACAGTGTCCCTTCATTGTCAGTATAACTTCCCACAGTGTCCCTTCATTGTCAGTATCCCCTAACAAGGGAATCTTATCTAAATGGATCAAAACAGCCCAGAGGCTTAGAATCAAGGCCCACCAGCCCTTGCTATTATCTTTTGATCGTTAGACAGGGATCCTTGTCACAGGGAGTCTGATCTCTAGAGCATATGAACCATATGATTTACCACTGGTGTTTTTGGGTGATCCTCAAATAGGTTGTTTAGGATTTCCCAGCAATCCCCTCCTCTGAAAAAAGGTTTACTGCATATGTGACTTGAGTCAGCCCACTGTCATGCTCATGACAATAAAAAGAGGGAACCAAGGTTGCCATGGAACCTCATTTTAGTCTGATGAATAAGGAATTATCTATACATGTTGGTACTTCTTACGTTTCCAATTTGAAGATTGGTGTGGAGTGCAAAGCTGAAGTAAAAGTAAATTGGTTTAGTCACAATGCTCATTGAAGGTAAGAGAACCTGTCCAGTGGATCTCCCAACTAATTACTACAGCATGCCTTATCTCTAAAGATTTTTTTTCTATGGTTTGCCAGTTGTGGGTAAAGGACGCTCCCCTGACCCACGCTAGCTCAGCTCAGGAAATCCACTATTACTGCCTCTTCCCCAACTCTACCCCCATCCCCAGCCCTGGCCTACCACCTACCTACCATAGTTATTTCAAAGCATTGGAGAAACATAAAGAAATGCTTCACAAAAAGTTTAGGAGCTCTAGCTGAAAGGAAAATGTTGAAGCAAATGCAAAAGAAAAGAACATTTTATAAAGGCAGTTTTATTTCATAAGTATCCCAGACTTGCTTTCCATTTCACAGACCACAGGGATGCCTCATTTCTATCAATGTAATACCTCCAGGCAGATCCAGGGCAAAATGGAGACTTTAAATCAACCCAAGCCCAACAGTTTGGCATCACATTTGCTGAAGTAAAAAGCCCCAGATCTGTTTATAATCTTAAAGTGATAAATCATGCAAAGCCCAGTAGGATACTAGGGGAGGAAAATGAAAATCAGTCACCATATGTCACAGAGGCTGATACAGATAAGGGATTGGGCTTTGATCTCTGGGGAAAAGGATATTGATGTTGAAGATAAATTCATGGGCCCTGTTGTCCTAGGCTGGGCAAGCTGGCAACTCTATTCTCCCCATGATCACAGGCTTAATAATTAAGGCAATAAATACCCTGGGTCTCTGGGCATCTGTCTGTTCAAAGAAAATTCACTAGTTGGAGGAAGGTCGCTACGCCAATCTGGAAACAAATGAATAGAAATACACTCAAGAACAGGGTTAGAGTCTGTTGTTGGAAGCACCATCAGGATCAAATTATTCTAATCTTAAACAAGATCCCTTTAACTTGCAACTGCAAATCAGTACAAATTAGAACCCTCACTTCCATGACTGATAGAACTTTCTCCTGCTTTGTGGAGCTAACAGACTTCAGCTCACTAGGATTCTGCTCAGAGTCCAGAGCAGCCAAAGACAGAACTCTGTGGCCCAAGTGGAGGGTAATTACACTCGAAATTCAGGCTTCCAAACCCACATTTTCCCTGAGCTCCCTGGGTGATTGTCTGAAATCTGGATCTCATTTTAGTATGAACCATTCTGGCCACTGAAAATAAAAGAGCCTTCTTCGATAGCTGAGCCAAGCAGAGGCAGAGCGCCAAAATGAAATGATATTTTGATACTTGGATCTGTGATCTTGTTGATCTGTGATTTCTTGTTCTGTTTTAAGCTTCAGTGCGAGAAGGCTATATGAGAGATGGAGCAGAAAAAAGGAATTGGAGAGGAGGAAGAAAGGAGGAGGAAGAGGAGGAGAGGGAGGAAGAGAAAGAAAAGGAAGAAAAATTGTGAAGGAGGTTGAGATGGTTTGGGGGGTTATGGAGAAGGCCAGCAATTAAATGTAAGATGGGGAACCTTCTTAGGAGATACCTGAAGAAGGAGGGCATGAACGGAAGGGGAAGGGCTGAAGCTAGAGAAGAGCAGTAGCCAACAGTGAAGAATTCAAACCAGTGCAATGGAAAATGCACTGGCTTTTCAGTCAGAAGGTCTGAGTTCAAATCCTGACTCAGAGTTTGAGCCAGTTACTCAGCCTCCCTGGGTCTCCATTTTCTCATCTGTGTCCCGAGACCCCTTCTACCTTCAAATGTATGATTCTTTAAAGGATTTAAAAGTCAGGCACAGGGAAGAGGTGATGCCCTCTGAAGATCATTTTTCTCACAGAGTTTCTTTACTTCTAAAGATGAAAGAGAAGGGCTGGATGTGAAGACTAATCAAAACAAAAATAGAACAATAACATATAACATTTTTATTGATAATGATATAATAGCAATAATAGATAGCATTTAAAGTTTGCAGAGGGCAGGTAGGTGGCAAAGTAGATAGAGCTCTGGGTCTGGAGTCAGGAAGACTCATCTTTCCGAGTTCAAATCTAACCTTAATCCCTTACTAGTTATATGACCCTGATCAAGTCACTTAACCCTGTTTGCCTCAGTTTCCTCATCTGTTAAATGAGGTGGAGAATGAAATGGCAAAGCATTCCAGTATCTTTGTCAAAACAAAAAATAAACCCAAATGGGGTCATGAAAAGTCAGACACAACAGGAAACAACCGAACACCCATAAAAAGGCCACAAAAGTTTGAAGAGCACTTTACATATGTTATTTTATTTGATTCTCACAACAACTCTGTTATTATTATCCCAGTTTTACAGATAAGGAGGCTATGAGAAGTCAAGTGACTTGCCTAGAGTCACACAATTAGTTCTGAGGGAGAGATTCTAACTCAGATCTTCCTGAGTCTGTACCCTATTCATTGTACCACCCAACCACCAAAGAAGAGAAGAGGTCTAGCTGAAGGAGATGATACACCACCCCTGAGACAATAAACCAAGCATGTCTCTGGTGTCAGGGATCACAGCAGCCCCTGGAGGCAATCAACCTCGAGCGTCTCATTCCAGAGATAACGTGAGTTTGATATGAGATCACATCATTGAAAGCATTAAAACTCAAATATAAATGCCACCTATAATAACAATAACAGTAATATTAACTTTTGCGGGTATTAATTATTGCCCTGGATATCCTTTCTTCAAGGTTTCACCCTAGGAAAGATAATATTCAGAGTCTGAGATTTGAGAATGTGGATTCTCCCCAACTACATAACCCGTTTTGCCTGGGTTAATCATTGGAGCTAGAAGGGACTATTTGTCCAGTGTTCTCACTTTGCAGAGGAAGAAACTATCAAAGCCCAGAAGTAAGAAAAGGTAAGGAGAGAGGCAGAGAATAATGATTATTGTGCTTCCCATTAAAAGATTTGGGGATTCATTTAGGGAAATCAATTTTTCTCCAAACATTTTTCAGTGTGTTTTCTACCTCTAAATGAGGCCCTTGAGAGTAAAGTTTATTTCAGTTTTATCTCTATAGCCCAAGCACCTGAAATAACATCTTGGCAACATAGAAGGTATTTGATCAATATTGATTGAATTAAATTGTTAGAAGAGAGAAGGATTTCTGAAAGAGAAACACTAAAGCCGAAGGACCTAAGGAAAAGCAAAGGAAATTGGAGCAGAGGAAGGAGGCCCTAAGGAGAGAGAAGGTAGTAGCAACTTGTTCTTAGTTCTCCAAGAGGACCATGATGTCATGGAGGTGAATTGGATTCAAGTGAGACAGGGCTGTGCAAAGTCACCACCTCACTTTCTCCTCCAGAACCATCTGGATCCAGTGGTCAGATATAGATCAGGATGAATGGAGATGGCTTCCAACAGAGTATTAACCTCTAATGAATGGAGATATGGATCCACACGTGCCATTGGGAGAGCTTCTGAAAGCCAGGGGCACAACGTCTAGCACATATTAGGTACTGAGTAAATTTTATTAACCTACCCAGGAGAAATGTAAACTCAATGGGGGGTAGGGAGGGGCAGGGAGTGTTCAGGGATTGCTTCTTTTTATCCCCAGTTCTCCTTCACACAATGCCTGGCATACAGTAGATGCTTACTAAATGCTTATTGACTGATGGAGTGACTCACTAATAAAAAAAGAAAGGACAAACAGTGGTGATTATTGACTGCTGAGGGAGAATTAATGTAGCTATATGTTGACTTGTAAGTGATGAGAGAGATCTCTATTGTTTACTCAGTATTTATATGTCACAGTAAGATTCTTTAAGCATTGTGTGACTAAAGGACTGTTGCTCACCTCTAGAGATTCACATAAGCACAAAAGGAATCTAGACTCTAGCTTTAGCATTCCTAATGATTATGAAATCTTGTGCAAGATAGTCTAGACATTAGGAACACAGGTAATGTTTTTATCCCTGTTGCTGAGCAGAAGCAAGGGATTCAGAAGAGAAAAGCAGCTTTGGAAAGTCAACAAGCTGATTAAGAAAATGGCATCTGAGAATGGAATTTGGATTTTTGGATCACATTAAAATATAGGAATGGTTCATGACCAGGAATGGAGTACAACTAAGAAGTCATGGTTAGATTGCATTTGCAGGTTTTTAGGTCTAATCAAATGAGCTTTAAATTGATGAAACCTTGCTCAATCTGTGGCCATCCATGAGGGAGAGCTCAGAGACCATCCCAGTGAAGAAAAATAAAGTGAATGTGCTAAATGAACAAGGAAGCCTGCAATAAGGGGTGGGAGTTCAAGTGAAAATAATAGTAGGTTCCCCAGACTTACCACTGCATCTATGCCACTTCTCCACAAGTGATGAAGAAACAGTGAGTCCTTAGAAGTGTCATATACTTCTCAGTCAAAGGGCTAGCCATTCTGTCCAGTCAGTGGATGGGATCTGAGGTCCTAATAAGGAACAAAATAGCAAGTTATTGAAATTGGACAGAGGAGGATTTAGGGCCTTAAGCCTTGAGTTCTACCATAAACTCAACATTGACCCAATGAGAAGATATCGAGTAGAAAAGCAGATAGGAAATATATGCTAATTTCAAGTTGGAAGGGGTGATGAGGAGGTCTAATTGCAAACAACTGAACTATGCCTGGGAATTCCTGGATTATGGGAAGACCTATAGGTTGGTTAAGGGTTAGATATATCTCTTAGGAACTATAGGTTTTAAGATATTTGATCTTATTATTTTACTTCTATGAGTGGTTAATTGTTGTCCTTCATTCTCAAAGAAGAACAAAATGGTATCACCATGATAAAGTCAAGTTTCAGTGTGTCCGACTGTGGCTGATCAGACCAATACGTGCTTGGAATGCTCTACCACAGATTGGGCACAGATAGTCCATGTGGACATTTGGGATGGATACTCCAAATTTATGCATCCTACATTTCCTTTGTTCTGTCTCATTTCTGCTTTGCTCATAGAGCATAGCATCTTTTCTGATGTGGGCACGCCATGCTGAGTGGTCCTGAGCCAGTGGCTTCCATGTTTCATAATCAAAGCCAACGTTTTTGAGAGACATCTTGAAAGTGTCCTTATAGTTCTTCTTCTGGCCACCATATGAAAGCCTGCCCCATGTGAGTTCTCCATAAAATAGTCTTTTTGGCAAGTATACATTTTGCATTCGAACAATGTGGCCAGTCCACCAGAGATGCACTCTCTGAAGCATAGTTTGAATACTTTGCAGTTTAGTTTGAGCAATGACCTTAGTGTCTGGTACCTTATCCTGCCAAGTGATCTTCAGAATCTTTCCAAGACAGGTCAAAAGGAAGCAATTCAGTTTTCTGGCATGGGGCTGGTAAGATGTGTCCATGTTTCACAGGCATACAACAATGAGGTCAGCATAAGGGTTCTGTAGACCTTCAGTTTGGTAGTCAGTCTAATAGCTCTTCTCTCCCAGACTTTTCTTCACAGCCTCCCAAACACTGAGCTAGCTCTGGCAATGCATGCGTCAGCCTTATTGTCAATGTGCACATCCCTGGAAAGTACACTACCAAAGTAAGTGAACTTATCCACAGCATTCAAAACTTCGCCATTTGTTGTAACCGATGGTTCCACATATGGATGGTGTGGTGGTGGCTGATGGAGCACCTGTGTTTTCTTGGTGTTGATTATTAGGCCAAAATTAGCACAGGCAGCAGAGAATTGATCCATACTTTGTTGCATCTCAGCTTTGGAGGCTGCATTGAGTGCACAATCATCTGCAAACAGAAGATCATGCACCAACACTGCCCCCACTTTTGCCTTGGCTTGTAGCCTTTTCAAATTGAAGAATTTACCATCAGTACAGTAGCTGACCTTGATGCTGTCTTCATCCTCATTGAAAGCATTTGTCAACAGGACTGAAAACATCATGCTAAAAAGCATGGGAGCAAACACACAGCCCTGTTTTACTCCATTGGTGACTGGGAAGGCATGAGAGCATTGTCCACTACAGAACATGAGAAAACATGCCATCATGAAATTGACATACAATATTGATGAACTTCTCCGGGCAACCAAATTTTGACATAATTTTCCATAAGCCCTCATTACTAACAGTGTCAAAGGGCTTGTTTAGATCTACAAATTTCTATGAGTGCATATCAAAGAATGTACACAGTTAAACCTTGTCCCTCATTAGTTCCCTCATCCTCTTTACCAGGAGCATGGAACCTATGGTCTCAAGACCACATGTGGCCCTCTAGGTCCTCAAGTGTGGCTATTTGACTGAATCCAAACTTCATAGAACAAATGCCTTCAATAAAAGATTTGTTCTGTAAAATTTGGACTCAGTGAAAAGGCTGCACCTAAGAACATAGAAGGCCACATGTTGCCTCAAGGTCACAAGTTCCCCACCTCTGCTCTTTACAGAAGGAGGATATTATGAATTTTGGAGAGTAAGAGGATGTTTGCAGGTTCATCAGTGTATCCAGGAGCAGTAAGGTGACAATTGTATTTAGGAGGCAAGGATAGAATGGACATGATGAGGAAAGGCAGATTCAAGATTGTACAAGGAGCTTAGAAAATTACGACATACCTAAAGGGAATTCATGAATACACCCAACAAGGAGGAAGAAAGGACTTCTTTCAACCAGGAAATGTGGGTTACTGCTTTGCCACATGAGTTTTCTAAGCTACTATGGCAATATAATTAACAATTCTTGGCAATGGATTGCACGGGGTTGGGGGAGGATGGAGGAGGAAACAAGGAGAGGGAGAGAAAGGTTTTAAAGAGGACTCTGAGGTTTTCTGTAGCCATGAAGCACTCCAAACGATGCTTGGGCCATTATATTTAGAGTTCAAAAAACACTGCTTTGGGCCCTCACTTCCTTTTTTCCTAAACCACACATTCACTACTAAACCATTTATAACTTCAGGAGATGACTCAAGTCTTCTCTGGGTACCTTTCTTCACTAAACATCCCTATCAAACTCAAGCATATTGTGCTTCCAAGTCTGGCTTGTGGGGTGAGGCATCTCTTCCCTACCTTCCTGGTTTGGGTCCTTTGGTGATAAAGACTTCAATCACACGACTCAAAATAGCCATAGTGGAGCTCAACTGTTCCATGGTGATCATTCCTCCTTTACTTATGGCATCACACTAGCAAATATACAAATGGGTAAGCGATCATCATATTTATTGTATTCTTCTTGTTCACATGAAACTGTAGCTAAAATTTAGAATTTTAAGTAAAAAAAACTTTTGTTTAAAATATATTGATCTATCTTGCCTCATTCCCCTTTCAATTAAACTAGAGGAATATTTATTTGTAAATTAGCTATACATATATATATATATACACATACATATGTACACACATATATATTAGTAAATATATATTGTGTATATATAGCTAAGTGTGTGTATATGTATATGTGTGTATATATATATATATATATATATAAATAAAATTTCTAAAATGAAAAAAAACTAAGGCTAGAGGGGAAATGATTTGCCTGAGGTCATATATCTAGTAAGTGATTTAAATTCAGGTCTTCTGACTCCAGGTTCAGTTTTCTGTCTCTAACTCAGGGGTTCTTATTCAATTTTGGTTAGAGAATATAAAGATGTATTTTTTTTTCTCATTTCACTTCATAGATCCCCTTGAAATCTGTTCATAGATTGGACTCCAGGTTAAGAAGTCTTGGTCTACAATGATCATCATTGGGACTTCACAAACTTATTTCTCTGTTCTTATCTAGGTTCCCCTCCTTCCTGGTTCCTGCCTTTCCATTTTCCTACTCCTGATCCACAGTTTAAAATGTGTAGTCCCTGGGAGATGTTATATTTATTTTTAGGCTAGCATCTGAGTATGAAATCTTAGCTTCTAGAAGTCTTCACAATGTGAAGGTTTATGTGGGGAGTTGCCACCAGGATTTCTGGTAAATTCCTGAGTGTTTCCAGACTACTTGGGTTCTAGGGGTTCATCTAGATGATGCCTAAGGTGCCTTACAATTTTAGCATTTCATGAAAAGAAAATCACAGTTCTTAGGGTCATAATGTTGAACAAAATCTCAGAGATCTTTTAGTGTTGGCGCTCAGCAAAGTATGCTTGAAGGTCAAATTTGGTTCATTGGCCATCATTTGCCAACTCTTGTTCTAGACCAGTTTCCCCCACATTACAGATAAGGTAACTGAAGACTAGGGAACTTTAGAGAAAGATGCTTGAAGTCTAGGATCCAACCTCCTGACTGATAGCCCAATGTTCTTTCTGACTGTACTACGCTTACTTTGGCCACCTAATCATTCTGTAAAATGATTTAATGGATCGACCACTGGACCTGGAGTCAACAAGACTTGAATGCAAATCCACCCTCAGTCATTCACTAAGTTGTATGACTTTGGACAAGTCACTTAACTTGCCTCAATTTCCTCATTAGTAATGTAGAGATAATCACCAGAGTTGTGGTCAAGATAAAATGAGATGATATTTATAAAGTACTTTATAAGTGGTAAAGCCCTTTACAAATGCTAGTTATTTTTTGCTTTTCTTAAGTCAGAAAATACAGCAGCCTTAGAATGTAGTAAGGGATGGATTTGAACATACAAGCAGCTGCATCAGGACTAAATCAGGCCAAGGAATTTAGCAGCTCTCAACTCAAGTCTATAATTTCACAGGATCCCATCACAAAAATTCTAGAGAAAATTAGGAATGAGTCTCTCTGGAGTTTCTTAACCTCTTTATCCTGAACCCTTCAAGAAAACACACTAATTGCATGTTTTGAAAAACAGAAAAGGCACAGGGTGGGGAAGATGGGACCAGAGTTATTCCCTTACTGGCGGGAAGTTCCCCACGTGGGAGGCTGGTGGTAATACCTCTGTTTTGTGTTGGGAAGCACCACCCTGCCTTATTTTGGGGGGTGGCAGCTGAAGTGACAATTATCTCCTGTCACAGGCAATTAAAAGCCAAAGATCGTCCATCTTCGGAGTGAGGAAACTGGGGCCCTTTCGGCCAGCAAAGGAATGTAATGATGAGCTGAGGTTTTTGCCTTTCCTTTAAAGGCACGAAAAAAGTCACTAAAAGTACAAAATAAACAAAGACATAAAAGTCCATGAAAAAAGTTAACCAATGAGAGTGCAAACCTGGGCCAAAATAAATTCAGAGATTACAGTGTATATTTGGCTTCAGAGGAATTGCAGATCGTGACAGGGGAAGCACTCCCGGCTAAGATGAATGATTTTCTGCCTTGAATATAGGTGTATATATACTCCAACCAGGAAAGGAGGACAGGGGCAGGAAAGGGCAGCTGCTGCCATCAATAGCTCTGGCAAGCACACCAACCTCTCTCCATCTCTGAGGTTCATTAAAGCCAATCTATAAAAACAGAGCTAGCGCAGCCTTCTTGGACCCATGGCTGCCAAGTTTGCTGTGTTGATGGGCCCTTCGAGAAAGGGCGGTACAGCTGCAGGAGGGTCCGATTTCCTGGGTGGCTTTCTTTTTGTGTCCATGTGTATTTATGTTCCTGACGGGAATTGCATGCGGTACAAGAGAAGTTAGTGGAGGTCTCTACGCAAATCCTACGATAAAAGGGTTGTCTCTGGAGCCGGTTACTGAGTTGCAAGGCCAATAATTGCTTCATTCTTTCTCGGGTATGCCTAACCCTAATGCCAATGCAGCTTGGTGATGCAGTAGATAGAGCATCGTGTCTAGTTAGGAAGACCTTAATGTAAATCCAGTCTCAGCCTTGTGTCCCTGGGCAAGTAACAAATCTCTTTGAACCTCAGTTTCCTCCTATGTAAAAAAATTGCGATAGTAATGTCACCTACCCCAAAGAGTTGTTGTGAGATATTAACCTCTCACTTAATCAATAAACATTGACTAAGTACCTACTACGTGCTAAGGACTATGATAAGTGCTAGGGATGCAAAAATTGTAAAGACAGGTCCTGTCTTTAAGGAGGTTACACTGTAATGGAGGAGCCAACATGCAAACAAAGCTATGTACAGAAAAAATAGGAATAGTTAACAGAGGAAAGGCACTGGAATTAAGAAATATTTATTTCACTCCATGCATGTTCCAGGGCTTAGAATCCCTTTGCAGTTAGATGGACACAGGACCCTGAATATCTGATAGCATGGTAATATTCAATGTGGTACATGGCAGCTCCTCAGATTCCCATCATTCCTACAGTTGCTATGATTTAGGGGAACTGGAACTTTACCATCCTAACCCTAAGATACTCAGATCTCTGTAATGACTTAGCCTTCATTCCAGACTCTACCATTCCTTACACATGAATTGCATGACATTTTGTGTAACTACAGTCATCCCATTTTCTTATCTAAAGAATCAAGATACATGGGTCTGACAAAAGGTACCTTCATGATAGCCAGTCCATCATCAAAATTGTGCCTTAAAGCATAATCTTCCATGAAATATTTCAGGACAAATGCCACTGGACATTCTATCATTACCATGTCTCATCTCTGTACCCCTATAGTTTCAAAAATATATATTAATATTTAAAATATGGTATGTTTAGTTGAGGTGGTGTAGGAGAGAGAGTGTTACTCGTATTCAGGAATACCTGGGCTAAAATTAATGCATTTGCCACTGGTCAAATCACTTAGTTACATTACTCTTAAGATTTACCAGCTAAGATTTGATTGATTAAGGCAGCTAGGGGGTGCCATAGCGCATAGAGTTCTGAATCTGGAGTCAGGAAGATCTAAATTCAAATTCCAATTCAGGCTCTGAGTAACTGTGTGACCCAAGGCAAGTCATTTAAACTCTCTCTGTTTCAATTTCTTTATCTCTAAAATGGGGCTAATAATAGCACCTCCTTTCCAGGGTTGTTATGAGAATCAAATAAAATGTTAGTGAAAAAGGTTAGTTAAGCATCTACCGTGTGTTTGGGGTAGCTTGGTAGTTCAGGGAGTAGAGAGCTGTCTGTGAAGTCAGGAGGATCTTAGTTCAAATTCAGTCTCAGATACTAGCTGTGTGACCCTGGGTAAGTCACTTAACCCTATATGCCTCAGTTTCTTCATTGTCAAAATGAGCTGGAGCAGGAAATGGCAAACTACTCCATTATCTTTGCCAAGAAAACTCTACGTGGAGTGATGAAGAGTTAGATACAAATGAAAAATGACCTAACAGTTACATGCTAGGCACAGGTATTGCAAAGAAAAGTAAAAGCTAAATGGCATACATTTAAATACATATAAAATAAACATCTAATTTTAGGGTGACACTCTAGCAGCTGGTCTGGGACCCATACTTCAGGCCTCTGCAAGCATTTTAACCCTGTATAGGGGCAGTTAAGTGACAAGTTACTTAAAAAAACACCAAAACAAAAATATCATAGAAATGCTAGCTATTATTCTTATACATCAGTAAAGGGAGTTCTCACACTGAAGAAAAAAAATCGCAATCCTTCATGTAAGTTGCATACATTTTTATTAGATTAGCTTTCTATCTTTATGCACTTTGGTGACCATCAAGTCTAACGCCTTCTATTTACAGATGAGAAGACTGAGGCCTAGAGAAATTGAATGTCACACAGACAGTAAACCTCCAAAATGAGCTTTGGACTCAAGTTCTTTAGTTCCAAAGCTAGTGTTCTCCCCTCCATACTTCTTTCACCTCTCCCCAACACACACACACACACACACACACACACACACACGCACAAACTTTTCTCCTGTACCACCCATTATACTTCCTACTGTACACCACCTCGTCAGTGTCAGTCAGCCAGATTCTGGCCTCAGTTCCTGAAATAAGTCACTGCATCTGTTCCTTTGTATTGGCCTCAATTTCCTTATCTTCAAAATGAGGCTACCCGGATGACCTCAAATGGTCCTCTCTAACTCCACATCATTCCCTCACACATCAAAGTTCAAGGATTCTCTGTTACAATGACTCAATCTCCTCTGCTTGGTTACCAATCCTTAATAAAAGGATTTGTTCAGTGAAGTTTGGATTCAGTCAAAGGGCCACCCTTGAGGGCCTAGAGGGACACATGTGACCCTGAGGCTGCAGATTCCCACCCCTGGCTTGGTACTGGAAAACCTTCCCAACCTAGTCTCAACCCATCTTTCCAGGCTTATTACACTTTACTCCCTATAATATATTCATTCAACAATCTAGCCAACAACATTTTGCAGTGATCAACTACGAACGACTTGACTCTTCTTAGCAATACAATGATCCAAGGCTATCCCAAAAGACTCATGATGGAAAATGCTATCCACATTCAGAGAAAGAACTATGGCATCCGAATGCAGATTAATACACATTATTTTGACTTTATTTCTTTCATGTTTTTTTTTTGTGTGTGTTCTGCTTCTTTCACTACATGACTAATATGGAAAGGTGTTTAAATTTAAATTTAAATTCAGCCAAATTGTCCTTCTTGACGTCCTTCCACCTGGGTCTCTGCACAGGCTCTCTGTCCCTCGTGGCTAATGTGCCTTCTGACCTCCACCCCATAGAATCCATAGGCTCAGCTCAAATGCTCCTCCCTGTCAGTTCCCTATTCCAGCAAAATCACAGTCCAGTACCTATCTTCATATGTGAACATGATTCTCTCCCTATAAAATATAAGCCCTTTGAAGGCAGGGACTGCTTCACTGTTGTCCTGATATCCCAATGCTTGGTTCACTAAAAATGCTTATTGATTTGTTGAATAAGTTCAATGTGTCACATTTTTACTCTTATATTTCAGATTTTTCAATTCATCTTTAAAATAACCCTATGTAGGTCAGAAAGTAGTCAAGGTGGTGTGGAAATCAGCGGATTTTTAGAGATACTAAACCTGGGTTCAAATGTCAGAACTATTACCATCTAGGTGATCTTGGAAAAGTTATTTCACGTTTTGATAGGTGAAATTTGTGTTCATTTGTGTCAAATCACTAAGCAGGGTTCTAATCTCAGCCCTGTTACTGTCTGTTGTTCAACATTTTTCAATTATGTATCACTCTTCATCACCCCATTTAGGGTTTTCTTGGCAATGATACTGCAGTGGTTTGCAATTTCCTTCTTCAGCTCATTTTATAGATGAGGAAACTGAGGCAAGGTAAAGTAACTTGTCCAGGGTCTCATGAGTAAGGTGAGTCTTCCTGACTCCAGGCCCAACACTCTATCTACTGTGCCACCTGGCCAACCCTGTTACTCTTTAGGTGATCTTAGAAAAATGATTTCATCTTTTGGAAGGTGAAATTCATGTAATTTTAGAGTCACCATAACTGGGTACAAATGTCAGCCCTGTTACTATGTAGGTGATTCTGGAAAAGTCTTTCACATGCAAAGTATAGGTTTTGCATTAAATGACCTCTAAATTCCCTTCCAGGCTCTGGATTTTATGATCATTAATCCCAATTGACAGATGAGGAAACCTGAGGCCCATAGAGATTACCTATCTTGCCCAAGGTCATGGTCTATTGGCTTCTGCCCTCAGCACCTCAGTATGAATGTTGTTGACTGACTGGCACAACACAGTATTTCCTGTAGTTCCAGGGTTGAGCAACGTTGACCACCGGCCAAGTGGTGATCCTCAACCTCCTCTGCCATGCACTCACTGTGCTGAGGGAAAAACACTGGAGAGCAGCCAAACAGACCTATTCTTGCTCTCCTCTAGAACCTAGCTCTGTTTTTAGCAGGAAGGATAAGAAAAGGAGATGGGAAAGACAAATGAAAAGTTTGTTCTAGGTCCCTAGGGACAGCATCAAGGTTACTCTGATCCTGTCTGCAGGAGTGCAAAATGCTATTGAAGCTTACCCAGTAACTCTCACTCTTTCAAGGGGCCTTCAAAATACCCTTCAGGGTACATCTCCTCTTAATCTCACTTTTCTTCAAACCAAGACCATCGGGAAAGCATGCAAACCTTTGTTTTTAAAATGATCTTTTCACTCAGCGTCATAATATTAGAAAAAATTTTCTACTCTTCCTCTTACATTTTCTACTTTCCCACAGAATAATTTCTCTTAGAGCCAGACTGATTTCCTCTAGGTTGGAGAGATTTGGGCCCATACTGAATTAAGGGGCTCTGTTTCTTTCAATCCAGGATTTTTTTATAGAGACAGAAGATCTTCTCTCTCCTTTCCCTCCCCTATAGCCCCCAAATATAAATTCATATGCCTACATATGCTATGGTTACATCCTTCTATAGCCTATTTGTTTCATAATGAATTCATTTCTCCTAAGGGCCAGCCATGTTTGTTTTCTCATAGGATAAGATTTCTTGGCAACTCAGATCCAGGTAGAAATGTTTCAGCCCCTTTAGCCAGGCTCCCTCTGGGGTTCTGGACTGACTAGTCCTGGTTTGGTGTGAAGTGATCATTCAAGTCGACAATGACACATCCTGCTTCTTGTCTTTCTCTTGAGTTTCAATTTCCCACCACCAAAATGGATGGATCTTTCAAAATGGATGTTCCTGATATATTTGCAACTCACCAGCGGATCCAAAACAAGTCTTGTTTACTTTTCCCCAGACCCACCGTCTTCTGAATTTCACTATTTCTATCAAGGACACCAACATCCTTCCAATCATACAGGGTCCCAACCTTGAAGTCATCCTCAGCCCCTTTCATTCCTTTTCTCACGTCCCGTTGGTTACCAAATCATCTCACTTCTACATTCACAACATCTCTCCCATCTAATCCCTTCTCATTATTCACACAATCACTAGCCTAGTTCAAACCCTCAGCACCTCTCACCTGAATGACTGTCATAGCCTCCTAACTGATCTCCATACCTCCAGCCTCTATCCTCTTCAGTCTGTTCTCCACACAGCTGTCAAAGTGATTTTTTATTAAGTACAGTCTAACCATGTCACTGTCTGCTCAATAAATTCTAGTGACCCCCTACTATCTCTACATAATGAAAACTCCTCTTTGGGGAATTTAAAATCCCTTTACCACCTAATTTCCAGTCTGATCATACATTAGTCCTATACATCCTATTAATCCAGTCAAACTGGCCTTGCTTTTTCTCATGCATGACGTTCCACCCTCCATCTGCATTTTTTTACACAAACAGTCACCCAAAATACCTGTAATGCATTCCCTTTTTACCTCTACTCCCTTTGGCACCCCCCATTTCCTTCAAATCTCAGTTCAAGCATTGCCTTCTACATGAAGGACTTTCCTGAACCACAACTGCTGGCATATCCCCTTAATATTAGCTTACATTTAGTTTGCCTCTATTTTATATGTTCTTGAAGGTATGTGTCCATGTCGCTTCCTTCTTCCCATCCTTGTTATGAGTCCCAATGTGGCTGATAGCGAGGCCTGTATGGTGGTATGCCTTGGCATTAGAACCAGGAGTCAGGAGACTGACCAACTTTATCACTAACTTGTGTGACGCAAAGAAGTAAACTAGCTTGTCTAAGGTCATACAGAGAGTGAGTGGCAGTCACGTCTACCTCTAGATTTTTCCAATTCTTTGCTTAGTCTTTTCCATCACACCATGCTTTTTGTTTTTATGTGTTATTGTTATTATCTTTAGTACTTTAGTGCTTCAGGAACTGTTGTTGACTGACTGACATGACTGGTTTCATATAACCACTCTCATTGGATCCCACTGAACCAGTATCAGTGATCAGTCTGGCTTCCTTGCTTTTCCTTTCCCTCTCTGTGACCCTTCTGTCTCAATTTTCTGACTGGGAAGGTAGGTATAATAAAACTGAGTCAGATCTCCCTTGTCTCAAAGGGATGAAGCAGAAATTAATGGAATGCTGTGTTCAGAACTCATTAGAATTAAAAATGAAAATACAGGGATGTTTTCCCAACTTGCTACATGTCTCACACATGGAAAGGACCAGACAGTCAGTAGGCAAGTGTTTATTAAGTGGCTACTATGTGCCTGGAACTTTGCTAAATGCTGCAAATACAAAGGAAGCCAGATACATAGTCCTTACATCAAGGAGTTCACATTGTAATGAGAGGAGTCAACATACATACAACTGTACATACAAGATGTATCCAGTGTAAATGGGAGGTAACCTACAGGAGACCTTCCTTCAGAAGGTAGAATTTGAGCTTGATGGGACCCAGGAGGTACAGGTAAAGGGGAAAAGTATTCTAGGCATGGGTCCCACCAGAGTCAGAACTATTCCAGATAGGAGAATTTTTCCTATCTTTAGAAAAGGAAAGTTAAGTCCCCTGAAGTCCATTTATAGTGTCTATGAATTCAGTCAAGACATTCTTCCTTGGGTCTGACCCAAGTCCTCATGTAATATGGATAGAAATTCATCTAGCCTTATTCACAGGACTTGGCCTGCTTCTCAGTGTTAGAGATCAGACAGAAGTAGCCAGGCTCCTGGGGGAGGGGGGAGGTTTTGCAGGGAAAGGAAGGTGGGGGCTTTCAGAAAGGTACCTCAGTTGTAGGAGCCAAGCGCTGACTCCGCATGCCTGTCTAGTGCTATTTGCCTTGGCCCTAGATCAAACCCTTGACCAAATGCCTTTGGCAGGGCTGGACAAGAAAGTACTCCTAGAGCTAGTCTGGCAAGCAGGGACATGCAGTGTGTGGGGAGATTGTTTTATTCCATAAACTTTAGACCCTGGAGGGAAGTACAGTCAACAGGTCCTCACCTTGTTGCCTTTGTCCCCAGAACTGTCACTGCAGCCTGTCAGAGGGAGAGATTGTATTTCAAAATGAGGCACTTGTTTTGAGTGGACCCAAACAAAACAACTTACCATGTGCAAACTTGCAGTTGGCAGAACAGCCATTTTATATTGTGAGTGATTCTATATTTGGGAACATTTCTCTCTCCTTCTCCCCCATTCAAAGATTTGCACCTAGCTCAGGGAATCCAGTTTCCTATACAAAGCTCTTGCCTCTTCTCTCTCCACTTGAGAAAATATGAAACAAAAAATGTTCACAGAACAGAATTTTCCCTGTAGTTTGCATGCCTGCTTGTCTACTTAGAAAAAATCCAGGGTCAACCAGGGTCAATATATTTTTAAATTATTTTATTTGTTTTCAGTTTTCTATAATCACTTCCATATATCTTAGATTTTTTCCCCTCCCTCTTCCTTTTCCCCCCTCCCTCTTCAACAGGGCATGCAATCTTATATAGGTTCTACATATGTATTCTTATTAAATACATTTTTACCTTAGTCATGTTGCATAAAAGAATTAAAATGAATGGGAGATACCATAAAACAAAACAAAGCAAAACATAACACAAGAGAAAATAGTTTGCTTCATTCTGTGATCCAATTCCATAGTTCTTTCTCTGGATGTGGAAGCCTTTTGCTTCAAGAGTCCATTGGGAATTTTTTAGGTTCTTGCATTGCTGTGAAGGACTAAGTCTACCAGAAAAATTCCTCACACACTGTGGTTGTTGCTGTGTACAAAGTTCTCCTGGTTTTATTCTTTTTTCTCAGTATCAGTTCATAGAAATCTTTCTATGCCTCTCTGAAGTCTTCCTCCTCATCATTCCTCTTAGCACAATAGCATTCCATTACATTAATATGCCACAACTTGTTCAGCCATTCCCCAATTGATGGGCATACTCTTGATTTCCAGTTTTGGGCCACCACAAAGAGAGCTGCTATAAATATTTTTGTACATGTGGGACCCTTTCCCATTTCTACGATCCTTTTGGGATATAGTCCTAGAAGCAATACTGGGTCAAAGTGTATGCACATTTTTGTAGCCCTTTGGGTATAGCTCCAAATTGCTTTCCAGAATGGTTGGATCAGCTGACAGCTCCACTAGCAATGAATTAGTGTTCCAACTCTCCCACATCCTCTCCAACATTTATAATTTTCCTGTTTTGTCATGTTAGCCAATCTGATAGATGTGATGTGGTACCTCAGAGTTGTTTTGATTTGCGTTTCTCTAATCAATAGTGATTTAGAGAATTTTTTCATATGACTATAAATAGCTTTAATTTCTTCCTCTGAAAACTGCCTGTTCATATCCTTTGTCCATTTATCAATTGGGGAATGACTTATATTCTTGTAAATTTGACTCAGTTCTCTATATATTTTAGAAATGAGGCCTTTATTATAGACACTAGTTGCAAGAATTCTTTCCCAGTTTTCTGCTTCCCTCCTAATTTTTGTCAACTGGTCAATATTTTGATCCTCTCCTGCAATCAGAGTTCTGTATTTGGCATTGTTAAGATGGGCAAAGAAAGGAGAATACACACCTCCTGCTTTTGATTAATTTCCAGTCTAATGATACAGTAGAAAAGCATTAGACTAAAAATAAGGAAATCATACTTCTGGTACAGGTTCGCCCACTACAGAGCAAGTCACTTAAATTTGTCTTCATCTGCAAAGAGAAGGATTTGATTGGATGATCTCTCATCTTTCAAATCCAAAATTCTAAAATTTTAATGAGATTGGGCCTGATTGATTAATTGGTTGATTAGGGACTCACCAATAAAAAAACTTCCTATATTAATGCCTGCAATTTACAGTCTTAGAAAGTTACTTAAGTAGAGGCATCCAACACTTGGTGTGACCCTCAGGCCATGATCCACAACACAAATTAATCTGGTCTGAACCAGATTAAAATTTAACTGGGAAATATTTAATGAAATAAATAAAATATAATGAAACATGGATAATATTAATATGTGTTTTCCTAAGCCAATATGCATCCTGGTGGATAGAGTGCCTAGAGTCAGGAAGACTCGTCTTCCTAAGTTCAAATCCAGCCTTAGATACTTAGATGTGTGATCCTAGACAAGTCACCCTGTTTGAGTCAGTTTCGTAATTTGTAAAATGAGCTAGAGAAAGAAAAGACAAACCACTCTAGTATCTTTTCCAAGAAAACCCCAAATGGGGTCAGAAGGAGTCAAACGTGACTAAAACAACTGAACAACAAGTCAATATACACCCCACAAGGATTGTTCCTTATGCATGGTTTAGTCGTCCGTGTTTCTATTTGAGTTTGATAACCTGGACCTAGAGTATTGAGAGATTTTGACTTACTCAAGGACACATCAAATATGGCAGAGATGAAAACTGAACATTTCTGGTGTCAGAACTGGCTCTCTATTCACTACTCACTATGCTATTTTACCTCTCATTCTAATGAAGAATCAGAATAAACATCCTAATATATAGATATAGATATATACATAGATATATGCCAACCTATTAAAACACATCACAGACAATTGAATCATATCAAGGAAAATAATAATACTTTGGTGGTGGGACCATGTTTGGATCATTCAGTTCTGGGTCCCACATTTTAAGAGACACAGTCTCTTAAACACAAACTGTTCTATGGACTCAAAATCATGTCATGTAAGACATAGCTGAAGAAACAGAAATAAGAGATTAAAAAGACTAAAGGGAAATATGATACTTGTCTTTAAATATTTGAAAAGTCACATGGAAAGGGAGTAACATATTACATATAACTCCTCTAATCGATTGGGAGAAAATGGAAGGAGTCCTATTTAGTCCACAGCTGAAATTCTTTCTAACCATTAGAGCTGTCTAGGAATGAAGTGAACAGCTTTGTGTGGTAGTAAGTCCCCCATCACTGGACATATTAAAGCACAAGTTGAATAAAATGCTAACAGAGATATGGTATTGGGTAGGAGATTGACACTGATGATTGTTGAGATTCCTTCCACCTCTAAGATCCTGTGACATAAAAACATACATATATATTCCAAGTGTTAATGGAGTTGGTGAGTGATCAGACTGAAGACTGGAGCCAAAGGAAGCACTCTGGGAAAACTTCATGAAAGAGGTGAGTCAGTTGTGTTGACATCTTACATCTGATCTTTAAAATCGACTGTCCTTCATCCTGTTGCAATGCCATGCTAAAGTATGCCTGGAAAGGATAAACTATTGCTCCATTTAGTTCTTAAAGCCCTTCACAACCTGGCTCCTGTCTAGCTTTCTAGACTCAATGGACATTAACCACCCCTACCCCCACAGTCTATGATCTAGACAAATGAACCTTATCTTGGTTCTTCATAGACAACACTCCATCTTTCTTTTCTAAGCCTTGATGCTGGCTATCATTCCCCTGTCTGGACTGTAGGTAGTCCTCCTCCTCTCTGCTTGTCTCCCTTAACCATAAGTTTAGGCACCACCTTCTGTATGGAATCTTGCCTTGTTGTGGCCCCTTCCCCACCCCTCCTCTCAAATAGATTCCTACTCCCCCCTCCCCCAAACTGCCTTGCATTTAATTATTTTGTTTTTATTTCTATTGACTGTCTTCAAGGTGATTCTGAATAACTTCATTATGAACATGTTGTCTCACTTGCTAAAAAGTAAGATTCGTGAGGGTAAGGATTGTGCCATTCATCTAATGTGTATCCCCAGAGCTAGCTCAATGCCTGGCATATAGAAAGTTTATAAGTGTTCAGTTGATATTGTGAAGGTTTCCTTCATATTGCACTGTGAGGGTGGCACATAGTAAAAGGAACAAGTATAATACAGGAGGAGACATGCTGAGTTGCTGCCGGGCATTGTTAAGCTTAAGTCAATATATGTGTGTATGTATACATATACATGTATATATGCATATATATACATGTATATGTATAGACACATACATATATAGATATATACATATACATATATAAATATATGTATGTATACACATATATTATATTATATATTAAATATATTAATTCTATTATATAATTATAACATATGTATATATACATATATGTATGTGTGTGTATATATATATATATATATATATAAAGTCAATGAGTATTAAACACCTACTTCATGACAGGAATTGGTGATACAAAGACAGAAATAGGCAACAAAGTTGTTATGTTTGTCCTTTGTTTTCGGAGAGGACCATGACCTCAGGGAAATGATGATATGACTTGCAGCTGACTTTGATTTCAGTGAGGGAGGGCTGCACAAGGTCACCATCCTCACTTTCTCCTCCTGAGCCATCTGAATCCAGTGACCAGATATATATCAGATTGACTGGAGATGGCCCAGGATGCAATGGGAGACCTTGGCCCTTTTAGGCTAAGGCCTTCTCAGGTACTTTAGGACTTTTCATATATCTATAGCAAAGCAGATCTTGCCTGGAAAAGACCAGAGCAACTTTGAGCCAACAAAGAATCATCAGTTCAATGGGGGAGAGAAGAAGCAAATGACTATGGACAAACAATCCAGGGTAAATTGGGGATATCTCAGTGAGAAGGCCCTGATGGACCCTGGGAAGGACTTCTTGAGGAAGGTGGGATTTTAGCTGGGATTGAAGAATCCAAGAAGCCAAGAGGCTTGAGGAGGGAGGACATTCTGAGTATGGGGGTAGGGGAGGAGGGGGTCATAGCCAGTGACAATGTACCGAGTTGGGAGATGGAGTGTTGTGTTTGAGGATTAGCCAGGACACCAGTGCTTTATAGAAGACTCCTGTAGGAGTAGAAGGCTTCTTTGTCTCCTCACAGAAAGTACATGAATTCTCATCATCAGCCAGGTCAGAAAAAATCTCAAATTTAAGAAATAGATGAGTCAATGATTAATTATGGTTATTTGACTTTTCCTGGCCTCATTTCTCATGGGCCTTCAATGAGGCTTCCATTGTCCACCAAAGGGACAAAGGAACCCGCTGTTGGAGGCCCAGCTCCTCAGAGAGACCACAGTAAACAAGAGTTCCTGGAAAAATCAGCAAACCTCCAGTAGTGATTTTTTTTTCTGACAAAATAAATAGCTTGAGATAACCCTTAGCCCTAAACATTAACACCAGCTATGCCCAAAAATGCAAGTGCCAAGTGCAAGAATAATACTCAACTTTTTGAGGGCCTGGCATGGGGAGCCCTCTTAAGCCATGTTCAAACAGGAACACTTTGGTTATCACCTCAAAACATGTTCACTCCCCCAAGGGCAGGCACTCAGGTTTCCTCTCAAGTCTGACCTATGCTTGGAAATGTTTGTCAAAGAGCTACTGTTCTCTGAGCGGCCCTTGAAGGCTTCCTGTACTAGTTTGGCAACCACCACAGAAGAGCTGCATGGTTGCAGTGGAAGGAATTAGACTCGGAGTCTAAGGGTCTGGGTCTGAATTTTGCCTTTGGCACTTATTGTGTGATGCTGGGCAAGTGTCCTAACCTCTCTGTGCTCCAAACTTTTCCTCTGGAAAATGGGGATAAGACCATCCACCTCTGTGGATATAGGGATTGTAAGGATTAAATGAAATCATGCATGTAAAGTGCTTAGCAAACCCTAAGGTTCTGTGCAAAGATGAGTGATGATGCATTATTTTTTTTTCATAAATGTGTGATTTGGGGATGTAGTAGGGTATAGTCTGAGTTTCATCGTCAGTTGTAAATATCATAAATGCTTATTAACAAGAAGGTCAGTGTGGCACAATGCAAGGAGTGCTAGACTTGCAGTCACAAAGACCTGGGCTAGAATCCCACCTTTGATATTTGCCAGCTATGTAGTCTGAGCCAAGCCATGCAATGTCTTGAGCCTTAGTTTCCTCCCCTGTAAAATTTGACTATTTATAGCTGTGATGGGAACAGCTAAGTGGAGCAGTGGATAGAGTGTCAGGCTTGGAGTCAGGAAGACTCATTTCCAACCTCAGCCACTCACTAACCCTCTGACGCTGGGCAAGTCACTTAACCCAGTTTGCCTCAGTTTCCTCATCTCTCAAATGACCCAGAGAAGTAAAAGGCAAACTATTTCAGTATCTTTGCCAAGAATACCCTAAATGGGGTCACAAAGAGTCAGACATCACTGAACAACAAAAACAAGGCTATAGCACCTACCTCACTGGGCTAGGATAAGGATGAAATGAGGTGATGTATATAAAGCACTTTGACATCTTTAAAGCCCCTATAAACGTCAGATAGTTTTAGCATTATTATTGCAGCAGGAAGGTGCCAATGCCTCTTTTATTTAGAAATCTAAAGCAATTGTCTTATTTGTCTGTCCTCAAAATATATTAAACTTAATATATTAAGTTGTGTTTGACTTGCAGTTGACTTTGTTTTGAGTGAGGAAGGTCAACGCAAGGTCACCAACTTCACTTTCTTCTCCTGTGCCATCTGGATCCAGTGGTTTGATATTCATCAGGATGGACTGGAGATGGCCCAAGATGCAATGGGAAACCCTGACCTTTTCAGGCTAAGGTTTTATTACATTCTCACTCTGAGATGCACCCATTCAGTGAATAAACTTCTTTGAGTAGTTACTGAAGGGATGGCCCCTTTAATAAAAAATCAAACTGGAAGAGGAAGACCCTGAAGGGAGTATACCTTATAACAAGGTGTGAAGATTTTAAGGATACTGAACAAGAAATTTATTAAGTACTCACTGTCTGCCAGGCATTATGCTAAGTGTGGGGATGAAAATACAAGCAGAAAGAAACTTAGTCTCTGCTCTCAGGGAGTTTACATTCTAACTGGTGTCAGTGCTGGGACAGACCTTAGCAAGCTTAAAAAGACCATGGTCTCTCCACTGCATCAGGGGCCATCACCAGTTGTCCCGACTTATGTCTTGCCACTGGACTCAGATGACTGTGGAAGAGAATGAGGCTGATGACTTTGCACCGCCCTGCCTCACTTGAATTAAACTTACATGCAAGTCATCATCCTCTTAATATCTATCATTGGTCTACTTCAAGAACGAGGGACAAACACCAATTATTCTAAGTGGGGAAGACCACACTTACCCAGCCCAGGAGCATGGTAGAAAAATTTGAAGTCAGAACTGCAGCTGGAAGAGGAATAAAGATATAGCTGGCCTGAATGCCCTCCTTAAAATGATGGCTCTGTAAAGAACCAGCCCATCAGAGGGAGAGGCCACAGGGGCAGAGGGTATTTCCAGTGTATGAAGTACAGGGGTGAAAAGAGCTTGCAGGGCGAAGAGGCATCTATGGCATGGTAGAGAAAAGTCTGGGAGCATCAGGAGTACAACCTGGAGAGACACTGAATATGGAATTTCATTGGCATGGAGACCTGTCAGGTGAGGAAATTCCCTCTACCTGTGCAAACATGAATCTTCACTACAGCTGGGAGGAAAGCCCAGGATCACACAGCCAGTATGTGTCAGGGAAAGACTTGAAGTCTGTTCTTGGTTATAGGGCTGTCTTCTTATCTACTATGCCATACTGCCTCTTATGAAACCATTTGGGACTATAAAATTCTTAGGGAGCAATCCAGAGGAAGCCAAGGTGTAATGAGGCTGTGGTAGGGTTGACAAGTATGGGGGGGTAAGGGAGGCTCTTTCAGAGTTTGCTGGAGAGCTTAGTCTTCCAATCACTTTAAGAGTATATGTAAATCAGGATAACACAAAATCTAGCAGCTTCTACATTAAGGGATCGAAGGGCATGGAATAGGATATTCCAGAAGTCAAAGGAACTAGGACTAAAACCAAGAATCACCTACCCAGCAAAACTGAATATAATAACTTCAGGCGAAAAAATGGTCTTTCAATGAAACAGAGGACTTTCAAGCATTCTTGATGAAAAGACCAGAGCTGAAAAGAAAATTTGACCTTCAATAACAAGAATCAAGAGAAATATGAAAGGGTAAACAACAAAGAGAAATCATAAGGGACTTACTAAAGTTGAACTGTTTACATTCCTACATGGAAAGGCAATATTTGTAACTCTTGAAACTTTTTTCAGTATCAAGGTAGTTGGTGGGATTACACACACACACACACACACACACACAGAGAGACAGAGACAGAGAGCACAGAGTGAATTGAATAGGATGGGATCATATCTTAAAAAAAATTAAATTAAATGATGAGAGAGAAATATATTGGGAGGAGAAAGGGAGAAATGGAATGGGGCAGGTTATCTCTCATAAAAGAGGTAAATAAAAGACTTTTCAGTGGATAGAAAAAGAGGAGAGGTGAGAGAAAAAACATGAAGCTTACTGTCATTACATTCGACCAAATGAAGGAATAAAATGCACACTCATTTTGGTATGAAAACCTATCTTACAATACAAGAAAGTTGGGGAGAAGGGAATAAGCAGGGTGTGGGGAATGATGGAAGGGAGGGCAATGGGAGGAGGGAGCAATCTGAAATCAACACTCTTGGTGAGGGACAGGATCAAAAGAGAGAATAGAAGCAATGGGGGGCAGGATAGGATGGAGGGAAATACAGTTAGTCTTACACAATATGACTATTATCGAAGTCATTTGCAAAACTACACAGATAGGGCCTATATTGAATTGCCTGCCTTCCCAAAGGGAATGGGGGGGTAGGGATGGGGAGAAGTTGGAACTCAAAGTTTTAGGAACAACTGTTGAGTTTTGTTCTTGCAACTAGGAAATAGAAATACAGATAATGGGGTATAGAAAGTTATCTTGCCCTACAGGACAAAAGATGGGGATAAGGGAAGGGAGGGATGTTAGAAGAGAGGGCAGATTGGTGATAGGGGAAATTAGAATGCTCAGCATTTTGGGGTGGGGGAGGGGAGAAATGGGGAGAAAATTTGGAACCCAAAATTTTGTGGAAATGAATGTTGAGAAGTTAAATAAATAAATACAAATTTTTTAAAAAGAGTATACGTAAGAACATGGCAAATAGAGGATTCTCAAAATCATATCTGATATGTATGTGGCCCATTGCAAACATCACCTCACTAGAGTCTCACAACAAACCTATGAGTATAGGCATGCCACCCTGGGGCAGCATGGGCAAAGGCCCAACCCATGCTCAATGCATGTCTAGACTTAGGAGGTAGATGATTCAGATATCATTGTCTCTATTTGACAGATAAAGAAACTGATGCTTTCAGAGGTTTCAGACTTACCCAGAGTCCTACAGCTAATAAAGATAATAGCTAGCATTTAAGTCTAGTTCTTTGTGATTCCAAGTTCATTTTACTAGCCACCATTCTACAATACCCACCAAAACCAAAAACAGGAAGACATCAAGGCCTCATGATTAGCCAAAGCTGTTTTCCTATTCTCTTAGGTGTTCTCTTTCCATATTGAAGCTACAATCTGATTCTATCATAAGTCAGGACTTGGCCTTGACTTTATGAATTAAGACCAAAAACTCTTGGACTGAGGTAGATGGTTCCCTGCCTGGAAGGATTCGAAACATGCCTTAATGAGCTGGGTCCTTTAAACCCAGAGTAGCTTACTTTAGGCTATAGAGCTGAGCAGGCATTCTGTTCGCTATATCCTTGCTATGTGTGGAGCTGTGTAGGATTTGAAGACATAACAGATGGGATTCCTTCCGATCTTGGTCTCTCACCTCCTTCTGCTAGATTGGAAACTCCCTGACAGATTAGAGCAGGGGTGGGAACCTGAGACCTTGAGGTGGACTTAAGGCCTCAGGTCCCCTACCCCTGGATTAAACTATTTCATGCTCACTCACCCTTGCCTTCCCTGTAGTACCTACCACAATTCTCTGCACCTTGGTACTCAATAAATGTTTACTCATTTACTTTGAATAAACATAGTTAGCTGTGCAGACATTTAAAAAAAATGGTTGTAGACAAAATGCTGACATCCCTGAGGTAGCTTTAATTCTGTGGCTACTTCGGTTGGAGTCCATCTCGACTCCATCTTGACTTAACTGGAATGATCCTGGATTGTTTGAATCTACCTGATGTTCTCTACCTTTCTGCCTCTGACTTTCCTAGGCTTGTTCCATCCACTTCCTCCCTTCTCCCTCAAACCCCATGTCTTCACATACATTGGATGGTCTACTCTACTCTAGCCTTTGCTGATGATGATTTTGAATTGTATGGCCCTGTTTCTGACTGATCTGTGATGTCCATCCCACCTTGGTAACCAAGGCTCCATTTTCCTGCTCAAAACAGAATAATGATTAAAAATACTTCTTGTCTACATTCACATTACAATATAACTATCCACTTTGACTCAGAGATGGACTTTCTCTGAATACTTGTTTTGCATGTCTTAAGATGTTTTCTATAACACAGAAAGAATAGATCTATAATCTAGATGAATAGAAAACTGACTTCCAAGTGCAGAACTACTTAAACCTGAATGCAGAAAAGATATACAAAGGCATATTTATGCTTCAGTCTTGTGTCTTGTCCTTGGTTTCACTACTGTTTAGTTGGGTAGCAAGAATTCTTTCTTTTATGTTTTCTTTATTGCCTTTTTGTTAAGCCTGTGCACTTTGCATTTCAACCACAAGACATTTCTTTGGTAGGACAGGTTTTGTTATGAATTGAATCCTTAATTAAAAGTAAACCCCACATTCTTCTTGTAATTGTTGCTCATGACATCTCTGGGAAAACAGTTTTGTTTTTGCAATGAAGTCACGGGCATAAATCACCAAAGGATTAATACCCACTTAGCAATCCGAAGTGCTCACATCATCATGAAGAATCTTTCAGATTTACTTTCTGAAAAGACCTTGCATTTAGAAAAAAGCTGAAGGATTCACCAGAACTCGTCTATCTACTGAACAGGGTCTTGGGCTTATGTACAGGTACGTCAGAACTGAGATATACTTCCTAGCTAGATTAAAGAATATCGGCTTTCCTTCTCTCCCTTTTGTTCTCTTTATATTCCTATTATGGGACTTCTTTCTCTTCCCAGTTCTCCTTGTTTCTCATATTTCCCTATTATTCTTGTCTCTAAGAACTCCAGCCAATAAGAAATTCCCTGGAGGAGGGAAGAGTCAGAAATCTGTGACCAGTACCAGACAAAAGTGATCCAATTAGGATATAAAACAATCAGCTAAATTCCCTGATACTTGAGGTTAGATGTCATAAACCTCCATCATCTTCATACTAATAACATTTATAGCACCTAATAGGTGCTAGCCATCACTTTATAAATCTCTCATTTGATCCTCACAACAGTCCTAGGAGTTGGTGGCTATTATCATCTATATTTGACAATTAGAGAAACCGAGGCAAGCAAAATTTAAGTGACTTTCTTACCCAGCAATAAGTATCTCAGATTAGATTTGAATTCAGGTCTTCCTGATTGCAGGTTCAGATATCTACCCATGGTGTCTCCTTTGTTGCCTCCAGAGGGAAGCCCTGTAAAGGTTTGTTCAAGAATAAAGAAATGCATTTCTTCTTTTTCTTCTCCTCAGGACTGCAAAGAAAGTGTGTCTTTCCTCATTGGGACCCAGTATTAGAGAATCAAGTTGAAGGAGATTCTTTTGTCAGGTGTAGTTTAGTATAATCTATTCTGACCTTTGTCATTTCTCTCTCTTGAGAACCACTAATGGTTTGATTTCATTCTTTACTTTCTGAATTCCTGTATGCTGCCCATTGTCTAGGAAAATGTGTCTGATGGTCTACCAATTCTGAATCCTTTTCTGTTTTAAACCTCTTCTCTTTAAATAATACATCCCATACTTCATGGGAGAAGCATGAAGTGAGGACAAGAGACTTGACATGGGATGGGGTCCTTACTCTGCCGCTGACTCACTGTCTTACTTTAAGCAAGGCACTTTACTTCTCAAAATGAGAAGACTGGACTTGAATCCTGAAGTCTCCTCTAGCTCAGTCTTTGAAAATGAGGAGTATCAGGAAGAAAAGGTTAGAAGTAATCTCTATGTCCCTTTTGACTCTATCCATCCATAGAATGGACTTTGAATTATATTTGATTGGAAATTCCCTAGATAGTTTATATATGAAAGAAGAAATTGGCATTTTAAAAATCCCAAATATCTTTCTTCTAAAATAGACAAATAAATTGATCAATAAGTCAATTAACGAAGAGTTACTCGTCATCTGCTATGTTTTAGACAGTGGGCTAGGCCCTGGGGATGAAAAATAGAAGAGAAACTGTCCCTTTCCTCAGGAAACTAAATTCTCATTGGGAAGACAAGAGAGATGGACAGATAGAAAGATGAATAGATAGATGAATGGATGGATGGATGGATGGATGGATGGATGGATGGATGGATGAATAGACAGGAAGGGTGGATAAATAGATAAATGGATAGAAGAATGAAGAGGTACATGAATGGATGGATAGGTAGGTAGGAAGATAGATTAATGGATAGATAGGTGATAGATAGAAAGATAGATAGATAGATAAATAGATAGATAGATAGATAGATAGATAGATAGATAGATAGATAGATAGAGAAACCTGGAGAGGAAAATCTCTCTTTCCTGGGAAAGTCTACATGGGAAAATCAGAACATGAAGAAGGTGTCTCTTGAGCCTTGAAGGGGAAAAATCAAATTGTTAGAATGATACTAGGATACTGACAAGAACAAAAGTATCATCATAGCCCTGGATTTCTGGAAGAAAAAAAGTATACACGTAAAACAGAATATTCCCTGTCATCAAATGATCAGTGCTCCTTATTAACTGAAGGTAGAAAAATAATATAGGCAAGTTCAACTATTTAGACCATTGACACAATTTAAGATGGAAACTATTTAAAGCTAAGCATTTAAAGCTTGCTATTCAAAATGCAAGAAGTCGATGTTTCACTATTAAATATACAGAGGAAACAATTCAGGATAAAGACAAACCAATAAGAGTCCTAGGATGGCTTAAAGTAAACTTTAACTTATAAGAGCATTAAAATACTGAGTGAAAATCATTGTGAAGTGAAGATTAATGTATAATATTGTAAAAATACAAAATACTATCAAGAGAAAGTTCCATTCTTGAAGCAGGTTGGCATAATGCATAGGGTGCTGAAATAGGGGGCAGTAAGACCAGAGTTTGAATCTTACTTCAGACACTTACTAGATGTGTGATTTTGGAGAAGCATCCCATCGGTAAGATCACAGATATATCAAAGTATTCCATTATCCTTTCACTTGAACCTTTCCTTATACTTAGAGCATTACTTCAACTGCCAGGACTGAGCATCTCTCCCTGAACCTCAGTTTTCTCCTCTATAAAATGAGGTACCTGCCTCAAAGGGTTATCCTGTGGATGGAAGGAGATAATTTATACAAAGCAAATTGCAGTCTTTAAAATGGAATGTAAATGGAAGCTATTTTCATGACTGAAGTTTCCAGAGGCACCTTTTCTCACATATATGATTGTCTATGACAAAGACCCCTGGAAAAGTAAGCAGTTTCCATGAGGTCTACAGTGCACTGTGTAAATAACAGTCACTAGGAGGATGTTCAAAACCAGGGGTGAAAATCATGTAGTAACAATATCTTTACAGCAAGGGACAAAAGCTCTTTTTCTCCAGTCCCACAATATATCTCAAATATCTCCATTACTTCATGCAAAGAAGTCAGTTTAAAATAAACTAATGATTATGTGATTTATGGACCTAGAGAGTTCATTCATTAAAAAGAGCCTGATTTTGGCCCCTCCAAATGGCAGTTTTCTTTCTTGTGATTCATGCCTTTCCCAGAGGCCTCTGGCTACCTGGAATTCTTAATAAAAGCTTCCATTTTTCTGTAATAACTCTCCAGCACAACAATTTTTGCTAACAACATTTTTCCAAGGAGTAGGTATGGATTTGATATTGATCCATTACTCTTGGCCCAGGGCTCCCAAACTCTGAGCTCATGTGGATCATGTCCAATCTTAGGGCCTAACACCAATAGAATTAATTTCTCTTGTTGTCTCATTCCTCTTGCCTGGATTTACTCCAAGAAATCTCCAACATATACTTACTATATAGCTCATGTCAAAATTTCCCAAAATGTAAGTAAAAGTCCACAGGTCCTCTACAGGCACTTACGATACCAAATACATACCAGGTACTGGACAGTATTTATTATTTCTACTTCCCTCCAACCATGTCTGCCTGCCCCCTACCCTTACCCCAAAATGAAAAAAATGCTACAAACTCACAGGAGTTCATGAAATGTTAAAGATTTGCATAAAGTACTCAAGATATCCTTTCTAGTTCCTCTACAAGGGAAATACACTTGAAGTTGTTATTGAGACAATCCTTTGACATTCTAGTGAGTTCTTTCCCACTGAGTACTACATAGTCTCCTTAGAACTTGTAGTACCATTCTATGTTTTAAATTTCCTCCTGGAAACTATATTTTAGGTTGCAATCCCATCAGACTGACCACCTAAATAATTCACTATTTCTGCTTTCCAAAGAGCTAATCCTCTTCTTTATCCAAGGAGCACATTATATCATAAATTTCCATTCTCTTTCCCGAATCTCTAATCCTAAACTTCTTGAATTAGAAATATCTTGAACTTAAGAAATCTCAAATATGGGATTTCTGCTGCAAGGGTATGCTCCAAAAAATGTTCTGTTGAGAAAATCTCTTTTCTTAATAAGACAGTATGCAAATACATGGGAGCTATCTATAAATACCTCATCTGTCACCATAACTTGGACTGAGAAAGTCCACTCTCAAGAACTCTAACTTCCAACCTCTGTTCAGGAGCTATAGGGGAGTGCTAATAACACCTATGTGCTCCCATTCCAAGACAAACATTTCATTACCTGAAAGTGGGGGTGAAGAGGGGGATGATGGTTTGGAAAAACAATAAAAACCAAATGGTTTCCTTAGAGTTATGAGTGTCAGAGTATGTCATTTCAGATCTCATTCACCAGACTTCTTTTCGTACCTCAGAAGCTTCCACTCTCTGCTTGGGCAGGTCCCTTCTGCTACTGATGAAACACTCTTTTCTAGAAATTCTGTTCTGGAGAAGGGTCCAGACCAGCCATCCCTCATTCTCTGGACATTACAACCATGCTTCTGTAGTCTCACTCTCCTCTGTACATACCTCTTCTGTTCCTCCTACCTCCCCTTCTGCTTTCCAGCTCCGTTTTATGGGTTGTATTCCTTCCATTATACTGCTGCTTTGAGGACAGGGGCTGCTTTGACTACTGCTTCTATTTGTATCTACCAGTCACAGTGTCAGGCACTGAAGTAACTGCTTGTTGACTGAATGACTAATAGACAGATCATACCCAGATTGAGACTCCAGGATTCTTGATTTTCTGAGTCTCACTTCCCAAGGTACAGTAGAGTATTGAGAAGTCTGTTGGGAAGCCTTACATAAAGTAAATCTGAAACTATTCATCTTTCCCCAAACTCATGACCTAATTGTTTACCATTAGGTTTTTATTTGGATCCTGCAAGAGAAAAGTCACATGATTAGCCAGCATTAGGGTAAGAAAGTAAGGCATTAGGGACAATGAGGCTTTCTTTTGGAAATCCAAGGCCATTGATGCTTACTCAAACCTTAAAAGCTTTCAGATCAAAGTGGTTCTAGAGGATAAGGCAGACTAAATCCCTATGGAAATCCTAGTGTTGGCAAGATAAGCAGAGAAAGAGGAGGAACGGGAGAAGCTAACCAAATGCCGAGAAAATTCTGGCATGAACCCGTTCCTTAAAGTGCCATCTATAAAAATGATCACATTGAGCAATCAACCACTGACATTAACTTAAACTATTCAAATGTGTGGGTCTTTTTTATTTGGGGCAGGGGAGGCAGAGGCAGGGGATGGGGAGAGTCAATCCTGATGGTTAAGGATGGAAGAGAGAGAGGGAGAGAGAAAAGGAGTAAGGGAGGAAAGGAGGGAAGGAGGGGGGAAGGCAGGAAGGAAGGCAGGAAGGAGGAAGGAAGGAAGGAAGGAAGGAAGGAAGGAAGGAAGGAAGGAAGGAAGGAAGGAAGGAAGGAAGGAAGGAAGGAAGGAAGAAAAGGAAAGGAAAGGAAGGAATGGATTAGGGAGGGGGAGGAAGGGAGGAAGGAAGGTATAAATACCTAAATATTTACTATGGGCTAGACACAGTGTTAAATTCTAGGAAGACAAATATAAGGAAGTAGGATAATCCCTGCCCTTAAAGAGCTTACTATATTATAAGGGAAGAAAATAGACATAGAGAAATGGTGAGTAGGGAGGAATGTTCCAGAGAGGGACAAAGAAAATACTGATTAGAGTAGTAGGGCAATTAATGGATATGTCTTTGTCTGGGAATTTAGTGTTGACTTGATGACTATTCTCAAAGCTAGAGTTATAAGGGAGGGAGAGGGTACATGTGTATGGAGATAGTGAAGTAGCATGGTAGCCTCACATAAACTACTTAATCTCCTTAAGTCTCAGTTAGCCCATCTCTACAATGAGAGAGTTGGTCTAGGTGTCCTTTAAAGTTCATTCTGGCTCTAAACCTATGGTCTTACTGCTGCTCTAAAACAATTTGAAAATCAATCAGCCTCCCCAGAGAGGTAGCATGATATAGCACATAGAGTGGTAGACTCCAAAAGACCTGAATTCAAATCTCATTTCACATTGAAGGACCTCACTTGACCTCTCTAGGACTCAGTTTCTTCAAGTGTAAAATGAGATGTTTTGATTTAACCTCTAAGGTTTCTTCAAGTTTCTAATTCAGGATCCTATTGATACCACTGTTACACCTTCTGGGATTGGTCGCACAAGTCCAGCCACCACCCAGTGAGTGATATTGTTGGTCCTCTTTGAAAATGAAGGACAAGCAACACCAACACATTTCCTTGACTCAGTCTAGAGTTTTTGAATTCTGGAGGGGCCTCAGAATTTAGTGGGTCCAACTTGATGAATAAATCTTATCATTTCTCTGCCAAGTGGTCAACAAGATAAGGAACGTAATAAAAAAAAATGACAAAGCAAACACAACCATTTTGTCATCTGCCAACCACAACTGACCCACCTGGAGTGCGCATCTCGTGTACATATTATCTCACCACTGTATCTCCAGAATCTATGCCCCCAGTCCTTGGAGAAATTCATGTCCTCACCTTTATAACTCCTCCCTGGGGCCCACATATCTCACTGGAGTGAGAACAAACTTACCTAGTCCACTCTATCTAACTAGCCCCAGACACCAGACTATTCTTTACCTTCACATACCTTCCAGTCATCCACTCAGGCCCTCTTTTCATCTGCTCCTGTCCTTTTCCTCTCTTTCCTATTCAATTTCCTACTCTGGATACAGGAAGGAAATCAAAGCAGTAATCAAATTATATCGTTTCTGGAAAAGATATGTCATGTGGTTGTCCTGTATATTAATTCACCATCTGTGTTACTTACATGATCCAAACTCCCTTCCCTGGTCCCCGCTCCCTTACCTGTATTATTTTCCCCTATTAGAATATAACCAGCACTTAGCATAATACCTGACATACAGCAGATAATAAATATTATTGAATCAATTGAATGAGTTCATTGAATTTATGAATTGATTAGGGTTAGATAGAGTTGGGATTTACATTCCCAGTACTCAGCACAGCATGTGACATATATTGTTTAATAAATGCAGTTTCATCCATTCATTTAACAAGGTCATGACAACATGAATTTGAATGTATCGTAGATCCAGTCCTGTTGCCCACAACGTAACAACTCTGTACAGTAAAAAGCTGACATAAATACAGACAACCTAGAGGTTGGATTTCAGTCTCATGTTTGAACACAAGTATCCTAATGAGATTTTGTTGCTTGACCTAGAATGAGATGGACCCAGACTCTAAATTACTTCCTCAAACTTATTGATTTCATTCAACTGATTTAACTCATGCCACAGATATTAGAAAATCCCTTCCTTTTTTAACACACACATATGCAGCACTGTTTGGGGGACTGGGGCGGGGGCAGAGGGGGTTGTTGTTCTTGTCTGTCCTTTGCTCTTGAAGAGGACCAGTGATGTCATGAGGATGATGTCTTGACTTGCCCATTAATTGGATTTAAGTGAAATGGAATGTGCAGTCATAAGCCTCACTCTTTCCTCCAAAGTCATCAGGGTCCAGTGGTAAGACATAAGCCAAGATGACTGGCCATGACCTCAGGTAGAGAGGATAGTGAAGTGAAAGAAAATACAAAAATAAAAAAAAAGAGTTGATAGCACTAGCTTTGCTTTCAACAAACATTTATAATCTGTAATTATCTTAAGGCATTACAAAATTTCCCAAATAAAATATACCTTTTTTATGTGAATGCATGCATGCGTAACTTGTATCACTTGTAGAAACAAAAGCTAAGATTTTTCTCAAAATAAGATCAGTACAAGAATATTTTAGTGCCAAGAAGTGCCTACTATGTGCTAGACACAGAGAGTTAATAAGGCACAATTCTTGCCCTCTTGGAGTTTATGGTGCTATCACAAAATCTACTAGAGACCATTCAGGCTACTTGGAGATGTGAACTACTCTGCATAACAGCAGTTACACTGACTAATCAAAAACATAGAAACTATTGACTTTATTATCCTGCAGGGTTGGTGACTGACTGCATTTGGCCCAGAGACAAAGAATGAATTAAAGAGAACTGCCACCTCCGCTTCTGTGCAATAGAATTTATGGCTCATTTTTCGTCCTGCTCCATGCTCCACAGAGTTGAGGTGAGCATATTTCATTTTCGCTGAAATCCACTCAAGCCCATCAATGAGAGCTTTATGTTCAACGTGTCTGCACTGCTGGAGAACAAGGCAAGAAAAGGGATCTGAGTTAATAAAAGGAAATATAATACACATAAACCATAACACACTCAACTTTCTTCCTTCCTGGCTGCTGAGGGAAGTTTATCATAAAATGGCAAATGTGGAAGGAAATGGGGAGGGCAATTTGTTCCTGTCTATCCTGTGAGGACAATCAGTGAATTAGGTCGAAGGACGGGGCAAAACCAACATGAATAATAAGTGCCTAGCACATACTGGAAGCTTATTAAATGATTGTTGATCTATTGATGGTTATTTAGGGATATCTCTCAAGATATTAATTCCCAATTCAGATTTTACCAAAACAAAACCTACCTCAGCACAGAACTATAACTGAGAATTCTTGCAACTAATATAAATTCTTTTAGGGGGAAGGGAATAATCATTTATATCGTGCCTACTATATGCCAGATAATTTTACAAATGTTTTCTCATTTCATCCTCACAACAACCTTGCAACATAGCATTGTTATTATCTCCATTGTATTATTGAAGAAACTGAGGTAAGCAAATGTTGTGACTTGCTCAGAGATACACAGTGACTGAGGCTGAATTTGAACTCAGGTCTTCCTGACTCCAGGCTCAGTGCTCTATCCACTGAACCACCAGCTACATTATAGAGGAGGGCGTAGGGAAAAGTGCCTCTGTGCTCATAGTCAAGTTAGGAAAGGAACGTATACTGCCCCTCAAAGAGTCCAAACCTTGCCCCTCTAGTTGGGAAATAGACCCCAGGAGAGATGTTTCATAAAGATAAGCCCTCAGAAACTGAAAACAAGGCACAGGGATGTTGGTCGCAGCAAGGAAGAAGTATTTCTCTCCCATGAGTGAAAGAACAGAAAATGTCAGCACCCTAGGATGAGCTGCAGCCTTCTTACTCTAGGTACAGCTCTGCCTCAGATTATTTCCAATTATCTTTAGGAATTATTACAAAATGCTCAAAACAAAATGTATTTTTTATCAATATCTGTGTCCAATTGGTATCATTTTTAGAAAAAAAAAAGTTTCCATAAAATAAGATAACAAAAGGATAATTTACTGCTAAGTGAATGGGAATTGTCCTAGAATTTCTGGCCCAATGCTTTTTGGGTGTGGCTCACAAAGGATTTTCTTATATTTATTTTAATGAATCTTAATTCTCTTGATCTGGTTATATTGTTGGTTTGGCTCCATGAAATTATAATGGGGTAAAGCAATTGGAAACACACCCACCCTATAGGACATTCCAGAATCCAACATAAGCTCAGAAATCTGAATTTATGTACCCTTTGAAATGAGGGAGAATCACCCCAGGAATCACTGCACATCCTGTTTTATTTTTCTTTTTGGGCTAACATAGGCATACTCTAAGTGTTTCCCATTCCAAGTGTCTGTGCAGTAGGTGATGAACTTCTCCCCGGGAGGGAGTCATTGAGGTAGATATTTGAGACTGTGATTATATAGGAAATGTCTGTCAACTAATGACACAATAGGAGGAAAAAAAGCTCGTGGGATTAGGAGCGTAACTGAGGATTCCTTTGCTCTAGAGAGAAAATACAAAGGGACCCTGACTTTATGTACAATTTGATTTCTACACTGAACATGTTATGAGTAGTCAGTGTTTAGGAGTCAAGCATGAAGCGCTTCTGTTCTGCATTCAGAAACTGAGTTTCATCTCCAGCTTCCTTCCCTTAGAGGGTCTACCAAACAAACCTTTTATCAACAAGCAAAGCCCTGAATAGACTGGTTTTCCTTCTTGCTCTATCCCCCATCTTTGGAGACATCCTTGGTTCTGTCAGGATAGAGAACAATTGAAAGCTCTCTGCACTGTCCCTCCAAAATCAAGTGACAAAAACTTCTGGTCTCTGGTCTCCCGGATACTGGTCCTCTACTTATCCCCCAAGAAGTCTGAAAATCTTGAATTCTTCCCTTAGCTTTGGGGTCCTGACCTTGTCTCCTTTCTCATCTTCCTCTTCCTCATAGTGCTGCCTACTCTACAGCCATCATTTCCATCTGTCTTCCGTTTCCACCAGAATCTCAGACTCGACCTATCAGTTACTGGCTCTACTAGGCAAGCTTTCAACTTGCCTTGTGGAGGTCCAGGTCTCCATATCATTTCCCTCATGTTATCTTCCCTCCATGGCCTGGTACAAGTATCCTACTTTCTCTACTTTTGCATTTTGCCTTCTCTCATTAGAATATAGGAATATATAGAATATAATTCTTCAAATATGAATCTGTTCCTGACTCTCTGGACATTTTTTACCTTCCCCTGCTCCCTGTTTCCTTTTTATGTGCTATCTTCCTTTATAAGAATGTAAGGTCCTTGAGGGTAGTCACTATCTTTGTTCTTCTATTTGCTTTTAGCACAGTACCTGGGGCATAGTAAGTATTTAACAAATGTTCTATTTATCTATCTATCTGACTGTCTGTCTCTTGTTCTCAAAGCAGAGTTCTAATTCTTATTAGTCTTAACAACAGTCACTAGAATGAGTTCCCAGGACAGCAGAGCATTACAGCTTTCTCCAAGTTGCTAGAAAATGGCAAAAAAAAAAAAAATATCCAAAGTCCAATTGCTGGGTGTCTAGGTGTACTTTATTCAAGTTCAACTAATCAACAGCAAAGAAACCTATGAAGTACTTACTACATTTCTTTCTCTCTCTCTCTGTAGATAAATTTGCCAATTCCTTTTCCAGCTCATTCCAGATGATGAAACTGAGCCAAACAGGATGATGTGACTTGCCCAAGGTCACACATCTAGTAAGAGTCTGAGGCTAGATTTGAACTCAGGTCCTCCTGACTGCAGACCTAAACTCTATCCATTGCCCCACCTAGCTGCCATTAACTCTCACTCTCAGTTTACAGATAAGCAAACTGAGGCTCAAAAGGGTTGAATGATTTGGTGGTGAATCTAGTAAGTGTCAGAGGAATAATTTGAATTAAGGACTTCTTGACTCAGCACACCGCCCATAACAGCGAATAACACATGCACAGATAAACAATTACAAGATAATGAGAGGAGAGATCATCATACTATCATCTCTAAAAGAATGCTCCATCTGATAAAAACAGCTTTTGATAGTGATAGCAGACTGATTTCCTTTGTCACTAATCATCTTCATAAGATTCAGTTTTCTTCCCCAAGCAGAGTTATCTGAAGCATTTTCATTTTATATTGACTTAAAATTCAATAGTCCCTGGAAATGAAAACAAAAGCAAACTTTAGACCTATGAGAGAAAATTAGAAAGACTTTCTTCATTCTCCTGTTGATTATCTCTAATTTGAACTGTCTATGTCTTTCTTGTACATTACTGTTTTCATGTTGTTTCCCCCCATTAGACTGTGAGCTCCCCAAAGTTGGGGACTAATTGTTCTTTTTCTCATTTTTCAGTGTATTCCAAGGACTTGGCATGGTCCCTGGCACATAGTAGGCACTCAATAAAGGCTTGTTGACTGACATGCCTGGTAGTAGGCACTCAATAAATGATTGATAACTAAACAACTTGATTGACTAAACAGACCAAAAAAGACGATCCTTGAAATAATAGATAGCATTGTCTTTTCTATCACGGCACCATGCCTTTTAAGGAAAGAATTCCTCATTTAGCTTCTCTCCTTGGGATTACAACCCTCTTAGACACACCTCTTACATGAGCAATCATCTGAACTAGTATACTTTGCCAGATTTTTAGAGTATGGGATAGCATGGTAATTTAGCAAAATTATATATGTGTAGGCAAATTATAGATTCTCAGCAAACCTGCAATTGTCAGGCATTTCTCAGCCTTAATCTACCTACCTCAACACAATAGACTTGTACAGTGCACGTGTGAAACCCTGGGAGGTCCTTATCCTAGCTCCCAATCATACTGTTAAGTTGGATCCCCAAAGCTAGGCTATTATATTTTTCCCCTTGGGATTTTAGAGGTGCCCCTAAGGGGTTGGAGGTGATTTTCTAATTCTATTGGCTCACACCCCATCCTGGAATGTGCTCTCAATGATTGTTAGCTGACATCAATTAGTCATCTGGTCTTAATTAGCTTTTAGAAAGGGTTATTTATTAGACACAAATATGTAATAAATGGGGGAAGGAAAGAATAAAGGGGAAAATGAATTTACATGATAACTTAATTATATATTTAAAAGGAATATTGTTATACATAATAGATTTGTAGTTTCTATTCTGTTGTTATATAAATGCTTGTTTTATTTATTCATTATTTATTAAGGTGAAAGGCTGTTATAAACATACCCCCAAATCTATGACACTCTCCCGTAAGTATATAGTCCAGGTGAAAATGGTCCCAAGCTTACAGAGTGAATATGACAAAGGTGTATAGTTCCTGGAAGTCCTGCTGGAGTCCTCAGGATACTCCTCTTAGATCTGGTCTTGCTTCTCTGCTGGGCTTTTTATAGATTCTTGAATCTATGTTCCCTTGGTCCTTGGCTTCTGATGTAGACATTACTATGAGCTTATTTGGGCCAGTGATTAAGACAGGGATGGGAAGATGGGAAGGCCTTCAGATCTCTGAAGTTTCTTCTCTAATCAAAGTGGGGGTGGGAGGCGTGGAGTGAGAAGGAGGCTGAGAGTAAGACAGAGACCTGGGGCTCTGCCTCTACTTTCCCCCACTCCACCCTCATCCCCAATGCTTTCTATAAGTTTAGCTTTCTTCTCTCCACTGACTCCAATCTTTGCAACCTATTGCTCTGTTGTTTTATAGAAGACCCAGAGGGCATGACTGAATTTCCACAGACAATCTGAGTGTACTTCCTTTGCAATCTCACTCCATTTAATTAAAGGCCTTTAAAAAAATTTAGTTTTGTTTTATTTTCAAATGAAGGTCTTCTCCCTCTTCCCCTCTCCCATTGAGAAAACAAGAAAACAAAATCCCAGTTACAAACAGATATGGTCAAGCAAAATAAATAAATTCCCACACAATTAAGGATTTTTCATACTTAGCAGGAAGTCTTTAATTTTTTGATTTATAGTTTTTACCTAGTTAAGGCATGAGTAGCTTGAAATTGAGGGTACCTAAGTGGTGCAGTGGACAGAGTTGGGTCTGAAGTCAGGAAGACTTATCTTCCTGAGTTCAAATCTGTGTGACCCTATTCAAGTCACTTAACCTTGTTTGCTTCCATTTCCTCATCTATAAAATGATCTAGAGAAGGAAATAGCAAATCATTTCAGCATCTTTACCAGGAAAATCCCAGATGAGGTCACAAACAAGAGTGGGACACAATTCAAAAAAATAAATATTGACCCTTTAAATGGGATGGGATAATTTGATTTACTGAGTTGGACCCCACCCTTATACACCTATCAGGTCAAAGTTCCAATGCTTGGCACTAGAGTTACAAGGACAAAAATGAAACAGTTCTTGTCCTCAGAAGCTTATATTTTGTTTGGAAGTCATAATGTGCATAACTACTTCAATGTGTTACTATACAATATCTTTATTGTATTTACCATAGAATATATTTATTATATTAAATTTACTGTATATTTAGTATATTTTATTTACCATAAAATAGAATTACTATGTTGTATTTTATCATATATTTACTATATTGCATTTGCTATATACTATATTTAGTATGTTTTATTTACCACAAAATATGTTTACTATGTTGTATTTTATTTACTCCACAATATATTTACTATATTAACCATATAATATAGTTATACTTTATTTACCATAAAATTTATTCACTGTGTTGTGTGTTATTATATATTTACAAGATTATATTTATCATATAGTAGAGTTTATACATTTCATTTACCATAAAATACATTCACTGTGTTGTATTTTATATCTATTGTATTGTATTTACTATACAAAGTAATTTGAGGAAGGAGGACCACTGATAAATGTGGGAGGGAATTAGACATGGATGATAAGAGATCAGGAAAGATTTCACAAAGGAGCTGGTCCCTGAGTTGTCTTGAAGGACACTAGAGAGTCTAAGAAATAGAGGTGAAGAATTATTCATTCCATGCATGAGGTGATAACCTGTAAGTCAAGAATGAAATGTGAAGTTCAGGGAACCGTTAGTACACCAGTTTGTTTGGAATATAAACTGGACGTAAGTCCAAAAAAGTAGGTTGGAATCAGATAGAGGATTGTCAATGGTAAGGAATTCGAATTTTGTCCTATGTTAATAGAAAGCCACTGAAAATTTTAGATCAAGGGCATGCCACAGGTAATACCTGTTCTTTAAGAAGATTATTTTGGGGGGGAGGAGCCAAGATGGTGGAGTAGAATGACTCACATATGCAAGCTCTGAACTCACAGCCCATAAATTACCTGTGGAAAGAACTCCCAACGGGTTCTGGAGAAGTGGAAGCCACGCAGCAATGCAGTGGAGGAGATTTCCATTTCAGAGAGCCATGAAAAACCATCACCAAAGGTCCATGGCACACCAGACAGTGGAGCCCAGCCCTGCCCTGCCTTGCCCTGGCCACGCGGCCCAGAGAGGAGCAGATCTGAGCAAGCTTCAGGGACAGAATCTCTGGCGGCCACAAAGGTCCCTCCACCAACAGGCGCTATAGGCCAGTCAGACAGCCTTCGGGACTGGCCAAGAGGGGAGCAGGGTGTCTTCGTGGCTCAGGCCCCCTTGGGAGGAAGCAGCAAGGGAGGCAGCAGACAGGGGCACCCGGAGCAGGTGGGAGCTCAGGGCCATTACTGAAGATCTCTGCATAAACCTCCTGAGGGAACTGAGCCTGGGAGGCAGCCCTGCCCCCACCTGAGCACCAGAACTTAAGCTCACATTGAATAGCAGCCCTGTTCACCGCTGAAAGCCCTGAGACTGGGGAGCATTTGAATCTCAGACCCCAAGCACTAGCTGGGCAGATCTAGGTGGGGGTTCAGAAGAATCTCAGAAGTCAAGTAACTGGCTGGGAACATGCCCAGAAAAGGGAAAAAAAATAAGACCATAGAAGGTTACTTTCTTGGTGAACAGATGTTTCCTCCTTTCATTTCTGGTAAGGAAGAACAATGCCTACCATCAGGGAAGGACATAGAAGTCAAGGTCTCTATATCCCAAACATCCGAAATAGATATCCAATGGGCTCAGGCCATGGAAGAGCTCAAAAAGGATTTTGAAAATCAGGTTAGACAGGTGCAGGAAAAACTGGGAAGAGAAATGAGAGAGATGCAAGAAAAGCATGAAAAATGGGTCAATACCTTGCTAAAGGAGACCCAAAAAAATGCTGAAGAAAATAAAACCTTGAAAAATAGGCTCACCCAATTGGCAAAAGAGGTTCAAAAAGCCAATGAGGAGAAGAATGCTTTCAAAAGCAGAATGAGCCAAATGGAAAAAGAGGTTCAAAAGCTCACTGAAGAAAATAGTTCTCTCAAAATTAGAATGGAACAGATGGAGTCTAATGACTTTCTGAGAAACCAAGAAATCACCAAACAAAACCAAAAGAATGAAAAAATGGAAGAGAATGTGAAATAACTCATTGGAAAAACAACTGACCTGGAAAATAGATCCAGGAGAGACAATTTAAAAATTATGGGACTACCTGAAAGTCATGATCAAAAAAAAGAGCCTAGACATCATCTTTCATGAAATTATCAAGGAAAACTGCCCTGATATTCTAGAACCAGAGGGCAAAATAAGTATTGAAAGAATCCATCGATCACCGTCTGAAAGAGAACCAAAAAGAGAAACTCCTAGGAACATTGTGGACAAATTCCAGAATTCCCAGGTCAAGGAGAAAATATTGCAAGCAGCTAGAAAGAAACAATTCCAGTATTGTGGAAATACAATCAGGATAACTCAAGATCTAGCAGCTTCTACATTAAGGGATCAAAGGGCGTGGAACAGGATATTCCAGAAGTCAAAGGAACTAGGACTCAAACCAAGAATCACCTACCCAGCAAAACTGAGTATAATACTTCAGGGGAAAATATGGTCTTTCAATGAAACAGAGGACTTTCAAGCATTCTTGATGAAAAGACCAGAGCTGAAAAGAAAATTTGACTTTCAAACACAAGAATGAGAAGAAGCATGAAAAAGTAAACAGCAACAAGAAGTCATAAGGGACTTACCAAAGTTGAACTGTTTACATTCCCACATGGAAAGATAATATTTGTAACTCTTGAAACTTTTCAGTATCTGGGTAGCTGGTGGGATTACACACACACATACACACATGCATGCACACACAGAGACAGAAAGCACAGAGTGAATTGAATAGGATGGGATCATATCTTAAAAAATTAAGGTAAATGTATAAGATAAATGTATTGGGAGGAGAGAGTGTGAAATGAAATGGGGCAAATTATCTCTCACAGAAGAGGCAAGCAGGAGACTTTTTAGTGGAGGGAAAAAGAGGAGAGCTGAGGAAAAAAACATGAAGTTTATTTTCATCACATTCAACTAAAGGAAGGAATAAAATACACACTCTTTTTGGTATGAAAACCTATCTTACAATACAGGAAAGTGGGGGAGAAGGAGATAAGCAGGGAGGGGGTGGGGATGATGGAAGGGAGGGCAATGGGAGAAGGGAGCAATTTGAAGTCAACACTTGGGGAGGGACAGGATCAAAAGAGAGAATAAAAACAATGGGGGGCAGGACAGGATGGAGGGAAATATAGTTAGTCTTACACAACACAACTATTATCAAAGTCATTTGCAAAACTACACAGATAGGGCCTATATTGAATTGCCTGCCTTCCCAAAGGGAATGGGTGGGGAGGGAGGGAGGGATGAGGAGAAGTAGGAACTCAAAGTTTTAGGAACAACTGTTGAGTATTGTTCTTGCTACTAGGAAATAAGAAATACAGTTAATGGGGAATAGAAAGTTATCTGGCCCTACAGGACAAAAGAGAAGATGGGGACAAGGGAAGGGAGGGATGATAGAAGAGAGGGCAGATTGGTGATAGGGGAAATTAGAATGCTCGGTGAATTGGGGTGGGGGGAGGGGACAAATGGGGAGAAAATTTGGAACCCAAAATTTTGTGAAAATGAATGTAAAAAAAAAAAGTTAAATAAATAAATTTTTATATCCAGAAAAAAATCATAAAAAAAAAAAAGAAGATTATTTTGGCAACTGCGTCAGCAAAAAAAAAAAAAAATTGAGGAGAGTTGGAAGCTGGTAAACTAATTAGGAGTACTAGTCCCATGGTCAGGTTCCCGTAAGTGAAAGAAGAGCACGGAGTCATTCCCCACTAGCTGTTCTGTTTGTTTTGACTCTTTGAACATCAGGCTTCCACCAGGCTAAGACCATCACCAGAAATCACATTGTCTTGGAGATGGCTTCAACTTTGGAACTGAACGTTCTTAGCATCTTAAACGGCTCCTCTGGATCGCTTCCATTTGAACTTTCTTAGGAAGACTCTGAGGATCACCTGGAAGGATAAGGTACCAGACACTGAAGTCGCTTGAGCTGAACTGCCAAGTATTCAAACTATGCACAACTCTGACAGGCTGTCCACGTTGTTCGAATGCAAAATATACACTTGCCAAAAGAATTATTTTATGGAGAACTCACACGGGGCAGGCGATCACATGGTGGTCAGAAGAAGCGATACAAAGACACTCTAAAGGTCTCTCTCAAGAACTTTGGATTTGACTGTCCAACATGGGAGATGCTGGCACAGGACCACTCAGCATGGCTGTGCCCACATCAGAAAAAGTGCTGTGCTCCATGAGCAGAGCAGAATTGAGACAGCACAAAGTAAATGCCGGATGCATAAATTTGGGATATCCACCCCAAATATTCACATGGACTATCTGTGCCCAACCTGTGGTAGAGCATTCCGAGCTTGCATTGGTCTGATCAGTCAAAATCAGACACACTGAAATTTCACTTTATCTTGGTGATTTCGTTTTGGTCCTCTTCAAAGACTAAGGACAACAACCAACCAACAACCCCTTTGATTTGAGGGCTGGAGGACAGAACAAAAACCTTCTCCCAAAGAGAGACTCAGACCTATCAGCCAACTCTTCATTTCCCACCAGCTTCTCTGCTTGGTTTAGACTCCATCAACAATGTGCCTCTGTACTGAGTATTCTTTGGTGTCTACCTCCTCCTTTTCAGTTTTGTATATTGTCTTCCTCCAATCAACTGTAAATTCCTTGGGTTCAGGGAATGTCTTTTTCTTATTTGCATCTTAGGGTTTAGCCCATTGCTTGGCACATAGCAAGTGCTTAATAGTCATCTATAACCTATAGATGCAAGGGATGTGTGGAGATTGAATCTTTATGACTTTACAGCTAATTGGATATTTCCTATATCATCTTTTCTACCATGGATATACTTCAAAAATTGTCCCTGGACCCTATTCTCTTTTCTGTATTTACTCTCTTGCTTAGAGATCTCATCAGCATCCATGGGTTCAATTATCACCTCTATGCTGATGATTCTCAAATCTATTTAACCAGTCCTAACTTCTGTCCTGAACTCTAGACTTGTATCACTAAATAAAATATCTCAGTCAGTCCCATTGGCATCTCCGACTCAACATGGACTGTGTAGAAGTCATTATCTTCCCCACCCCTCCATCCTTCCTTCTTGACAACTTCTTTGTTACTGTCAAGAGCACTGCTATCCTTCCAGAGATCTTGGCTTACAATCTTAGTGGCTTCCTTGACTTCTTACTCTCATTCACCTCAGATTGAATCTGTTGCGAAATCCTGTCATTTCTACCTTTACATCTCCCCTTCTCTCCACTCACATAGCCACTACCCTGGTTTAGGCCCCTATCACACCTACACCTGGATGATTTCGATGGGCTTCTTGGTGCTCTCTCTGCCTCTGGTCTCTCTCCATTCCTGGCTACCCTTCACTCAGCTTCCTAAGTCATCTTCCTAAAGTTCCGGTCTGATCATGTCACCCCTTTCCCCACTTAATAAGTGCCAGTTGCTTCCCTAATATCTGCAAGATATAATACAAAATCCTCTTTTTTCTTCTAAAACACTTTCCAGCCTGGTCCCTTCCTACCTTTCTAGCCTTCTTAAATTTTCTTCTCTCCCATGTATTTTACAATCCAGTAACAACTGACCTTCTTTGGCATTCCTCTCATAAAACACTCCATCTCTTGAAATTTTCCTGTGCATTTGCTATCTCCATACCCAAAACATACTCCCTTTTTGCCTTTGCCTCCTGACATCCTTGACTTCTGTGAAGACTCAGTTTAAATCCCACCTTTTCCAAGAGGCCTTTCCCAGCCCCTTCCCTTGTAAATATTCACATTGCTAGTGCATTACAGGAAGCTGGTTTGCACAGTGGATAGCCTGCTGGAACTGGATTCAGGAAGACCTGAGTTCAAATCCAGCCTCAGATACTTATTAGCTGTGTGACTCTGGGTAAATCATGTAACTCCTGTCTATTTCCATTTCTTCAACTGTAAAGTGGGAATAATAATAGCACTCCAGGATTATTGTGAGGATCAAATGAGAAAATACTTGTAAAATGCTTAGCATGGTAATGAATCCATCCTTCCTTTTTTCCTTCCTTTCTTTTCTTCCTTTATTATTTTCTTTCCTCCCTTCCTCCCTCCATCTCTTCCTTCCTTTCTTCTTTCTGAAATTAACTATCATCTACTCTGAGTGGGTGTTTTCATCCTTCGTTGCCGAAGAAGACATGCCATCAGAGAAGTAATGACATGACTTGCACTTGACTTTGATTTGAGTGAGGGAGGGCTGTGCAGGTCACCAGCCTCACTTCTCCTCCAGAGCCATCTGAATCCAGTGATCAGATATTCATCAGAATGACTGGAGATGACCCAGGATGAGGCAATTGGGGTTAAGTGATTTGCCCAAGGTCACACAGCTGAGTGTCAAGTGTCTGAGGTGAGATCTGAACTCAGGTCCTCCTGACTCCTGCACTGGTGCTCTATCCACCGCACCACCTAAACACAATTTAAAAGGTCATGCATCTTGGAGCACATGCAGCACCAACACCAGCCTGAGTCTTGGAAGTGGCTGCAATGGTAGGAACAGTAGCAGTAGCAGCAACCTCAGGAAAATGTAAGAGGGTCAGACAAAGGGTCAGAAAGAGATTACAGAGGAACCTGAACTGATATTGGCAGCTAGACCAGGTATTCTTTGCCAACTTACAAATGAATTGCTCACACAAAATTCTGAATCACTTGTAGAGTCATTAGTTTCCACTTGCCCAATTCTAATTTTTAAGGACTTATTTTAGTCACTGATTTTTTGCACCTTTTATTCCATTTGGCCAATTCTGCTTTTTCAGGAGTTCTTTTCTTCAGTGAGTTTTTGTGCTTTGTTTACCATTTGACCAATTCCACTTTTTAAGGTGTTACTTTCCTCAGGTATATATGTGTGTGTGTGTGTGTGTTGTGAGTGTGTGAGTGAGGGAGAAAGAGAGAGACTTCTACAAGCTGTTAATTCTCTTTTCATAAATTTCTTGCATCTCATTTCTTTTTCTAATTTTTCCTTTATCACTTTTGTCTCTTCCTTTAATAATTCCAGGAATTCTTGTGGGTTTGTGTCCAATTTAAAATTTTTCTTCAAGGTTTGGCTTATAGTTATTTCATGTTGTCTTCTTCTGAGGTTGTGTCTTCATCTTCTCTGCCACTAGTAGCTTTTCATAGTCAAGTTGTTTTTTGTTAGTAGTTCATTTTTTTCCAGCCTATTTCTTAACTTTGAACTTTATGTTAATGTTTTCTCTGCTCACCTGGGAGTGGATTCTTGTCACCTGGAAGTGTAGAGGCACTACCTCAAACTTTAGGCTCTTTTCTGGGCTAATTCAGAGGGTATGCAAGTTTTTGGTGCTTCCTGTGATCAGAAAAGAGGTATGATCAGTGCCCTCCTGGTCAGCATTCTGGTGTTTACATCATTTACCCTCTATCTAACTTGTATATATATGATTGTTCATGTATTATCTCTCCCACTAGAATGTGAGTTCTTTGAGGGAAAGCATTGTATTTTTGCCTTTATTAGCAAGGACTTAGCATATGTCTAGTGTCTAGCATATAATAACCTCTAAATTAATTCTTGATAACTTAAGTCAATAGGATGAACTAAGCATCTACTATGTGCCAAGAATTGTGCCAAATATTAAACACAAGTGCATGTACTGACTGACAGGAAAACTTTATGCTTCCTCCCCACATTTTAACTAACTCTCACATTATCCTCAGAGTTAATACTAGCTGAGGACATGGTGATGATGGCTGTGTGCTGATTCCTCACATAGCTGAGGGTTTCTAAGAGTCAAGCCAGTGGCCAAGCACACAGGAATGGATACAGGGAAGCAAAAGAGTATACAATGTAATCTGCCCAAATGACACTTCCTGTAAAATCTAAAAGAGAATGCTGAAATTTTAGACTCAGAAAGGAACTTTAGATATTATCAAGTTTATTCCCCTTAATTTTCCAGATGAAAAATGGAAATTGACCAAGTTAAGTGATTCGTCAAGGTCACATGGTAAGAGACTGTGAGAGACATGCTACCTGACTGAGGCTTGGGTCTTCCACGTTTTTTCCCAATTTACTACAGCAGATTCATGTAAACTATAACATATTTCCAAGCATCCTCATGCATTTAACAGCAAGCCCCTTTTTCACTCTGACCTAGGGTCTGGACTACAAAGTCAATCCCAATCAATAACTGCATTCCCTCTCACTTTCCCTGGTACTGAAAGCACTGACTGTGTCACTAACCGTGGCTTTACAGCCTGTGGTCTGGGAATCCTCCCAGTTCTATTCTTGTGCCCCCAAACTTTCAGTTGGCTGAGAGTAGAGATCCATTCTTCCTTCCCCTGCCTTGCAATCCAAATTCTAGTGGAATCTCTACCCACAACCTCACATTTTCAGGCATGTGGCATCCTCTGGCCATTATAGTACCTATTTTGAGTTCCTTGGAGCTTTCAGACAGAACACACTGACCTTGATTTTTAGCATTTTCAATTACAAATCAGGCTTAGTCTTACAGATAGGGTGTTGTGACTGAGCTAACCTACGAAGTCTCCCTTGACCAAAAGTGTGATGGGGTGTGCCATCATTGGAAATGCATCAGTTTAGAATAAACCTTGCCCTCTGATTTAAAAAATAATTACTAGGAGGGCTAACACATTAAATTACTGACACTTACCTTAATGCAAAGCAGTCCATTTAGATACAGAGGAATAAGGCTGACCAGAGACCACATTACATAATGGATAAGGAGCTGATCTTAAAATCAAAAGGACCTGAGTTAAACTCCTTTCTCAGATACTTATTAGCTGTGTGACCCTGAGTAAGTCACTTTTCATCTAGTTGCCTCTGTTTTTTTTGTGTGTGTTTATTTTAATATGGGGGAAAAAAGGAGTTTAGATATAATGTCTTTTCTATCTCTAAATCTCTGCTCCTAGGATCTCTTTTCTATCTAATAGAACTAACTCATTAATAATACTCCATTTATCTCACTCCTTTTATCCCCATTCAAGTATCCTATCATATGATCCCACTGACCTAGCACAAATGCCTTAACTCTCCCAAAAGAGTAAAGTATCTAATACTTTGATGGCTCTATGATTTTTTTTTTTAAGTATGGGTGATCTGGGTCAATCAGGTGGAGTAGTGGAGAGTGCATAGGTCCTGCAGTCAAGAAAATCTGGCCTCACACACTTATTAGGTGTATGACCCTGGGCAAGTCACTTAACCCTGATTACCTCAAAAAAAAGTATAGGTGATCCTTTGGTCATCATAGGTCACAATATCTCCTGTACAATCCTTGTCCTTTTTTTTTCATTAGTTCACCAAAGATACTATATGCATACAAAACAGAACTTCCTCTTATTCTTTTTTCTCAATGGCACAACTATAACTGGCACTATCATTCTTTTATCTCTCAAGTCTCACCACATGACCAACAACCTCCATTTCTACCCATCTAGATTCCTGATAATGTCATTTATGCAGTAAATTTTACTTTGGTAAAAGTCATCATTATTAACATGAGGCTTGCCATATGTTCCCAATTACTCTTTGAATTATTTGTTATTTTAATTCATAATTTTGGAAATCTATAAGGAAGGCTGTAGATATAAATAGAGATTTAAGGTACTACTTTCTTTCTACAGGTGAAACCTAATTTGGCACCTCACTAGAAATATTCTCATTTTCTTGGCCACAGCATGCATATTTTCATGACTATCCAAGGAATATGGTTGAAAAAAATAATTGTATGAAAATTTCCTCCAAGAGTTTTGCAATGCGTTTATTTTTCTTTAATGACCATCCAGTCATAAAGTTTTATTCAGGGTTATACAGGGAACATATTAAAACTGACTGGGGGTGAAAGGAGGGGGAAGAATATAGAAGCTCAGTTATGATAAAAAAAAAAAACCAGAATCTCTATGTCTTAGTAACTAACTCTATGTTGTGTCATTTGGGATCAGTGCCAGCTGGTCACACAGTAAGTAGTCTTAACCATTGATAAAAACTTCGATTTAATGATACAGTACCACCTTGTTGAATAGGAGGTTCCTCACTTGATGCCAATGAGTTTAGTGGGAATCACTCCTTGCCCAGACTACAAGAAACAACTTCACAAGAAGTTAACACTCAATAAAATGTTCTCCCATCTCTGGTATAGACATTGGCACTGATATTTTCAAGGAGTGATGAATAGGCAACAATTCTCTCTGAGGTCTAGAGATGTTTAGCCTGCCTTAGAAATCCTGCTATGGAAGGGTGGTCAACTTGAGGAAAAGTACTCAATGGAAGAGGGGGTATAGAAATGTGTTCAAGGTCAGAGGTGCCCAGGCATGGTATTGACCAATCAGCACTTCCAGGACAAGAGTCAAAATTGTGAAGCTTGCAAAATTCTCAATGCCAGTCCACTTCCCTTTCTGAGCTCCTCTCATCCCTTTAGCTGTGTTTGAAGATGCACGGTGGCCTCATGCTGGCCCTACCTTATCAGTACTCTCCAGAGAGGCCTAGTCCCCAAGATCATCCTCTCTAGATAATCCCTATGATCTATTTTTCTTTACCACTATCAAAATTCTCATTCTTCAGTGTCCTGCTCCCAACCAACTACTGGAAGAAATAATCTGTTGATATGGGTTCAAATATTGCCTCTGTCATCATTTAACATCTCCCTCTCTCCTTCCTCCCTCCTTCCTGTTTCCTCCTCTGTATAAAGAAGAGGATTGGATTAAGCAGCTTCTAGCGCTTAATATATTACCCCTCCTCCAGATATATTGATTTTAAAAGCAGATTCATGGAAATGGCAATGGTATCAGTGAAAAGCCTGTATCTCTGGTGGCTGAAGTCAGATATTGTGATGGCCATCTTTTCTGCAAACCAGAAACGACGTGAATATTCACCTAGTTTAACTAGAAAAGAGTCAGATGAGATCACTTCAGCCATTGATGGAGTCATGGATAGAATCAGTTGTGTGGCAGGAAGGAGATGCCCTCCGAATCAAGAGACTGAGCTTCTAGTCCTGACTCGGCCATGAACAAGCTGTATGACCTTGGATAAATCACTTAACTTTTCTGAGACTCGGTTTCCTAATTTGTAAAATGAGGAAGGGTATATCTTTAAGTTCCCTTTCTACTTCTTCTGGTCCTTTTCTATTCCCCTTATGTAAGTATAGTTGTGCATGTGCACAGCTATCATATATGGGTACATGGTAGCCTCTTTCTGCTTCTGACCACTCTTTAAGGTTTACGCTTTATAATAGTTTCTCTCTTTTCTTTCTGTCTCTCTCCTTCTCTGTTTCTCTCTCCTCCTCCCTCCCTCTCTGCCCTTCTCTCTTCCCCATTCCCTCTCTTCCCCATCTCTTTCCGTCTCTCTCCCTCTTCTACCTTTCCCTCTCCCTCTCCCCCTCTGTCCTTCCTTCCCTCCCTCTCTGCCTCTCTCTTTCCTCCCTTCTCTCCCTTTCTCTGTCTCTCTTACTCTCTCTTCCCCCTTTCTCTATCCCTTTCTCTATATCTCTCTCCCCCTGTTTCCCACTCTTCCCCGCTCTCCCTCCTCATACACATACATGAATGTGTAGATATAAAATATGCACACATATCTATATAACCTGTAAAGTTCTTTGTATACCTAAAAGCATTATTACATGTTATTTTATGAATGTAATTATACATAATATAAGTTATATTATAACATTTTAAAACAACTATGCACTATGCATATATGCGAGTGTCATGTCATAATTTATCATATATAACACATAATGCATTATGTAACATAATGTATAATATGATATATCACTAATATTATATATTCTGATATTTCACTTATATATTACATAATATTACATATGATTTTATTTATATATGTGTGTATGTATATGTACACATATACATACACACACTCCTCACAATAACTCTGGGAGGTAGGTGCTACTCTTGTGTCTTCATTTTACAGATGAGGAAACTGAGATAGAGAAAGACTAAGTGACTTGCCCAGGGTCACCCAGCTAAGAAGTGTCTGAGACAGGATTTGAGCTGAGGTCTTCCTGACATAAGCAAACTAATGGTTGGAGAAATTTTGACTTGCTTGACTAGGTGATAAATCTGGGATTCTCTTCCTAGCTTTGGGTCCAGAGTGTCTTCAAAAGGTGACTTCTCCCTTGCCTTTCTCTTTGGCTATGCTGATCTGAGAGTGTCTCTGATAAGCAAAGCTCATTCCTATGCTTTTCAACCATCCAACGCTCTCTTTTTCTTAACCTTGTACAATGACCCAGAATGTAGAATTATAGCAATGCTCATAGAGCAATCAGGCACTTGATAACTGTCTATGGGGCAATCTACATTTCTTGAGCTCTTTATAGAGGAGAGAACAGCAGTGGTTGATGGAAATTTTACCCAGTAATGTAACTTGGCAGCATGGAAATATGCCTAGCCATTTTTTTTGGATGGGGCCCAACCTGAATGATAAAGAGGGGGTTTCATATCATAAATGACTTTCTTTTTACAGTTTATTAGCCTGAAAAGTCTTGGCAAATGGTATAACAATGGCTGCTATTATATACAAAGACTTCATGGATAAGAACATAAACCAGACCATTTTTAAAGTGGTCACAGCCCAGCCAGAATACCAGAGAGTTTAGTGTGTGCTTCAACCATTTTATGGCAGGCTGACTGCAGGCACCAGCTTTCTACACTCTTGCCATGTCTTTGGTTTTAACAATGAGAAGATAAGTTAGAAATGTGTCTAATGGAGAAATTCCAGTAAAGGAGGGAACTCCAAAAAAAGCTTACTTGGCAAAGAAGCCCCATGCTTTCCACCTTACTGAAAGTTATTGCTAACTATACTGAATTTAATATGTTTTGGGAATTGCAGAAGCCCCCAGGGGATCCTGATAAAGTCTTGTAGGATGTGATACTTGGGTGAAATCCTCTAAGCAAGCCACACTTCTAAGTTAGGAGATGGAGTTCAAATATGTCTTCTTTTTTAAAAAAAAATTATTTTCTTTTTAATTTATGGAAGAAAATAAGCATTTTCATATAAGTATAATAAAAAAGATGATTGCATATGAAACTGCAAATCTACTATGCACAACTTGCTATTTCTTTTAAATATACAAAAAAGGTATTGCATAAATTTCTTTTTTTTCCCTTTTTTTCTTCCTTCACCCTGCAAACGTATTTTCTAGGGGTCCAAGTAGTGTTCATCCTGGGAAGGGAAAGGGTGTCAGAAGCTGTCAGGATGTCCTCCTCTTACATCAATTAATTGGCCAATTAACATTTATTAATATTTAATATCTGCCAGGTACTGGGAATATAAGGAAAGGTCAACAATAGTCCTTTCTCTCAAGGAAGTAACAGTCTGATGTCATATAAAATTGCTATGTTTTTTTTTTATTTTGACACTTTGGAACCAGAGGAAAGAAAAATGAGGAGACAACTGTTCTTTGGGTCCGTTTTCAGAAAAGAAAAGAAAATCTGTAATCTCTTCTATCTCTAGGCGTGTAAAAGTACTGCTTATTGGAAGGTTTCTAGCACATCTAGGCAACATAGGTTTATAGACATTGTGAAGAATCAGAAGACCTGGATTCTAATCTTGCCTCTGACATGTAATAATAAAGACTAATATTTATATAACATTTTAAATGTGTAAGCCCCTAGAACCTCCCTGGGCATTGGGAAGCTAGCTTGGTTCCAGGGTCAAAAGGACATTCCAGTCATGCCACTGAGGTTATATTCCCCATCCCCTTCCAAATTTTTTATGGTGTCTTTCCTCAGCAGAATTTAAGCTCATTGGGCAGCTAGGTGGCACAGTAGATAGAGCACTGACCCTAGGGTCAGGAGCACTTGAATTCAAATCCATCCTCAGATACTTGACACTTACTAGCTGTGTGACCCTGGGCAAGTCACTTAACTGTGATTTACTTCACCAAAAAATAAATAAAAAAAATAAACTTCTTGAGTGTAGGAACTATATATACATCATGTTTTTATTTGTATCTCCAGTGCTTAACAGTCCTAAGCATGCTCTATCTATCTATCTATCTATCTATCTATCTATCTATCTATCTATCATCATTTAGCCCTCACAACACCCCTCTGTGGCAGCTACCATTATCAATTTTTACAGATGAGGTAACTGAGCTCCACAGAAGTTAAATAAGATAGCTGCTATAGATGTTATCCCCATTTTACAGATGAAGAAACTGAGACAGTAGTTAAATCACTTGCCCGAGGTCACAGAGCTACTAAGAGTCTGAGATAGCATTCAAACTCAGGTCCAGTATTCAGTTCCCTTCATCATCTATCTGCCTCAATATCCAGCCACATGCTGGCTGGTTGACCCTTGGCAAATCCCTGGACTCTAGGCCCAAGAAAGAGCTGCATTGAAGATTCCCAGCTGCATCAGTTTAGGTCTTTTCCTTACCTGGAAATTTCATACACCAATGAAATCATTGGCCCAGCATCTAGTCCTGCAGCACAAAATAGGCAATTCATCAATATTTGTTAAAGTTCACATTAATGACATCCATGAAAATCCAGGTTTCCACCAACATACAAACACTCCTCATGAGAACTACTGCTCACCTTCACCCCACCCTCTCCAAGTGTTTAAACAGCTGCTAAGAGTTAAAGATAGATAAATAATTGGGGGAGGGGGTGGAAGAGCATTAATTAAGTGGAAATACAAGGGAAAAAGTGATGCAACTCTTTTCCTCAAAGAGCCTGCACCCTAACAAGGAGGGAGAGATAATCCATATAAAGGAGTGGTACCCAGGGAAGGGAATTTCCATCTGGGGAGTCATAGGAATGATAGAGCTCCAGGATGGTCAGATGGAACTCTAGGATAGTCAGTCATCATGCTCATGCCCATAACAAGAATGCTGCTTAGATTACCGTGCTCAAGCCAAAAGGGCAAGACGGACAAGGGGTTAGATGGCACAGATACTTGTTTTGCCTCTGGTTTCCTGGTAGATGCCTGGACTAGGCTATGCAGCATAGTCTGGATCCAACTGGATATATGGGGTCAAGTGAGCTTGCACGCCTCCATTGGTATAGCCCCAGAGTAAGGGCAAAGTTACAAAGCTAAATGGATTAGCTTCTGCCAGCTTTACTTTGGGGAGTCTACATTTCCCAGTGGCAGGGGAATTTCACATCTGGGACAGGGGATACAGTGACTATTGTCTTACCTTGAAAAAGCTGAATCTTCACATATTTGACTGTCCAAAAACATGGCTGTCACATATTCATAGATGATGTGATGGTGTACTTGGAAATGCCCAAGTATTGGTAAAAATAGAACAAAACAAAACATATTCAATAAGTTTTGCTTCAAAAAATAGCAGGATGCAAGATAAATTCACAGAATCATTAGAATGTTTGTACCTAACATCCTACTATCATAGATAGACAGACATAGACAGACAGACAGATAGATGATAGATAGATAGATAGACAGACAGATAGCCAAGAAACATTTATTTAGTACCTCCTATGTGCCAGGCACTGTGCTAAGTGCTGACAATATAAAAGGGGGCAAAAGATAGTCCCTGCCCTCAAGTAGCTCACAATTTCATGGGGGAGACAGCAAGCAAACAAATATATACAAATAAGCCATATATGGGATAATTAGGAAATAATTAAAAGAGGGAAGGCATTAGACTTAAGAGGAATTGGGGAAAGGCTTCTTGTAGAAGATGGGATTTTACCTGAAACTTAAAAGGAAGCCAGACATCCTTTAAGACAGACAGACAGATACATGCATACATACATAATTTATAAAGTGCTTGCTAAATGCCAGACATGATACTAAATGCAGGGTAAATAGAACTATCAGCAAGTGAGCTCCTGACCTCAGGAAGCATCTATTCTAATATAGGAACAACAAGACATTGAGAGGAGCAAACTGTAAGTTGGATAATAATGAATATATTAGGGGGAGTGCAGGCCGCAGGGTTTGGAAATATGGGTATAAGAGATATAGAAGGCCAACTCTAGGCAAGATATAGCAATATCAACCTAACCAGAGCTAGAGCTGATTCCAAGGTTGGAGACAGGATTTGGGGGAGAAGAATTAAAGATGATGGCTAGAATAAAAGCAGTGTAGCTAAGAAAGATCATGGCTCTCAAGCTTAGAGAGACCTCAGGGCTGTCTAGTTCATCCCCTCATTTTACAGATGAGGAAACTAAGGCCCTGGCAGGTTAAGGGCTTTCTGACAAGACACAGGCTTTGTCTTGTGCGTCCTCTAAGGGAAAGTGGCAAGGTGTCAGTTCAGGTGTCTTCCCTCTGCCCCAAAGTATCAACTTCCACATGGGCCAGAAAAAGGCATCTCCTACCTCCCCTCCTGCTGCCAACCTGATCTCCTAACCATGAAGTGGATGGCCCCCTGTGCAAAGACCCAAGAAATCTTTCCTTTGACCTTGGCAGGTTTTCTATCTCCTGTCACCCGAATGAAGAAGAGGAAAGTCGATGAGAACTGGACCTCCAACGTCCTTCTCCTGCTTCTCCCTTTCCTGCCTAATCTTCAATCTTCAGAAAAGCAATATAGAAATGGACTTTCCCACCTGCCCATCTGATCATGTACATCCCTAAGGTGATGCTGTAATTCCATTCAAAAGTCTCTCAAAATGGCTGAATAAAATTGTGGTATATGAATATATTGGAATACTATTGTGCTATAAGAAATGATGAACAGGAAGACTTCAGAGAGGCCTGGAAAGGCATATGAACTGATGTTGAGTGAAAGGAGCAGAACCAGGAGAACTTTGTACATAACAACAACCACAATGTGTGAGGAATTTTTCTGGTACACTTAGTACTTCATTGCAATGCAAGGACTGAAATAATTCCCAGTGGTCTCAAGGCAAAATGCCTTCCTCATTCAGGGAAAGAACTATGGAATTCGATTGCAGAATGAAGTAGATCCTTTTCTTTTGCTTTATGTTTTGGTTTGTTTTATGATTTATCCCATTCATTTTAATTCTTCTATGCAACAAGACTAAGGTGAAAATGTATTTAATAGGAATGTATGTGTAGAAACTATATAAAACTCTATGCCATCTCAGGGAGGGAGTGGGGAGGGAGGGGAGAAGGAGGGAGGGAAGGAAAAAATCTAAGATACATGGAAGTGATCGTAGAACACTGAAAACAAATAAAATAATAATAATTATAAAAGTCTCCCAAATACTTGATGCCTTTCTGTAGATGATTCCTCCTTTTTTCCCCTTTATATTCTTCTCCTATTGCTTTCCAAACTGCTCTCGCTGTCTCCTCTTCTGCTGTGTGCTTTAGTACTTCTAAAGGCTCAAATCAAAGCCTCCTGTTAGTCAGGGACTCATCTTTGCTTTACGAGGTAAAACTCACAAGAGCCAATCTTCTCTCGGTTGTGAAACCAGCAATCCTTATCTAACGCCCCTATTTCTAAAAAATCACCTGGCTTTCATACTTTATAAGTTTTAACCTCTTAAGCTCTAAAAAAGCGAAGCCATCTGCCAATGAACTGAGGAACAATGCCTGGCAGCCGCAATCTCATCTCTACCCTCAAATGAGACTTCTCAGTTCTCTTTCAGATCCTCCTATGTCTGTCCTTATATTTTAATAGGAAAATTATGATTCTGTACATGTGAATTTTGTCATTTGTGTATACAAAAATTTCCTTTTCTGTCCCTTTCAGTAACCAAACTGTTCATCTATTAAAGAATCAATACTTTACATCCTTACAAAAATACTCAGTCCTTTTTCTTCATACAGCAGCTCATTTTCTGACCCAAAAGTTCATTTTATTACTCTTTCAGCACCCACAATTCTAATATTTGAAAGGGATAGTGCCTTCCAAGATGAATTACAAATGTTAAATGACTATGTAAAAATACACCCCAAATCATTAGTAGAGAATGGATAGAGATGGATCTGTGATCCCATTGTATAGGGAGTGATTGTATGAGGAAATCCTTCCATCAATGCAAATTAGCAAATTGGCTAGGTGACTTTCTCAAAGCCAAATAGTATGTTCCAGAGACAGAACTGGAACCCAGGTCTTTCTGACTCTGAGGCTAGCACCCTAGCTACTCTGCCTCAGACAGTAGAGAAATGCAAATTAAAACTCTCCAGTTTTATACCATCAAAATCGCCAAAGATGACCAAAAACTAAGAAAAGTCAGAGATGGAAGTGCTGTGGAAAGAAAGGCACACTGTTGTACTATTGTTGAAACTGGCAAGTGCTCCAACTGTTCTGGATATCAACTTGAAATTATGCAAATAAAGTGACTAAATTCCCTATTCCTTTTGACCCAGTGATTCAATTCAACAGGCAATTATTAAACACCTCTTCCCACTACTAGGCATGTACCCTAAGCAAGTCAAAAGCAAACAAGAAAAAAGCAAGGTGATGAAATGACTAATGACGAGCAGTCAGGATTACCATCGCCTGAGAATCAATTCATTGTGCCTCCTACTAGTTGCCTAAATTAAACTTGGAAGGAGGATCATGGTTATAGGGCTGGACTGGACCTCAGAGGTAATCAAGTTCAAACCCACCATTTTAAACACACAAGGAAACAGATGCCCAAAGTGATGTTCTCACACTGATGTTAAGCATCAGGGCTGAGGGCAGGGGAGAGTTGAAGGCAGTCTCATACTAGAAAATCTGTGTGCTTTCGACTGTTCCATGATACTTTTAAATACATCATAAGAGTCTTTTGTGTTAATAGCGCCTCTATTTGAAGGAAGACTATGCAGCTGACCCTGAATTAATTCTCCCAGGACTTACTACATTAACTGGATTGTTTCATTCAAAAAGAAAAAAATAAAGGAAAGAAAGAAGGAAGGAAGGAAGGAAGGAAGGAAGGAAGGAAGGAAGGAAGGAAGGAAGGAAGGAAGGAAGGAAGGAAGGAAGGAAGGAAGGAAGGAAGGAAGGAAGGAAGGAAGGAAAAAAGAAAGTGAAATGAAATGAAAAGTATTATAGTAAAATCCTGGAAATACTAGAAGAGTTTTTCATTGACTTCAAATTAAAGCATTCAAGATGTTAAGAATATGTGGTCTGCAAGGAAAAAAATTGGGTTAGTTGAAAATACAACCAGTGCTCAGCCTATAACCCTAACATAGGAAGCTTGGAATGAAGTCTTCCTTTTTCCATGAACTCTGTCCTCTCTGCCAAGGGAGCACAACAGAGTGGAAGTTGTGAGGGTAGAATTTGTTCTTTCTTATTTGTAATTAAAAGAAAGGAGTATTTGGGGACCACTTGTACCAGAGCCTATAAACCCACAGAAAGGAATTAAGGTTGCTGCCTAAGCAGCTCTAAACAGACCGTTCTGTTTTCTTGGGGTTTATGGAAGAACTTTAAAGGCATTCTGTGTACATAATTCTGCAGTCTGTGCTTTAACTCAATGGGAGTTTTGGCTAAGCATGGTCTATAAAGAAAGACATTTTGGGTTTAGTTTTCTTTGCTACATCTTTCCCAGATATTACTTCATTTTATTTATGCACTCTCATGATATCTCTATAAAATAAATTTTTGACAGCATTTTCTACTTCAATGTCTTACTATAAACAATGGAGCCAGCACCTGTGGTCATCATAACCTCCTCCAGAAAGACAGTCACCTCCTGTACCACCACTACCCCCATCCCCAGAGGAATAGAAGCCAGGAGGATGGGGAAGCTGGAGGGCATGCCATAGGAGGATGGGTTGGGGAAAAAAATGGAGATTTTTGGCTTGGAAAGGTGAAAATGCAAGGGAACATTGCTGCTTTCAAAGCATCTAAACAGCTATTAAATGGATAAGACAGTCTACACACTTACTCTGCTTGAACCCAGAAGGCAGTGCTGCTATCTATGACTGAAGGTTGTAGAGACATTTTGATATGACTTAAGGAGCATTTTCTAAACAATCTGACCTGTCATGAAATAGAATGGGAGTAGATTATGAGATAATGAGTGCCAAGCCAAAGCTCAATGACTATTTCTCATGATTGTGGTCATGGGAATTCTTGTTAAGGCACAGATTGAACCGTGTCTCTAAGGGCCCTTCCAGTTCTGATTCTATAACTGTGCCCTTTGTACATTTTCAATAATAATAAGAATAGTAATACATAGCTGACAATTATATAGCATTTACTATGTGCCAGGAACTGTGCACTTTACAATTACTGTCTCACTTGATCCTCACAACAGCCCTGGGAAGCAGATGCTATTATTATCCCCTTTTACAGAGAAGGAAATTGAGGCTCAGTGACTTTCTCAGGGTCACACAACTGATAAGTGTCTGAGGCTGGGTTTGACCTCAGGTCTTCCTGAGTCCAGGCTTGGAACTCTATCCACTGTGCCACTTAATTTCTTCCTTTTGTTTAGATGAGAAAAGCATAAAAGTCCAAAGACAGTAAATACAGATTCAAACTTCATGACACTGCAGAATAATTATTTATTAATGTATTTATAGTGTAAGATACAGGGCCAGATAGAATGGGAGATTCAAGATGGCACAGACATTGTCCTTGAGGACTTACATTCTATTGGACAAGGATGAAATGTGGGCACAGGTAAGCATTCTATTATTTGTTGCTGTTTTGCAGCTAGAAGTTACTCCACTGAGCAAGATTCCTTACCTAGTGCAACCATGGTAGATGGGGAAACTGAAGGTAGAAACAGGAAGAACTTAGAGATATTTATTAGTGAATTGTTCTCATATCAAACTAGGTACAAAGGGGGAAAAGGAAAGAGCCAGCCAAGGTGCTTGAGCATTTATTAAGAAGGAAAAGCATACTTTTAGCTGGTGGAATGGGGGAGGCTTCACTACCTGAGCTGATCCTTGAAAGATATTTTTTAGTTTGTTCAGTTGTTTCCCCTTCTTTGTGACGCCAGTTGGGATTTTCTCAGCAAAGATATTGGGGTGGTTTGTCGTTTCCTTCTCCAGTCATTTTCCAGATGAGGAAATGGAGGCAAACATGGTTAAGTGACTTTCCCAGGGTCATACAACTAGTGTCTGAGGCCAGATTTGAACTCAAGAAAATGAATCTTTCTGACTATAGACCCAGTAGTCTATTTACTGTACCACCTAGATACCTTGAAAGAAAAAAAGAATCTGAATGCTAGAGAGGAGGAAGGTGGTGGGAAATGGAACATATTGTTCTAAGAACACCAGGAAGCCCCACTTAGCTGGAAAGAGTCTGTAAAGGGAAGTAATATGAAATCAGGTTTATTGAATTGCTCTGTGGCATAATTATCCATTAGACAGGTAATAAGGTAGTTCTCTTATTAGTGTGGGACAAAATAAAACCTAAGAAAATACAGCATGGTACAGCCAAAAGGCAGAGGCTCTCCAAATCCTGGCTTTGATGTTTATTACCTCTCTGGGCCTCAGTTTCCTCATCTGTAAAATGAGAGACTTGGGTTAGACAATATTTGAGGTTTGTTCCAGCTTGAATTCTCTGGTCCCATTAGGAAAATGGCCGATTCGGAAGAACTACCGGTCCACACTGAATCTTGCCACAGAGTATAATCATCACAGACTCTGGTGTGACCAAGAACAGTTCTGAACTTTTCCACCATCTCCATCGATAGAGATTTTTGGGGGAAAGGCCCTAGAAGAGATGTGTTTGGTCATGCCACCTAGTGGACGATTTCTTAAAGTTGATTTCCTCACAAGCAATACTGGAACATTGGAACTACTTTAAAAAAAAAAGGCAGATAACTACATTTGATTTCGAGGAGGGGTAACAGAAAGGCACTGATGTGTATTGAATAAAGGGGTGACATAGACTTATACTCTAGGAAGATCAGTTTTTTATCTAGGAAGATAAATACAGAATGAACTGGAGTGGAGAGAGCCCTAAGGCAAGGAGACCAACCAGCAGGCTATTGAAATAGTTCCGGCATGAGATGCCAAGGGCTTGCATCAGGGTGGTTGAGATATCAGAGGAGTGAAGGGTGTGTGAACAAGAGGCATCGCAAAAGGTAAAATGAACAGGACTTGGCAAGTGAATGGATATGGCATTAGTGAGAGTGAGGAACTGAGGATGACCTAGGGACTGGGATGCTGGAGGTACTCTCTACAGTAACAGGTAAGTTTAGAATAGGGCAGGGCTTGGGGACAAAGATAAAGTGTTTTAGCATTTGGCGATTCAGTTGGAGATGTCCGCTAGGCAGATATGAGATTAGGAGAGAGGTTTAAAAAGATAAATCTGAGCATCATTTGTAGAAGTGATCATTGATTTTAATAGATCACAAGATGAAATAGTATAGAGGGAGAAGAGAAGTCCTAGTATACCTGATACCCACAGTTATCAGTACAACCTGGATGAAGATACGACAAAGGAGACTGAGAAGGAATAGTCAGAGAGGTAGGAGGAGGATGAAGAAAGAGCAGTATCCCCAAAACCTAGAGAGATGAGAAAAAGGATGATTCACAGTATCAAAGGTTGTAGGAGTCAAGAAGGATGAGGACTGAGAAAAGGTCCTTAGATTCAGCAATTTTCAGGTCATTAGTAAGTTTGGAGAATTCAGTTGTATGGACAAAAGCCCCGAGGGAAGCCTTTTAAAAGATGTGCAGTTTTCCAAGCAGTCCATTCTTTAGAGACAAAGTCCTCTCTTGGTTATCAAGGAATCTTGGTTATCAAGGAATCTGTTAATCTGAAGAGCATCTTCCTTGTTTTGGACCCAGAGACCTCTGAGCTAGAGGAGTGAGAAGCAGGGCTATGTTCTCAAGGGAGGAGGGACAGCTCTGAAGAAGGTAGGATAGATGTAATCTTCCCTCCATTCCTAGGACCCTAAAAAGTGGATTTGTTTCCCAGGGTCAGAGGCAGTGGAATAAGTCATAAGGCACTGATCGCATACATTCCGTACAAATGGAAGTGTCTGTATTTTGCATGTACTTATCCACCGAGTTTCAATGTTATCACCTTTAACCAGAGGTGGCAAATTGGCAAGTTTATGCTTATAGGATGATAGTGACACTTCATTTTACCTTCCTTTACAGGGAAATGGATTTCTCTTTTCTTTTCTTTTTCGTATCTTTTCTTTGTCTTTCTCTCCATTCTCCAATAATTCAATTAAAATTCGCAGGCATTTGTTTAAAAATCATTGACTATATGTGACACTGGTAACAGAAATAAAACAAAGAACATGGTTCCTGACCCTAAGGAGCTTACAATTTAGTAGTTATTATAATGGTCCACATTTACATAGTGATTTAGAGTTTACAGAACACTTTCCTCCTAACAAGACTGTGAGATAAGGAATGCAAGTAAGGTCCACATTTTCCAGATGAGAAAACCAAGGGTGAGAAGGTATAACTTGATTGGTAAGTCAATATATAACTACAACTGGTAAGCAGCAAAGCTGGGAATGAAATTCAAGTGTTTGGACTCCAAGTCCAGTGCAAATCCAACATCTTCCAAAATTTGTATGAATACTGAGAGCATTGATTATGTGCTCATCCATAATGAAAATGACTGTGTGTAGTAGCTAATATTAAATGGATGCTTCATTAACTTCATTAAGTGTGGTTTTAAGCAAGTTATACAACTTCTCTTTCTATTTCAACTAGGGATATAAACTGATCGTTAATGTCCCTTATTTTGTTCCAGTAATGTGGTGTGGGTGGATTGTCATTATATTCATTGACTAGATACAAGAGAGATCTAAATTCCCTGGTAGACATCTAAGGTTTTGCCAAGGACCAACACAGGTACTTTCAGAGGCTGCATTACATTTTTCAGGCTGTTTTAAGCTCATTCAGTGAAATCAACAAGCATTTAATCATCACCCGCCAAGTGAAAGGCACTGTCCAAGCACTAGGAATAGAAAGAAAAACCTCAGAAAACAGTCACTGCTCAAAAGGAGCTTGTACTCAAGGCTATGTCATTAGATGCTAAAACAAGTAGTTGCTAATTCAGCCAATTGAGTGATAACATAAACTAGACAGTTTGGTAAACTGAGAATTAAAAGATCAAACCATCAGAGATTTAGCTTTGGCAGGGACCTCAGAAACCATCCAGGCCAACTCCCTCATTTTATAGCTAAGGAAATGAAGCCCAGACTGACTTGCCCAAAGTCATGCTGATAGTCAGTGGTAAAGCTGGGATTTGAACCCAGGTCCTCTGATGAAAAATCCGGTATTATTTCTTCTGATACGGTACCTACTACACTCTCTGCTTTTGCATTTATCCTCTATCGCTAATTTAATTTTACTTTAGGTGATCTTTTCAGATAAACACATCATTTTAAAGATCTCCTTTCAAGCTCCTTATTCTATCAATTTTCTTGTTCATCATTTCCTTATTTTACTTAATCATGAACATTGTGACTATATTGCTTTCTATCATTGCAAATGAATATTTTAAATTCTACTGTGGGTTAAACAGGACTTTGCGGATTAGCCAGGGAACCTAGCACCTAATTAAAGCATCATTTCTGTGACAATCATTTCATGTCCCAAAAAAACCAATTGGCAAGTAAACTTTAGAAATATAACTACTGTGTGCTGTAATAGTTTACTATAAAGCTATAAAAAAATCCCCAAGAAAGCTTCCTTTCTTTTTTTCTTCTCCTCTTTTTTCCTTCCTTCTTTCTCTCCCTTCTTTTTCTTTTTCCTTTTTCTGCTTTCCTTTTCTTCCTCTCTCCTTTCCTTTGTAATTTCCTTTTCTTCTTCGCTCCCTCCGTCCTTCTTCTTTCCTTCTACTCTTTCTTCCTTTCCTCCTCTCTCCCTTCTTTTTCTTTCTTCCTTTTCTTCTTCCCTCCCTCCTTCTTTCCTCTCCTTCTTCCTTCTTTTCTTTCCTCTCTCTTCCTTTTCTCCTCCTTTTTCTCTTTCCTTCCTTCCTTTCCTCCTTTTTTCTTTTCCTCTTTTTTCCTTCCTTCTTTCTTCTTTCTCTCCCTTCTTGCCCATTTCCTGCCTTTTGGTCTTCATTGGAAGAGAAAGGGGAAAGTTATCCCCCCTCCTTCCATTTTCAGTATTTATTTTAATGTGGTGTCTTCCCCCATTAAATTGTAAGGTCCTTGAGGGCAGGAACTGCCTTTGTTTTTATTTGTAATTGTGTCTTCTCTGTTTAGCATTGTTCCTAGCACATACGGACAGAAAACTGAGGTAAGCAGCAGGTAAGTGACTTGCCCAGGGTCACACAATGGTCTTCCTGACTCCAGGTCTAGTGCATGACTTACTATGCTACATTATAGGTAAAAGTCTCCTGAGACAAAATTACATAAAATGACAATCCAACATAACAGTTTTATTCTCTATAATAGGGGCTCACCCTGTTTCGCAAACATCAGCATCATGAAGATATTTGGCCACATTTCCTTGGCATGGAGGAGTTACATCTATATAGCCCCTCTTTGATGCCAGGAACTGTGCTAAGCGCTTTACAAATATTATCTCATTTGGTCCTCCTAAAATCTTTGGGAGGTAGGTGTTATTGTTATACCGATTTTACAGGTGAGAAAACTGAGGCAAATGGCAATTATGTGACTTGTCCAGGGTCACACAGTGAGCAGGTGCTTAATTGTACCACCTAACTGACTAGCTACCTCATAAGGAACAAAAATAGACTTAAAAATTGACATTTGCAGCTCAAGTGTGATGAAACTTAGCAAAAGTCATTTTTAAAACCTCCATATTCATCAAACACAGTTTTGTTGGCAAAAAAGTTTTTTAGAGTAAAAAAAGGGAGGAGGGGTTCTTTAGGAGGAAAAATCCCACAGCCTATCCAAGTCTAGCCAGATATGATTTGAAACAGCTGAAAAATAACCCTCCTGACAATGAGATTTCAGAATAAAAATGATGCCAGTTCCTTAAGTTCAGTGTAGAATAATAAAAAGAAAGAAAACAAAGCCAAGAGTCCATGAACAAAAGGGAGAATTTCTATTTCACTCGGCCTCCTGGAATACCAGAAAAAAATAGTCTGTACGTTGCAGTCTTTCTCCTCTCTGATGCCTTCCTTGGGCTCATTTTCCCTTCTGCTTAAAGCTGGGCACTTTCTAGGCTGCCAGTAAACTCTTTGGTCTGCATGTGCCCTCATCAAATATTTTCCAGTTGAAAGTGGGTAAGTAGGACCTCAGAGCAGAGGTTAATTAAGCCTTGGACTGAACCCCAAGCATAAGGGAGCTGAGGCTCTTCATAGCTTGAGGGTGGCCTGGTTAGCCTGGCTTTCTGAGACTGAGTGATGAAGTCTTCTCCTGGAAGGCAGAGGATTCTTTGGGGCTGGAAGGGAGGATTGAACGAATTAGCCAGGATCCACATGCAGTCTGTGGCTCTCAATTAGCCACACTAATGGAAGAGAAGAGAAACACAGATAATCCAGAACAACAGATAATTCAAAAGTCATTTTGGCTTTGGAATATGGCCAAGAGACATGCCCTTACCCACATGTATGCACCAACATTTACTCACTCAGATGTGTAGCCACAATCTCCTCTTGGTCCCCCAGTAGCAGAAGTCTGGGAGCCTAGTGGGACAATTAAGGGATTGAAATCTAGAAGGACCTTAAAATATCATCTCATTGATTCTTATTATTTTGCAAACAAGTAAACCGAAGCCCAGAGAGTTTAAGAGACTTGCATATGGTCATGATGATAATAAGTAGGAGAACTGGGATCTCAATCTAGGTGCTTAGATTAAGTTCAGCAGCTTTTGGCTTGGAGGTAAGAAAGACCTTATTCAGTTCAAATCTGGCCTCAGATACTTGATCCTGGGCAAGTCAATTAACCCTGTGTGCCTCGGTTTCCTTATCTGTAAAATGAATTGTAGAAAGAAATGGCAAAGCACTCCAGCATCTTTGTCAAGAAAACCCCAAATGGGGTCACAAAGATTTAGACATGACTGAACAGGTCCATAAAGACAGGGCGTATTATGAACTCCATCTGGTTCTTTTGGTGACTAATCAGGGTGGACAAGGATCAGGGTAAAGCTTCATCATCTAAATTCCATGCTCCAATGGCCCATTGGAGCCCATCCCAATATCCCTTTGGGGAGTTCTTCTGGGATTAATCTATTGGTTGTTCTGATCATACAATCCATCATTAGAAGCAAAGGGTCTTCCCATGGTTCACTTTATCTAACTGTGTTCCTCATATCATACCTTCCCTGGAAGACCATTTCTCATGGCCTCTAGTTAGGAGAGAGACACTACAGCCTGACATAGAAATGAAAACAGCTGAGGCCCAAGGCTGCAATTCATCCTCTTGGGGAAATTTCCATAAGGCTGTTTATAACTCTTGTGATGAATGCTGAAATTTTGGTTGCAAATCCTGGGTGGAAACATATGGACTGCAAATGGCTTGGTTGCTATTATTTCAACCAAAAGCCAAATTTTTTTTTCTGGGAGGGGGGGAAAATTTGGAGGGAGGAGAAAGTTGGTAATGTTTTCCTATTTCATCTGGCTAGGCAAAACAAAAGCAGAGGTTCAAATATGGAAACTTTTAATTGGACTTTGGAGTAAACAGTTATATCAATCATCACTAGACAATAGATGTGTTTAGTTATCCAGCTGCCAGAATGCATAGTTCCACTAATAACATTTCCTGGGGGCTGTTTATATCGGCAACAAGTATTTATTAAGTCTCCACAATGAGGAGCTCATGACATGGTATAGGAATTCTTGACCAAATCTAATCCTAAAGCCTGGGAGGGTTCTGGCTTTGCCCTTTCTGGTCCTACTAGGGAGTAAACTGCCTTTCCGAAACAGCTAAACAACATTCTGGAGCTTAGAGTTGCCTAAGGGCCTTGAGAGGTTGTAACTTATCAAGCTGCCTTTCCTGACCATGTGGATGAATAGAGGTTTTATTTCAATGGCAACCTTCCCAAAAGTCAAGGCCATTGATCAGCTTGACTCTGCAATTGGCTTCAAGGTGAAGCATTTTCTCACTGGACCTGAGCTCCTGGTGTCATTCATCACATGGTGGTTGTCCAGCCATTTTCAGTTGTGTTTGACTCTTCATGATCCCATTTGGGGTTTTCTTGGCAAAGACACTTATGTGGTTTGCCGTTTTTTTCTCCTGCACATTTAAAGAAACTGAGATAAACAGGGTTAAGTGACTTGACCAGGATCACATAGGTAGTAAATTTCTGAAGTCAGATTTGAGCTCAGGAAGAGGAGTAATTCATTACATAATAGCTGCATTTCTGGTGCCATCACTGCTGCTTAGGAGTGGCCCTGGAAGTGGTACCATGATGAAATGGTTACCATTAGTATCCTATAGCCCCCACCCCTCCATTCATTAGTCCATAGACTCCACGCTGGAGGAGACTTAGAGGTGATCTAGTTCAACATCCTCATTTTTATAGAGTAGGAAACTAAGACTCAGAGAGGTTAAAGGGTTTGTCCAACATTAGGAAGTAATAGAGCCAAACTTCAGACCAAGATCCAACTCTTTTCCCTCTGCACAACCATGTACCTCTCTACAATCAGGGTACCACCTCTTCACTCAAGAGTCTAGTTTGGGATGTGCTGAAGCATTCCCAAGAGCATTTATACCCTGGCAACTGAAAAAAAAAGTGCTGTTTTATTGATTATCTAGACTTAAGAAAATGATGAAGAAAATGTCAATAATGTAAATTAAACTTAAAAGTTTGTTTTGTATACACTTTTCTTTCTTTCCCCCCTCCCCTCCACCCCTTCCTCCAGAGAGCCAGTTTTTAGATATTTACAAGGATACTTCTAGGCCCAGTGCTCCCATACTGCCTGCCCTCTCCTGGCAGGGCTTTAACTTTCAATCCAGATCTTCCTCTCCCCGCTCTCCCAAAAAGTTTACCCATCATTTCTCCCATTTCACAGAGAGCTGCTCTCAGTTATTTGTCTTCTTGAAGAGAGTTTGTTACACACAGAAAAATGATAAAGTTCCCAGAGGTATTTGCATTTTATCAGGACTGGATTGTTTTAGTCAAAGAAATGAGACTGTAAGGTTAACCTTTCAAGCATCACTCACAGTTTAATGGGAGAGCTATTTCAGGACTTTCCCTGTGGCTCTCCAACCACGTGGTACGGATGACTGCTTCCTCTGCCCACCTTGCTGAAATGAAGGCCAGCCCTGCTGCTCTTACCCGAGACATGATACTTTGTGGAGTCACAGGGTAATTGAGACTCACATGTCAGAATAACTTGACTCAAGCCAGAACAAAACAGTAAAGGGAAACTCTTCCTCCCCTCATAATAATGCTTCAAGAAGGTAGAAGATTAACTGAAATTCTGACCCGCTCAATTTAAATGTCACCAGGATGTGATGTGTGTGCAGACCCTGTCAGATTGCAAATCCACACATGGGGAGGCTGCAGGCTCACTTGTGGGCCAGTTGGGATGACATCCTGTAACTGGGTCCATTTGGTCTTTTGGTATGAGAGAGAAAGGGGGCTTTTGGATTGATTGCAGATATATGTGGGTATCAATCACTTCCTGTCATATCACAGTTGTTCTCCATACTAAGTTATGGTCATCAAATGCATCACTATATCTTCATTCATTTGTTGAAAAAAAAATTTGTTGGCTATAAACAACAGGGTAAAATTGCCTTGCTGAAGGGGCACTCCTCAGTCGGGTATAGTTATGCGTCAGGGGAAAGAACACTCTGTATTAACTGTCAGCTGTCTCCTCTGTTTCTCACGCTCATGAGCTCTTAGGCTGAAAGATATTATTGTTGAATAAGAGGAATTAAGTTCTCCCTGGCTCCACCCTGTCTAAATATGCAACTTTAACGTCCTCCTTCACTCACCACTCCCTGACATAAGCTTACCCCTCAGTTTGCACATAATGTTAATATGCCATTTATTTTATCCATGGATACAAGCTTCATTTGCCTACATCAATGCTTTCTTTATTAAGGGGATTATGTCTGTTTAACTATATGATGCTTATCACAGACCCTCTTATAGTTAATCAATAAACACATTTTGATGATGATGGTATTTAACTTAAGGTTTTAATATTTACAAAAATATTTATCTCAGCTACTTCTGTGTGGTAGGTAATGCAAATATTAACTCTGTTAGGTTGTAATGGGGAATTATGCTTCCCTTTAAGGGAATGTTTCCCCTTTTGCACCATGAGTAAGAAGCGGTAGACAGAGCAAGGCTGGTGAAAAGAACTCTCTGGGTAGGTGGAAGAGGTAGTCCCAGCTCCATAGCCAGGATCATGCCCTTGGGAGGCTGATCCTGCCCCACGTTGGTTTGTTTTTGCCTCAAGGGCTTTTCTCCACTAGGTCTATCTTTATAAATGATTTCAATATATTATATATAATGTTTATGATATATTTGTATAATTGCAGTTACCTCTTCCACATTGAGGGGTTAAGGACTCAGAACCCTCGAAATCTGTAAAACCACATAAAATTTTTTGACCTTCCCTTTTTACCAGAGAAGAAGTCTGAATTATTATAGTATCAAAAGATATAAAATATGTTGATATTATACAATACTATACAAATATTTTCTAAACTTTTCCCGTGTCATCTGTTGGCCTTCATATGTTATCTGTGGTTTCCGCAAAAATTCTCAAAAATTCTCATTTAATTGCTTATGCCACCTTGCAATATATTGAAACTGCAATGGGGAAAATTGCAATGTGGAGGGGATACCTATATATAAAAGTGTGTGTGTATGCATATATACATATATATGTATATGTATATATACATATACACATAATTACATAGTACGTTTTATAGCGCATCCCAAAATCATAGCACACTTTTAAGCTTGAATAACCTCAGAAGTATAAATGCTACAAACTTACAAAACCTAGATTTGAAAGGTTAATTATTTACATTTTTAAAGTACTGATGTTTCTTTTTACAATTTAACATAAGCACTATTTTGTGCTATACACCCCCCAGTCAATGTTGAACTTTGTACAAACTTTTGTCAACTCCTGCTCAGTGACTGAAAGCATAGCCTTTGGGATCCTGGCTTTAAGCTCATCCATAGAGTGAGGTTTTTTCATGCATTCATGCCAGGTTTGATGTGACTCCACAAAAAAAAAAAAAAAGAAAGAAAAAGCCATAAAGGAGAGAGATTGGATGACTGAGGTGACCAAGCAAGGGGCCCTCTTCTACTGTTGTCACTGATCTAAGAAAGTACCACCCACATACATATTGCATAATGACAAGGTGACCCTCCTTGTTAACATTAAAATTAAAACTATATTGGTCAAAATTTACAAAACTAAGCATAAAAGAAATTTAAATGATTAAACTTTCAAATGCTACTGTAGCATCCTTCTGAACTTACTACACCTTAAAACCGCACTAAGACATTTGGAACAGCCTGTATTTGTCATTCTTTTTACGTCGTTATGTGAGTTCAGCATGTATATAAATTCTCTCCCTCCTTGTAGATTCTCCTGCTTTTTGGAAACTTGTGATTGCCTGGGAGTACACTTCCTTTTATCGGTAGATTCTTTTCCCTGCCCTTCCTACCCATCATATCAACTCTTCTGGATCAGGATATACCTCCAGGCTCTCTGCAGAAATCAAAGCCTTTTCCCAGATCTCTGCCTCCTGCCCTCATAAAACACTAGACCAGAAACAAGGATTTGGTGGCCACCGAGTTCTTTCAGATAAAGGAGGGGGTGGGTGAGGAACAAATTCAAAAGTAAGTAACAACAATACTAGAAGGTGGTTGAGGAATAAAGAATTTGCAGAGAACACTCACCCAAACTGCTTGAGGTGCGCAATAGACTTGGGTTCTTTCCCCAAGCCCCACCATCTCTCAAATAGAGGAAGGATCAGAAGGAAATCATCTTCTAGTTTATGAAATAGGAATTTTGAGCTAATTCCCCCATAAAACTAGCAAAAGGTGGAGGAGCAAAGCCCCATTAGTCCTGGGACAGGAGAAAGATGCCTCCTCGCCTCCTGAAGCAGCAGCATCTTCAACAGGAGCTTGCAAGATTGCAAAGGAATGGAGCAAGTGCACTGTGGGCATTCAGAAGTCAGATGCACTTCTCACTATAAAGTGAACAAGATGGTTCATCTTCCTTTCCAGAAGTCTTCCAAATAGCCCCAGAAAGACCAGTTCAGAGACATTTCCCAATTTAGCAATAGTGTCTTCTTGAGTCTCCCAATAATGTTTATAGGGCTGGTAACCAACCTCCATTTTACAGATAAAAAACCTGAGATTTAATGACAAGAAGTGACTTATTTGTGGAGCGTCACACAATGAGTAAGGATGAAGCTGGGACTGAGATTCACATTTCTTTACTCCAGAGCACCAGGTTCATGGCTTGCTCTTCTTCACCATTACTGCCTTTCTGATGGTGGTATTTCTATACCTTTGGTTATATGCCTCTTTGCAAGGAAGCTGTAGGGCAGGGACTACTTCTTTTCAAAGATATCTTCCCTTCTCCCTCCCCCTTTTCTTTCCAACTTCCTATTTTCCTCACTCTTCCTTCATGCTGTATTTAGTTAGAGAAATGAAAAAACAAAACTTTAAAATTAATACTTTCCCGGTTACTTAGGGTCAACCTTCAGGGATTTCTTTTGGAGCTCTTTGTTCTGGGTTTCTGTATCTGGGTGTGGCCAACAGATCCTAGGGGACAAGGCTCTAGGCTGTGGTTGATAATTCCTATATGGAGTGTTGACTGGAAGGGGTCCTGGGTCATAGCCTGCAAAAGTTGTAGGCAATTAGGTACCACAGTGGATTATGAAGTCTGGAAGACCTGTGTTCAACTCGGGCATCAGATACTTTTTAGTTGTGTAACTTTAGGGAAGTCACTTCATTTCTGTCCACCTTACTTTCCTCAGCTATGAAATGGATAATAATAACACTTCTCTCTCAAGGTTAATGTAAGGATCAAATGAGATGATGCCTGGTACATAGTAGGTGCTATATAAATGACAGCTAATAATATATGTGATATGTATGTATATGTATATACACATATATACACATAAACACATATATAGTAAGTACTAAATAAATATCAGTGTATATATATGTGTGTGTGTATGTGTGTGTGCATGTGTGTGTGTAGTAAATAAATATCAATGTGTATATATATACACACATATCTAACATAAATTCATATATACACATATATTCATGCATATATACATACATATCCACAGACATTTATATGTTGTTTAGTCATTTCCATTGTATCCGACTCTTCATGACCCCATGTGGGGTTTTCTTGGCAAAATGGTTTGCCATTTCTCTCTCCAGCTCATTATGTGTGTGTGTGTAACAGTTATATAGTACTCATGACATGCCAGGAACTGTGCTAATCATTTTAAAATATATCACTTGATCCCCATAACAACCCTGAGAGGTAGGTGCTCTTATTATCCTCCTCTTACAAATGAGGAAACTGAGGCAGACAGCAGTTAAGTGACTTGCCCAAAGTCATGCAAGCTAGCAAGTGTCTAAGGTTGAATTTGAACTCAGGTTTTCCTGACTCTAGACCTAAAACCTGTGGTAGATCATACACTCCTTGATAGCAAATGTTAGTTTTCATTTTTACCAATCAGGAGACCAAAGCCCTGAGATAACAGTGACTTGCCAAAGTCATGTAGGTAGAAATTGTCAGAGGAAGAGTCTGAAACCAGGTCCTCTGACTTCCATATCCAGTGCTCTTTCCATTGTACTTTACTTCCTTTCTCTGTTTACTAAAGAAAATAACATTCTAGCCATAGTGCCAGTAATCACTTGGTCCTTGCTTTCCCTAACCCTGACCCATCCCCAGTCAAGCTTGGAGAACTCTAGCTTTAGGTCAGTGACTACACCATTCTATTTAGAACTGAAGCCCAAATCAAGGCAGACTCTTGGATGCTTATATTCTTGCTTAGATAGTCATTACTATCATCTTCTTTAATCTATATGTCCTTAACTATCTGCCTTGTCTACATTAGCTGCAAAATATTCTCCTTAGAGGAGACATATGCCATCTCTGGCTGCAGAAACCCTGCTGCCGAATTTTAGGAATCGGGAGTTAATAGCAGCAGACCAAGAGTTTGTCCAAAGACAGGAGGTTCCCACTGCTTGGAAATCTATTTGTGTGTTCCAGAGATTCACAGAACAAAGAACTACACATGGTTATTTTGGCAAAGACAGGAAGGTTTAGATTATACTTTTCTACCCCGTGAAAGTGGCCACCTAAGCTGTGAGGACTCAGGAAACATCTGTTTTAGCACTAACCAATGGATCTTCTGTTAGGGACCCGCCATTCTTCACAGCAGATATAGGATGCTTATCATTCTGTGAAATACAATGTTCCCTGATTTCCCATGTCTCTTTATTCCTAGGGATGTCCAATTATCTGGGGGACCCAGTGGCTCACTCATGCCTACTAACCTCCAATAGACTACAGCTTCTAAATGAAAGGCACTCCTCTAGGTGTTATTCTTGGAGAGGGCATTTTAGGATATGACAGCAGCAAATTAGCCAGCATGAATCTTTGGTCATCTTTCAGGCAATGGGCTTATGATAGGGTGGAAGGGGACAGGCAGGGGCATGTGCTGTGTACAGTATGACTTTCCCATATGGCAACCAGGTGTTAGAGTTCATCTCTGCTGTCCAGACTGTCATAAATAAATTCAGTGGGGAGGGAGGGCAAGGAAAAAGGAATCCTTCATATAGCCATTCCACGGAAATGGGTTTAGTCTTTGATCTACAAAGTCCATTAAATTTCTGTCAATTTTATCTACAATTCAAAGGTCAGTGTGAAAGGAGGTATGGGCTTTTGAAACTTACTTTACTTCTTTAATATTAAAGTATTTATTGAGAACTCAACATTAACTAAGATAAACCTCAAAGAAGATACATGAAAATAATTCCTTTCCCCCTGCTCCTTTATGGAAGTGAAGGACTTCCATGAGTGTGAAGTACTGTATGTAATATCAAGTTAGTTCATTTTTCTGGGGAAAAAATTACTCTTGGTTTTCTAGAAGAGACTAGGGAGAAAGATATTGTGGGAAATGAAAGTGATATGAAGATAAAAGATATCAATAAAATATTCAGATTAAAATGGAAAGGGACATTACACACCAACACAAACAAGTAAACTTGCCTAGTAACTCTATTTCTTTTCATTAATTTCAACATATAAATATCATAAAACTTTGCAGGCCTCCTTCTAGGTCTCCATCACCTACATTATAAATGTTACAATTACTTTGACTAGCAGCCTGTTGCCTAATAAGTCCATCCTGTCTCATAATGATTTTTCTTAGTGTTCATAAAGCATCTCCTTAATTATCTAGCCTGGAATCATACAAGCTATCACCTTCAAGGTTATTCATTATCTTCTCTATAAGGGGGGGTGGTTTCCCCCTTTTCAAAATCAAGACATTGCTAGTTCATCCTTAGTCCCAGGACTCCAAAGCTATTCTCCACAATTTGTCAAAAGATTGTCATTAGTAGCAGCAGTCCATGTACCATACAGTACAGGAAGAAAAAATGTAGCCCCTTAAAGCATGCAAAGAGCTTTATGTATATTGCTTCATTTGAACCCCACAACCACCCAGTGAAGTATGACTATTCTCATTTTTTGATGAGGAAATTGAGGATCAGGATGGCTAAGGGACTGTTCCAGGGTTTCTGAGTTTTGATTTGAGCTCAGGTCTCCTGAGCTCATATCCATCACTCTCTCAGTGATGTCAAATTACCTTTCCTCTTGACATCTGAAATACTGAGTTCCTATAGTGATAACTGTCTATACAATTCCATTTGGTGATTTATCATTTGTTTTCTTAGGAAATCTCATAGGAATGAATGAATGAATGAATGAATGGAAAAAAACATTTATTAAGTAATTGCTATGTGCCAAGTTCTAGGGATACAAGTAGAAAAAAAAAAAAGCAAACTAGCCCATGCTCTCAAGGAGTTCATATTCTAACTAAAGGAGACAATACATATAAGAGACTTTAGCTGCAGGTTACATGGAAAGTCCTGGGAACCTTAAGGATCATCAGTAGGGTAGATGGTAAAGTCTGGAAGTCCTCCATTTCATCAAAAGGATTATGGTTGGTGACACCCAATTCATTCAGCAGAATGAACAGCCTGGTCACTTTCTAGTCAACTGGTCCAGACGAGATAAGGATGAAGGCAAGAGAGAAGAGCCATTTCTCCCCCTGTACCCCACTGCTGGAGATTCTCCTCATCCTATCACCTCATCATCACAAGTCATCTACCTCTATGGTCATTTACTTTTTCCAATGTTTATATCTTGTCTTCTCAGCTAAATTGTATTCCACGAGATCAGGGATCATGTCATGATTCTTCATGTCCACTGTGTCTAATAGGTGCTCCAAACAGTTTCTTTTAACTGAATTTGACATTTAGACCAAATCAACTTGTTGTTCATTCTTTGTTTTCAAAGCAGACCAATGACATCACAGGGTGATGTTTCGACTTGTGCATACATTGGATTTAAGTGAGTCAAAGCTTCACAGAGTCATCGACTTTTACTCTTTCTTCTAGAGTCATCGAAGTCCACTGGCAAGATAAAAGTCAAGATGACTACTGATGATCCAGACTTCAGTGGATGACGTTGGTGTCTTCAATGTCTGACCATGTTCTAAGGGCACTACAGTACCTGTTTTAGCGCCTTCATGACTGGTGGAGCAAATTATTCTCATCTGTCTGTAGACATCGCCCTAACTCACTCATGAGTTTGAGGCTGGTCAGTTACCTTCAACCTGATTTAGCCAATCTGCCCAGTAGCTGCTTCTTGGAGCTACAGGTGAGGGGCTAGTGATAAATGACAAATCAAATACAAAATTGGATTGCATTTTAAATTGCCACTGTAGTGGTACACAGTGACCATCTAATCTCCCGAGTCTTCTTTTGATGAAGCAGCAGAAATGGTGGAGCTGGGAGCAGCAAGTTCATGTTTGATGAATCACAAACCTCTAGGTTAAGAGTAAGCATGATGCCCATGGGAGCCCCTAATAATAATTCTTAGTGCCTTTCTTCCACATTCTTTCGTACATTAACCCAATGACCTGCAAAATACTTCAGCATGGTAGTGAAGTCTGATTACCTCCATTTTTCATCTCATTAAAGGGATTTTCTTGGTGAAGGGTTGGCATTAGGCTCCTAATTTCTGAATTGTGGACCTTTGTGTTTAAATCCTTTAAATGAACTCTAGTCCAAAAGACAAGAAATGTGTTTTATCTTATAATATTATTCCCACTTGAATCTAGTTGGAAATAACCACATGAAAAGCAAAAGGTGAGATTGGAAACAAGTTATAGGATCTGTTCATGGCTCCCCTAAAATTTTTGTGAGCCTCAGTCTCTGCATTTATAAAATACGGATATCTGCCTCAACTACCTTACTAGATTGTTGTGAAGATAAATTGAAAGTATACTAGTGGAAGTTCTTTATGATCCATAAAATAAAATTCTATAATATTGTTTGGCTTTCTAGCAACCAGCATAGTGCCTTTCAACACACAGGCATACCTCAGAGATATTGTGGGTGTGGTTCCAGACCACCATAATAAAGCAAATATTTCAATAAACTGAGTCACATGAATTTTTTTGGTTTCCCAGTGCATATAAAGGTTATGTTTATACTATATTATAGTCTATTAAGTGTAGAACAATATTATGTCTACAAAAAAGTCCCCACCTTAATTTTAAAAATACTTTATTGCTAAAATAATAATACTACCATCTGAACCTTCAGTGAGTCACAATGTTTTCACTGGTGAAGGGTTGTGCCTTGATATTGATGGTTACTGACCGCTCAGAATGGTGGTTGCTGAAGGTTAGGATGGCTGCTGCAATTTCTTAAAATAAGGCAACAACGAAGTTTGCTTCATCGATTGGCTCTTCCTTTCAAGAAAGATTTCCCTGTAGCATGCAATGCTGTTTTATAGCATTTAATCCATAGTAGAACTTCTTTCAAAATTGTGGCCAATCTTCTCAAATCCAGCTAAGTTTATGTAATATTCTTCAATATTGTTGTGTCTAGGGGAACAGGAGGGCCTGAAGAGAAGAAGAGAGATGGGGAACAGCTGGTTGGTAGATGTCAGGACACACACAACATTTATTGATTATCTTATATAAGTGTGGTTCATGGTACCCCAAAGCAATTATAATAGTAACATCAAAGGTCACTGATCACAAATCACCATAACAGATGTAATAATTAAAAAGTTTGAAGTATTGTGAGAGTTACCTAAATATGACACAGAAACACATGTGAGTGCATGCTGCTTGGAAAATGGTGACAATAGGCTTGCTCAATGTAGGTTTGCCAAAAATCTTCAATTTTAAAAAAAACAATAGTGCAATATCTGCAAAGCTCAATAAAACAAAGTATGCCTACAGTAAATGTTTAGCTGGTGTTGAATGAATGAATATATAGTAAGGCAAACTGTATCAAGTTGAACTGTTGGAACTTTTGGGAATTTTCCTGAGAACTGCATACCTCATCTCCTATCACTTGCTTTTTAGTGGGATGGAGGAGCAGGGGGACCCATTCTATTTTGCCTTCTCAAAAATGAACAGCAGTTCTGAAATTGAAGCCAAGTATTGCCAAATGGGACTATGGCTTGTGACGCATATATGTGTTTATCTGCTGAATTTGGAGTTTTTGCTGAGAACTCTCTCCCTCACTTACATTTTTTAAATTTTTCATCTGTTTGAGGGAGCAGGGACCTTCATTCTACTTTCTCAAAAATTATTAGGTATTTCTGGAACTGGAACCTTAAATGGGACTATTGGTTTATCATTCACAGATGTATTTTTCTTTGGGGCATTTCCCCAAGATGGAGGACAAAAACAGATTTCTTTTCTCTTCCTTTCCTCCAGACTCTTGGAAGCTACTAAGGGACAATAGGATATGACACTCTTATGGCCCCCACTATATTCCTTCTTTATTGTGTTCTATGTTGCCAAGTAGCTAATTTATACATATAATATCTGTATGGGGTTTAGTACCATTTTATTTTTCATTTTTTTTGTAACTAACAAGAATGAAGTATACATCATGGTGCAATGGAAAAAAAAATATAAGATTTAGAATCAGGAAGCCTGGGTTTGAATCTAGCCTTGTTATTTGCTACCTTCATTACCTTAGGCAAAAACTCTTATCCTCTCTGGGCCTCGGCTCAGGCATCTGTAAAAGGAGGACATTGGATCAGGTGTCTTTCATGACTCCTTCCAGATCTAACTATATGATTCTATGAGTTTATGATAATTGAAATATGAACTTGCCTTCATATTCCATTGGGTTCTATGTAATGTCAAAAGATTTTGAACATGGGATTTTTAATCTGGGATATATGGACCCTCATAAAGTTTATGGACAGATTTCAGGAGGTCTGCGAATTGCAATAGAAAAAAACATACTTCTGTATTTCAATATAATTGCTTTCCTTTGAAATCCTATGTGCTTTACTTTATTCATTTAAAAACATTATTCTGAGAAGGGATCCAATGGCTTTATCAGACTCCTTGACCTAGAGAAAGATGCTAAGCATTGTGGGTGGACCATACTTGAAGGATTTATAAAACAATTCAGGTCCATGTAGGGAGAGTTGCAACCTTCCTTCATGGGGTAATGGCAGATCCATCAAAGTATTCTTATTATGTATATTATAATTTAGGGGTATCATGTCTTGGCTCTATCATCTAGAGGTTTGTATGACAGTTTTTCTGAAGTGCTTAAAGTTTGATGGTTTCTTTGCCTCTAATTTTAAAACTAATAACATATTCTTTGTGAGAATTTGTGATAGAAAACCAGATAAATTACCAATTTTCTAGAAGATATTTCATGAATGATGGAAGGAAGGAGAGCCTCTCCTCTTAGTCTCTGGCACTGAATGCTTGACATTGGTGAATAGACTGGCTGGCTATGTTGTGAGAGTTCACACTCCCTGAGGTCCTTCACTGCCAGAGCCAAATAGAATAATTCAGAATAATCTGAATTTGGGTTACAGACTTGGAGCTGGAAAGGACCTAGCCAGCTATCCCAGTCTCTTCTTGTTACTGATGAGAAAGCAGACTCAGGCAGGTTGTGACTTTCCCAAGGTCACATCAATAGCATGACAGAGGTTTTGTTGATATGGCTGGAGAAGGAGGTTAGCAGTCATGATTCCCTCAGTACCCTCAATTTATATTTGAGAGAAATGTTTTGTTATTGTTACTATCATTATTACTCTTGTTGTTTGCAGATTACTGTACTCATTCATTATAGAGCAATGAGCTCTAAGCAGTCATCAGTGGGGAAGAGTTGATACTAATTTATCTACCCACCCTCACTCAGCTCCTATTATCCTGAAGAGGAAAAGACATGGAGGTAACATGATCACCACCAGAAGGTAACATCTGGGCATGTTCTGTGAAGTGTCTTCTTGCCTCTACCATTTTGGGGGTGAGAAAGTCGAGAAAGAAGGCAGAGAATTGGGGTGAAGTAGGAAGCTTAAATCGTTGATGAGATAGAAGTTAAGGAATAATAAAAAAGGGAGGAATAACATGATGGAAGGCAGAAAGCAAGGAGAATGAGGAAGGTTAGGAAGAAGGATAGAAAAAGTCAGAGGGAACTGATGGATCTTGGTCAAAGCGAATGAGCTAAGGACAGTGGGAATGAACAGGGAAGGAAGAGAGTGAAGTGGAATAATAAAAAAGGATGAAAAGACTCGGGGTGAAAAATGGATAAGTACACATGATGTTCTTTTCGCCTCTAAAATCCCATACTAAAATCTTACCCAAATATGCCCTAATGTTGTAGAGGTGATGCTGGCTTCTCTATTTATTAAAGCCCCTCCTTTCTTGCAGGGTCAAACCCAGATGCCACCTTTTCCTTGAAGCCTTTCCCAAACATCTCCTTTTTCCATCCCCAGTATTAGTAAAGGTGATATTCCTTCTCAAATTTCTCAAAGCAGTTAGTCTGGACCTCACCTTCACAGTCATCTCCATCATTCTCTCTTGTAACGTGTGTCTTTCAATTAATTTCTACTCACTTATTATCTTTGTACTTGTCCTGATCACCCTATCCTATTAGATTTGCTTGAGAGCAAGACCTCTGTAGTATCTATTCTTATACCCTCAGTACTTATTAGCACATGCCTTACACATATAGTGGACCCAATACATGTTCATTGAATCAAACTGAATTTTTGAAGGATGTTCCAATGGATCATAAACTCAAAAGATCATAAACAGAAGAGGCTTCAAATATAGGTCAAGTGATAGATGGCCTACCACCAGAGAGGGCTGGTTACCAGGTTATCTCTTTTTGTCCATAACAATTCATTTAGCCAGCTACTAATAGCCATCTGTACGACGGGAGGGAGTACTCACATCAGAATCCTCACCAGTTTCTTTTCTTTTTGAGGCAATAAGGGTTAAGTAATTTGTCCAGGGTCACACAGCTAGTAAGTATTTGAGGCCATATTTGAACTCAGGTCCTCCTGACTTCAGGGCCAGCACTCTATCCAATGCACCACCTTGCTGCCCTTCCTCACCACTTTCCTTCTCTTCATCCCTTTCTGAGAAAAATGTATACTCCAGAGTTCTCTACCCTTTACAATTTATTGTCTGCTGTAAGAAGAATTTTTTTCCACTTGTTATTTAAATATTTTTGTTTGTTTGTTTATTTATTTATTTATTTAACTTATTACAATCATTTTCACAAAATTTTGGGTTCCAAATTTTCTCCCCTTTTAACCCCTCCCCCACCCCAATACCCAGAGCAATCTAATTATCCCTATCTCCAATCTGCCCTCTCTTCTGTCATCCCTCCCTTCTCTTGTCTCCATCTTCTCTTTTCTCCTGTAGGGCCAGATGACTTTCTATTCCTCATTAACTGTATGTCTTCTTTCCTAGTAGCAACAACAATACTAAACAGTTGTTCCTAAAGCTTTGAGTTCCAAATTCTCCCCATCCCTCCCTCCCCACCCATTCCCTTTGGGAAGGCAGGCAATTCAATATAGGCCATATCTGTGTAGTTTTACAAATGACTTCCCTGATAGTCATGTTGTGTAAGACTAACTGAATTACCCTCCATCCTAACCTGCCCCTCCTTGTTTCTCTTCTGTCTTTTGATCCTGTCCCTCCCCGAGTGTTGACTTCATATTACACCCTCCTCCCTTTGCCCTCCCTTCCATCATCCCCCCCCTTGCTTATCTCCTTCTCCCCCACTTTCTTATACTGTAAGATAGGTTTTCATACCAAAATGAGTGTGCATTTTATTCCTTCCTTTAGTCAAATGTGATGAGGGTAAACTTCTTGTTTTGTTTTTTTTTTTTCTCAGCTCTCCTCTTTTTCCCTCCACTAAAAAGTCTCCTACTTGCCTCTTAAATGACATATAGTTACCCCCTTCCATTTCACCCTCTTTCCTCCCACTGCATTTCTCTCTCACCATTTACCCTAATTTCTTTTAAGATATGGTCCCATCCTATTCAGTTCAATCTGTGCTCTCTGTCTCTGTATGTGTGTGCATGTGTGTATGTGTGTGCGCATGCATGCGTGTACATGTGTGTGAAAAGTTTTAAGAGTTACAAATATTGTCTTTCCATGTAGGAATGTAAACAGTTCACTTCTGGTAAGTCCCTTAAGACTTCTCTTTGCTGTTTACTTTTTCATGCTTCTTCTCATTCTTGTGTTTGAAAGTCAAATTTTCTTTTCAGCTCTGGTCTTTTCATCAAGAATGCTTGAAAGTCCTCTGTTTCATTGAAAGACCATATTTTCCCCTGAAGTATTATACTCAGTTTAGCTGGGTAGGTGATTCTTGGTTTGAGTCCTAGTTCCTTTGACTTCTGGAATATCCTATTCCACACCCTTTGATCCCTTAATGTAGAAGCTGCTAGATCTTGAGTTATCTTGATTGTATTTCCACAGTACTGGAATTGTTTCTTTCTAGCTGCTTGCAAGATTTTCTCCTTGACATGGGAGTTCTGGAATTTGGCCACAATGTTCCTAGGAGTTTCTCTTTTTGGATCTCTTTCAGGTGGTGATCGATGGATTCTTTCAATACTTATTTTGCCCTCTAGTTGTAGAATGTCAGGGCAGTTTTCCTTGATAATTTCATGGAAGATGATGTCTAGGCTCTTTTTTTGATCATGATTTTCAGGTAGTCCCATAATTTTTAAATTGTCTCTCCTGCATCTATTTTCCAGGTCAGTTGTTTTTCCCATGAGATATTTCACATTCTCTTCCATTTTTTTCATTCTTTTGGTTTTGTTTGGTGATTTCTTGGTTTCTCGTAAAGTCATTAGACTCCATCTGTTCCATTCTAATTTTGAGAGAACTATTAAATTCAGTGAGCTTTTGAACCTCTTTTTCCATTTGGCTCATTCTGCTTTTGAAAGCATTCTTCTCCTCATTGGCTTTTTGAACCTCTTTTGCCAATTGAGTGAGCCTATTTTTCAAGGTGTTATTTTCCTCAGCATTTTTTTGGGTCTCCTTTACCAAGGTATTGACCCGTTTTTCATACTTTTCTTGCATCTCTCTCATTTCTCTTCCCAGTTTTTCCTCTACCTGTCTAACTTGCTTTTCAAAATCCTTTTTGAGCTCTTCCAAGGCCTGAGCCCACCCAACATCCCCCTGGGATGTCTGGGGTACCGAGGCCCCGGCCCTCCACATCTTTCCCTGATGGCAAGAATATTTCCTCGTCAGATCTGAAAGTCGGGATCATTTGCATCTGTTCAAAAAAACTCTCTATAGTCTTATTTTTCTTCCTTTTTCTCAGCATTTTCCCAGCCAGTTACTTGACTTCTGAAATTCCTGTCAACCCCCGCCTAGATCCGCCCAGCTAGTGCTTGGGGTCTGAGATTCAAATGCGCTGCCCAGCTGCTAATCAATGTGAGCTTTAGTTCTGGTGCTGGGGTGGGGGCAGGGCCGCCGCCCAGGCTCGGCTTCCTCAGGGGCTTTATGCAGAGACTTTCAGTAATGAAGATCCTGCCTGCTGCTGGGGGAGTCCCGGGCCAGCCGCAGCCGTTGCTGCCTCTGCTGCCACCCACGCCTCTGCCTCCGCTGCTTCCTGCCCCTGTCTCTGCCGCCGCTGCTTCCTCCCGAGGGGGCCCAAGTCACGGAGACACTCCGCTCCCCCAGATTTTTTTTCTCAGCTCTCCTCTTTTTCCCTCCACTAAAAAGTCTCCTACTTGCCTCTTAAATGACATATAGTTACAGGGGCTACCTTAAAAGGCTATACTGCACTGGAAGTTTGTACACAGAGACAGGGGCAGAAATCTGGAAATCACCTGGAAAATAGATGCAGGAGAGACAATTTAAAAATTATGGGACTACCTGAAAATCATGATCAAAAAAAGAGCCTAGACATCATCTTCCATGAAATTATCAAGGAAAACTGCCCTGACATTCTAGAACCAGAGGGCAAAATAAGTATTGAAAGAATCCATTGATCACCACCTGAAAGAGATCCAAAAAGAGAAACTCCTAGGAACATTGTCGTCCAGCCCAGCCTTCTCTCTCACTGACCTGTAGCTTCTGTGGGCGGAGGGACCTTCCCGGCTGCCGGAGCTTCCGTCCCTGAAGCCTGCTCGGGTCAGCTTCTCTGGGGCCCCGGCCAGGGCAGCGCTGGGGTGGGGTCCGCTTTCTGGGACGTGACGGACCCTGGGGACGGCTCTCCAGGGCTCTCTGGAACAGAAATCTCTTCCACTCCATTTCTGTACACCTTTCAGTGGTCCAGAAGTTATGGGGGTCTCTTTTTACATTAATTCTATGGCTGTGGTTTCGGAGCTCATAAACGTGCGTCCTTCTAGTCCGCCATCTTGGCTCCGCCCTGTAAGAAGAATTTTTAAAGGCCAACTCACTATTGATAAAATGTGATCTATTTTAACTGCCTTCTTTTTATCTATGATTTTTGATTGAGTATGGGGGCTGATTTTTATATGCAGAAGTACAGAAAGGACCAAAGTTTGGGCCCTGATAAAGAAGTGGCAAGTTTTCTCCTGGCTGGGACTAAAGTTAAATCAAGAGAAAATCTTATATTCTTGAGTTCTTTTTCTTTTTTTAAATAAACTTCTCAAAAGGGAGAACTCAGCTAGATATTGGATTTTCTTCCTGCCTTTAGACTAAAACAAATTCCTTTTTTTTTGTCTGGACTGAGGCTGGGCTTTCAGGTGATGTGGGCTCATGGACTCATTTATTTGCTCATCCTCATCCATGTGCACAGGGAAAGCTCTCCAAATGGATAGAGTTAAAGGAAGTGATTAAGAAAGTTATAACTATTCAGTGGGAGTAGAAAAGATATGGCTAGTCCTTGTGGGCAACACCTACATTCCAAAGGTGGGAGGTCAGAGGAGGGAGTGCTTCACCCTCTACCGCACACCCAGATAGATGCGGGTGTTCAACAAAAAATGAATACAAGATAATTAGTGGAGAAGAGATTAGTATCTGGGGGAAGGGGTATTAGGAAATGCCATTCCTGTAGGAGGTAGCATCTGATCTAAACTTTGAAGGAAACTTGAGGTTTTAAGAGGTGAAAGTAAGGAGAGGATGTCTTCTTGGCATGGAAGACAACCCTGTGCAAAAGTAGAAGGATGGAAAATGGAGCTGTGTGTGAGAAACAGCAAGAAAGCCAGTTTTGCAGGACCAGAGATTGTATAAAGAAACATCATATAATATAAGGAAGGGAGTTCAGAATCAGCTTGTGAATGGCTTTCAATGCCAAACAAAGGAGTTTTTATTTGATTCTAAAGGAGTAAGTCAATAGAGTTTTAAAAAGAAAGAGTTTAAAATAGAGTTTTAAAATGAATTTAAAATAGAGTCTGACATGGTCAAGCCTTTATTTTATGAAGTAACTAGATCACTCTAGTAGACAGAGCACTGGACCAAAACCTGATTTCAAATTCAGTCTCACATATTTACTAATTGTTTGACCCTGGGTAAGTCACTTCACTGCTGCTTGCCTCAATTTTCTCATCTTAAAATGGGGATGATAATACTTCCTACCTCCTAGGGTTGTTAGGATCCAGTGAGATGATATTTATTAAATACCTTTTCAAACCTTAAAGCACTTCATAAATGTTAATTATTGTTATTATTATTTTTAGGAATACCACTCTGGCCACCAACTGGAAGATGCACTGGGAAGAAAAGAGGTTTGAAACAGAGACAGTAATTTTAGAAAGCTATTTTTAATAGCTTATTCCCCAACAGAGGTTACAAGGGGACTATGGACATGTGAGTGAAAAAAGAAGCAGGACATATTATGGAGATAGAATTGAAAAGATTTGGCAACTGAGTGAATAAGTTTGATTGGATGAGTTCTCTCTAACCTCCCACCTTCCACATCTGTCTTGATGACATTGTATACACTGCTGTAAGGCCTTTCTAAAGGCACTGGAAACCTAAAATCTTCATTCTCTCCCTCCCACAAAACCCATCCTATTGGGTATTTCAAGGGTATCCCTTTCTGGTTTCACAAATGACTGTTGTTAGGAACAGCAAGAACAATTTTTTTTGAACTTTGAAGCAGATCCCTTTTTTCCCCAACCCTGTGCCCCCAGCACACAGAACTCCTTACCAGTTATGGGAATCTCTGTGTACAAGCTTCCAGTGCAGTATAGCCTTTTAAGGTAGCCAATCAAAACGGCATTTAACACTGAACTAGCTCTTCATTGCTGCTAAGTGATTCTTAGCAAAAACAGTGACACACCCATGCAAACACCCACCAGTTACTTTCCGACTGTCAAGAGGGGTCAGAGGAAAGACTCATGTTTATTGTAAATAATAGATCCAGGATGCTTTTAAAAGCAAATCCAAATTTCTGGCTGGGTCTCAGAAGATATTATTCTTTGTCCATTAAGAATCCTCTCCTACACAGTTTTCCAGAGAAGGATGAAATTCTTTGGGTCAGGTTAGAAACATCTATCATTGAAATCATACCCCTAATAGAAAGTACAGAAGACACAATTCGCTCGCTGTAAGCCATTCCCCGCGTTGAATGTGCTCGGCATATGAATAATATAGCATGTGGGATCAACCAATACAGCTAAAGAACAAATACCCAGAGGTCAGAAAGCAGGGAAAAAAATGGCACTTTGCAAATAGTGAGTCTAGGGGAGGGTGGGATGTCTCTGAAGAGAGATAGAAAGTCAAATACGGACTCTCTTTTGTAACACTTTAGGACAGAAATGTTAAGGTGCAGGGACCAAAGATGGACTGGCAGTTTGTCTGGGGTTAAAGTAAATGAATGAACATAACCTAGAAACAGGGATGATGGCAAAGCATAGGGGCATTCTGTCTTCTCTATCTGCCTTGGGGTACAAGTCCCCCATCTTCCAAAGGAGAACTTCATGAAAATCTGATTTCTTTTTAGATTATTGACCTCAGAAAAAAGGTAGCCATCAGGTTAGGTCTTCTAGGATCCTTTAAATGAGCAGAAGGATAGAGATCTCTCCCTTCCTCCCTATCTCTCTCCCTTTCTCTTTCATCTCTCCTTCCCTTCCCCCCTCCCTTCTCTTTCCTTCCTTCTCTCTCCCTCCTTCCTTCTCTCTCTCTCTCCCTCTCTCTTTCTTTCTCTTCAGGTAGGTTATCTCTCCTCCATTCCTTTCCCAAACTGCCAGTGAAGAGTATGCATTTCATTTTAGGGGTAGGAACTGGATTTGGGATTTGATAGGTATAGGAATCTCCCAGAAAGAAAATCCCTTTACCAATGTAGGTCAATCAGCACCTTTTCTGCAACTATAGTTTTAGGGGAATTATCTGGGGGTGGGACTTGAATTTAGGTCTTCCTAGTTTCAAAGCTCTCTATCTAGAGAGATCCCTATCCATTATTCTACCTTACATCTCAAATTTTAAATAAAATTAAGTCTTTTTGGGGGCAGGGAGGGAGGAATATTTGTAATTTCTTTGTAAGTATTGACCTGATCCCAGTGTGGAAACTCCTTCCACCAAAGTAGCAATTCCCCTTTAACTTGAGAGTCTTAGATATGGCTCTGAGGTACTGAGGGTCTTTGTCCACAGTCACACAGCCAGCATTGTACCAAAGTCAACACTTGAACGCATGTCTTCTTGACTTCAAGGCTGGTTCCCACTGCACTACTGATTCTTGAGTCTCAAGTATACTAAGAGTCAGTTCCATCCAGGGAAAGAGATTTGCATTTGTCAGCACCTGGAACCACTGGATGTATTTCTGGAGGAATGGAGGAGGTTCATTCTTAGCAGACTTGTGACCAAGCTCCTGCAGCCAAGTTCCCTGTTCATGTTTCCTGCAGTTACAGATTTAGGGGTGTATTATCTGGAGTGTTCTGTCAATTTGTATTATCATTTAATTTCCTCACAATCACTGTCTGGCCAAGAAATGAAGGATTTTTATTTAGATTTGACTCATTTCCTTCTCCAATGTGAAATCATTGAACAAGGTCAAATTGAGGGTATTAAATTCTCTGGAAAGAGAATTCAGAATGATTCACAATTGGCTCACTGGGTGTGACTGTAACCCTTTAGCATTATATCTCCCTTGGTCTTTTCCAAAATAAATTCAACATGGGTTGTGCTGATCAAAACTCTTTTTTCATATTTTTTCACATAAGCAGTTTCCATGCTAATCTGCTTTTTTTTCTTGAGGTGGGGCAATTTCTCAGGATACCTAATTTTGAAGTTCTCGTAGCTTATCCTGTCTAAACATTGGGCTGTGTATACAGGTAGGTGGAGGATTGATCTTGTACTGGGACAATTAGGAACTTTAAAAAAATGTGGCTGCACTTTTACATATCATTACAGAACATCATGTTACAAAAATGTAAAGATCAGGGTTTTCTCACCCAAAGGGCTTCTAAAATGTTACAAGAACAGAAAAGATGCATTTAATATTTATGTAACACATGTGTCCGTTGGGCTCCATCCCCTAATCCAAAGGCCTGGATTCACCTTGGGGGTCTCATTCAAAAATAATCTCTGTAGCTCATTTTGCCTAGCAAACATCAGAATTTGGCTTGTTTTGGCACCACCTCCCTCCCTCTACCCTGCTGAGCTTCCCCTAGGAATGTCAGAATTTGGCTCCTTTTTCTCCCCCAAAATGATCTTGGCTCTCCTGCTAACATTCAAGTTAACAAGACATAAGATATAAAAGATTTTAATTAACCCAACAAAAAAAAATGCAACCTAAACTCCTTCTTCGTCAGGAAAACACTCCTCTCCTTTCCTAAGAGCATCAAACAATCTTCCTGTTTGATGGGTTCCCTCCCTTCTAATGGATGCCAAGTTCCCGCAGGACTCACAGGACCACAGAAGGAATAGGTCTGGGTTGATGCTTGGTAAGTACACACACACACACACACACACATACATATAAACATATATATGTATATATATATACACACATACACATATATACACACATTGTATATGTATGTATATATACATGCCTATACATTATAACTTTAAGCTATTAAAACTTAAAACTGTACTTGTGTTCAGATAATACCATACACATATATACATGTTTGTATGTTTAAGATGAAAAATGAATTTTATGATTATATACATGTATGTATACAGACAAAAAACATACAATACACATGTGTACTGTATACATATACATGTACAATACTTATGCATAGATATCCTTTGAGTCTCTCATACATACTCAGCAAGGTTTAAATTTTGCTACTCGGCATGCTAAACTCTATGCTGTCAGTTGCCACCCTGCCTTTCCAACTTGATTTCATATTAATCCCCTATGCTCATTGTTCCCTACTGACCAATTAGATAATTCTCTGCCCCCCTCAATATGTTGCTTTCTGCATTTTCTTTCCATCATTTGCCATTCCCAATGCCTAGAATGTCTTCCTCTTCTCACCCCTTGATTACTGAATTCTTACTCATTCTCTCTCTAAAACACAGCTCAAACCTCCTCTGCACAGACTTCTTAGATCTGCTGACTGTCCAAAGTGATCTCCCTTCTCCTGTAGCACTCTGTTTTGGTCTTTCATATGCTTACCATGTAGAATTTGTGCTCTAGATTTTTAAGTTGATATCTTATGCCCCTACTAGATTCTAAGCTCCATGAAGGTAAACTTTCTAAAATTTCTATCCCAGTTCACCAGCCAGTACCTACTAGTGTTCACTATAAGGAAGATGTTTGATAAATGCTCTCTTGTTTTTAATCCTTTATAATATTTTTAAAAACTGTAACTCAAGTAACAGAACAGATTTTTTAGGGTACATCTTTACTAAATAGAACATAGTGCTAATACAAACCAAGAGAGCCAAATGAATCCCTGATTGCATTTGTAGAAGCATGGTATCCAGAAGAAAGAAGGTGCTACTTTATAACAATGAAAAGTTTAGTGTATTCTACTCTAGGCAAACTCCATCCTTAGCGTTGTGTTCCATTCTGTGCACCATCTTTTAAACCAAACATTGACAAACTAGAGCGAGGAAAAGTACAAAAAGGATGACAAGAGGTCTGGAAACCATATCACATGAAAAACATTTAGAAGAACTGAGCTTATTTAACACAGAAGCCTAAGGGAAGGCAGGATGGCTGTCTTCTCATATTAAAAGGGTTGTTTTGTGGATGAAAGATTACATTGAGTCTGTGTCATTCCAGAAGCAGTGCCAAACGGTGAAAAGAGATGATATTTGGCTCAATATAAAGAAGAAACTTTCTAACAATTCAAACTGTCCAAGAATGGAATGTACTGTTTTATGAGTTAAGTCTCCTGCCACTGGGAGTGTTCGAGGAGAGGATGGATGGCCATCTGACCCAGATGTCAGAGAAGGGATTCCAACAGCTCAAATACCACCTCCCGCACAGTCCAGACTTCACCTAGATGACCTCAGAGGTCCCTTCCAGTTCAGAGCTTCTCCAATGATTTGTTGTTGGCGCATCATTTACTTGCATTCAAGTTATACTTTGAGGAGCTTGGAAATGGTTTGGCCGGACCCAAGGGACTCCTTCTGGCTCTCGTTCTATGATTCTGTGAAAGATTCTCCAGGAATATTATTTTGTCTTTTTTTTTAAAGAAAGGTAATACAAAACAGTTCTATTTAGCAAACATTTATGAATGGAGGCACCAACTTTATCCAAGTCACTGTACATGATTCCAACTCAGTAAGATGCTACATCCCTATCCATTTACCGGTGCCTTCAAATGCAGTCCCTCATTAATTGTTTCCTATCCATTCTGTACATAGCTTGGCTGCACATATTTGTTTGCCTGTGGTCTTCTCCATTAGATTGTGAGAGCAATTGACTGTCTATTCACATCTCTCAATCACACTTGTTAATAACATTGCCTTTATACTCAATAAGCATTTATTAACTGCTTATTATTTATTAAGTATTATGCCAGGCTATGTGCTAGGTGCTGGGGATATAGTCAATCAAGAGACTGACATTCTCCTGGGAGGATACGACATGAATCAATAAACATTTATTAAGCACCTACTGTGTGTCAAGCATTGTGCTAAGTACTAGGGATACAAAAAGAGGAAAAAGACATTCCTTATCCTGAAGGAGCTCACAGTCTAATGGGGGAGAGAACATGCAAACAAATATATGTAAAACAAACTATTTATAGGAAAAATAGGAAGTGATTAAAAGAGGGAAATCACTGGGATTAGGAGGGGTTGGGGAAGGTTTCCTATAGAAGGCGGGATTTTAGTTGGGATTGAAAGGAAGCCAGGGAGGTCAGTAGGTGGAGCAGGGAGAACATTGTAGGCATGGGGGACAGATGGGCAAAAATGCCTAGAGCTGAGAGATATACACAAGTAAGTAGGAATAAACCAATACAAAGTCATTACAAGTGATAGAGAATACTATCAGCTATGGATAGAGAGGAATCAGGAAAATCTTTGTGTGAGAGATAACACCTAGGCTGTGCTTAGAAGGTTTCCAGGAATTCTAAGAGTTAAACTGAGGGAATAGTGCAGCACAGACCTTCAGGAGCAGATTCAGGGAGGCAGGTGATAGAATGTTTATAAAGCTAACAGTGACCAACCAGCCAGTTTGACTGGAAGAATAGAGAGGGCCTGAAAGGGAGGAATCTCACTTCACTTCACTCCCGACTTTTTGGACTTTTCTACCCTCTGCCCAGCAGCCTTCTCCCCCTGGAGAGACTTCTACCCCTGGAGCCCTCCCCTCTGATGGCACCATCAGGTCAGCCAGGCCCCCTTCTGTCGCAACTCTATTCTAAACTCCAGGAGCTTTTCCACCTCCTTCCTAGTGCACTAGCCCCTCTTTCCATCTCCCTCCTGCGGGTTATCTTCCTCTAATAGAATATAAGCTCCTTGAGAGTACAGACCTTTTTGGTTTTTTGCTTATATTTGTACACCCAGAATTTAATACATATTTCTGGCACATAATAATTACTTATTACATAATATTCATTATATTATATATAATACATAAATATATAATACATATTATATATAAATATACTATATATGATAATTACTTATTAGCGTTATGTCCATCCATTCTTTCATCTATCTGCTTCTCTTTCTCTGTCTCTTTCAATTTGTCTGTTTCTCAGTCACTTTTGATCTATCTCTGTCTCTGCCTCTTGCTGTCTCTCCCACACACACACACATACACACACACACTCACACACAATAAGACTGGAAAGTTTGGTAAGAGTCAGATTTTAGAGAACTTTAAATGGCAGAAAGAGAAAATTGTTTCCTAGAAGTGACAGGGAATCTCTGAACATTTTTTTCAGTTAGGCAGTGATATTATCAACCCTATGCCTTAAAAATATCACTGGGATGCCTATATGGAGAAAGCAATTAGGGCCATTCACATCAGCTCATCCCCTTCCTGAATTATTTTCTATTCTATATTAGTGGAGTCTGAGTTGCAAGGGTTTTGTCATTCATAATGATTTCCTCTTGTGGTGTCCCCAGCCCTTAATACAATGCTTGGCACATAGAAGGTGCTTAATAAATGTTGATTGGTTGATTTTGTATCTTCCAGGAGAATGTCAGTCCCTTGAGGACACAGACTATTTAGTTTTTATCTTTATGTCCTCAACATCCAGCGCAGAGCCTAGCACATAAACACTGATTGTAAAAAGGACCAACTCAAAGGAGACAAATTACCAAGCCAAGACCCCAGGAAGTATACTATTCAACTTGTTGGAACTGGACCCACATTTGATTAGAGTCATCTGGCCATTCTCCTTAAGTTTCATTGATGGAAACTATAGAAAACAGAAAACAAATGATGTAAATATCTTCTAACAGATTCCCAAAGGAGTGTCCTGATTTTTGCCAAGTGATACAGTTACAAAGACTCTCCTTAGAACATTCCTCTCTCAAATGGGCAGTTTTATTGCTTGGTTTCATTTCCCAGCCCAGTACTATTCTCTTCATTGATTCCCCCATATTCCTTAAATATATTAACATGTCAACTTCTTATCATTCATCATATTTACAGTCATGTTCCCTATTTTCCAGAGGCAACTTTTTCTATTACATCTGTCTTAGGAATGGTCTCATTACTTTGATAAGTTTACAAACTTTCATTGTTCCATTAGGAACATCCCTCCCATCACCCATTGAACAGGATCTAGTAAGAGGAATAAAATATGTTCATTCACCAGGGATCAAGACATTCTTCCCAAAGCTGATCATATAAATAATAGAAATTCTCCAGAGATCTTGACCAGAAAATATCAATAAAAAATGAAATCAGGTCTTCAGACAGTAGTGGCAGCCTCTGGAAGAAAATTTCCTGACTAATTTTCAGCCCATTAAAACTGACCACAAAGGGATTCTCCAGGAACATGCCTTCACCTTTTCTTTCACCATCTACATTTTGATTGACTAAGAACATTCCTAACCCATTAAGTATCTTTTGGATTGAAGTCAATCCTGTCTGGAAGTGAGGAAATTGCATATAGAAGCAAATCATCTGCATGAATGAATCCTTGGGAAAATATCTATAATGTGGACACCAGCCTAAAACTTGATTTCATGTCAGACAATGTTGCCTTAGTTATCTCATAGCTAGAGGAGAACTGGACCTTTCTGCAGATGCTCATCTCATTCTTTGAGGGAGGAAATTTCCCTGAGGGCAAAGGGTATGGTGTTTCTAGGTGTGAGTAGATTTTGACTGATAATCATGATGATAACTGATGTTACTAGAAAGCTTTAAAGTTGGCAAAATACTTCACAGTGATTATCACCTTTGAGCCTCAAAATTATCTTGTTGGGTATATACTACAGATATTGTTATGCCCATTTTATAGATGAAAAAATTGGGGCTCAGGAAAGTTAAGGTCTTTGCCCAAGATCATACAACTAGTTAGGCATGATATTTGAGCCCAGGTCATCCTGATTCTAAGTCTAGAACTCCATCCACTGTACTATCTGTTGTTATCTTGAGAATTGATCAAATATGAACCATGGAGACGTTTTTGGTTCCTGAGTACCCAGGACAGCAACCAACGTAATTGAGTGCCTCTCTCTTCCCATATTTGTAGAAGGACAGTACTTTCAAGGGAAGGTCAGAAAACCACACAAGACAAGAATATTAAATACTTTTTTCCCTCTGTCACCTCAAATCATTAGCTGTAATTTGGACTTGAGGGGGAAGGAACATAAGTGGCCTATCTCCTGTCTCTCAGTGTTGTGAAAGGCATAATTCAGCAACAACTGAGTACTTGGGACCTATCTTTGTTCAGTCATAAGTCCTGATTCTGATAGATATTCTCTGGTGTTTTGTCCAGATTCCCCTTAAGTGATTTAGGAGAACTGGATACTCACCTTGTCCAGTGGGAGATCATTCCGTTGTCTAGACCTAGGAGGTCACATAGTTTAAGAGTTCAGCTCATATGTACCTTTAAAAAAATTTTAGTTCATAATTCTTTTGCCTCAGAAATTAAACTCAATACCCCAAATGATTGTGTCTTTAGTAAATGAAAACGTTTTTACTAAATCATCATCACTTAAGGAGGGGGACTCACTTCTAGGTAGAGTTTCAGAACTCAGCAGGACCATATAAGATTAGGAAGCCAAAATGCAGATAGTACTGTGACCTTGACTATTTGTATGACTCGATTTGCTGCCTCAGAGTTTTGGTGGTTTGTTTTTTCCTAGTGGTAAGTGCTCTCTACCCTACTGCTCCACTCCCCTCCCATCTCCTGCCACCCTCACCCCCATGACTGATATGTTGGTGCATCTACCAAACCCCCTCCTAATTCAGCTTCTTGGGCATGGAGTCAGGAAGACCCCAGTTCAAATTCAGCCTCAGACACTTATAAATTATAGGACCCTCCTCAGCAAGTTACTTATCCTCTGACTCAGTTTTCTCAACTGCGAAATTGGTACTATAATAACACCTACCTCCCAGGGTTCTTGTAGGGATCAAATGAGATGACAGTTGTAAACTTAGTCCAGTGCCTAGTATATAGTAAATACTTAACAAATGTCTGCTCCCTTCCCCTCCCCCTTCATCTTTCTATCCCTGCTTCTGTTAGGCACTGGGCATATGCAAAATATCAAATGATATGTATAGCAGGTAACACTCAGTGCCAGAACTCAAGCTCAGAACTCTTGACTCTTTCCAAGATAGACTGTATTGACCTTCCTACATGTTCTTATTTAGTCTCCGTTGTGACTATGCATGGTATGTATCTATGACACAGCCCTCATTAGGACCCAGTTTGTGGTGATGGGGCATTTTAATCAGTGATTTGGAGAAAAGAACAGATGACAGACTTGTCACATTTCCCAATGACTCAAAGCTGGCAGGAATAGCAAATGCACTAGATGATAAAGTGACAGTGGTTTCAATCTCATATAGAACTAGATCCATGCAGCTGCATATTGATTTAGAAAACAACAAATTAACATTATCTATGTTGTACTGTATTTTTGTTTATTTTGTTAAATATTATGCTAATAACATATATATAACATAAAAATATGTCAAATATTTCCTAATTATGTTTTAATCTGGTTCCTGCTGTGTTCAAGAGTGGCCACAAGTTTCACATCTCTGCTCTAAATCATTGTGCTGAATCAGGTACTATATAAATAGGAATAAATGTAAAGTTTTTCACTTTGGTACATACTTATACTCTTCTACTCTCTTCCTTGCAAGATTACTCCTCATGAGTGTGGTTTCTCTTCGCATTTTCATAGCCAAGAAAATTAGGAGCACATTATACCCAAGCCCACTTGAGAGAAATTACAGTGAAATAAGGGACCTTGATCTCATTTTTTAAAAAGATTTTCTGTAATACTTTAAGTTACACAATTGAGATATGACATTCTCTCATAATATCTTGACTTTAACATTTTGATTTCAAGAATGGTAATATTTCTTACCTAGTGTTTTGTATTTAATTCCACAAATCCAAGATGGAGAAGGTATAGACAGACAGTTGATGCTTGCCTTCATTCTTTTAGAGAACCATGACATCAGGAAGGTGATGCTATGACTTGCAAGTGACTTGGATTTAAGTGAGTCACCAGCCTCACCAGTTCCTCTGAAAAGCATATAGGGGGTTTGGGAAGTTGTCAATCTCAGTAAGTGTCAGCCGGGTGATATGGCAGACAAAAATGCTAATGTGATCTCAGCTTCCATTAGGAGGCTATAGCTTAGGGGAATAGGAAAGTGAGAATGCCACTGTATTCTGCTCATCAGACCTCAACTGGAGAATTCTGATCAGGTCAGAGCACCATGCTATAAGTTGGAGGGTGTCTAGAGTGTGTCTGGAAGATGGCAACCAGCATGGTGACTGCCCTAGAATTCATGACATATGAGGATTAGTTTAAAAAATGGGCATATTTAACCTGATGAAAAGAAGGTTCAAGGGGAATATGATACCTGTGTTCAAGTATTTGAATGGCTGTCATATGGAGTTACTGTCATTTCTTCCTTTTGGTCTTAGAGGGCAGAATTGGGAGCAATGAATGGAAGGTGACAAGAGGCAAACTGAAACTTAATGTTGAGAAAAATGTTCTGACAATTAAAGTTGTCCAAAATTTGAGTACTTTCCTTATAAATTAGTGGGGATCCGCTCCTAGGAGGTCTTCAGACATCAAGTATGTATTAATGGTGATTTCTTTATGTGTAGGATAGACAAAATGGTCAATTAAATTCTCTTCTTATTTGGTGCTCTTATTTGGTGATAATATGAACAGAATTGTTCCCTGCATAAATGGCTCTTATGAAAATCATATTTAGTTTCCCTACTTTGTTAGTAGCGTCCCTAACCAATTCCCTAACAATGTGTTGGAATACTTAGGTTCATGACAGAGAGGTCCTTGCTGTGTCACAGATCAGGTATCAGGCTGATGTCAGTTCTATTTGTCATCTTTTGGTTGGTGGTGTGGAAGGTAAAGGAAGGAGGAAAATGGTCACAATCATGGTGGGAAATGGAAGGAGGCTGTGTGTGTGTGTGTGTGTGTGTGTGTGTGCATGCGTGTGAATAGATGACTGGATCAGTGCAAATCTATCCCCACTGTTGAGAAAACAATTCAAGTCACATCTTTCTGAAAGTGTCAATAGCATCACTTCATTTTTGAAATGTGTCAAAATCTCCCACTTTCTTAAAAAACATTTTCTTGACCCTGCCATTCCCTCAAGCTCTTGCCCTATAGATCTTCTCTCTTTCACAGCTAAACTCTTAGCCAAGATTGTCTATGTTTGTTATTTTTATTTCCTCACTTCTCACTTCTCAGTCCCTTGCAATCTGGTGTCTGACCCCACCAGTCAGCTGACATGCTGTTTCCAAGGTTACTACTAGTCTCAACTGCTAAAAAAAAAAAAAAAAAAAAAAAACACAACAATTTTCCTTTTTCAGGATTCATCCTGGTTGAGCTCTCTGCCACCACAGACATTGTCAACCCTGCCCCTTTCTTTCCAGATTCTCTCTCTGTCTCTGTCTCTCTCTCTTCCTCCCTCCTCTATGTCTTTGTATCTATCTGTCTTTTTCTCTCTGCTTTTTACCTCCAGGCATCCTCTGTGAGATCATAGTCTATGTACCACTGTACCCCTTACCAAGTGTGGGTCCTTCCCAAGGTTCTCAAATGGCTCTTTTTTTTTCCAGTCTGTCCTTCTTTGTAATCTCATCAGTTTCATGTATGTGAAGATACTTTCATGTGCTCTGTGAATCTTTTGTGCTTCAAACATGTCCATTGCCTTCAGTTCATAGTCATGGAACTTGAACTCAAGACCCTTCACCAATCTTTTGCTGTTTTTTTGACATTTTCCTGCTTATCATGGTCTTTCTTAATATGTGCCTCTGAGTATTGAACACAATTATCCCAGAGGAGATCTGATGAGGGCAAAGAATTCCTCTCTTGAACTGCAATCTCATGTTACTCAAACTCAACATGTCCAAAACAAGCCCTTAATCTTTTCCATGAAACCATCCCTCTTCCAAAGTCCTGTTTTAGTTAAGAGACTCACTGTCCTGCCAGTGATTCAGATGGGCAATTTTGAAATTATCATTGATTCTGCCCTCTCTCACAAACCACAGAGCCAATCACTGGCAAAGGGCCCAGTAGATCATAGTTATTGGTTTAATAAATGTTTGTTGACTTGATTTAAATTTCTAAGTCATATAAATTCTGCCACAATATCTTTTATGTCCAACCTCTTCTCTCCACTCACTTAGCCACTGTATTAATTCACATCCTCATCCCATCTTGCCTAGGCTATTATAGTAGCTTGCTAATAGGTTTCTCCATTAACCGATCCATATCCACACAGCTTCCAAGCTTACCCTCACCTTAGTGGATATGCCAAACCTTATGATTCCTCCCCTCAAACTTCCCATAGTACCCCTTCTTCCCACCCCCTCCATGGAAGACCTTACATCTCATTTCACCAAAAAATTCTCCAGCTATGTTCAGCAGTACATGACTTTTTACCGAGGTGAATTAAATTGAAAACTAAACTTACCATTCTATTTTTTTGAGGTTATGGGATATGGTTGGACAACAGGCAGAAAGGATTTTAGGCTTGGAATCACTAGACTTTGGTTCTAATTTTATTTCTTAAAATTAATAATAATAATATCTAGCAATTATCTAGCACTTTACAAATATTATGCTTTGTTTTCACAACAACCTTAGGAGTAAGGTGCTACCCTTATCCTCATTTTATAGATAGAGGAAACTGAGGCAGCATTAATAACTAGATTAAGTGACTAGCCCAGAGTCACATATCTAGTACATGTCTGAGGCAGGATTTGAACTTGGATCTTCTTCACTTCAGGTCTAGCAATCTCTGTTACTTTGAACAATTAATGACTTCTCTGAACCTCTTTTTCTGTATCTGTAAAATGAGAGATTGATCTAGACAACCTGTGCAGTTCTTTGAGGCTCTCAATCCTGTGATTCTAAATTGTAGGAGAAGGAGACTGGTGGTGTACTTTGGTCTATTTTGTCAAGCTCCTATGTATCTCGCCTGATGGAAATATTTGGAATGCACACACCTGAGATAACTGACCATTGTCCAAACCCTTTGTCAGCCCTCACCAGAACATGACAGGCAGTGGTTACTCCTGTTCACCACTACCCATCAACTTTTGAAATGGGATACACATCATTTCTTCCCTGAACAAATACTTGTTGTCTTCAGGAGGAACGGTCCTCACTGGTTAGGTAATGGAAGTCAGGCCAAGCTTAGACTTTTGCTGTGAATAATCCATGAAGTGAATATTTCATATATGACTAACCAAGAGCTGACTTTTTAAGAAATTATTTGCTTCCCTGTGGAATCAGGGAATGTAAATCTGAGAATGAGTCAAAGGAGAAGGTTCTTTCTGTCTGGTTACTGACAACTCTTTCAGGGTTAGCCACACATTCCCATCACCTGCTTATAGACATAAAACTTTAAATCTCTTGTTTTTGTTTCTATGCAAAGAACCTTGTACAGTACCTGGCACTTAGTAGGATGCTTGATAAATGTTTGTGACTGAATAATAGCAACAATAATAATAGAATTAATGGTTAATTCTTCATTAATAGTTGCTAATAAATGATTACTAATAAATTAATAAAAAGCATTGATTAATATTAATCACAGTGATAATAATTCATATTTTTACAACACTTAACATTTCACCAAGTGCTTCCTTTATGACAATGCTGTGAGTTGGGTAGTGCAAGATTTTCTTCCTTTTTTCAGAGCAAGTTCCAAATTTGAGGTATCATATCCTTCCAATGCAGGCTACTGCCCTGATTTTATAAATAAGGAAAAAAAGTCTTTAAGCCAGAGGTTTTTGACCTAAGGGGTTTGTGGAGAGGTTTTAGAGGGTCTGTGAATGCAGATAGGAAAAAAATGACATTATCTTCATTAACCTCAACTGAAAAGCAGCATTTTTTCCAGTTCTTTCAAAGCATTATTCTTACAAAGGACCGATAGACTTCACCAGAATGTCAAACGGGTCCATGACCCAGATAGGGTTATGCCCGCCTACTTTTAAGTCATCTAAGTTAATAAATTTATATGATCATAAATCATGGATTCAGACCTAGGATAACCTCAAAGGTCATTTAGTCCAACTAAGGCCATGCTGAAGCCAGATTTTTTTGACTGGTTAAATTTGTATGAGAATTTATAATTCAGAAATGAGCAGACACTATAAATCAAGACTTGATTTATTTTATTGATTGACTCTAGACTCAAGAAAGTGACAGAGAAAATGGTAATAGTTCAGATTAAACCTAAAAACATATTGGTCATACAATTTGAGGGGGAGAGTCTGTTGTTAAACTCTTTACCAACACACTTCTAAATCCAATTCCCTCACTTTAGGGATGAATAAGAGAAGGCCCAGAGAGCTTAACCAACTGAACCAAGGATTTATTGGTAGTGAATGGCAGAGTCAGAATTGGAGCCCAGGTTTTCTGTCTCTAGACTCTACTTTTTCCACTATACTACAGTGGAAGATTTGAACCCCTTTCTCCTGACTCCAAGTCCTTCAGTCTTACTCCTACACTACATTGCCTTTTAAAGAAAATGCATTAATTAACTCTCCTTCTTGTATATTGTACATGTGCGGAAACTGAGGCCCAAGTGGTATATGCCTTATTTGCTATCAAACAATGGCAAAGCTAGGACTAGAATTTAGGTTTTTTGATTTTTTTTGCCAAATACTCTTTCCTCCACCCCTGCCCTGGTCCTTAGTCAACTCCCAGGTAGGCCCCATGGGTCTACATAGCATTTAAGGCAGTGTGATTCTTCCACATAGTATGACAGATGCTCAGTAAGCTTCCATCCTGCCATGACCTCTTAGCATCTGTAAATCATGCTACTCCTCTGTCCTCTTTTCTTCCCTTTTAACCAGATGCTTAATTTCTGTGTGGTTTGGGGATAAATCACAGGCCTGATTTGACATGGAGATCTATGGCCCATCATCCTAACTTCAGTCTTTGTCATTTTGTTCTTTCCCCAATCTGGTACAGATGTGCTCTATTTAACAGAGGCTGCAAGAAATCATTTTAATAGGTATGCTCTTTTAAGAAGAGCAGGAGTTGTCTCCTGCATGAGCCCAGTTTAAGCAAGTCCAAACCTGGTAAACTGAGCAATGATCTTTGGCCCCAATCATGGGGTGTTTAATTTAGGTGGAAATTTAGACTTTGAAGGTTTCTGGTTTTGTCTATCCCTCTCCCCTCCCTTTTCAATTCAATAAATATTTATTAAGGGCCTGCCATATACAAGTCACTCTGTTAGAAGCTCACAATACAACCATTAGTCCCTGCCCTCAAGGACATTTTCAATTAAAGCCAAATCAGTATGGCAGTCAATCAACAAGTACTTATAAGTGCTTACAACATGTCAGGAACTGAGACAACTCCTGGGGATAGAAAGAAAATCCCTACTCTCCAGGAGGTCACTTGTTGAGTTCAACCACTCAAGAACTTTGGATTTGACTGTGCAACATGGGAGACATTGGCACAGAACCGCTCAGCATGGCATGCCCACATCAGAAAGGGTGCTGTGCTCTTTGAGCAAAGCAGGATTGAGACAGCACAAAGTAAATGCAGGATGCTCAAATTTGGGATATCTGCCCCAAATATTCAGATGGACTATCTGTGCCCAACCTGAACTCGTATTGGTCTGATCAGTCATAGTCAGATACATGGAAATTTCACTTTATCATGGTGATGTCATTTTGGTCCTCTTCGCAGACAAAAGACAACCACCACCATACAATATAAAGGAGAGGTGACATCTAAGGAAAGGCACTAGTATTGCAAGGGGACCACAAAAGGCCTCCAGCTGAAGATGGGATTTAAGCTGAGTCTTAAAAGAAGCCAGAAAACTTTATAGGGAAGTTTTAAAATGTCAAATCCAGAAAATTGAGTCACTCCAACAGCAAAACCAAAGGAAATCTCTAGGAATCTGGAGGATAGAGACAAAGGACCAGGAGCCTTTTAAAGTTAGGTTTGAAGAGAAATAAGATTGTGACCATGGGAAGCTTGACTGGGTATAGGTGTGCACAAGGATTTCTTTGTCTTTAACTGAAGAAAGTGAATTCACTTTCGTGGTTTTCCCCTCTTCCTCTGGGAGACTTAAGCACCATCTTTTTTTTTTTCTCATTTCTTGGATGGGAGCTCATTTTTTTTTTTTTTTTTTTTTTTACATTTCAGAACAAATACCTTGTAAAGATTGAAATGTCATACTTGTCCAACATGGAGAAATAGGAAGAAAGCCAACTAACTGGGAGTCTACGTGTTAGATCTACTCCCCACCCTTTCATGGTGACAATGGTAAGTATGTGCTGCAAGAAAAGGTGATCTCTCCCTGGGGTCTGAGCCAGGAATTAAAAATCATTTCCCCATACCTAAAGAATCTGCAATGGATATCCTCCTTCTAGTTACCAACCCAGTCATCGGTTTCCCCTTCTCTTTATTTCTTTCTCCTTTTGCCCTCCTGTTTCCTTTTGCCTCCTCAGGCTTTCTCCTTCTTTTTCCTCTCTTTCATTTCCTTTCTCCTTCCTATTCTTTTTTTCCTTCTTCCTTTCATCCCTTTCTCTCCTTCCTTTCTTTTCTTTTTTCTCTCTCCTTCACATCTCCTCTTCCATCCCTTCTAATCCATCCCCCAGTTTTTCTGCTCCTTTTTGTTGGTTTTGGCAGGAAAAATATCAGGCAAGGTCTTTGATTTTGAAAAGAAAATCAGAATAGCTTCTCACATGAACCACAGAAATGTTGAACTCCATTACCTGAAACTCTGTGGATAATTGTTGGGTGGGGCTGTCCTCAGAAAGCAATTTTCATCTCTCCCTGTGAGTTAAAGCCAAAAAAAAAAAAATGTTATTGTAGCAGCCTATTTCCTGAGCTGATACAAAAGCTGAAACAGCCCCTGAACTAAAATTAATTTTCCCCTCCCCCTGTAGCAGCCTGATCAGGGGCCTCAACTTGGGGTGGAAGAAGAATCAAAAAAGTATGAATCAGCAGACAGTGACTCCAGTGGAGAAAACATGAACTTTGGACAAACTAATTCACATAAGAACATAGATTTAAGACCTAAAAGGAACCCCCTCATTTTACAGTTAGGGAAACTGAGGTACAGACACACAAACGAACTTGTTCAAGTTGTACTGGTCTAAGTGAATTTGAGCCCTGACTCCAAATCTAGTACTTTTCCCCCATACTTCATGTGGTAGGAAACAGAATAAAATGAGACTAACATAGTGAGGCAGTCATGTTAAGATCCGTGGGAAGCCATGATTTTCTAATTTAGATCATGTCCCTCATTTTCTCTGAGGGCTTAGAGCCTACCTCTCCTACTAGCCTTTGGCAAACTGAGATGAGCGTGGTTTCCAGTTTGATGTACCTTGCCTGGTTATCTCAAGTTCCAAATCTAGAGAAATAAAGATAATTCAGATATTCATATTATAAAATGTTCAACTTAAAGGCAACTACTTATTTACTTAAAATGACAAAATAAAAAGATTCAAACTTGTTAGAACAGTGTAAACATTCTCCAGTCTGGACACATCCAATTCCAGACTTGCTTCAGTAGCAGATCTGAACCCAGTGTCTGCATCGTTGTGCTTAGAGGGAAGCAGGACTGAGGATGGGTCCAGGCTCTCATATTTGTTACTTAGGTAAGCTTACGTAAATCATTTAACTTCTCTGAAACTCAGTTTCTAGATCTGTAAAAAGTGGATAATGATGCTTACTTAACTCAAAGGATTTCTGTGAGGGAAGTAAATTGTAAATTTTAAAGCACTTTTATTAGAAACATTGTTTTAAGTCACTCCCCTTCCTCAAAGATCCTTGATGGTTCCCTATTGTTTTTCCGATAAAATACAAATTTCTCAGCATTTAAAGACTTTTACAGGCTTGCTTTATTCTACCTTTCCTGGTTTATTATATTATTCCCTTTGACACTGTCAATAAAAGCATTCTACTTACTGTCCCCTGTGCCTGAAGTGGGGTAACCGGATGGTTCAGTGGATAGAGCGCCAACCCTGAAGCCAGGAAAGCTCATCTTTTCAAGTTGAATTCTGACCTCAGACACTTGCTGTGTGAAACTGGGAAAGTTACTTAACCCTGTTTTCCTCAGTTTCCTCCTCTGAAAAATGAGCTAGAGAAGGAAATGTCAGATCCCTCCAGTATCTTTGCCAAGAAAATTCCAAATGGGGTCACAGAAAGTCAGACATGACTAAAAGGACTGCACAATAAAAATGCTTAGAGTGCAATATCTCTTCTCCACCTCTTAGAATTCTTAGCTTATTTCAAGGCTAAATTCAAGTTCCTCCTCCTCTAAAAAACTGTTCCTGATCCATTGTACTATAGTGGATAACGTTGAACTGGAGGTCAGCAAATCCTTGGTTGTGGTAATGCTTCAGAAAATATACCATCTCTCTGATACTTGCAAGAATTTAAACTCTCTGAGGCTCAGAAAGGATGAATTTTAACCCCGTCTATAAAATAGGGATAATTCCTATAGTATTTACCATACAGACTTCTTGTAAGGATCAAATGGGATTGCATGGCAATGTATAATATGTTATTATATTTTATACATAAATATATAATATGTATATATGAATATATGAAGTACATATTTGTATTATATTATAAAATAACATATTTTTATATTGGTATATAGTATATAAATATACATTTAGCATATTTATGTATAATTTACATTACATAAATAACAAGTAATATAACGTGTACATATATAATGCTTTGCAAAACATAAAGCATTGTATAAATGCCAGTTATTATTATTAATACACTTAGTAGCTGGTGCTCTCTCCCTCTTCAAACTATCTGGTATTTACAGGGTGCATCCCCTTAGCAAATGTAAGCTCTTTGAGGGCAGGGACTAATTTTTTTTTTATTTTTCATTTTCATTTTTTCATTTCTACTTTGTCTCCCCTTGGCAAGAATTTTAATAGAATTATTAAAGGCAGTGCATTGTAAGGGGGGGAAACCATCGAATATAAAATTAAAACACCTGGTTTCCTATCCTGGCTCTTTACTCACTGTCAATCAATCAACATATCTACTGTGTGCCAGGCACTGCACTTTGGGGATACAAAGAGATGCAAAAGACAGTCCCTGCCCTTAAGGAGTCTACAAACTAATGGGGGAGAAAACATTCAAATAGTATATAGTAAACAAACTATATGTAGGATAAATAGGAAATAATTAAAAGAGGGAAAGCACTGGGATTAGAGGGGTTGGGGAAGGCTTCCTGTCAAAGGAGGGATTTTAGTTGAGACTTAAAGGAAACCAGAGGTCTGTAATCAGAGTATTCCAGGAATGGGGGACAACCAGAGCAAATGCCTAGAGAAGAGACATGGAGGGTCTTTTTCATGGAACAGCCCGGAGGACAATGTCATTGGATGAAATACTCTGTGTTGGGGGATGGTAGGTACCTACTTAATATAACACAAGTCATTTTCACTCACAGAGCTGGAAGGGACTTCAGAGGTCATTTGTTCCATCTAATCTATACCTGATACAAGTCTCTGTTCTATTGCATACCCCATTATTGTAATATGTAGTCCTCCAGTATTTGCTCAGAAACCTCCAATGACTTCTCCAGCAGTCCATTCTAATTTTGGATAACTTTGATTGCTAGGAATTTCCTTTTTTTAAATTAAGCCTAAATCTACATCATTGCAACTCATATGAATATCATTTTTTGCTTCTGGAGCAAGTAGAACAATTTCTTAAGGCTTTCGTGTTGTTACTATAGCTGTCTAGTCATGTCTGAATCTTCATGACCCCATTTAGGGTTTTATTGGCAAAGATACTGGAGTGGCTTACCATTTCCTCCTCCAACTCATTGTACTGATGAGGAAACTGAGGCAAACAGGTCAAAGTAACTTGTCCAGGGTCACACAGGTAGTATTTGAGGTTGGGTTTGAACTCAGTTCTCCCTGATTTCCGTTCTGGGGCTGTATCCACCATACCACCTAGCTGTCTCATTCTTTCATGGGAAGCTCTTCAAATGTTTGAAAACAGCTATTATCACCCTCCTATGTCCTCTCTTTCCTAGATTAAACACCTCCAGTTCTTTCAACCAATTCTTACATGGATTGAAGGCTTTCCTCCATCTTGATCATCCTCATAGGTAGTCACAGATCATACGTTTAGAATTGGAAAAGATTTTAAAGGTCATCTAGGTCAATTCCTTCATTTTAGAAATGGTCACAATGAGAACCACAGAGGTTAAATGACCTGCCCAATATGCTCAAAGGTCTTAGCATCTAGATTCATAAAGAAAAAATTAACTGAATTACAATAAAACATACTAATTACATAACGGCAGGAGATTTCAATGAACTCTTAGCTTTGTACAAATTTAACAGAAAAAACAATTTTAAAAGGGAAAATATAAAATGGAACAAACTGCTGGAGAAACTAGAGATAAAAGACTTATGGCATCTTCTAAATGAGACTGCTATAGAAAATAAATATTTCTCAGTACCACATGAAACTTTTACAAAAATTGACAGTATATTAGAGTACAGAGATATCGCAAACAAATGTGAAAAGGCAGAAATATTGAACACATTCTTTACAGACCACAATGCAAGAAAAATAGTAAGCAGTTTCTAGAGTACAAACAAAATATGCAGACTTGAATGGAAATTTAACAGGGAAACCCCAAATAATGAATAAGAAAAAAAACAAATCACAGAATCAATTAATTATTAATTATATGAAAGAAAATAATAAGGAAGGGGCAATATTAGGGGTGGGGCTGCCTGCAAAAAAAAAAAAAGAGAAGCAAAGTGTGAATGAGGCCAGTCTGATATAGTGAACTACATAAGATACTTCCCAATCAGATCAACAGTATCCTCAGGCAGAAGTTCTGGAGCTGAAAAGGTTAAGTTTTCAGGGTATAGTCTCTGGTTCAGGTGTCAAGATGGATGGCGATCAGATGTCCAGGGAATGACTGTTGACTCATAAGGAGTGTGTAGTCAGCTAAAGCCCTGAGATCATTTGCAGATGAGCTCTTGCTTAGACATATTCTCCCCATCTTGTGCTTATGGCAATGAGTTTTTTTAACACAAGTATAAGCATCAGTATAATCACTTTTAAATTCCATCTTATTAGATCCATCCCCATGTTAAAGTCTGTTGAGACCTTTTTGGATCGTGATTGTATCATTCAGTGAACCAGCTTTGTACCATCTGTAGATTCAATATTCCCAGCTATAAAAATTAGGGCATTAGGGAAGAAAAGGAGCTCTAAAATTCCTTCTAGTTCTATATGATTTTATAAATGGTGTTGTTGGTCTTCTGTGTTCAGAGGTGAAGAGTGTAGTGGAGGTGCCCAGTTCAGGGGCATGGTTTTGAAGTCCTGAAATCAGAAATAGGAGTTAGGACAGGAATGAAGATTGCCCAGGTCCCCTCCACAAAATCTTTGCCTCAGAAGAAACTCCCACATGAGAATAGGGTATAGGCAACACAAAGGGATATTCTAGATTGAGAAGCCACAGAGGTAGGTGGATGTTCCAGGGAGAAGAGGCCCCAAGTATTACAGAAGGTTCTAGATAAGATGGTCAAGGAGCAGAACATTCTGGGTCTAGGTTGGGCTACTTGTGGAGACCACTCACTAAAGAGTTGGCAGTTTTGTTTTCATTGGGTGGCCAAAAAGAATGAGAAACATCTTTTTATGATACTTGGTCACATTGTGTCTTGAAATACTTAGGATGAGCCTGAGCTAATAGATCACAAGTTAGGTCACGTTAGTTTGTATGCTATGATTCATTGCCTTCATCTTTTTAATTGTGCTATGTTATGGAAATGTGTGTTTTATTCCATACATTAAAAATAAATAAATTGTTACAGAAGATGAAGGAGAAAAATTCTTCAAAGAACTTGATAAGATTCCCCAAACTAAGTCACCATGTACTCAATGACTAATGAGAAAGGGAGAATGGGAGTGGATAGCAAACACCATGTTGGAAAATATGGTTTCAAACTGAGAAATGAAAGCGATCAAAGCTTATAACCTACTCAACTATTTGCATAAAGATCCTTAACCAGTATGAGCAAATAACAAAGTAAATACCAATTATATGAAAGGATAAAGATGAGACAAAGACACACCCACTTAAACTAGCAATTGACTGGTTCCCACCCCACTCCCCAAATTAGCCATACAGAAAAATAAAGATATTAAGTTTATCACCAGTTCTTAGAGTTAATTCATGTTCAACTGTGTTACAGTAGAATAAGGTACAAAGAAGTAAGAAATCATCTTAATCAGCAAACACTTGATTTCTAAGATCTCCAATAATTGGTAGTGTTAAAAATAGTATATTGCTTTTAGGTTTGCAAAGTGCTTCACAAAGATTATTTCATCTGAGTCTCACAACAACTCTGAGAAATAGATGGATGAGAAAAAATAGATTGGATGAAAAAAATAGATAGATGAGGAAGACAGAAGTTAAGTGACTTGGCTGGGATCACATAACTAGTAAGTGTTTAAGACTGGATTTGAACTCAGGTCTTCCTAACACCAGGACCAAGAAGTACTCTATTCACGGAGCTACCTAACTGCTTCCTTTACTTAGTATTTATAATCTTTCAAACTACCTTTTCAGACTCATTATAGATTACTGTCCTTCACACACTCTAAAGTCCCTTCTGGTTGTTTCTCACACATGACATCCTCTGTACCTTTGCACTAACCATTCCTCATATCTGGAATCCGTCCTCACCTTACCTCTGCCTCTTAAGATACCTGGTTTTCCTCAAAGCTCAGCTCAAAAACCACTTTCTGCTTGGAGCCATTCCTGATCTCAAATGCTAGGACTTTTCCAGAATTATCTAGCGTGCATTCCTCTGTGTGTGTGTGTGTGTGTGTGTGTGTGTGTGTGTGTGTGTAAAATATAAATCCTTTCAGGAATAAATCTATGATCCTATGATTTTCATTTTTGCCTTTATAACTTAAAAGAGTGATTGGCACAAAGTGGATGCTTATTAAATACTTGTCAAGTGATCATTAATTGATTAATTGGTCTCTTTGACAGTGGGAAAGAGATGAAAGCCAAGGGCAGGATCAGTTTAGTATGCAAGCTTATTTGCAAAACATTATGAAGGAAGATGAGTTAAGGCTATGAGTAGCCTCATTACCAAGCAGAAAGGAAAAGAAATTAACCTGAAGAGGACTTGGTATTAGATCCAGTCAACCCAAATTATACCAATACTGTAATAAAGGTGATTGGAAAGAGGACATTGAAAAAAAGCCACAAAGTAGAAGTTTCTGGAGTATTTCTGGAGCAATGCATTATCAATATTGAGTCTTGTAAAATGGTCACATTTGGACTCGACGACATCAGTATTTGATTACTGGATAAGGAAGCAGCAGCATTTAAGAAATACAAAGGTAGGTGATTGATGAATAGATCAAGGCACCTGGGATCAGAAAGACCTGAGTTCAAATTCTACCTCAGATGTTTACTAGCTCAGACCCAAAACCCAGCCAGGAACTTGCAGACCTTGGACCAGAAGAGCAGAAAACAGATGTTGGCTTGGATCAGACCACTCTGGGAATACTGAAAGCTTGCAGGTCCCCAGTCTCTAAGATCCCGGAATAATAATAATCCTGCCTCTTACGTGCTAGACACTTATTATCTTTGTGACACTTAACTTCTCTGTATCTCAGTTTTCTTATCTCTAAAACAGGAATAATGATAGCAACAACAGCCTCAAAGAGTTGGTGAGGATCAGATGAGGTAATATAAGTAAACTGCTTTATAAACCTCTAATTGCTATGTAAATGTTAGCTTTTATTATCTTTAATGGAAGTATCCTTTTTCAAGAAAAAATTATTTTTAGTTCTGAATTCTGTCCCTCCTCCCCTTCCATCATCCATTAAGTAGGAAATATGATATCCATTATGCATATATGAGTCATACAAGGCATATTTCCACATTTAGCTATTACGATGGTGAAATCATCAAATATCCTACCCTTCGGCTGAGAAGTTCTATGGCTAGGAATGCACAACAAGGAATACAGGATAGAAAGTTCCAATTTATAGCAGCATTTTTGTGAGGATGAGTGTGTGTGTGTGTGTGTGTGTGTGTGTGTGAGAGAGAGAGAGAGAGAGAGAGAGAGTAAAAAAATAGAAACAAATTAGATAAATATTCATCTTTAGGGATTGAATCATCAAATTGTGATATGTGAATATAATGGAATATTTCTGGGCTGTAAACAATTATAAATATGAAGAATATAGGGAGAGATAAGCCCCAAGATGGTAGAGAATGAGAAAGAAGTACTGTCAAGCACTAGTTCACAGTTCCTCCAAATAGATCTAGAAAAGTCACTATACCAAGTTGTGTCCAGGAAATCTAGAAAAAAATCGCAGTGAACTATTTGTCCAGCTCAAATAAGCACTGAATTCCCATGGAGGGAGAGTCTATGCACCAATGCAAGAAGCCCTAAATCTGGCAAGAGGGAATCTAAATTTGGGGAAAGTGCAGGGATCGATACCAACTGCAACTCCTATTGTTTACTACCCAGCTCTGAGTTACAGATTCAGAACAGATTTGAAGGGGCTGAGCCCATGAGTGGCATCTCAGATAAGAGGTGATCATAGGTCTTACACTGTGTGCTGAGCAAGGAGGGAGTAAATTAAACTGGATATGAATTAAAACTAAATTTAACTATGTGAAATCAAATACATTTATTCCATGAGACAAACAAATATTAAAATGAGTCTGAAAAAAAGTAACTGAAAAATAGAGAAGAAAAAGTAATGTATCTGATAGCAAAAGCAACTGACCTGGAAAACAGATCAAAGAGATGAATCATTGGACTACCTGAAAGCTATGACCACAAAAAGATCCTACACATCATCTTTCAAGGAATTATAAGATAAAACTGTCCAGACCTCTTAGAACCAGAAGAAAATATGGAAATAGAAAGAAACTACCAGTCATCCCCTAAAAGAAATCCCCAAATGAAAACTCACAGAAACATAATAGCACAAATCTAGAGCTTCTGGGGGTGATAAAGAGAGAGGAAGAATGGGGGAAATAACCTTACATAATCAGGGTGTGCAAAAAAAAATCTATACAAACAAGGAGGAAGAGGTGGGACAAGTTGATACTTGTACATTACTCTTATGTAAACTCCTGAGGGGATGGGAGAATGTACATACACACACTTGGGTACAGAAATACATTTTAGTCAATGCAGAAACAGGAGGGAAAAGGCAGTTAGAGGGACTGAATTAAAGGAAGGATTAATCCTGCGAAAAATACACTCTAAGAATGTACAGAAATATTTAGAGCTCTTTTTGAGTGGCAAAGAATGGGAAATTGAGGTGATGTGCTTCAATTACAGTCCAATGTTACACAAGTGTGATACAAAACCATTGCAATGCAAGAAGAGAAGGAAAGGAAGGGAGGAAGGAAGGAAGAGAAAGAAAGAAAGAGAGAAAGGAAGGAAGGAAGGAAGGAAGGAAGGAAGGAAGGAAGGAAGGAAGAGAGAGAAAGAGAGAGAAAGAAAGAGAGAGAAAGGAAGGAAGGAAGGAAGGAAGGAAGGAAGGAAGGAAGGAAGGAAGGAAGGAAGGAAGGAGGGAAGGAGGGAGGGAGGAAGAAATGGAGGGAGGGAGGACAGAATGGAGGGAGGGAGGAAAGAAGGAAGGAAGGAAGAGAGGGAAGGAGGGAGGGAGGAAGAGAGGAGAATATTATATAATTATGATGAATAAGCCCGAAGAAGAGCTATTAGAATGCACCTTCTTTCTTTCCTTGCAGATAAGGGTCTATGAAAGTGAAACAGTATATACTCTCACATTTTATAAATATGCTGGTTAGCTTTATTTGATTGCTTTTCTTCTCCTTTCTCTTTTATGCCATGCTATATGGCATGACTCTCTGGGTGGGAAGAGGAGAGGAATATATTGTGAAGTGAAGGTGATACAAAATTAAAAGTTATCAATTTTTTTTAAAGAAAAATGTTTAAAAAGGAAAAAAAGATGAAAAAATGAGTTTCTGGAACACAACACAATTTCGAAGACATTAAGGGCCAGACTTTCACTCTCTCCTAAAAAGGAAAAAAATTCTAAAAGAACAGAAGAAAAATCTATGCTTTCATTTGAGAAGAAATGATTGAAAAGACGTCATCAACTACCAAGCCACATTCAGCTTTCCCTAAAAAAAGATAGTGTGTTCATCCATTAAGACTTTTATTGATGAAACTATGAAAAGAAAACAGGCAGGCTTTCCCAGAAAATTAACCGCAATACAAGATATCTTTGTAGCTACACAATTCACTAGAAGATATAGAAAATATAAAATCCTATTATTAGGCCTACTATTTATTGATTTTTAAAGCAGTGATTCAGGAGAACAAAATGTACCTTTGAAGATCCTCTTTGAACAAGGTTTCTTCCATTAATAAATTAAAATAAAAGATTCTATGACAGATTTTCCCTCCCACCCCATTTCCTCCTACTTTATATTTCAATCTTTTACTTTTTGTAGTTAAGAGGCATCTGCTTCAGGTGATACCATGATGTAGTGGAATGGAGAAATAGGGATGAATACTATTTCCTTATTCCTAACACATGGGAAAGGATTAAGAGGAAATTTGTTGTCAACAGATGTAAAAGGAGAAAGTAGAGTAATTCATTCCACAAATGGACTTTGCCATAGGCTAGGTTCCCTTGAGACTAAGAGCTGAGGGAGAAGGGAGGGCAGCAGGAGGAGCCAGATGGGGGAAGCGTGCAATTTGTGAGGGATTCAGTGACTCCATAACTAGTGCAAGCCCTAAGGTTTTTCTGTCAATGTGAGCCGCATAAGTCCTGGCTAATTGAAAGCTCACAAATGGAGAAATACATTGGAATTCCCAAGGTGTGAAAAGAAACAGAGGAAGCACTGGGAGATACTTCATAGAGGACAAGGAAAGAAAGAGAGAGAGAGAGAGAGAGAGGGAGGGAGGAAGGAAGGAAGGAAGGAAGGAAGGAAGGAAGGAAGGAAGGAAGGAAGGAAGGAAGGAAGGAAGGAAGGAAGGAAGGAAGGAAAAGAAGGAAGGAAAAAAGAGAGAGAGGAAGGAAGAGAAAAATAGAAGAGGAAGAAATGAAGTACTTGTAAGTTTTCCCAAATCCCTGAAGCTGTGCTGTCCCCTCCCAGTTACAGTGTGAGCTCCTTGAAAATAGGTATTGTGGAGGTTTGTTTGTTTGTTTTTTAAATTTTTATTCCCAGAGTTTAGCATAGTACTTGGCACATAGCAAATATTTGACACATTTTATTTTACCTCATTCACCCATTAAAGTTAATTAAATATCTTACATACATCGTCTCTTTTTGAGTCTTGCATGAGGTGGGTGCTTCAGACCTAATTATGCCTGAGATGCACTTGACATCCCAACCCTGCACCTGTGTGACCTGGAGCAGGTCACCTCTCTGGGACTCCACTTCCTTATCTGTAAAATGAAAGGCAGAGTGAGACTACTGCTGTTGTCCAGCTGCTGCGACCCCATGGACCTCTTGTCCTCCACCATCTCCCAAAGTCTGTCCGAACTCACGTTCATTGTTTCCATGACACTATTTATCCATCTCATCCTCTGTCGTCTCCTTTTCCTTTGCCCTCAATACTTCCCAGCGTCAGGGTCTTTTCTAGAGAGTCCTGTCTTCTCATTATGTAGCCTAAACTTCAGCTTCAGTATTTGGCCTTCTAGTGAATAGCCGGAGTTAATTTTTTTAAATATTGATTAATTCAATATTTTTGCTGCCCAAGGTTACTCTCAAGTCTTCTCCAGCACCACAATTAGAAAGTATTGATATTGTGATGCTCAGCTTTCCTTATAGTCCAGCTCTCACAGCTTTGACTATGTGGACCTAGGTAATGCCTCAGCTTTTTAGCACACTGTCCAGATTTGCCATAGCTTTCCTTCCAAAGAGCAAGTACTTTTTCATTTCATGGTTGCAGTTGCTGTCTGCAGTGATCTTGGAGCCTAAAAATATAAAATCTGACACCGCTTCCATTTCTTCTCCCTCTGTTTGCCAGGAAGTGATCTTAGTTATTTTTTTTAATGTTCAACTTCAAGTCAGCTGTTACACTTTCCCCTTTCACTCTCATCAAGAGGCTTCTAGATTCCTCTTTACTTCCTACTGTCTTTCTACTATCCTCTTTAATTTTTACTATCAGAGTGGGTATCATCTACATATTTGAAATTGTTGATACTTCTCCCAGCAATCTTAATTCTGACTTTTGAGTCTGGCATTTCACATGACATTCTCTGCATATAAGTTAAATAATTAAAGTGACAATATACAGCCTTGTCCAACTCCTTTCCCAATCTTAAACCAATCAGTTCAGTTCTACCTGTTACTTCTTGACCTGCATACAGGTTCCTCTAGGCATAGGTAAGATGATCTGATACTCCTATGTCTTTGAAGACTTGCCACATTTTGTTGTGACCCATACAGTAAATATTCTTCTAGAACTTCCTTGCTTTCTCCATAATTCAGCAAATGTTGGCAATTTGTGCCTCCTTGAAAATCAGCCTGCTCTTCTGGTAATTCTTATTCATGTATTGCTGGAGCCTAGCTTACAGAACCTTAAGCATAACCTTGCTGGCATGTGAAAGAAGGTAATTTGAACATTCTTTGGCATTACTCTTCTTTAGGATTGGGACATAAATGGATCTTTTCCAATCCAGGAACTGTTAAGTTTTTAAAATTTGCTAGCATATTGAAAACACAGTATCCTCTTTTCAGATTTTAAATAACCCAGCTGGAATTCTCTCACCTCCACTAGCCTTATTCTTAGCAATGCTTCCTAAGGCCCGCTTGACTTCATTCTGTAGGATGTCTGACTAGGTCAGTAACCACACCGTCATGGTTATCAGCAACGTTAAAATCCTTCTTGTATAGTTCTGTATATTCTTGCCACCTCCTCAATCTATTTCTGTTAAGTCCCTACCATTTTTGTCTTTTATCATGCCCATTCTGCATGAAACTATTCTCTTGGTATCTCTAATTTTCTTGAAGAAATCTCTTGTCTTTCCCATTTTATTGTTTTCTTCTATTTCTTTGCATCACTCATTTCAGAAAACCTTCTGATCTTTCTTTGATGCTGTCTGGAATTCTTCATTCAGTTGCATATATCTTTCCCTTTCTCCTCTCCCTATCCCTTTCCTTCTTTCCTGGGGGATTTGTAAAAGCCATTTTTCTTAATCTTTTTCTTTGGGATGTTTTTTATCTCTGCCTCCACAATATTGGGACCCTCTGTCCATAGTTCTTCAGGCATTCTGTCTACCAGACCTAACCCCTAACTGGCCTCTAAGGAACCTCCATGGTACTGTATTCATACTGATGTTTCCTTCTCTGAGCTCCCATAGCAGTTAGGTTCTTCAGCCCACAAGTCAGTAGTATTACTGTTATTTTGTCTTGGATAATTCTTCACTTACAGCACTTGTGTAACTCTTGCCCCTTAAATAGATTTTAATACAAGCTCTATCCTGCTCTTTTGGTATCCTCAATGGAACTGGACACAGTGCTAGGAAGAAGGGAGGTGGAGGGGAGGGTCTTCAAAGAACATTTCTTGGCTGAGCTTGAATTCTAAAGTCTTTCTTTGCACCATTTTTGCTAACCTTGTTTGGCTCTGACTTAAGGGTGGGGAGCCAGCTGGGTGTTGAGATTCAATATTTCAGCCAGCTTTCCTTGGCAAGGGGATTATCTATTGTTAGAGGTGAAAGATTAGCTGTGGATAGGTGCCAAGGAAAGGTACCCTGGTGGCCCTCATTCATAAACTACATACAGTGTAGCAGTGCATAGCACCAGACAGGTAAGGGGGGTGCCAATATAAAATCAGCCACCTTGGCCCCCATTCCTGGGCACTGATAATTTACTAAGTGAATGAAGTTTTGTTTTATTTTGTTCTGTTTTACGAAGTTCTAGTGGTAGACAGAATATTTGTAAAGGGTGGGGAAAAGTGGTATTGGCAGAAAGCCCACCCAATGGACTTGGGGGCCTGGAAAGCTCCTTTCTAACTTGATGCCAAGGTGTTTTAACCCTGATATATAACATCTAGGAGGTATTACTCCTGGGAAACAGAGGCAGTGAGTTTATGATGGTGTATGACTTCTTTGGGAAACAGAAGGGTAGACAATATTGAGTGAAGGGAGCAAATGAATTTCCCACTCCAACAGCTAAAATCAGGAAGTCCAATACATCTGACTAAAAGACCTTTTTTATTTTGTTCATGTTGTTTTCAGACATCCCAAAGTCTGGCACAACCCAGTTAAGGGCCAGATCCAAGGTGTGGCCATTGGCAGGGGGCCAGCTCTCCCTCTCTGATATGCCATCAGACCAGTTGATGGATTGGCCTGACTTTCCACAGGATTTCCTCTCTTTCCTCTCCACCCTAAATGAGTCAGTCATATAGATCTCAGACATGAGCATCCCTCCTCAACTCCCTGAGTGAAGGACCCTCAAGATATTTTACAGGAATTTTTCTGTCTCTCCCAGGAAGGAAATTGAAATGAAGGAAAGTCAGTTGACTTGGCCATGGTGACAAAGTGAGTCAATAGTAGTAAACTTCAGTACACACAGACCTTCATTTTGCTATTAAATTGCTTCTCTTTTGGGTTAGGGAAGGCCGCTCTGCTGCCTAAGTATGTTTGTTTAATTTCAAAGCTCATTTCCTGAGATAAGAACTCAATGTATTTAAAGTAGCCACAAAATTAAATAGAAAAGCAAAAGTCCTCCCCACCCACTAACCTCCAGGGCAGCTCGCCAGGGTCAACTGAGCTCTTTGGCCCAGGCCAAGACTTTTAGGAGAATGAACAATGAGGCGGCTGCCAGTGGCTCTCCCTCATTCACCTTCTGCTCTCTCTGCCTCTTTCCCACACACCTTTTGTCTCTCCAGTCCGCCTTCTCCTGCCCCAGGAGGATATTAAAAAGCAGACTCAGCAGTGGCCAAGCCCACAGTGGTAGAAGCAACAGCTCTGAAATCTGGGGAGACAGTCAGGGCCAGGTGGAAAAAGCAGCACACATTGGTTTTTTGGTTTTGGTTTTTTCCTACTTTATTGAAGAATGCATACACATGAGTAAATGATAGTTATTGGGGTTTTTTTTATTTCTATAGAATATTTGAATTTTTCTTTAATGTCCCTTCACCTTTCCTCCTACATCCTTGTATTTCAGTTCTATAGCACCATTACTGTCCTCTACCAAGAAAGAGGCATTCTAGTTTATTCTCAAATGAGATGACAGGGAATTTTATTGTGGGCAAGCAGAAGACCCAACAAGATGTCTTGGCTTGACCAACTTCATGTTTCCTGTACTGGGTACCTCTTGTCTTATTCCCCCTGACACACCTGAACCAGGTGGACTCAAGTCACATGGCATCTGTTAAGTGCTTACTATGTACCACACATTGGGGGTTCAAAGAAAGGCCAAAACACAATATTGTTACCTTACAGAGCAAAGATTGTGTGGGATAGAATTGTTCCACTCCAACCAGCACATAATCTGTATCCAAAAAATAACTTATTTTTCACTCTAAATCTTTCAACTTACTTTCAGGAAGTAAGTAGCATGTTTCTTTGGTTGTTGTCCTTCATTTTCAAAGACCAAAATGACATCACCATGATAAAGTGAAGTTTCAGTGTATCCAACTGTGGCTGATTAGACCAATATGAGCTCGGAATGCTCTACCACAGATTGGGCACAGGTAGTCCATGTGAATATTTGTGGTAGATACTTCAAATTTGCTCATCCTACATTTGCTTTGTGCTGTCTCAATTCTCCTTTGCTCATAGAGCACAGCACCCTTTCTGATGTGGGCACACCATGCTGAGTCTTGTGTCAGCGTCTCCCATGTTGCATAGTCAAATACAAAGTTCTTGAGAGAGATCTTGAGTGTCCTTGTATCGTTTCTTCTGACCACCATGTCATCGCCTGCCTCATGTGAGTTCTCCATAAAATAGTCTTTTTGGCAAGCGTACATTTTACATTTGAACAATGTGGCCAGCTCATCGGAGTTGTGCTCTCTGAAGCATAGTTTGAATGTTTGGCAGTTAAGCTCAAGTAAGGACTTCAGTGTCTGGTATTTTATCCTGCCAAATGATCCTTAGAATTTTCCTAAGACAGTTCAAATGAAAGTGATTCAGTTTCCTGGCATGGCATTGATAGACTGTCCATATTTCACAGGTATATCACAATGAGGTCAGCACAAGGGTTCTTTAGACTTTCAGTCTGATAGTCAATCTAATACCTCTTCTCTCCCAAACTTTTCTTCAGAGCCTCCCAAACACTGAACTAGTTCTGGCAATGCATGCATCAACCTCATTGTCAATGTGTACAACCTGGAAAGTACACTACCAAGGTAAGTGAACTTGTCCACAGCATTCAGAACTTTCCATTTGTTGTAACCGATGGTTCCACATATGGATAATGTAGTGATGGCTGAAGGGGCACCTGTGCTTTCTTGGTGTTAATTATTAGACCAAAATTACTACAGGTAGCAGGGAAGTGATCCATACTTTGTTGCATCTCAGCTTCAGAAACTGTACTGAGTGCTCAATCATCTGCAAACAGAAAATCACCTCTCTCCACTTTGGTCTTGGCTTGTAGCCTTTTCAAATTGAAGAACTTACCATCAGTATGGTAGTTGACCTTGACTCCATGTTCATCCTTACTGAAAGCATTTGACAACATGGCTGAAAACATCATGCTATAAAGCATGGGAGCAAGCACACAGCCCTGTTTCACTCCGTTGGTGACTGGGAAGGCACGAGAGCATTGTCTACTATCCAGAACAGGGCAAACACACCATCATGAAACTGACGTACAATACTGATTCAATACTAATGAACTTCATCAGTATTGTATGTCAGCATGTTTCATTATTAGTCCTCTGGAACCATTGTTGATTGTTATATTGATCCAGGTTCTTCAGTCTTTCAAAGTAATTTGTCATTAAAGTATTGTCCCTGTACAAATCCTTCTTCTAGTTCAACTCACTTCATTCTGTGTTGGTACATACAAATCTTCCTAGTTTTCTCTGAATCCATCCCCTCCTCATTTCTTATAGAGTAATAGTATTCCATAATATGTATATATATATATATATATATATATATATTTATACCATAATAAATTGATGGATACCCCTTCAGCTTCCAATTCTTTACCACCATAGAAAGAACTACAAATATTTTCATACATTCTTAGCTAGAGCCCACTTTGCTTAGGACCAATTTCTCCTTGCCCTCTCTCTAATTTCCTTTCTCTCTGCTCTTTCCCTCTTACTTCTTTATTTCATTAAAGTATATTTTTCCCCTTTTAGTATCACACTCAGTTTTGCTTGCTAAATTTTTATTGGTTGTGAACTTATATCTTTTGCCTTGTCTAACACTTTATTCCAAACTTTCTGCTCCTTTGTGTCCGTGTCTGGAATCACATATGTGATCCTAACTGTTGCCTCTTGATATTTAAATTCTTTCTTTCTAGCTAGTTTCTTGCAGTAATTTTCCTTTGACCTGGAAGCTCTAAATTAGGACTCCTGAGAGTTTTCATTTTGGGACTTCTTTTAAGAGTTGACCTAACTTTTAGGAGTTTCTATTTCTACTTTGCCTACGAGTTCTAAAAGATCAGGGGATTTTATGATTTCTTGAAATATAATGTCTAGGTTCTTTTGGAGGGCATAGTCTTAAGGCAGTTCAATGATCTTCACATTTTGTCTCCTTGGAGCAATTTATACAGTAACAACAGTATTGTAAGACTAATCGACTTTGAAAGAATCAGAAACATAGATAACCAACTAAAGGATTTATGATGAAACATGCTTTCCAATTCCAGAGAGAGACCTGATAGACTTAGGGGACAAATTGAAGCATATTTTCTTTTCTTCCTCTTTCTTTTTTTTCTTCTTCCTTTCTTTTCTTCTTTTGACATGGCTAATTGGGTTTTGTTTTGCATAACTATTTATATTTGTAATGGGCTTTGTTTTTCTTATCTTCTCAAAGGGTGGGGGAAAGGGATGGAGAGAATCTAGAACTTAGTTCACAATGCTGATATCTACCTCATTGCCTGCCCTTCCCCTTGGGGACTTAAATATATAGAATAATATCCCCATAAATACCTTGAATTCTCAGCTGATGAACCTGCTCAACTCTCATGACATCCATCTTCGTCCTACTTCATCCATCAACATGAATGATCTTATTCTCAATTTCCCTAGCCAATTTGGTCAAGTGAACAACATTTATTAGGAACCTACTGTATTCCAGGCACAGTGCCAAATCCTGGGGATACAAAGAAAGTTAAAAAATAGTCCATGCTCTTGGAAACTAATGGAGTAGAAAACACTTAAACAATTATGCACAAAGAAAGATACTATACCTGATAAATTGGAGACAATCTCAAGGGGAAGGCACTAGCATTAAGGGGAATTGGGAAAGATGGTGGGATTTTAGCTGGGACTTGAAGGAAGCCAGTTTAGCTAAGGGGATAGGGATGAGGAGAGACAGAGTTCCAGGAGTGAGAACTATCCAGTGAAAATACACTCAGGGGAATAGGTGACTTGCAGGGAGGCACAGCAAGGAGGCCAATGTCACTGGTAGAGTAATGGAAGGGAGTAAGATATAAGAAAACTGGAAATGTAGAAAGGGACCACATTGTGAAAGACTTGAAGAGTCCAACAGCAGTGGAATCTCGAGATGGAGTTGTGTGTAATAGGAACACACAGGAGGCTGAGGTAGTTGAATAATAGAGTATGAGGAGGACTAGACATTTAGGAATGGTTCAATTTGTGAAGGGGTTAACATGCTGGACAGAGATTTTATATTTAATTCTGGAGGTAATAGAGCACCACTATAGTTTTCAATGGAGGTGACATGACTAGATTCGTACTTAAGAAATATTACTGTCTCTATAACAGTGTTCCTGCCTCCATGATCTAAAACTTTGAAATACATCTTTCTGACTGTAACTTCCATCTCTTTCTCTGTTTCATTTATCCTCAAAGTAACCTGTCATCCTTTTTCACTGCCCTCTTCTCTCCCCTCGTCAGTCTGGTCTCACCTTCCTCTCTTCAGTTTTGACCCAGCAGTTGACCATTTAATTACACATTATTCTTTGTCCCTGTGTCCTTTCGCTTCCTTGTTCTACCACCAGGTAAACCTCGTTGAACCCCAATATTGGATTATCTGCATCTCCTGCGTTTTCCATTCCACTTACATACTATTTCACACTGCTCAAGAAAACCACAGGACCATGCCAACTGTCTCTGCGATAGGCTTGTTCTATCTAACCCCAACTGGGTTCTCATAGTTGCATAGGAACTTCTTCATTCTTCCTTACTTGACCTTCTATCACACTCTCCAGAATAGCTGTTGCTAATTGTATTTTCTTGAACCCTCTATATTACCTTTTTCAATTTCCTCTCAGCGAAGGACCTCACCACCTTCTTTACTGAAAAACTAGAGGCTATCAATCATGGGTGTCTTTACCCTTCCTCCCTACCTCAGAATAATAGCTCAACACCATCCTTCATTGTTTGTTTATTTCCATTACTGAGGAAGAGGTGGTCCAGTACTCTTGAGAATTGTATCTTCAAGTGTCCTCCAGAAGATTGTCCCTCACCAGTTAGATAGGATAGTGTTAAAGTTGGAGTCAGGAATACCTGAGTTCAAATCCTGCTCAGGTGAGGATTTGCTATGTGACCCTGGACAAGTCAATTAACCTTTTTGAGTCTCAGGTTCCTCATCTCTAAAATGAGGGAATTAGCCTTGATAGTCTCCAAAGTCATTTCCTACAAAATTAGGGAGCAGCATGGTATAGTGATAAGTGGGCAGTATTTGCCATTAGAAGACCTGGATTCTCTCTGACCTGATTAAGTTATGCGCCTTCTCTTCACTTCATTTTACTAATCTTTAAAATAAGATAGTTGAACTAAATGACATCTAAGTTCCTTTATAATTCTAAATGTTTGATTCCATCATTTCTTCTTTTTCTGAGGCACCTTAGATAGGGCACTGGGCTCAGAGTCAGGATGACCTGAGTTCAAATCCAGCTTCAGACATTCCCTAGCTACATGACCCTGGGCAAGACACTTAACCTCTGTTTGCCTCAGTTTCCTCATTTGTAAAATGGGATAATAATAACACCTACCTCCCAGGGTTGTTGTGAGGATCAAGTGAGATAATATTTAACTTAGTATAGTGCCTACCATATAGTTAATGCTACATAAATGTTAGTTATCGTTGTTTTGCTATTTTCTTGACATTCAAGAAACATGCCCAGGTCTCATTCATTCTTATAAAAAGTCTTTGCTCAACCTTGCCATCTTTCAAGCTATCTCCCAAGATTTCTCATTTATACAAACTCCTGAGAAGTGCAGTCTACCCCAATTGCCTTCATTTCCTTACCTCTCACTCATTTCCCAACCCATTGGCTATTAGAATTCCAGTCGTGTTCCTCTGTTGAAACTCTTCTCCTCAGGATTACCAATGATCTCTTCATAGCTACATTAATGGCTTTTCCTCATGACCTCTGTCCAACTTCTGACACCGTCAAGCACCCCTACCTTTGAGATACTCTCTCCCTGCATGACTTCCGTGTCCCTTCTGTTTTTCAGTTCTGTCTGCTCACTCCTTCTCAGGATCATCCCCCAGACTGTGCTTTGGGAGACCTGGTCGATCTCCTCAGGATATGTTCTGGGCCCTTTTCTCTTTCTGTTACCTCTTGGTGACTTCATCAGCTTTCATAGATTCAATGACCATCTCCATGCAATTTGTTGTTATTGGTGTTGTCTTGTCTGGTTCTTCATGGCTATCTGTTAACATACTTTAAACTCTCCGTAGGATATGAGATTCTTGATTGTAGGAACTGTTGAGGTTTAGGAGCACTGGCACCCCAAAATAGTGACATGCAGGTCCTGCCTGAATGAATTCAACATGAGCCTTCTTTCAGCCAAAAAACAGGGTTTAGTAGAACGCTGTCCATGGAAGGTGGGCATGATTCTAAAAATCCACCATAATAGTCACTCTTATGGAATCTAAGGATTGGCTAGACTCTTAAGGAGTCTGAGCATTTGGGATACTCATAACGACAAGATGGCCAGATTGAATCTGAGCCTCTCAATGGAGGCAAGAAGGATCTTATACACAGAAAACTGTGGGAACAGAGAAGGGGTCTGGATGGAATTAAGGGAGTGGTAATCTAGGGTGGGGCCAGGTGTAGACAATGAAACAGCAGTTAATTAACTGGAAAGGACCAGTGGCTCCAGGGGAACACCATGGATTTGGGCCTCCAGGGAAAGTCCAGGAGCTTTTTCTTTTTGGGGTCCAGATCCCAAAGACATGGTCTTTTCCTTTTAGGGGTTCAGATCCCATCCCCATGAAGAACCATTTCATTTTTGTGGAGCATAAACTCATGAGTCCAGAGCTGGAAGGAAATTCAGACACTATCCACTACAACCCTCTCATTTTACAGATGGGAAAACTGAAATTCAGAGAGGTCAAGGCACTTACCCAAGGTCATATAGGTAGTAAGGATAGGAGGTGGGATTTGAACTCTCAAAACTGCTACCAAATGAAATAATATTTGTAAAAGCACTTAGCACAGCACATTGTAGGCACTTATTTTCATCCTTTTCCCTTTCTAATTCCAAAAACAGTATATTCCTCTTTTTATCCTCAATTCCTGGTAGTCAATAAGTGTTGAATTGAAATAATTGAATTGAAATAAATTAATGTTTATAATTAACTTATTGTAGGCTTCCTTGTGTTTGTAAATGCTTTGCCCAATGACTGTTAGTGAACATCATAATAACAGATCATGTTTAAAAGCATTTTAAGCTTTACAGACTCATGTCTACAAGCATTTACTGAGTACTGTGCTAAGTGCTGGGAATACATATACAAACAAAAAGAAAGATAGTCCCTGACCTCAAGAATCTTATATTGTAATGGGAAATGAAGGTGAGGGAAAGGGGAGGGAAGGGGAGGGAAGGGAAGGGGATGAGATTCCAAGGGGAGCAGCAGGGAATCTGCCTTTATATAGAACCTACTATGTGCTAGTCTCGGTGCCAAGTGCTATACAAATATTTTCTCATGTGATCCTCACAACAACCTGGGAGACAGGTCTGTTGTTATTCTCCTTTTACAGTTGAGGAAACTGAGACAAACAGAGTTAAGTTAAGGGACTTGCCCGGTCACGTGGGGAAAGACATCACATTAAGGGGAACCAAAGTTACAAGGACAATGGTACAAAGAGCTTCCCTAACCACCTCATGAATTAAGTAGTGCAAGTATTGGTATCCCTATTTAACAGATGGGGACATTGAAGTACAGAGGCCATACAGCTAGTAAATTACAGAGCCAGGATTATAGCCCAGGTTTCCTGACTCTAGGCTCAGTTCTCAGTTCTCTTCCCTCCACAGTATGATGTCTCCCCAAAGACCTACTACTGTTATTAGGATGTATTCTCATTGTCAGGAGATTTAAAAAAAAGAAGAGGATTTAAGCTTTGAAAATGCATCCCAAATTGATAGCAGGACATGATGTGTTGGAATATTCTCCACATTCATTCTCTGCACTCATATAATCTTAACAAGGGGCAGGATATGTAACTCAGTGACCCTTTGCTTCCCTATCTGAACAGAGAGATTAACAGAGCCTTCCTCTGGCACTTGTCTTCTCTCATCCCCTATTCACTCCAATTCTCGAGGCTCCCTTCCTAATTTGGAAATAGACACTGACAGCGTTCTGGTGTCCTGCTGTGAACTCACTCCCTGAGACAGCTCTGGAGAGCCAAGGGCTGCTTATGCAACAGGCCCCATCACCTCTGTGACCTCACTCAAGTTCCCTCTAGACAGCCTTGACTGAATGACCCTCCAGGCTCCAAGCCCAGGTCACTGGCTCCATAGTAGAACAGTGTCGCTTGGTCCCCTCTAAATGGCTTTAAAAGATATAAACATATCTGCGCTTAATTGTAGCCTTCTGGGGGACTAGGGAGGAAGCGGGAAGAAAGAACAAAGGTAGAAGTACACAGCAGAGAGCAAAAGAAAATTTACAAGGAAGCCAAGAAAAGATAGACAGCTCTGAACTTAATATGTAGTATTTATTACATAGGCTTTCTTCAGATGGAAATTTATTGCTATATATTTTGAATCCTCTCATGTTCTGCTGTGCACATGATTTTTTTTCTTATTTTGTATCTAAGTTTTAATATTTACATTCATAATATGTTTCTTTTTTCTTATTTAAATTTTAGTATTTAAGTTGAAAATTAAACAAAAAAGATTTTTTAAAATGACTTTAAAAAATTAAGATGAGTTTCAGTGGAAAGTAAGAACAACAATTCTTTCCAGAAATCTCAAGCAGCCTGAGAATTGTGCAGATTCCAATCAGACCTCTCTGGGATAAGGGGCATTGCTTTCCCTATTGGTACCTTTCTTTAAGGAGGTCAGATTTTCCAGCTGGTATCATCTCCTAATCCTTCCATCTCCTGATGACTTACAAAGGCAGCCATTATTATCCCCCACTTACCAGCTGGGAATGAGACTTTTTTTCATGCTTTGTCCCTTCCCATTGAAATTATACAACTAATTGGAGGTAGGCAGCTAGATGGCCAAGTGGATAGAGCAATGACCTTGGAACTGGGAAGACTGGAGTTAAAATTTCACATGGGCAAATCACTTAACCTCTCAACTCCAGTTTTCTCTCTGTCTTCCAAAGTTGTTTTAAGAATTAAATGAGAAATCACATGTAAAGTGCTTTGCAAACCCTTAATACTCTAAATAGATGGTTATTATTTTTGTTATTATAGAAGGTAATTCAGAAACAGAAGCAAGGTAAGGAAAGAAGTTGAATGGTCTTCAATAAAGTTTCGACAATCTCTCCAAAACAAAACAAATCTCACAGTTAAAATATTTTTCTTTATAGCTAATATACTTGCTTTGGAACATAAACATTTTTAATATTTTAAAATTAATATTTTCCCCAATTATAAAACCATTTTAACATTCTTTTTTTTAATTTGAGTTCCAAATTCTCTTCCTTCCTCCTTTTCCCCTCTCATGCGAAACACATTTCGATATGTCAGCACATAAGCCCTTGATAAACTCTTGTTTACTTGTTTTCACTTGGTCTTTCTCAGACTGAAAGAGTGAAGTCAGAAGAAGGGGTAGGTTTAGGGGAAAAACAGTAAGCTCCTTTTAGGTTATATGTTTCAGGTCACAGGGAAATATCCAAGTAGTGATGTCTTATAGGTAAAGATGCTTTGCATGGAACTAAGAAGTTAAAATGAGACATTATCAATTTGGCAATCATCTGCGTTGAGGGGTAGTAAAGGAGTGTCAATGAATAGAGAACAGAGAGGGAGAAAAAAAGGATCAAAGAAAGACACAAGGAGAACACCAAAGACAAGTGGATAGGAAGAGGATGAGGAGTCAGAGATAAATGGCTAGATAGAAAGTGAGAGAGCCACTGGACTTTGGTAAATCCAGATACTTATATAGGATAAACTATCCATTGGGAGTAGGCAGTCAACAATAAGGGTTGAATAAAAGGCCAATTGGATTTCATTCTAGTGGAGGGAACTATATATATCCTCCAAATTAAATATAAATACATAGGACAGCTAGATGGCACAATGGATAGACTACTGATTGGAATCAGGAAGACTCATCTTCCTGAATTCAAATTTGATTCAGACACTTACTGGCTTTGTGACTCTGGGTAAGTCACTTTACCCTGTTTGCCTCAGTTCTTCACCTGCAAAAATGAGCTGGAGAATACAAAGATTCAAGACAATTTGGAAGGACTTGTGGTGAAAAATGCAGTCCATCTCCAGAGAAAGAACTGATGGAGGCTGAATGTAGATTAAGATACTTTTTCTTCATTTTTCTTGGGGGTTTTTTTGTCTGTGTTTTCTTTCACATGGAAATGTATTTTGCATCACAATATATGTATGACCTATGTCAAATTGCTTGTCTTCTCAATGGGGGGAAGAGAGCATTTTGAACTCAAAATTTGAAAAGGCTCTCTACATGTTGGACAAACTATAAGAAGGCCCTCATTACCTTTCATTTGAACTGTTGGAATAGCTTATAGATCATCACATTTCCTTTAGTCTTTCCTCTCTTCAATATATCTTTTGCAGAATTGTCAAAATAATCTTCCTAATGCATGGATCTGTCTCTCTGTCTTCCTCTGTTTATCTCTCTGTCTATCCACATCATTCCCCTACTCAAAAAATTTCAGTGGTTTGCTATTGCTTACATAGGTGGAGTAATCAGGGGAACTCCTAATTTGTTGGACTGAGGTACCTCCCATTAACCAGATATGTGCTGTGGCCCCCACTTCAGGGACATGTGCCCACAATGATATAGGAAACTCCTGACTGATCCCGTGTGAAGAACTGACTGGTAGAAGGCTAGACTTTGGATGAGAGGAGTCATCCTTTATATGAACTCTAAGAGCTTTGGTCACAGTTTTATTTTTTTGGAACCATCTTTTTTTGGGGCCTCCTTTCCACCTCTTTTTTACCCTTGAACTACCAGTAAATTGGGAGAAGGGATTTACTTCTTCTTCCCCTCTCTAAGTACGTTGGTATTACTACAGGGGAACAAGGGGAGAGGAATCCCCTCCCCCACCCCTTGCCAGAAACCCAAGGTTGAATAAATACTGGGAAAAAGGAGAGAGAGAGAGAGAGAGAGAGAGAGAGAGAGAGAGAGAGAGAGAGAGAGAGAGAGAGAGAGAGACCAAGACAGAGACAGAGAGAGAAAGAGGGCTAGAGAGAGAGAGAGACAGACTGAGAGATAGACAGAGGGAGGCACAGAGACACAGAAACAGACAAAGAGAGCAAGGTAGACAAAGAGACAGAGAGACTGAGAGAGAGAAAGAGAAAGACAGAGAGATAGACACAGACAGACAGAGATAAAGAGACATCCATAACTCTTGTAGACCATGAAAAAGATGGCTACTCCAGGCAAGAGTCCATTTTCTTGATTTTTATTTGCCAATCAGCAAATGTCACTAGGTACCAACAAGTAGTTCTTTGTATTAGACCATAGCTCCCTTATAAAGGGCTTGTTCAGCTCCACGGGAAGGGCTCCCATTTATTAAATCAGGAGTTCTCCCAGTAACAGGTGCTATACTTATCAGATAAAATAAAAATTCCTTTACCAGGCATGTAGGGTCATCTGCCATCTTGTTCTATTTTTTTTTAGTACAAAATTTATTTATTTTTCATTTCTCAACATTCATTTCCACAAGAATATGAATTCAAAATTTTCTCCCCATCTCTCCCTGTCCCTACCCCAGGACACCATGTATCCCATCCACCCCATCCTCCAGTCTGTCCTCCCTTCCACCATCCACGCTTCTTCCATCCTCCTTCCCTCTATTTTCCTGTAGGGACTAACAGATTTCTACACTCCATTGCCCATATATCTTAACCCAGTTTCATACTAAAACAATTTCTAACATTCATTTCCAACACTTTGAGTTTCATATCCTCTCCCTCCCTCCCTACCCACTCCCATTGAGAAAACAAGCAATTCAATATAGGTTATACATGTGTAACAATGCAAAGCACTTCCGTAACAATCATGTTGTAAAAGATTAAACACATTCCCTCTGTCCTATCCTTCCCTCAATCTAGTCAATTCTCTCCCCTGACCTGTCCTCCCACAACAGTGCTTGCTTCTGATTATCCCTTCCCCAATTTGCTGTCCTTGTATTATCTTCCCTCTCCTATCACCTTCCTCCCTGCCTTCCTTCAGGGAAAAATAGATTTCAACATCCAGTTGAGTGTGTGTTATTCCTCCTTAAGCCAAATCCCATGACAGCATCTCACTCATTTCTTTTCATCTTCCCCCTCTTCCCTTCCATTGTAAAAGCTCCTTTCTCAGTGTGAGATGATTCACTACATTCTACCTCTCCCTTTCTTCTATGCCCAGTACATTCCATTCAACAGTAAATTTAATTTTTTTTAAGTATTCTCCCTTCACATTCATCTCACCCTGTGAACTCTGTCTATATATGTATACACACATATACATATATCAATGCACACATATATACATATATACACATACATACACCCATGTATGTATACATATATAGATGCATGTAATATACACATACATGCCTACATATATGTGTGTATATACACATATATACATATACCTGTGTACGTATACATATATAGACATATGTAATATACACATACATACCCATACATGTCTATATATGTATGTATACACAAACATACATACACCCATGTACGTATACATATATAGACATGTGTAAAAGACACATACATACATACCCATACATGCCTACACATATATATGTATGTGTGTATATACATTTTTTTTTTCCGTCTAACCTAATACTGAAAAAGGTCTCATGAGTTACAAATAACATCTTTCCATGTAGGAATGTAAACAGTTCAACTTTAATGAGTTCCTTAAGGCTTCTCTTTCCTGTTTACCTTCTCATGTTTCTCTTGATTCTTGTATTTGAAAACTAAATTTTCTATTCAGCTCTGGTCTTTTCAACAAGAATGCTTGGAAGTTCTCTATTTTATTGAATGATCATTTTTTTCCGCAGAAATATTATACTCAGTTTTGCTGGGTAGGTGATTTTTGGTTTTAATCCTGTCTCCTTTGACCTCTGGAATATCATATTCCAAGCCCTTCAGTTCCTTAGTGTAGAAGCTGCTAGATCTTGTGTTATCCTGATTGTGTTTCCACAATACTTGAATTGTTTCTTTCTGGCTGTTCTGCAATTTTTTATCTTTGACCTGGGAACTCTGGAATTTGGATATGATATTCCTAGGAGTTTTGTAGTGTCTTCACGTCTGTCACTAGTTTGGAAAGTGGGGGATGAGTGCTGGTTATTGAGCATTAGTTCCTAGATTTTTTAAATAAAGTCCTTTTGGATTGTTGGTATCCTAGATCATGGAAACAGCTGATGTCGCTTTAATTAATTAATTGTTCCCTAAATATTTGGTAACTTGTAAATCCATCTGGTACTGGGAATTTTTCTTAGGAAGCTCATTCATGGCTTGTTCAATTTCTTTTTCTAAGACAGTGTTACTTAAGTATTCTATTTTGAGAGGTCCTGAATTTAAATTCCATCTCTGACATTCACTTCCTGTGTAACTTTGGACAAGTGACATAATTTTATTGGACCTCATTTTTTTCATCTATAATAAAGAACATTTGACCCGATGGCCTCTGAGCCCCCTTCTGGTTCTAACTCTGTGGTCATTAGATTGAATACAGTGTCATGAATTTTTTATGCACAGCAACTTTCAAAGACTATTAGAAAGTCACTGATGAGTTGAGATCTGTGACAGTGGAGGGAGCACCCACGTGGACAAGATCACAGATCTCAAAGTATCAAGAAAGGGTCTGCTTTGTAAACACGAATTTTCTATTTGGGGTTTTCTTAAAATAGGAGATGACATGATAAGATTCTGCATGAAGTTGCAGCCTGAGCCTAGGTTTCATAAGAGCTGGAAATAGCAACGTTTGCATCAAAGACCAGACATGCAAACAATGACCTCAAATACTGCTGGCAAGGCCTTGTGGTATGGGGGATTGCAGGGACAAGTACTCAAATGGGGTGCAACCGTAAGCCAATGATCTAGTAACTTCTTATTTTCACTAAGTCATTTAGCTCCCTAAATGCTAATCTCTGAGCTTCATATTGCTGAAGGAATGGAAGTAATATGATGCTCTCGAAATTTCCATGCCCTTGGGCAACACTGGTTGCCTTTGCCTAATTATAGCTATGGTTGTTCACTGAACGTTTTTATTTATTCTTAATGTTTTTTAAAAAAAAATTATTACTTTTATTTTTGGAAAATGATCTTTTTCTCTCAGTACCTCTAAGCCTACTGAGCAAGCAAAAATTATGACTGAAAAAGAAAAATCTCAATATGTAGCTGCATGGTATGGCAAAACAAATTCCCATGCTGGCTATTTCTGAAAATATATGTCTGTATTTTAAGTTTATCACCTCTCTGTCAAAAGAGAGTGGTTTATTTCATCTTCATCCTTTGAATTCATGGTTTATCATTGCACTAATAAGAGTTCTTAAAGTCTTTCAAAGTTGTTTTTCTCTACAGCATTGCTACCATTGTATAAATGATTTGGGTTCTACTCACTTCACTCTGTATCAGGTTCTAAAGGTATTCCCACTTTCCCCTTCAACCATTTCATCATGTCTTATGGTGTAATAATATTCTATCCTATTCATGTACCACAATTTGTTTAGCTATTACTCAACAAAAGGACACTCTCTTAGCTTCGAATTTTTGAATCCCATGAAAAGAGATGCTATAAATATTGTCATCACTGCCAATGTGATGAATGTGAGATGAAACCTCAGAACTCCTTTAATTTAAATTTTTCTAATTATTAAGCACACTTTTTCAAATGTTTGTTGATAGCTTGGATGTCTTCCTTGGAAAACTTCCTGTTTGTATCCTCTGGCCATTTATCTATTGAAAAATAGCTAACATATATAATCGGAAAAACAACTGACCTGGAAAATAGATCCAGGAGAGAAAATCTAAGAATTATTGGTCTATCAGAAAGCCATGATGAAAAAAGAGCCTGGACAATATCTTCCAAGAAATCATGATGGAAAACTGCCCAGAAATCCTAGATCCAGAAGGAAAAATAGTCATCAAAAGAATCCACTGGTCACCTTTTGAAAGGGAACCCAAACTGAAAACACCAAGGAATATCATTGCCAAATTCCAGAACTGTCAAGTGAAGGAGAAAATACTGCAGGCAGCCAGAAAGAAACAATTCAAATATCGAGGAGTTACAGTCAGGATCCAACCAGACCTTGTAGTTTCTGCATTGAAAGATCAGAGGGATTGGAATATGATATTCCATAAGACAACGGAGCTGGGAGTAAAACCAAGTATCAATTACCCAGCAAAACTGAGTGTAATATTTCAGGCAAGGAGATGGATGTTCAATGAAATAAGGGATTTCTAGGCTTTCCTGATGAAAAGGCCAGAAGCCAATAGAAAATTTGATCTTCAAACACAAGTGTCAAGAGAGGCATAAAAAGGGGGCTGAGACAAGATGACAGAGTAGAAAGAAGGACCTGCTGTAGCTCTCCCCCCATAGCCCATAAAAAACCTGTAAAAAAAATGACTAAATAAATTCTAGAGCAGCAGAAGCCACAAAACAACAGAGTCAAAAAGATTTCCAGCCCAAGGAAACCTGGAAGGCTGACAGGAAAGGTCAATCACACCAGACTCAGAGTGTGGCGCAGCCCAGCCTTGGCCATGCAGTAGGGCTCCAACAGGACCGCAGAAAGCTTCAGAGCATGGAATTCTGGGTAGGAGCTTCAGTTCCCAGATTTCTCAAGCCACAAATGCCAAAGACAACTTCAAATGTCAGTAAAAAAGCTCTTCCACCTAGGTGAGAAGGGAGCAAGGTCTGACTCTAGCTCTGGCCCCAGGGTGATGGCAGTGTTTTTGGAGCCCAGGCCTAAAGACCTTGGGGGAATCAAGCAGCTAATCCAGATCTCAGCCCTGAGTGGCAGCCCTAGGGTGAGGAGGAGTGCTGGTGTGGTGGAGCTGGTGAGGCTCTGAAGAAGGAATTCTACTCACAGATCCTGGACTGAAAAGCTTGCAGTTGCTCCCAGACGAGAGCATAGGCCAGAAGAAGAGTAAAATCTTCTCCATTGATTGTACCACCGGGAGGAACTGGGAAATTAAAGGTCCCTACAGTATACCCTCCATTTGGCAAAGGACTCAAAAGTCAAGTAACTGGCTAGGAAAATGCACAAAAAAAGGGAAAAATAAGATTGTAGAAGGTTACTTTCTTGGTGAACAGATACTTTATTCCATCCTTTTTCATGAGGAAGAATACCATCAGAGGAAAACATAAAAGTCAAGACTTATACATCCAAAACCTCCAAAAACATATGCAATGGTCTCAGGTCATAGAAGAGCTCAAAAAGGATTTTGATGATCAAGTAAGAGAGGTAGAGGAAAAATTGGGAAGAGAAATGAGAGTGATGCAAGAAAATCATGAAAAATGAGTCAACAACTTGCTAAAGGAGACCCAAAAAAATGCTAAAGAAAATAACACCTTTAAAGATAGACTAACCCAAATGGCAAAAGAGGTCCAAAAAAGCCAATGAAGAGAAGAATGTTTTAAAAAGCAATATTGGTCAAATCGAAAAGGAGGTTCAAAAGCTCACTGAAGAAAATAGTTCTTTAAAAATTAGAATGGAGCAGATGCAAGCTAATGACTTTATGACAAACCAATAAATTATAAAACAAAACCAAAAGAATGAAAAAATATAAGACAATGTGAAATATCTCACTGGAAAAACAACCAACCTGGAAAATAGATCCAGGAGAGATAATTTAAAAATTATGGGGCTACCTGAAAGCCATGATGAAAACAAAGAGCATAGGCATCATCTGTCATGAAATTATCAAGGAAAACTGCCCTGATATTCTAGAACCAGAGGGCAAAATAAATATTGAAAGAATCTACCAATAACCTCTTGAAAGGAATCCAAAAAGAAAAACTCCTAGGAATATTGTAGCCAAATTCCAGAGTTCCCAGGTCAAAGAGAAAATATTGCAAGCAGCCAGAAAGAAACAATTCAAGTATCATAGAAATATAATCTGGATAACACAGGATTTAGCAGCTTCTATATTAAGGGATCAAGGACCTTGGAATATTATATTCCAGAAATCAAAGGAACTAGAATTAAAACCAAGAATCACCTACCCAGCAAAACTGAGTGTAATACTTCAAGGGAAAAAAATAGTTATTCAATAAAATAGAGGACTTTCAAGAATTCATGATGAAAAGACCAGAGCTGAATAGAAAATTTGACTTTCAAACACAAGAATCAAGAGAAACATAAAAGGTAAAATAGAAATAGAAATCATAAAGAACTTACTAAAGTTGAACTCCTTACATTCCTACATGGTAAGATAATATTTGTAACTCTTGAAATTTTTCTCAGTACTTGGGTAGTTAGAGGAATTATATACATATACATACATACATACATATATATGTGTATATACATATATATATATATATATACATATAGACAAAGAGCACAGGGTAAGTTGAATAGGAAGGAATGATATTTAAAAAAATAAAATTAAGGGGTGAGAGAGGAATATATTGGGAGGAGAAAGGGAGAAATGGAATGGCACAAATTAATTCTGATAAAAGAGGCAAGAAAAAGCTTTTTCAATGGAGGGAAAATGGGGAAGGTAAGAGGGAAAAAGTGAAGCTTACTCTCATTATATTTGGCTTAAGGAGGAAATAACATGCACATTCAATTTGTTATGAAAATCTATTTTACACTACATAAAAGTAGGAGAGAAGGTGTGTTGGTGGGGTGTTGGGGGGGAATGATAGAAGGGAGGGAAAATGGGAGGAGGAAGTAATTAGAAGTAAACACTTTTGGGGAGGGACAAAGTCAAAAGAAGAACAGAATAAATGGGGGGGCAAGATAGGATGGAAGGAAATATAGTTGTCTTTCACAACCTGACAATTATGGAAGTCTTTCGCATAACTATATATGTATAGCCTATGCTGAATTGCTCGCATTCTCAGTGAGGATGGGTGGGGAGGGAGGAAGAGAGAGAAGTTGGAACTCAAAGTTTTAAGAACAAATGTTGAGAATTGTCTTAGCATGCAAGTGGGAAATAAGAAATACAGGTAATGGGGTATAGAAATCTATCTTGCCCTAAAAGAAAAGAGAGAAGATGGAGATAAAGGAAAGGAGGGGTGTGATAGAAGGGAAGGCAGATTGGGGGAAGGGGTAATCAGAATGCATGGTGTCTTGCGGTGGGGGAGAGGAGAGATGAGGAGAAAATTTGGAACTCAAAATTTTGTGGAAATGAATGTTGAAAACTAAAAATAAATATATAATTTTTTTTAAATGAGTGGCATAAAAAGGTAAACGGAAAAAAAAATACCTTGTTATTCAATATGTGCAAACTGTTTACATCCCTATATGGGAATGTGATACTTGTTAATCTTCAGAATTGTATATTTATTATGATATATAAACAGCATATATACAGATGGAAGGAGTGGATATAAAGTAAGTGATGTGATGATAAAAATGTGATTTAAGGGTGTAAAAGGATTGTAACTGGAGATGTGAAAAGGAGGAAGCAGAGAAAGGTAAATTACATGACAGAAAGAGGCACAAACATTACAGTAGAGGGAAAGGGGAGGGAGATGAGCATTGTTTGAGATTTACTCTCAACTGATTTGGTTCAAAGAGGGAACAACAAACTCAGTTAAGTATCAAAATCTAACTAGCTCTACATGCAATAGGAGGGAAAGAGGAAAGAAAAGGGAGGGGAGGCTAAAAGGGAAGGAAGAAGTAGTAAGGGAAAAGGGAAGTAAAAGAGAGAGGGTTGAAAGAAGGGAGATAAGACTGAGGGAGGTTGTGGTCAAAAATTAAAATTCTATTGTGGAGGAGGGGGGAAGCATAAATGGGGGAAAGAGGGTGGAGGTAAAGATGCAGATAGTAATAACTGTGAACCTAAATGGGATGAATTGTCCCATAAAATGGAGATGGATAGCAGAATAGATTAAAAACCATAATCCAACAATATGTTGTTTACAAGAAACACATTTGAAATGGGGGCGGGGGGATACACACAGGGTAAAAGTAAAAGCAGAATATATTATGTTTCAGCTGATGTAAAAAAAAGCGGGCAACAATCCTAATCTCACACAAAGCAAAAGCAAAATAGATCTAATCAATAGAGATAAGGAAGGGAAACTATATCTTGCTAAAAGGCACTATAGACATTGAAGCAATATCATTACTAAACATCTATGCTCCAAGTGGCATAGCATCCAAATTCTTAGAGGAGAAGTTAAGGGAGTTACAGGAAGAAATAGACAGCAAAATGATACTAGTGGGGGACCTCAACCCTCCCTCCCGACCTTGATAAATATAACCTCAAAATAAATAAGAAGGAAGTTAAGGAGGTGAATAAAACTCTGGATAAGGTAGATATGATAGCTCTCTGGAGAAAATTGAATGGGGATAGAAAGGAATATACCTTTTTCTCAGCAGTTCGTGGCACATATACAAAAACTGACCACGTACTAGGACATAGAAACCATACAATCCATTGCAGAAAGGCAGAAATAGCCCATCCTTCTCAGATCTTAATGAAATATATATATATGTGTGTGTGTGTGTGTGTGTGTGTGTGTGTGTGTGTGTATGTATATATACATATATAATATATATTACATGTAGATATTATATATATATATATAGTTATAGATATTATATATAATAAAAGGCCATAGAAAGATGAACCAAAAATTAATTGGAAACTAAATAATCTAATTCTCAAGAATGAGTGGGTTAAACAACAAATCACAGAAACAAACAATTTCATTCAAGAGAATGACAATAATGAGACAACCTACCAAATCTTATGGGATACTGCAAAAGCAGTTCTTGAGAGAAGGTTTATATCTTTGAATGCCTACATGAATAAAATAGAGAAAGAGGAGATCAATGAATTGGGCATGGAGCTGAAAAAAAGCTAGAATAACAACAAATTGAAAATCCCCAAGTAAATACCAAATTAGAAATTCTGAAAATCAAAAGAGATATTAATAAAATTGAAATTAAAAAAACTACTGAACTAAAAAATAAAACTGAGTTAGTTTTATGAAAAAACTAATAAAATTGATAAACCTTTGGTCAATTTGATTTAAAAAAAGAAAGAAAACCAAATTACCAATATCAAAAATGAAAAGAGTGAATTCTCCTCCAATGAGGAAGAAATTAAAACAATAATTAGAAATTACTTTGCTTAACTGTATGCCCATAAATTTGACAATCTAAATAAGATGGATGAATATTTTAAAAAAATATAAATTGCCCAGATTTACAGAAGACGAAGTTGAAATATTTAAATAATCCCAACTCAGAAAAAAAAAAATTGAACAAGCCATCAATGAACTGCCTAGGAAAAAATCTCCAGGGCCAGATGGATTTACAAATGAATTCTATCAAACATTTAAAGAACAGTTAATTCCAATACTATATAGACTGTTTGGGAAAATTGGGGAAGGAGTCCTACCAAATTCTTTTTATGATACAAATATGGTTCTGATACCTAAACTAGGAAGAGCCAAAACAGAGAAAGAAAATTATAGACCAATTTCTCTAATAAATATACATACAAAAATTTTAAATAAGATATTACCAAATAGAATACAGCAACTTATCACAAGAGTAATACATTATGATCAGGTAAGATTTATACCAGGAATTCAGGGCTGACCCAATATTAGGAGAACTATCAGCATTATTGATCATATCAACACAAAACTAGCAGAAACCTCATGATTATAAATGCAGAAAATAGATGCAGAAAAAGTTTTTGACAAAATACAATACACTTTCCCACTGAAAACACTAGAGAGCATAGGAATAAATGGATCTTTCCATAAAATAATGAGCAGCATCTACCTAAAGCCATCAGCAAGCATTACAAGCAATAGGGATAAAGCTAGATGCCTTTCCAGTAAGATCAGGGATGAACCAATAATGTGCATTACCACCACTATTATTCAATATGGTACTTGAAATGTTAGCTTTAGCAAAAACAGAAGAAAAAGAAATTGAAGGAATTAAAATAGACAAAGAAGAAACTAAGTTATCACTCTTTGCAGATGATATGATGATATACTTAAAGAATCCCAGAGAATCAAGTAAAAAACTACTTGAAATAATAAACTTTAGCAAAGTAATAGATAAACCCAGAAAATAAAATAAAATAAATAAACCCAGATAAATCATCTGCATTTTTATATATTACTAACAAAGCCCAACAGCAATAGATAGACAGAAAAATCCCATTTAAAGTTACGGTAGACACTATAAAATATCTGGTAGTCCACCTGCCAAAACAAACCCATGGACTATATGAACACAATTGCAAAACACTTTTCACACAAATAAAGTCAAATCTAAGTAAGTGGGAAAACATGAGCAGACTGAGCTAATATAATAAAAATACCACTTCTACCTAAATTAATTTACTTATTCAGTGCCATACCAATCAAACTACCAGATAATTATTTTGTAGAGCTAGAAAAAATAATATCAAAATTTATCTGGAAGAACAAAATGTTCAGAATATCAAGGAAACTAATGAAAAGGAATGCTAGGGAAGGTGGCCTAGCCCTACTGTTAGGGTGACTGGGCCGAGCCCTCAAACCAACAGGCCTTATCTGATCAGCAGTGCCTGTTGGCCTTGGTGGAGGAAGCTGTAAGTAATGACTGAGACGGGAGACAAGATAGTGAGCAACTCCGTTTATTGTAACAGCAAGCAGTGCTTTTATCTCTTTCCCTACACCAGAGCCCTTAGTGGACCTAGCCACTAGGTCCATTAGGGCAAATAGTTTGCCCTAATAAGGAAATCCTATACCTATGACCAGGACTGCCACGTAGCCCTAGTTAGCAAAACATCTTGGGCCTTCTTTGTTCTCCCAAGGTCCAGGAAATAGCCTTGAGCAAAACAAGGGCAGAACCCTTCCTCCCAGAGCCATCTTGTCCATGCCTTACCAGTCTCCCCTCAGTTTACCTGAGTCGTGACTAGTGAACGCCATCCAAGAGGCTGGGGGTTGGCAATTCCCTTACACCCTACCAGATCTCAAACTGTATTACAAAGCAGCAGTCATCAAAACCACTTGGTACTGGCTAAGAAATAGAGGGGTTGACTAGTAGAATAGATTAGGTATTCAAGACAAAGTAGTCAATGAAAATAGCAATCTACTGTTTGATAAACCCAAGGACCCCAGTTTCTGGGATAAGAACTCACTGTTTGACAAAAATTGCTGGGAAAACTGGATAACAGTGTGGCAGAAAACTGGGCACAGATCAATGCCTGACACTATACACAAGAATAAAGTCGAAATGGGTACATGATTTAGGTATGAAAACTGATACTATAAACAAATTAGGGGAGCAAGGAATAGTGTATTTGTCAGATTTATGGAGAATGGAGAAATTTTTGACCAAAGAAGAGATAGAGAACATTATGAAATGCGAAATGAATAATTTTGATTACAATAAATTGAAAAGTTTTTGCATGAACAAATCGAATGCAACCAAGATTAGGAGGGAAGTAGAAAAAGGAGAAAAAAATTTTGCAACTAGTGTCTGTGATAAAGGCCTCTTTTCTAAAATATGTAGAGAACATAGTCAAATTTACAAGAATACAAGTCATTCCTCAGTTGATAAATGGTCAAAGGATATGAACAGGCAGTTTTCAGAGGAAGAAATTGAAGCTCTCTATATTCATATGAAAGAATACTCTAAATTACTACTGATTAGAGAGATGCAAATCAAAACAGTTCTGAGGTACCACATCACACCTATCAGATTGGCTAACATGAAAAAACAGGAAGATAATAAAAGTTGGAGAAGATGTGGGAAAATTGGAACACTAATTCATTGTTGGTAGAGCTGTGAGCTGATCCAACCATTCTGGGGAGCAATTTGGAACTATGCCCAAAGGGCTACAAAACTGTGCATACCCTTTGACCCAGCAATATTGCTTCTAGAACTATATCCCAAAGAGATCATACAAATAGGAAAGGGTCCCACATGTACAAAAATATTTATAGCAGCACTCTTTGTGGTGGCCCAAAACTGGAAATCAAAGGGATGCCCATCAATTAGGGAATCACTGAATACACTGTGGTATATGAATGTAATGGAATACTATTGTGCCATAAGAAATGATGAACAGGAAGACTTCAGGGAGGCCTGGAAGGACATCTATGAACTCATGCCGAGTGAATGGAGCAGAACCAGGAGAACTTTGTACACAGCAACAACCACAATTTGCCAGGAAATTTTCTAGTAGACTTAATTCTGCAATCCAAGCAATTTATATAATATTGGGATTAATTATTCTTTGGCTGTTTGATAGAATTCACTTGTAAATTCATCTGGTCCTGGAGTTTATTTGTTTATTTTCACTAGGGATTTATTTATGGCTTTCTGATTTCTTTTTCTGATACTGGATAATTTAAATAATTTATTTCTTCTTTTGTTAATCTGAACATTTTATGGTGTTGCAATTATTCATCCATTTCCTCTAAATTTCCAATTTTGTTACCATATAATTTGTCTTCAAATATTGAAGGTAACTTCCACCCTTGCAGCCTCTTCTTCTGATTGGCTAATTCCTCTCAGAAACCGCCGTTGCAAGAAGAAAGCCCAAGCTAATCATGTCCTCATTCCTCTCCTGCATTACTGAGTTTCCTGAACTTTCTCTACCATGCCCTATCACCCAGTATATTTATCTCTCTCTTCCCCCACTCTTCTATTTTTCTGAGTCCTTTCATGTACTGTTCCCCCCTTACTCCTTAGAATGTAAGTTCCTTAGGAAAAAAGACTGTCTTTTTTTCTGTTTGTATTTTCATTCCTAGTGCTTAGCATAGTGCCTGCCACACAGTAAACATTAAATAAATGCTTCTGATTGTTGTAGCAAAGAACAGGAAATAAAGTATTTTTTCCCATTGATGGCCATTGACTGGGGGATAGTTAAGCAAATCATGGTAAATAATTCAGTAATAATTTTGTTCTTTAGTCATTTCAGTCATGTCCAACTCTCCAGGGCCCCATTTGGGGTGTTCTTGGCAATGAAACTGGAGTGGCTTGCCATTTCCTTCTCCAACTTATTTTACAGATGAGGAAACTGAGGCAAAGAATGTCAAGTGACTTTTCCAGGGTCACACAGCTAGTAAGGATCTGAGACCTTGAATTTGAAGTCAGGAAGATGAGTCTTCCTGACACAGACCTGTCACTCTATCCACTTCACTAGCTTTGTTATTATTTATTATTCAATAACAATAGCTTTTATATGTAAAATACATTGCAAACCTCAAAGTAGTATATAAATACTAGCTGTTATTATTACAAATTACTTTAAAGTTGTAAAATATTTTACCCATATTAATTGATCTGACCCACATAATAACATTATGAAGTAGGTACTATTATTATTCCCATTTTACAAATGAGAAAACTGAAGCCAAGAAATCTATTTTAAAGTGAAACTAATTTTATTTTTTTCTTTTTTGTGATTGAAAATTTTATTTTTTCCCCAATTATATATGAAAACAATTTATAACATTCATTTTTAAAAATTTTGAGTTCATAATTCTTTTCCTCCCTCTGTCCCACCTTCTTTCATTGGAAAAAAATCAAGAAATCTTTAAGACACTTGCCCATACTCACAAATTAAGTAAATGTCTGAGGGAAGATTTGAACTCAGGTCTTTTATTGTCCATGTCCAGCAGTCTATCCATTACTCTATGTCTAGTAAAATATTATTGTGCCATAATAAACAATAAGTTCAGAGAAGAAAAAGAATACTTTTAAGAACAAATGTAGAGTGAAGTAGCCAGAACTGGAAAGAAGATAGCAGTATGCACAAGACTCCAACAACAGCAAAACTGAACTTTGTAACTGTAATTATCAAGCTTATCTCTGAGGAAGACATGATACACCTTTCTACTTCCATTGGAGAGATGGTGAATGATATGTGTGTAGAACATTGCATATACTTTCAGACTTAGCTGATTAGTTTTGCTAAAACCCTTTCATTTTCTTTTTTGTTTTTGTTTTAAGAGATGACTCTATGGGCAGGGAAAGAAGATTTATTCAGAAATGAACATAATATAAAAATGAAAGTTATCAATAAAACATTTTAAGTAAATTATTATTTTTATCAGCATAGTACTTTTTTTTTTCATTTTTTACAGAAGCAGATAGCTAGGTGGCATGATGAATAGAGAGTGGTGGGTCTGGAGCCAGGAAGACCAGAGATTAAATCTGACCTCAGACTGGGCAAATCACTTCACCTCTGCTTGCCTTAATTTCCTCAGTAGTCATCTGGGGATAGTAACAGCACCTATCTCACAGAGGTGTAAGGATCAACTGAGACAGTACTTGTAGCACTCTTAGTTCATTGCATAACACATAGAAAGTATTACATACATGCTTATTTTCTCCCTCCCATCCTTCACTTCTTGAGGTAGAAATTCAATCAACAAGCTTTTATTAAACACTTACTATGTACCAGGCACTGAGACAATAAGCCCAGAGGGTTATTGAAACATCATTTTAAAAAATGGACAGAAGGGAACCAAGGGAAGCCCAGAAAGAACTACAAACAGGACAGATTTGAAATCCATAGATGAAAGTTATTATTTTAAAACTATAAATTTATTATATTTTATTTTAAAAGAAAAACAAACTATACATATAGATATCTGCATTTCTTTTTCTATTCCACTGTGTATATGCAAATGACTATTTATTTGCTGTTTATTAAATTCAGAATAAGAATAATCTCTTCTTCCTTAATTTATCCATTTGTATGTCCCTCACAGTTGTAAATTCACCCCCTTCATTTTAGAGATGGGGCAACTGAGTCCCAAAGAGGTAAAGAGATTTTCCCAAAGTCTTATTGGAGCCAGGGTTCAAACTCAAGTCCTGTAAATACAAGTTCATCATTCATCCTACCACTTTCATCTCTCTCTTGGCTAGAGATAACCAATCAAAGAATTTTCGAATTGGAAAGAGCCTCTGCTTCAAGTTATACCAAAAAAACCAGTCCACACTTCAATATGTCTGATGTGTCTAGCTTCTACTTGAAGCCTGCTAATGAAGAGGAAATTATTTATATACATATATACACATACATATACACATGCATAAATATATACATATGTATATGCACATACACTTGTATGCATGTGTGTATATATACATGCCCACATACACACATGAATACATATAAACATCAATAACACATATATATGTATTGAAAATCAATCAATAAGCAGTTACCAAGTATCCATTATGTGTCCAGTCCTGTACACTGAGGGTTCAAAGATAAAGTGAAAAATAGTCCTTGCTTCAAAGAGCTTACATTGCAATCAGGAGAAACAACACACACACACACACACATATGTATATACACATATATGTGTGTGCCACTAAAATCAATAAATCCAGACATTTGTTAATAAATTGAAAATAGATGGAATGTGAAAGAGAAGGCACTACTATGAACCAGGGGCAGGGGGAAGGGGGTCAGTAAGCACTTGGTACTGGAGATGTCACTTGAGCTGAATTTTAAAGAACACTAGGGAGTCTAAGAGACAGTAGCTATATATTAGTAGATATATTCCAGGCACGCGGTCAGTCAGTCTCCAAAAACATGGAGGGGGAAGATGCAATATCCTGAATTCACAGTAAGTGCTTAATAAACACATATTGATTTATTGATTGTAAAGGGGAATGGTTTTGACTGGAAAAACAAATTTATTCCAGTTGTGTGAAGGGATTAATCTCTGCTATGAGGATTTTTGTGTGCATGTGTACGTACATATGTGTGTATGTATGAATGAACGACTTGACTTTCATCCTTGTTAGTTAAACTTGCATGTACACACATGCATAAAACTGGTTTATAGAAAGCTAAAAATGAATTGGGTTTTGGATAATGGAAGTTTTACTATACTTACCCTTAATGGACTCTTATAAACACAAACCAATAGAAGTGCTTTATAAGGTGATTACCCAAGTAAAACCAAGATTGAATATACGCAAGTTGGGCTAGACCACATAACAGCTTCTAACACCTAATTCCAACCACATGCCCCAGGGAGGCATGTCCTTGTCACTCTTCCACCTGGAGGAGGATGGAGAGTACCTTGCAAGGATAAAGAATGACTTGTTTTTCGACAATATCCAGTGCCATCTACTGGCAATAACAGATAAAAACATCCACTTAAAATGGGAATGCCTTCCTTTGAGTTGTAAAAATGGGGTTAAATATGGAGAGATCCTTTGTACCAAGAATGGTTGTTTCTTCTGTATATCACACACAAACACATATTTTTAAAAGTTAATTTCAGGTGGATTTGTAAATGTTTTCTCACAACTAAGAATAATGTTGAATAGCCTAAACAATATGAGATTGAAACATAATATGCTGTTATGTGTCTTATCTCCCCAAAACAAGACGGAAGGGACCTTATTTATGTCAAAGAACCTAGTACAGTGGTAAGCACATAGTAGGTGCTAAATAAATACTTGTTGAACTAAATTGGCTGAGCTTCATTCAAAAATGCTTTCTTTCAGATCCATGGCACAGTGGGAAAGAATACTGGATTTGCTGATAGCTGACCAGGGTTCATGTTCAGTTCTGTCATTTATTAGCTCTGTGATCTTGGACATCTTTTTTTTTAAATATTAACATTTTTTTTATTTTAAACATATATGAAATGAGAAAAAAAAGCATTGTAACGTATACAGCAGACCCTAGGAGAGGATTCAATATAAAAGAAAAAATTTCCATATTGAAAAGTCTATATAATAAATACTACATACTGTTTTCAAAACTGCCCAGCTTTTCTGTGCTTCCTTGTTGGTTTTCTTTTATTCTCCACTGTGCACTTTTTATGATTTTTCCCCTTTCTCTCCCAAAGGAAGCTGCTCTTAAGTACACACACACACACACACACACACACACACACACACATATACACACATAGATATCTATAAACATACACATATACATTCTACACATATATGTAAGACCATGCTATGTCATCTGTACCTGTGAAGGTGGATAGCATCTTCCTTTATGAAGGTGGATAGCATCTTCCTTTATAGGTCCTAGTCTTTCCATGTTTTTCCAAATCAACCAATTCATCATTTCCTATATCACAGCAGTATTCCAACCCAATCACATCCTATCTGAGAGATTGGATATGAAAGTTTTTCCTCAATTTTCTGCATTCCTTCAAATTTTTGTCTACATAAGTTTGATTCCTAGGAGTAATTTTTAATTTAAAATAATCATAATTATCCTTTTTACACTTCAACAATGCTCTCCTTTGTAAAAAAAAGTTTAAGGTCTGATACTGCTAAATCTGTTTCCTTTATGTCTTTTTTTCCTGGTGCCTTTGAAGTTCCTGACCTTTTGCTCTTCCAGATGAACCTTATTATTTTTTCTAACTCAATAAAATAACTTTTTAGTAATTTAGTTGGGATGACATTTAAAGAGATTAGGTAAAATTGTCATTTAAAAATTATATTGGCAAAAAAATTATATTGGCTTTACCTACCTATGAAGAATAAATTTTACTTCAATTATTTATATCTGAGCTTATTTATATTAAAAGTTTTAAATTTGGATTCATATAGTTTCTGTGCCTGTTTTTGGTAGATATACACTTAAATATTTTATACTGTCTAGATATTTTAAATGATCTAATGCTATATTGAATAATATGGTTGACATAGTGCAGTTTCTCTATTTTTCACTTTTGATTAAATCTATTTTAACTTTAACTTTGTTTCTGAGATCACGATTACTATCCCTGCTTCTTTTTTCTACCCTTGAGCTATATTTTATCTGTGTGTTTCTCTCATTTTTTATGTTTCCTGAAAGCAACACATTGTTGTACAAGAATTTTAATCTACTATCCATTACCATTCTATGGGCAAATCTGTCCCATTCATATTCTAAGCTACAAATTCTTGCTATGTATTTTCCTCCTTCCTTTTTTCCTCATTATCATTCTCACTCTATTTATTCTTTCTCCAAACTACTCTGCTTTACTTCTACCCACTACCTTCCCCTCCTATTCCTTAACCTATCCACCCTTCTAAAAGTTCCTTCCTTATCCTCTCCCCCAACCCCATCCCCTTGCTTTGCCCTCTTGTTTGTTTCTGAATTTAGAAGCCTTTTATACATATATGTATATCTACGTATGCATACATATGTGTATATATACATATATGTCTGTATACACACATAGATAGATAGATAGATAGATAGATAGATAGATAGATAGATAGATAGATTTCCCTCTTTAACCTATTCCCAAAGAGAGTAAGTTTACAAAACTACTTGCCCTCCCCCACTAGCTTCTTCTGTATCAGTTTTACCTTCTATGCTTCATTTGCATTAGACAATTACTCCTTTTTATCTCTCTCCACACAGTTCCATTTTTTCTAGAATCACTCCATTATACTTCCTCAGCCCAAGCCTTTTTTTCAAATTACCCAAATATAAATAACAGTCATAAAAAAACGGATAATATTTTCACATATAAGAAGTAAACAATTTGACCTTATTGAGTCCCTTATAATTTAGTCTTTAATGTTTATCTTATTTCTCTACTGGATGTTATATGTCAAACTTTCCTTTAAGTTCCGGATTTTTTCATGAAAATCTGAAAATCTTTCAGTTCATTAAATATTCATTTTTTTCATTCAGGCTTATACTTAATTTTGCTCAGTAAGTTACCCTTGGTCCTAACCCCAGCTCTTTTGCTCTGTGAAATATAGTATTCTAGGACCTACAGTCCTTCAACATAGTAGCTGCTAGACCTTGTGTAATCCTTATTATAACTCCATGATATTTGAATTGTTTTTTTTTTTCTCATTGATTCCAATATTTTCTCCTTAATGTGGGAGCTTTGAAACTTAGCTATGATTTTTATGTAAGTTTTCCTCCTGGGATCTCTTTCAGGTGGCGATCAACTGATTTTATTTTTTCTATTTCTGATTTGTGATCCTGTTTTTTAACTTCAGGGCAATTTTCCTTGATAATTTCTTGTAATGTTGTATCAAGTTTCTTTTTTAATCACAATTTTCAGTTAATCTATTCTTGATCTGTTCTCCAGATCAGTTGTTTTTCTGATGAGATATTTCACTTTCTCATATTTTTTATTCTTTTGATTTTGTTTTATGATTTCTTGGTGTCATAGAATGTTGTTAATTTCCCCTTGCCCAATTCTAGTTTTAAAGGAATTATTTTCTTCCTTAAGTTTTTGATTCTCTATTTCTAGTTGGCTGATTTTCCTCTCACAATTTTTTTGATTTTCTTGGATTATTTGTTTTTTTCAATTTTTCCTCAGTCTCTCTTATTTGATTTTTAATTTCCTTTTTGAGTTCTTCCAATTGCTCTCTTTGTGCTGGAGATCATTTGGCATTTCTCATTGAAAAAGTAGTGGCTTTAAGAGCTCCATTTTCTTCCTCTTAATATAAACTCACATATTCTCTATACCCATACTTAGTCTATATGGTTAGGTTCTTTCTCCTTTGCTTGTTCATTTTTATATAGTTTGTTTTATTTTGTTTTTTAGCAGCTATTAGGATAATCAAGTTCTAGTCCCCAAGGTATGGGGAAGATGTCCCAAGCCTCAGGTCCTTCTTACTATTATTTTCTGAGGTCTGTCTCAGAGCCCTCCATTCCTAAGGCATGGTTAGGGCCCCCAGCCACACAGTTCCACAAATGATCTTGCTTCTTGAGGTCTGTCAGGTGACTGGAAACTACAGCGGTCCTCTCTGCCTTAGAACTGAAACTGGGGACTCTTCTCTCCTGCAAGTGGCCACAGCCAACAAGTTTCCTATGTATGCTAGCTCCTTCTCCCTGCTGTTGTATTTGTCCTTCATTGCCAAAGAAGACCATGCCATCAGAGAAATGATGACATGACTTGCACTTGACTTTGAGAGAGGGAGGGCTGTGCAAGGTCACCAGACTCATTTTCTCCCCCTGAGCCACCTGGATCCAGTGACCAGATATTCATCAGGATGACTGGAGATGACTCAGGATGCCCTGGGAGACCTTGGCCCCTTTAGGCCAAAGTCTATGCAAGTACTCACTTAGGGTGAGGTAACGTGCATTCGTTGAATAAGTAGCCATGGCATGGCCCCTTTAATGAAGTAAAGAAAAGAAAGTTCTCAGGCTAGGAGAGAAATAGCAACAGTTGCTATTGATAATCACTCTGAAACCAGAAGGGTCCAGAAGAGAGCCATCACTTCTCTGATGGCGTGGTCTTTTTTGGCCATGAAGGATGAACACAACCCTGTGAGTGGACTCAGCTCCTCCTCTTCTGTCTTTTTCCCCTCCCCTTCCTCTTCCTTTCCAAAGGAAGGTAAATTTAGATGGTCAAAAGATGTCCAGTTGACTTGGGTTTTACTAGCTAGTCTCCCTTCTCTTCCTTTTCTTTCCCTTCTATTCCCTTCCCTGAACCTTGAGCCTACTGCACTGTGAAGTTCAGACACCATGGGTCCCTGCCCCCTGCCTAAAGGCTCTCTTCTCCCTGTAGCCAAGGCCCAGGACACACTAGTCAGCACATCCCTCAGGCAGTGGAAGGTCTTTCAATCTTGCATTGTCTGCCAGATGAAGGTTCCTAAAGCTGAGGCTGCCTGTCTACCCAGATGCCCCCAGGGCTTGTTGTTTGTTGCTTCTGCAGAGTCGACCTGGAGGTGTTTGCACTTCTCTCTGGCCAAACCTCCACCTGGAAGTCTGGTCTTTCCTGGGATCTTCTCCAATTGTCTGAGGAGGACAACTGCTTTACCGTATTTATTCCTGCTGCTCTGAGGTGATGTGCTGTCCTTTTTTGAAGGAAAGTTGGAGAGCAGAACATCCTCTGTCCTACTCCCCCACATGCCCAGAATCCAAATGAGAGGGTTGTATTAGGCAGTTCTAAGTCCATGATCCTTCCTCATACTAGCCTCCCAAGGGCCTCCTTGTAATTCATCTGGGTCCTTTGGATGCTTCATCAGCTTGAATAGACTCCTAAGGGCATTCATTCAGGAAGCAGGTGCCAAGCACCTATTTGGCAAGTCATGTCAACCTATTTGCCTCAATTTCCTCATCTGCAAAATGGACTGGAGAAGGAAATGGCAAATCATTGTGGTGTCTTTGCCAAGAAAACCTCAGAAGGGGTCACAAAGAGTCAAACATGACTGAAACACCCGAACAAAGCAACGTGTAAGGCTGTCTCCCAGAAAATGAGGCTATAAAGACAAAATTAAAGGATACCTGCCCCAAAGGCTCTTTTATTCAGTCCTTTCAGTTCTTCTCACTCTTTGTGACCCCATTTGGGGTTTTCCTTGGCAGAGATGCTGGAGTGATCTCATTTTATGGATGAAGAAACCAAGGCAAACAGGGTAAAGTGCTTTGTGTAGGATCAAACAGCTAGTAAGTGTCTGAGGATGGATTTGAACTCAGGGAGATGAGACTTCCTGACTACAAGCCCAGCACTCTATGCACTATGGCACCACCTAGCCCTCCCCAAAATTTCTTACATCCACTAGAAAGATAGTATGTGCGCAGATAATTAAAATATATACATAGCTACATACATGTATATATACACATAAATGTACATGTATATATATATCCACATACCGAAGTCCTGGGTCCACATCAACTGATCAGTCAATAAACATTTAAGTTCCTACTATGTGACACGCACTGTGCTAGGCACTAATAATACAAAAGGCAGTCCCTGCACTCAAAGAGCTCACAAGTAGATTTTTGTAAAGAAGAGGGCCATATGGAAGAGGGATTCAATTCTGTTTAGGGCCCCAGAAGATGGAACCAGGAACAAAAGATGGGAGATTCAAAGAGGGTATTTCAGGCTTGACTCGGGAAAGATTCCTCACAATCAGAGCTGTCCAGAAGTGGGATGGGCTGTTTCTAGAGATGAAAGTTTCCTTCACCTTGGTATTCAAGTCACAAGGGGCATGAAGGATACCTGGTTGTTGACTAGGAAGCAGCTGCTACCTCTACCAGGAGGCAGAATGTGGTCACCACTCCCCAAGGAATGAGAGTACCCATTACTATTCCAAATGACTATGATGTTGGTAGGGGATTGGATGTCAAATGGAACTAACTTCAATAAATGACTATTTCCCTTGTGAAAAGGAGGTTGAAATTTTAGACTTTCACCTGAGTGGCAAGTCCATCACTGGGGACTATTTAATGTCTCATCATTTTAAAAAAATTATGGTTATATTCAGTAAACATTCTATAATATGGGTATATATTCCTTTGAGTGATATGTAATCACTCAAAAGAGTATGGTCTAACTATTCCTATAGGGAAAAAAAAGTGGGTGAAAAATTCCTATTGACTAGATTATGATATGCAATAGGAAGGACAACCTATAGAATTTGTCCTTCTATCCAAAGGTCTTGGACAGATATGGTGAATTTACAATGAACTGTCCCCAGATTTGAAGGGTAGGGAGAGGATTAGTTAGCAAATTTCACAGTGTTTTTCATGATTTTAACAGTAAGGTCTTGATTCTGCCATTTATCAGCAGAGTGATCTTGGATAAGTCACTCAGCTTTCATGAGCCTGAGTCTTCTCATCTCTAGTAGTAATATTTTCACTACCTAAGTATTCTTGTTTCTAAACTATAAGAATCATAGATGTATTACCTAAAGTGCTTATAAGTTACTCATAACGGAAGTCAAGATTTGAGCAGTAAAATGGATACAATGCCAACCTCTGTGACATGGGTCGCTTTCAATTCTTCTTTACTCCCTCTCCTCACATCATTTCAACTATCTATGGATGAATGAATGAAAAAGCATCAATTAAGTGCTTAGTATATGCAAAGAACCGTGCCAATCACTGAGGATACAAATAGAAAAATCAGACAGTCCTGGCTCTCAAGGAGCTCACATTCCACTGGGGGATATAACACACATTATAGGAGGTTTCAGCAGTAGGGCAGATGGAAAGGTCTTATGGTCCTTATGGTACAACAGCAAAACAGATGGCAATGCCTCTTCTTTAATGTCATTTCCACTGATAAAAGTCACGTTCATTTCTTATGCTGACAATTTGACAGCATCAAGAACTTTGGCAAAAAGAACTTTCTTTGCTTGTGGTAGAGAGAAAATAGTGCAAGTGCTTATATTGACTCTTTCTATCTCTTCCTCACCATTCAGTGAAAGGAGAGGAAATATATAGTTAGCTGAGTGCTTGTATACAAATATGAGGGGGTATAAGCTTGAAATGAAATCAAAAGATTTCCTGTTTAAGAATGAATCCATAACCCAGAGATCTCAGAGAAATGAATCCCAAATCAGGGGTTGAGGAAATGTGTTTTGATGCAAAAGATACTCCACATCGGGGGCAATGAGGAAGCCCCAGAGAAAATGGTTTCTGCACTGGAAAGTCATGATTTCCATACCCACTACTATCGACTACCCTCTTCTCAACTTTCTCCAAGCTTGACTTCCATGGCATTGTCCTTTACTTGTTATCCCATCTGCCTGACTATCCCTTGTTTAACTTCCATTTATTCCTCTTCTTCCTTTTTCTAGGAGAGAATATACTTCAAGACTATATTTCACTTCTCTCTTCCATACTCTCTCCTTTATTGATCTCAGCTACTACAGAGATGACTACTAATATCTAGCTCTTAAATTCAGTACAGCATTTCCCACTACCTACCAGAAATCATCACATGGTGTGCTATAAGCATATCAGTCTCAACACACTCAAAACTCTGTTCATCCATCCAAATCTTCATTTGTTCATCTACCCATCATTCACACTTGAACAATGAGGTCATTCCTTACTCTTTAGTTCCCACCATCTTTATATCCAGTCAATTGCCAAATTCTATCAATTCTACTTCAGGAATATTTCCTCTATCCATTATGAAGGAGTTCTTCTTTACATGAGTCCAAATCCTGGCTCCAATATATTTAGATGTGTAAACTTTGGGGGAAGGGAAGGGGGGGATTTGCACTTCCTCTGAGCTTCAATTTCATCATTTGTAAAATGAAAAAATTAGATGAGATGACCTCAGACACAGTGGCACATTGGGTAGCATAGCTACAGTCATCTTAGGCACTGTCTTGACTTAGCATCAGGGTGCCCATAGAAACACCTTGTTTTTGGGCCACAATAACTATGGTTATCTATTTCTATCATCTGTTCCTTTTCTCCTTGCTTCCATGCACTCCACAAAAGTACACTTTTAAGGGCTCATTTTTGAATAAATAGAGAATAATAATCGCTAACATTTTCATGAGGTCTACGAAGCATTTTGCACATGTGATTTGATTGAATCCCTTCAACAATCCTGGAAAGTAGGTGCTACTATTATCCTCATTTTACAGATAAGAAGATTGAGGCTGAGATTAAGTGGTACTCACCCAGGAAAGTATTTGAGAGAAGTTTTAAAGTCAGATCTTCCTGATTCCATCTCATAGATAACCTCTAATAACAATGAAATATGTAAATAAGGCACTAAGGTAAGATAATTAAGTGTGAATGGAAGAGCCTCCCCATTCCCAAACTCTGTAGCGCCTAAGTGATCTGATCCAATGAGGATTACAAACTTTTAAGATCTATATAAATGTCAGCTGTTATTAACATGAATTAACATCAATATTACAATAATAAGAATGTTTGAAGGCAGTGACAAGAAATGGGAATGAGATCCTACTATGTCCTCTGAGCATAAGTAGTCTAACAAGTTTAGGAATTAAGAAAGTCAAGGGTTCTTCACCTTTAGCCAAGGATTACAGATCAAGAGAGATTGAGGAACTGGTACATGACAAAAACTGTAGGGCCAAAGGCAAAGTCACCTTGATCATATAGGAGAAGAAGCTGGAATTCTTGGGAGACTGACCAAGATCAGTGAGAACTAAAACAAAGTCAAATCCTTTCAAGCCATAAGAAGAAGTACAAAATAGTAAGGCATAAATATTGAGTGGGTGGTTGGTACCTAGATACATAAAAGGTTGTTAGGGATGAGACAGGTTTTAAGAGTTCATAATAGATGATAGGATTTTGGAGAGTATAATTGTCCAACTGACAAAAAAGAAGGCAGACCTTTTAGCCAGTGGCACTTATTAAAGAGTCCATGGTCCCCTCTAATGAAGTGGACATTAGATCTTCCTTCTTCCAAGACCTTGTTTTTATAGGGCACCCTGAGTCATCTCCCATCATCCTCATAAATATCTGGCTGGGGGACCCAAAAGGTTCTGGAGGAGAAAGTAAGGCTGGTGACCTTGCACAGCCCTCCTTCCCTCAAATCAAAATTAGCTCCAAGTCATGACCTCATCTCCCTGATGTCACAGTCCTCTTTGAAAACAAAGGACAAACACACACAACACAATAACCAAATATGTAAAAGAGACATGACAGAATCTCCTTGGTTGATAGACCTTGCTCTTGAGGGCCAAAAATGCCATATTTTTGGTGGGCAAGGGTCACAGTTTGGGCAAAGCATGGGACATCTCCACTAAAGGGTCATAAGATAGTCACTTGCTCATGTTGGACGAGAGAGAGAGGTCCAGAGGTACAAAAATAAGTTGGAGGACTTTCCATGTATTTGAGTCACCTCTGCAACACTGGGTTTGTTCACCATGATAAGGAAAAACTTAATTAGCTTTCTATGATTAAGAAGATAAACTTACAACCTTCAGTTCACAGTTCTGAGGCCTAAGATATTGATCTTGTAGTTACTATCCCTATGGAATTATATCACACTTATTAATACTGATTGGCCTAAAGTAGGGGTCCAAATGAATTATGTCTCATAGAATCATGAGATTTGGGGGAGTCAAAAGGACTTTAGAGGTCATCTAATTCAAATCTCTTATTTTACAGATGAGGTAACTGAGTCCCTAGCAATTAAAATATCTTGTGCAAAGCAAAACAATACTAACAATTAATGGAAGACTCAGGATTTGGATCAAAGTCATCTGGATCCGAATTCAGGGCTCTTGGGTCTGTGTGTGTGTTTATCTTAGACCACACTGAGGACCAACTGAGATAAATTGAGTCCAACATTTCTTACTACATATTAGATATCTCCACATAGTGTCATACAAGCACATCAATCTCAACATGCTCAAAATTCAGCTCATCCATCCAAAAACTTCCTTTGTTCGCTTACCACAACCCTTCCAATTACTCTCATTTGAAACTTTGAGTTCATTCCTTACTCTTTATTTCCTAACATCTTTATATCCAATCAGTTGCTAAATTCTATAAATTTTGCTTCAGGAACATCTCTTCCATCCATTATAAAGGAATTTTTCTTAACATAATCCTTTTTAACATAATCTGAAGAAAACCACAGTCAGAGCATCCACTAAGAATGAGAGTCCAGAATATGAAATGAAATAAAAAACCAAGCAAGATGATCAGTACTGGAAGGGTGCAAATATTACATGACCAAGCAAAGCAATAGCTCCAAAGTTCAGATGAGTAGCCAAGAGCTAGGAAGCTGTGGGAACTGAAGGAGCAGGACAAAACATAAGTATCAGAGGCCCATGTTCAATGGATGCCCCTGGGATGAAAAGACCCGATAGATGAGGAGAGAATTTCAAAGGATCCCAGAATCCTCAGATTGGAAGGGAGTTTAGAGATGGCCATATCAACTCTCACATTTTCACAAATGAGAACTCTATAGCTTAGGGAGGGAAAGGTGACATGCCCATATCACATAGGTAAGATGTATCCAGTGTGATCCAATGAGAAAAGCAATGGACTTAGAATAAGAGAACAACTCTCCTCAAACAAGGAATTAAGCCTTCTCTAAGCCTCAGTTTTCTTATTTTTTAAAATGAGGAATTTTAAACTCAGTGAACTCAATGATCTCTAAGGTCCCTTACAGCTCTTAATTTATGATTTTTTGAGCTGAGATGCTTGAGACATGAGCATTTTTATTTAATTTATTGTAAATATTTAATAAATTATTATTTTCATTGTTTTTATTAGATGGAATTTATTTTCATAAATTATTAATATTTAATAACTAATTATTATATGAGGATCAATGTTTTTCTCCTTTTCTGCTTCCTCATCCAGAAACCAACCAGTGTGTAAAATCTCTCTTAGAAATTTATCCAGGCAAAGATCTAATCAGACAGTAAAATAATTCTAAGTATGAGCTAACAGGGGCTTTCCTGTTCATTGTGTTTGCTCAGATAGGACTGGGAAAAGAATGATTCTCCCTATTATCAAGATAGGTGATATGGAAACTGATGTCTTTTTGACCAAGATTTGAGTGACCTAAATCATGCATCCCAAGGTAGCCCACTTTCCATTTGATTAATTAATCAGAGATGATTAGACATCCCTCAGGGACACTTGCTCTTCAAAAGGCATGTAAATTGTGACCCCACTCCCATTATAGGTTTCTGCTCTGAGAGAGATGGCCAAATGACCATCCTTTTATGGCTGGCCTCATTAATAAAATGATTAAATTACCCAGAAATTATGTCTCTGTAACTTTTTAATTATCACAGTTTCTAAATCAGATTGTTCTCATTTATTGTGGTTATTATTTATTTAGTCATTTCAGTCATGTCTGACCCTTCATGATCTCATTTGGGATTTTCTTGGCAAAGATATTGGAGAGGTTTGCTATTTCTTTCTCCAGCTCATTTGACAGATGAGGGACTGAGGCAAACAGAGTTAAGTGACTTTCCCAGGGTCACACAGCTGGAAGCAAGATTTGAACTCAGGTATGCTTGATTCCAGGCCCAGCACTATATCCACTGAACCACCTAGCTGCCCCTTCTCACTTGTACTGAAGAGTTTTCATAACTGTGACCTGAAGGGTTTTTCAGGTAGAAATAACCAAGAGCAATTGATTAGAATAGTTAATGGCATGGCAGAGAAGAGACATTTCATGACACTGTGCAACTCTGAATGAGTCAATTAACCTCTCTGAGTACTAGAATCCTCATCTGTAAAATGAGAGTTATGGACTCAAAGATAAGTACTAGTTGAACTGAAATAGTCTAAGGTTCTGTGATGGGGGGATATGCAAAAGAGGCACATGGGAAACACTCCTGAAAGAGTCTGGGTTGGGCTGGCTAGACAATGCTGTGCTTTGACTTGAATTATTCCATTTGACTATCTAGAGTTGTGTCTCAAATATATTGGACTATTGCCCAGACAAAGCATGGGAAAGGGTAAAAAGGCACAGTCCCAAGATGACAGGACTGAAGAACATACTTAAAAGTCAAACTACTCTGCAATTTCCTTCCTCGATAAGATCTCCCTTCAAATGGGCTACATTTATAATATTGACTTCAATCTATTCAATTGACTTCGACCATGCCCAGTCCATCATTTGTTCAAGGCAGCTTTCAGTATTTCAGGAATGACTTTTACTAAAAAAGCAAGTTTGATAGAAAGTTTGAAAACTCAAGATAATAGAAATTATCTAATTATGGCTGGGAGTGGAAAGTATGCCATTAAAGGAGCTTAATAATTTCTATTCTCTAAGAGAGCTGGATCCCTTTCCTGATGTGGGGAATGTGTCCTTTGGGGATAGTGTTTCATAGAGAATGCCAAGACTGGCACAATTTCCAACTGGATTTGTTGTCAATCTGTCCTGGATGGGTTGGGTTGCAGACATGATGTCAGACACAGGAGGGGAATGTAGAGTTTGAAGGAGAAAACAGTGACAAAGAAATGGCAGCTGGGGCCAAACAACCTGATCACATCTACTCTCCCATTTTCTTTGTTTTATTTCTGACAGTCAGGTAGTGCTGTGTGGGAATTAGCCCTTGGGGATTTGCTCAGGTTCCCTTTTTGAGTGCTAGGGCTGTGAAGATAGGTTCACAAGGAAACCCCTGGAGCAGACTCCCAGAGTCCTGGAGCCATTAATTTTACTCTCGTTCACCCATGTAGCTGTGGACCAGGAGAATTATCTAAAAATTCTAACACACTCTCTAATCCCAGTGTGAATGACTGGAATTGTTGACTGGTGCAACTGACTGAAAATTCTCCCAAACCTCACCCAGAAATGTTGGCAGACAGGTAGGTTTATGAGAAGGCAGTGACAACCTTGTTTCCCTTTTATGCATGGAAGTAATTGGAGAAAGGAAAGAAAAATAGAACCTTCTGTCTTGGGAAGTTGAGAGGGTTGACTTGGTCGGAAAGTGAGGGATGAGCTTATTATTGATATAATTCCTTGACTTCTAGAGGTTTGTAATATTAGATAGATTTCTTTGACTTCTTTATTATGAATTGAAAATACGAATAACTTTTCAATGAGGCTGATCAATTAAGAAGTAAAGAATTGCCATTGTTTGGGAGTAAAATGACTCAAGGATCCATGGAATAATGAGGGGGGGTGCATTTTACCCTCACTCCATTACATTTTAAGAGGGAATTTGATGCAGTGACTAACGGCAACTAGTATCAAAATCTCTACCCAAATATGGAGGAAAGAGGGTCTGACTGTATGTTAATTACATGAAATAGAGAGTGTCCAAGGAAAGAACCCTTCTCAAGAAAAGGCCACGGCATATTCAGAGATGTGCTGGTAGATGTTTAACAATTATCTGGGGGAGAGTAATGTACCCATGACAGGCTTTTAAAGTTTAATCTGTATCATTAACACTATCTTAAGCCTAGACAATCAACAGAATAAAAAACAAAGCTCTATTTCTAGCATTTGCCAGTTTTCGAGGTATAAATGCTCACATGAAAATTTAACAATGGTTTTCCTAGGCTGGCACCAGCCCACCTTTGGATACAATTCACAATCAAAAGGAGTACATCAGAAATTGTGCCAGGTGTCACCAGAGTTCACTAGGATAGCAAACCAAGAGGTCTAGGTTTCAACCTGAATCCAGATATTCAAATTTGATCCAAACACTCAAATGAATCAGAATGACACAGTACAACACTGCAAGCTGTTAATTAATCCAATCATTCCAGAAAATAATTTGGAACTGTACTAGTATAAAATTAATGGGATATAAGAGCTTCCCTGTCCATTAAAAGGTCTCACATGCAGCACTGGTGTAGAGCCAATTAGACTCTGGGCCACAGGTATTGCCAAATCTTCCCAATTAAGTGCTGATTTCCAAGTTTCTCAGTTCTCAGCCAATCAGGTGTTGAATCTTGATTGGAAACAGTATATATTGTATTTCTTGGAGGCAAAGGTGTGAGTGGAGGGAGAAGCAGGCAGAGAGAGAAAGTTAAGGAGACAATAGAGAGGCTGAGGGAAAAATTTACCCAGGGAAACTTGATTGCTTGAAGGAGAAAAATGTGGGTACTCCCTGGATTGATGATGAGTATCTTATTAAATCTTGTTTTTTGATATCCTAATAGGGATGTTTCAAATAAATATTTTGATTTTGTATTAGAGGAGGAGAGTTTGTTACATTTTGTGAACCAACCATGGAGATATGCATGTATACTCATAGCACCCACTATGGGCATCACATTGGTGTTACAGATAGAAAAGGACTAAAACAGCAGTACACTTTGACCCAACAATACCCTTACTGGGTGGGTACCCCATGAACATCATAGATGGAGGAAAGTCAGACAACATATGTAGTACTTTTTTGATCAGAAAAAAAAACTGGAAACAAAATGGGTGCAGATAGAAGAGTGAATGGCTGACCAAGCTGTGGTAGATGAATGCAATGGAATATTTCTGTATCATAAGAAACAATTAAGATGAGGAATTCAGAGATACTTAAAAAGATTTACACAAACTGATACAGAGTACAGTAAGCAGAGACACTAGAACAAACTAAAAACACAATAATTTTAGGAAAAATAGAACTGAAAGACATCAGAACTTATATCAATGCAATGATTTGAGAGGCCACCTATGAGATATACTTCCTCATTCTTTATAGAGAGATAGTAGAGTACAGAATGAAGCACGTGCTATTAGACAAGACCAATGTGTCAGTTTGATTTGATTTGCTGTACTTTGTTAAGAGGGAGGGTTCTACTGGTAGAGAGTAGCTACTGGAAAGTGACAGCAATAAAAAGGAGGAACATTAAAAACACTCTGCAGACACATATATGCATGTTACAAAAGAGGAGTTATAGGTCAGTGAAAGAACTGTCCATGCCACACAATCTCTTTGTCTAAGCAACTGTTATTTTACAGCAGCAATATGGTAACCATGTTATCTTGAGGCAGCTAAGTGGAACTGTGGATAGAACATTGGTGTCAGGAAGACTTGAGTTCAAATCTGACCTCAGACACTTATAGCTATGTGATCCTAGGGAAAGTCACTTGACCTCTGCCTGTCTCAGTTTCCCCAACTGTTAAATGGGAATAACAATAGCACTTGCCTCCCAGAGTTGTGAGAATCAACTAAAATAATATTTGTAAAGCAATTAGTATAGTGCTCATAGTAGACTCTATGTCAATGTTTCCTTCCTTTCTCCCAGAATGTTTTCAGTGATGTGCTGTGCACAAAACTGAATGAAAGAACAAATTAATTAGAATCCTTTATTAAGCAGTTGAGACAACTAAGTGACACAGTGAATAGTGCACTGGACTTGGAATCAGGAAGATCTGAGTTCAAATCTGACCTCAGACACTTAATAGCTGTGTGACCCTGGGTAAATCACTTAACCCCTTTTGCCTCAGTTGGTCATTTGTAAAATAGGGACACACTGTAGGAGGAAACAGCAAAACATTCCAGCATCTTTGCCAAGAAAACACCATGGTCATAATGTTCAGAGGGTCATAAAAAGTAGGACATGAATGAGTGAATGAATAACAAAAAGCATTGCCTTGTTGTGGTGGAGAGGCTCGCATAGCTCAATGAAACTAAGAGTAATGCCATGCAGAGGTACCCAAAATGGGCAAGTTATAGTGGAGAGTTCTGACAAAAGGTGATATGTGGCAAACTCCGGTATCTTTTCCAAGAAATTCCCATGGATAGTATTAGAATGATAGTAAATATGACATCAGAAGATGAGCCCCTCAGGTTAGAAGGTATTCAATATGCTACTGAGGAAGGGTAGACAACTACAAGCAGCTCCAGTACCAATGAGGTGGATGGGCCAAAGCCAAAAGGATACTCAGCTGCAAACGTATCTGGTGACAAAAGGAAAGTCCGGTACTGTAAAAGTCAATACTGCATAGGAACCGAAGGTAAGATCTATGAACCAAGGTAAACTGCATATGATCAAACAGGAAATGGAAAGATTGAACATCAACAACATCTTAGGTGTTAGTGAACTTAAACGGATGGCAATGGGTGAATTTAATTCAGGTGATCATTACCTATACTTCTGTGGGCAAGAATTCTTTAGAAGAAATGGAGTAGTCCTCACAGTCAATAAAGGGTAAGAAAGTCAGTACAGGGGTATAAACTCAAATTTGACAGAATAATATCTGTTCAAATCCAAGGAAAACCATGCAACATCACAATAATACAAATCTACATTTCAACCACTGATGCCAGAGGTCAAAGTTGCTCAGCTCTATGAAGACATTTTGTAGAAATAACACCCCCAAAAAAGACATTATATTCATCATAGGGGAGTGGAATACTAATGGAGGAAAACAAAAGATAAATGAAAAAACAAACAATTTTGGCCTTTGAGTACAAAATGAAGTGTAGAGACTAATGGAGTTTTGCTGAGATGACTCAGTGGTCAAGGTAGACACTCTTTTTTCAGTAACCCAAAAGGAAATTCCACACATGGACATCACCAGATAGTCAATATTGAAATCAGATTGATCATATTGTTGTGTTTGTCCTTCATTCTCAAAAAAGACCATGACATCAAGATAATCCCATGACTTTGATTTGAGTGAGGGAGGACTGTGCAAGGTCACCAACCTCACTTTCTTCTCCTGAGTCTTCTGGGTCCAGTGGCCTGATATTAATCAAGATGAATGGAGGTGGCCCAGGATGCAATGTTGGACCCTGGTCCTTTCAGGCTAAGTTCTTCTCAGATTCTCACTTTGGGTGAGATATACCCATTCAATGAATAGACTTCTTTAAGTAGTTACTCAAGGTATGGCCCCTTTTAATAAAACAACAGGAACAACAAATCAAACTGGGAGGGGAAGACTCTCAGGGTTCCTGGGTAAAAGAGAAAGAGTTACTATTTAGTATTTACATTCACTCTCTGCTAGGTTGGCAGGGACCTGTTGTTCAATCTATGAGGTCCAAAGTGAATTGGGCTTAGGCTTGGTATTTGAGCAAGAAATCTAGCCAGTACACCCAGAGGAAAAGAGGCAGCTTTTGGCCATGGTACCTTTCCCTAGGTAGAGCACTCCAGACAAGCAAGGAGAGGAGAAGAGGGGAAGGGAGGGAAGGGGACAGGGGAGGGGACAGGTAGGACACGGGGGAGGGACAGAGGAGGGGACAGGGGAGGGCAGGAGAGGAGGAAGAGAAAGGAGGTGAGGGGGAAAGGGAGGAGGAAGAGGAGGGGAGGAAAGGAGAAGAGAGGAGAGAGGAGGAGGGAGACGAGAGGGGAGGAGAGGAGAGGAAGAGCTTCTACTTATTCACAGGTTGCAGTTGTCCTTCATTCTCGAAGATGACCATGACATCAAGATGATGACATGACTTCCACTTGACTTTGATTTGAATGAGGGAGGGCTGTGCAAGGTCACCAATCTCACTCTCTCCTCCAGAGCCATCTGAGTCCAGTGACCTGATATTCGTCAGGACGACTGGAGACAGTCCAGGATGCAATGATTGGTGATGTACTTTGCAGTCAAAGATAGAGACACTCTATATACAGTCATTTAAAACAACCTAGAACTGTCTGTGGTTCAGACCATGAACTTCTTATTGCAAAATTCAGACTTAAATTGAAGAAAATAGGAAAAACCATCAGACTGTGTTGGTATGACTAACATAACATCCTTTATGAATATGGAGTAGAAGTGATGAACGGATTTAAGGGATTAAATCTGGCAGATAGAGTGTCTGAAGAACTATGGTCAGAGGGTCACAATATTGTGCAGGAGGCAGCAACAAAAACATCCTGGAGAAAAAAAAAAGAACAAGAAAGCAAAATGACTGTCTCATGAGGCTTTATAAACAACTGAGGAAAGGAGAAAGGGAAAGATATACCCAATGGAAGGCAGAATTTCAGAAAATGACAAGGAGATATATGAAGATTTTCTTAAATGAGTAGTGCAAAGAAATAGAAGAAAACAATAAAATGGGAAAGACAAGCTAGCTCTTCAAGAAAATTAGAGATATTAAAGGAACAGTTTCATGTAAAACTGGGCATGAAAAAAGACAAAAATGGTAGAGACTTAACAGAAGTAGAAGAGATTAAGAAGGGATAAGAGTATACAGAATTATACAAGAAAGATCTTAACATTGCCGATAACTGATCTAGAGCCAGACATCCTGGAGAATAAGTCAAGTGGCCCTTAGGAAGCATTGCTAAGAATAAGGTTAATGGAGGTTGTGGAATTCCAGCTGAGCTATTTAAAATCCTAAATGAGGATGTACTATATATGGCAGCAAATTTGGAAAATTCAACAGTGGTCACTGGATTGGAAAAGATGATTGGAAAAGATGCCTGAAAGAAGGGCAATGCCAAGGACTATTCAAATTACCAAACAATTGTACTCATTTCACATTTCAGCAAGGTTATGATTAAAATTCTGAAAGCTAAGCTTCAGCAATCTGTCAACTGAGAATTACTACAAGAACAAGGTGGTTTTTGAAGAAACCACAGAACCTAGCAGCCAAATTGCCAAAATTCACTTGATAATGGAGAAAGTAAGAGAGTTCTAGAAAAACATCTACTTCTGCTTCATTGACTATACTAAAGCCTTTCACTGTATGGATCACAACAAAATGTAGCAAGTCCTAAACTGGTGGAGTACCATACACCTTGCTTGACTCCTGAGGAACCCACATGCAAGTCAAGAAGCAATAGTTAGAACCAAACATGGAAAACTGATTGGTTTAAGAAAGGAAAGGGAATACAGCAAGGTTAGATATTGGTGCTATGTTTATTTAATTTATATGCAGAGTCGTTTCATGAGAAATGCCAAGCTGGATAGATTAAAAACAGGAATTAATGTTGCAGGGAGAAATATAAGCAGTTTTAGGTATATAGATGACACCACTCTGATGGCTGAAAGTGAAGAATTAAGAAACTTCCTGATGAGGGCAAAAGAAGAAAGTATAAAAGCTGACTTGAAGTTTAACATTAAAAAAACTAATATCATGACAACTGGTACTATCATTTCTTGGCAAACAGAGGGAGAAGAAATGGAAGCAATGTAAAATTTTATATTCTTGGTTCAAGATCACTGTAAATGATGACTGCAGCCATGAAATTAAAAGACAGTTTATCCTTGGAAGGAAAGCTATGGCAAATTTGGACAGCATTCTAAAAAACAGAAACACCACCTTGCCAACAAAGGTTCATATAGTCAAAGCTATGAGATTTCCAGTAGAAATGTATGGCTGTGAGAGTTGGATTGTAAGGAAAGCTTAGTAGCATAGAATCAATGCTTTCAAACTGTGGTGCTGAAGAAGACTTTTGAGAGTTCCTTGGACAGCTAGGAGATCAAGTCAGTCAATATTAAAGGACTTATTTCAGACTAGTCATTGGAAGGACAAATACTGAAGCTGAAACTTAAATACTTTGGCCACATAATGAGAAAATAGGATGCACTGGAAAAGATCTTGATGTTGGGAACATTGGAAGGCAAGAAAGAAGGGGACAGTAGAGGATGGGATAGATAGCGTCATGGAAGCAATGGGCATGAACGTGCACTGACTTCTGAAGATAACGAAGGACGGAAGGACCTGACATACTATGGTCCATAAGGTCACAAAGAGTCAGACGTGACTGAGCAACAACCATACAACAACTAGGCAACTGTTACGCACAAAACATAGTGCTAAAAGGGTTTTAAAGCATGGTCTCTGTCCTGGTGGAACTGATACTCTAGTTGGAGAGGCAAACTATACAAACACGAAACACTCAGAGATACGAGACAGTATGTTATTGGCTGACAGGTTATGTCTATTAAGAGTGAAGATTATGCCATGCTTTCAGCTGGATTCAATATGTGGGTAAATGTTAGTTTGCCTTTTCAACATAAACATAAAACTGCACTTTTAAGCATTCCGTCTCAGGTTCTATAACCACAGATGCGAAGAAAAGTTGGCTGGGATGAAAGGTTAAAAAATTCTGAGGGAGAGGCAGGTTTAGATTGGAGAAACGAGGGTATAGAAGGGCAAGGAATAAGCTTTCAAGAAAATAGAGTCATGGATCCCAAGTGCACCACCAAGAAGGACTCATGTGAGGAATGTTTGTTAAATGCTAAAGTGCATAAGTTATTGAAAGAAGTTGTAGAATTTCTTTAAAACATCCTGAGAGACTCCCATTTTCCTGGTTTTATTTGGTTCGAGTCTCTTGAAGCCAGGAGGATAGATCAAATGACGTTCTATGATCCTATCTGGTAATTGATGATCATGTGCCCCAAGATAGGTTATTGTTTTGTCACCACCTAAAATAACTTGGGATCTACATGTTCTAAATTGGTGACTCTCCAAGTGTGGTCTTTTGAGTGTCTTTGAGGTGGTCTATAGGCTAGTCCAAAATGTGAGTCACACAGAAATATGTAGGGTTTCTTTTAGAAAAGATGATTTTCAGCATGAGACTTGAATCTAAACAAGAATACAAAAACAAATATATTCACAGCATAACCTAACAATGATTATTTATCCAAATCAACATACACACACGCCCTCACACACACACACACACACACACACACACACACACACACACACACACACCCCTTCTTTTTCCTCTCCTTTTTATGGTAAATTAAGTCAATGCCTTCATGACACATGGAGAAGTTAAAACATCTTTAAAAGAGGTATTCACAATTTTAATGGAACTAAAAAAGTATTTTTTAATCCTAAATGTTTAAGATCTTATTTCTATTACCATGCCATCTTCAAGTTTATAGCTTAATTATACTCTAAGAGGTAGTGATTGTAAAGAATGGTCAGGATTGACTTCCTCAGAAAGAATATTTTGAAAACCTTCATAAATTTTGCTTCTCCCAACAACTAGTGCTTTCTGACTTGAAATTATAAAAATGTTGCTAGACCAATAGACTAGAAATTTATGGAAAGGGGGCTAGAGACTACAAGAAAGAGGCTCTGTAGCTTTTCTTTCTTTAAAAAAAAATTATTGACGTTTTCTGTCTCTTATGTAATTATGGTATTCCATGTAATCTGTCTCTTCCCCTCCCCAAAAGTATCCCATGTATAGTATTTTTTGTTTGATTTTTAGAAGGGGGAAGGCAAGGTAATTAAAGTTAAGTGACTTGCCCAAGGTCACACAGTTGATAAGTGTCAAGTGAGACTGGATTTGAATTCAGGTCCTCCTGACTCCAGGGTAAGTCCTCTATTCACTGTGCCACCTAGCTGCCTATAAATAATATTTTTAAAGAGGGGAAAAAGACAGCACAACTGACTAATATGCTGAAAAAGTCAATGTGCAATGTCTAACACTTGTGAAGCTCCTACCTCTACAAAGGGTTGAGTTGGAGGTGTCTTCTCATACCTCTTCATTTGAGTCTCTCTTGATCTTTATAATTCGGCCATACTTACTTTTAATGTTTTGGTGTGTCATTGTTCTTTCCATTTACATTGTTGTAGTTATCATGTATATTGTTTTCTTGGCTCTGCCTACTTCATTCTGTATCACTTCATTGAGATCTTTCCATGCTTCTCTTTCTTCATCACACATATCATTTCTTACAGAAGACTAGTATTCCATTACATTCATATACCACAATTTGTTTAGTCATTCTCTAATCACTGGGCATCTACTTTGTATCCAGTTCTTAGCTATCACAAAAAGTATTGCTATAAATATTTTGGAGTATATGGGGACTTTTTTTATCAATAGTTCCCTAGGGCATAAGACCAATGATGGAGTCTCTGGTTCAAAGAGCATGGATGCATTTTAGTTACTTTATTTGCATAATTCTAAGTTGCTTTCCAAAATGAGTATACAATTTCACAGCTTCATCAATAATGTATTTATGCCTATATTCCCACAACCCCTCCAACGTTGACTGTTACCATTTTTTGGTCACTTTTGCCAATCTGCAGGGTGTGAGGTAAAGCCCCATAGCTCTTTTGATTTGCACTTCTCTTATTATTAATAATTTGGAGTATTTTTTCATATGATTGTGAATACTTCACAGTTCTTTTGAGAATGGTTTGTTCATATTTAACCATTATCTACTGAGCAATAGCTATGTGTACATGCATATAGAAATAAATTTATATATTTCTTTACATAGCTTACTTTAATTTTAATAAATTATTAAATATAATTATAATTTATTATATAATATAATAATTATTATTAATTTGTTAAATATTAGATATCAATTAATTTGCTATAACATATTTTCTTCATATGTCTTGGAAACCAAATCGTTATCAGAGAAATTTGATGTAAAGATTTTTTTCCCATTCAACCACTCTCCTTTTTATCCTAGTTGCATTAACATTGTGCAAAAGCTTCTTAGTTTCAAGTAATTGAAGTTACCTATTGTAATTGTTTCTATTTCTTGTTTGGTTAAGTAAGTTATATCTCTTACTCATAGCTATGAGAGCTATGTGATCTGCTTTTCTTCTATTTTTCTTTTCGTAATAAGATCTTTTACATTCAGGCCACATATCCATTTAGAATGTATTATAGAGTTGATCTAAGCCTAATTTCTGCCAGATTGCTTTCTGGTTTTCCAGAAGTTTTTATCAAATAGGGAGTCTTTCCCTCAGTAACTTCTGTTTTGCACTCTACCAATCACTGGGTTATTGAGTTCTGCTGTTTCTGAATGTTCCTTGTAACAAATACCAAATAATTTTGGTGACTCTCGCTTTATAATATAGTTTGAAGCCTGGAAATACTATTCTGTCTTTGTTCTTCTTTTCATCATTTTCCTTGTTTTCCCAAATGGATATTCTTATTATTTTATCAAGCTCTTAAAGTATCCTCTTGGTAACTTAATTGGTATAGCATATATTAACTTTGGTAGTATTATCATTTTTATTATATTCGTCTGGTTTAACCATGAACATAAAATATTCCTCCAATTATTTAAGGTGTTCTTTAATTCTTTAAGGAGCACTTTGCAATGGAAACTATAGGAGTCTTTTGTGTGCTTTGGGAGACTGATCCTCAGATACTTTACGCATTTTCTAGTTATTTGGAATGGGATTTCTCTTTCCAAAATTGACTGTTGCATTTTGTTATTATTATACAGTAATATTGCCGATTTTTGAAAGTTTCTTTTGTAACCTATAACTTTGATGAAGCTGTTAATTGTCTCAATATGTTTGCTGATTCCTTAAGATTTTCCAAGTGAGCCATCATATTATCAATAAATAGGGATGGTTTTATCTCCTCTTTACCTATCTTTTTTTCTTTAGTTTCTTTCTTTTATGTTATTGCTATTGCTAGCATTTCTAGAATGGGCTACTAGGTGGCACAATGAATAGAGCACTTGGTCTAGAGTCAGGAAGACCTGAATGTCTAGTTCCTGACACTTAATAGCTGTGTGACCTTGGGCACTTAACCCTGTTTGCTTCAGTTTTCTCATTTGTAAAATGAACTAAAGAAGGAAATAGAAAACAACTCCAGGAAACCTCAAATGGGGTCATGAAGAGTTGGACACAATTGAAATAACACAGCAACAGCATTTTTAGAATCATATCGAGTAATAGTGAAGATTATGGATATCCTAGCTTCACTACCGTATTTATTGGGAAAGGTTCTTGTATGTCCCCATTGTATATGAAGCTTTCTTTTGTTTCAGATAGATCTTTAAATGATTTTTTAAAGAAAAAAATCCCTTTATGCCTATTTTTGTCTTTGTAACTTTTTAACAAGTTGAGCACCCAGTCTGATAGAGAGGAAGGATGGTTTAATGGATGGATTGGTAGCAGTATTTTGAGTAAATTAGTCCTGGGTTCAAATGTGATACTTACTAGCTGTGTGACTCCAAGCAAGTCACTAAGCCAGTCAGCTTCTATAAAATGAGGGAGTTGGGTTAAATCATCTGCAAGTCAGTGGTCCTATAATGCTAGGGATTCCTAAAGAATTAAATCTGAGGGATATGTCTGCCCGGAGATCTTAGCCAAATCTCTTCCAGACACTCCAAATGGACACTGCTTCCCAGGATGCTGAAGGTAAAAGCACTTAGAATCAACACAGACTTTCCCTACAGTGCTAGAAGATAAACACCCCTCCCCCACCCACTCTGGGTAATAACTGGAAATTCTAGTCAATAATCCTCTCCTGAATATTCTCTCTTCTCTAGGTTTTTGTTACTTGTTCTTTCAGCCTTACCTGCTACCTCAGTCTCCTTTGAAGATATTCATTCAAGTCACATCCACCACGTCCTTTCCCTTTCTACTATCTCACTTGGTCATCTCATCACCCACCCATTTCCCAAAAGGTTCAATTGTATCTCAGTGCAGATGACTCCTAGATCTATACATTTCACCCTTCATCTCTATCCTAATTCCAAGTTCTGTGGCACCACTTTCCTTTTGGACATTTTGAATTGGATGTCCGATTGGCATCTCAAACTCAATGTGACCCAAAATCAAATATTTCCTACCAAGCCCTGACCTGTTCCTAACATTGCTATTGTTCTGAAGGACACTACTGTCTTGCCAGATACCCAGACTCTCAATCATGATGTCATCCTCTACACCTCACTCTCAGTCAGTCCATGTATCCAAACTATTGTCGTATCTTGTTGTTTCTACTTTCACAACATCTTTCATATATATGCCTTTTCTCTACTCAAATAACTATGATCACAGTTCAAACCTTTATCATCTCTTGCCTATTAGCTATTAAAATAACCTTCTCATCGGTCTTTGTTCCTAAAGTATCTCCCAACTCCAAACCATCCTCCACTCAGCTGTCAAAGCAATTTGCTTAAAGAGCAAGTCTGATGGCAATGTCACCTCCACTAAATAAACACCAGTGGTTCTTTACGACCTTCCAGATGAATATAACATCATGTATTTGGTGTTTTAATCTCTTCACAACCTGACCTACTTTTCCATCGTTTTACTATGATTCAGCCACACTTGCTTATTTGTTGTACTCTATGCACAAAACTTTGTCTTCTGACTCTATGTGTTTGTACTATCTCCCACACCCAGAATGCTCTCCATCCTCACCTACTCCACATAATTTCTAGGATTCCTTAAGAACTCAGTTGAAAACCATCTTCTGCTGGAGAACTTTTCTTGACTCCTTGCTTCCCTCCTCCCCAACCACTGCCTTCACTCTAGGATTAATAGTTAATATTTATATGGTGCTCTAAGGTATGCAAAGTACTTTATATAATTTCTCACTTGATGAAAGCTTATTTTCCTTCCATACTGTAAGTAACATATATATATATACAGTTATATGCATGTATTCTCTCCTATTTCAATGTAAGCTTCTTGAGGTCAAGAATCATCTATTCACTGATTTTTGTATATTCAGAGCTTTCCCTGCCATGTTAAATTTCTCTGGCACTTAAAGGCTTATTAACTGATCATTTATATATATATGCATGTATATATATACATACACACATATGTATGTATGTGTATATATATGTATGTATATTTATATATGTTTGTATGTATGCAAACACAAATATACAGGCACACAAATTTTAAGTCCTTGGCAGGTAAGGATCATGTCATGTATTTCTTGCATATATCTTATATTAGTATATATAATATAGGAGACTACAGTTAAACTCAGTTGACATAAATAGTCTAAGATGCTACTCTCTGATTTTCCAAATGTGCTGGGGAGGTGAATGCTAATGGGCTCTTAAGTCTAGTCTGATGCCAAAAATATAAACCAGTGTAAACGTTAAAAAACATTCCATAGAATTGAAGTAATATATAGAAACCTGAAACTGTAGCCACCTGGTTTGTTTTAAACCCTTTTAACTTTGCCCAAAACACCCCATTAGAATGTGAGCTCCTGAGGACAGAGACTGTGTTTGTGCCTTTCTTTGTATCCCTAGCATTTAGTATAGTTCCTTACACATAGTAAGGCAATAAAAAATGCTTGTTCATGGACTAGTCTGGAATGTTAGAGAAGTAACGAAACATAAAATTGTCTGAAGAGGGGAAAGAGACACAGAACAAAGACTGAAGCAACTAGCAAAAAAGGAAATAGGGCTGTTCACCTAAAGAGGGTAAAGGAATGAATGTTCCAGCTCTGGAAGTTGGACTGCATACTGTGGAAGCAAGAGAAAAGATGAGATTGGAGAAACCAAATTGTTCAGTTTTATTGGAATGTAAGGTACATGAAGGGAGTTGATGTGAAATAGACTGGAATAGAAGGTTATAAGACTAACATGAGCAAGGCACTACAGAAACTCTTATAGTGGTTCAGGTAACAGATGGATGAAGAGGACCCAAACTGAAGGGATGACTATATGAGTAGAGAGAAGGGGATGGATGTAGGAGATGTATTAGATGAATTAACAAGATCTGGCAACTGCTTGTATATGAGAAAAAGGGAAGAGTCACAGATTATTCCAAGATTATGAAACTGAGTAACTGAATGATGGTACCTGTAACAGAAGTAGGGAAGTTAGGATGAAGGATTAATCTAGGGAGAAGGAAGAGAATATCAACTCGAAAGTGAAAATATGCACCTTAAACTGCCACATGGGAAACATTGTTTCTTCTTTTAAAATTTATTTTAAAATTGTATAAGTAACTTTTGATTTAGCATCAGCTTCTTTTCAAAATGTATCCCTTCCCTTACCTCAACAGAGTAAGCTATCATTTGTAACAACAACAACAAAAAAAAACAATAAAAAAGTTCAGCTAAATTTATGCATCAACCAGCTCTGATAGGCAATGCTCAATATCCCTTAAAAGTTATCTATAGTCATATGAAAAAATATTCTAAATCACTATTGATTAGAGAAATGCAAATCAAAATGACTCTGACATACAGCATCACACCTATCATATTGGCTAACATGATAAAACAGGAAAATGATAAATGTTGAGAAGATGTGGGAAAATTGGAACACTAACACATTGTTGGTGGAGTTGTGAACTGATCCAACCATTCTGGAGAGTACTTTGGAAGTATGTTCATAGGGCTATCAAACTGTGCATACCCTTTAACCCAGCAATACCACTGCTAAGTCCGTATCCCTTCATAAAAAAGGAAAAGGACCCATATGTACAAAAATATTTATAGCAGCTCTTTTGTGGTGGCAAAGAATTGGAAACTGAGAGGATGCCCATCAAATGGGGAATGGCTGAACAAATTGCGGTATATTAATGTAATGAAATACTATTGTTCCATAAGAAATAGTGAGCAGGCAGACTTCAGAAAAACCTAGAAAGACTTGTATGAGCTGATGCTGAGTGAAGTGAGTAGAAACAGAACACTGTACACAGTAACAGCCACATTGTATGATGACTGACTTTGTTAGACTTAGCTCTTCTGAGTAATGCAATGATCCTAAGACAATTCCAAAAGATTCTTGATGGAAAATGGTGTCTAAATCCAGAGAAAGAACTATGGAGTGTGAAAGCAGATCAAAGCATGCTATTTTCTCTTTTGTCATTATTGTTGTTTTCTGATTTTTCTTTCTCATGGCTTTTCCATTTTATTCTGATTCTTCTTTCACAACATGGCTAATGTGGAAATATGCTTAATATGATCATATATGTATAGCCTGTATCAGATTGTATGCCATCTTAAGAAGCAGAGAGTGGAGGGAGGGGGGGAAATAAAATTCAAAATCTTAAAAAGCAAATGTTGAAAACTAAAAATAAATAAATAAATAAATTTGAAATTAAAAAATGAAAAACTTGCAAAACTATAGAGGAAAAGAAAATCATTGGGAGGTAGTTCTTTTCTATAAACAATAGGTAGCATTGATGAGCAAGGCAGTCTGAGTGGTCACTAATCCAATAAATTAAGGACCTTCTGAACATGCTTTTGCAATTCATTCCCCCCCCCTTCCTGTGGTGGAGAGTTCCCTTGGAGACATCTGCTTTCAAAGAAGGCATGGCTTCTCTTTTAAGCGTAATGGAGGTATCTTAAGTGTTATTTGTTTTATCCAGCTTTTGACCCTGGTGAGCTACTTAGGTTTCATTTCATTATTGATTTTAAATGCATGCATAAGCCTTAGTTATGGAGTCACAGAAGAGGAAAAGACTAAATCTCTTTGGGGAAAATCTTTTATAAATTGGTATCAAAATGGAGGGATAGCTCTTCATATTTGCCAAATTATTTACTCCCAAGAATTGTAGTTATTGACCTAAATGTGTCCTCTGAATGGGAAACCAAAGAGCTGCATCTATCTGTGCATCCTAGCTGAGTGTTTGTTTTCATTAAGTAAATGGATATTTTCTCTCATTGATTCATTCTCTCTGGATTGTAAAGTTGGGCTTGAGGCCACCTTGTGCTTGGACAAAGACAATGGCCCTTTTAAATAAAACAAAACATGACTTGCCCTACCTCAAGGCTTAGCCACCACCATCTTACTTTTGCTAGGACCACCTTACCTTAGGGACTGAAAGCTTTCTCTCTCAAATAAACCAAGATCTCTCTTAATCCTTACTTGTTGAATTTCCATGGAGAAACTTGTTCTGGGAGTGCTAATTTGGATTTTACATGAAATTAGTGCCCCCCCCTCTGGCAGGATGAGAATTCCTCCAAGTGGCAGTGGCTGTTGCAACTAAATCTTTCAGGGTTCTAGGTGTAACACTAGTGGGCGCCTACTCTCCTATTTAGTAAACATTTTTTTTCTCCTAAGCTCAGACTAGTATGCTTTCCATTCAACAAATCTGCTAGCTAATTCCACTAAGTTTTAAACAAATATTTACTAAATATGAAGTAAAGCAATGACAATTATAATATTCCACCCATAGGCCTTGTACACACTCTCTCACCAGTGTATACAGTGTCCATGGAGGAAAGTGAACACAAATTACTATGGTAATGAGGATCATGTGTAGGAAACACATGCATGCAGAGCAACTCACAGCTCTGAAACTAGGGGCTTTGATGTCCCTTCTTTTCTTAAGAAACAGTCTAAATGAAAGTTAATGAATGGATGTGGCATCATTGATAGAAAGGTGGCACCTCTTCTGGTCCAGACCACACTTTTTCTGAGTTGCTTTGCTCCTATGATGGATGGCCATACCTCTGCGAGATGTTCTGCTTCTCTTCTGGGCCAAAATATTCTGCTTAATTGTTGGGCAAATAAAGCACTCTCACAAGAAAGAGCAAAGACATTTATCCTGAGGTTTGTAGAGCTTTTTCTAGTTCTGCTCCCTTGGTTGAGCTATCTAAAATGTCAAGTGCAATAAGAGGAAAAATCCATCTTTAATCTCAATCTCTTCTTCCAGGAGGACATTGTTGTATAGAAAAAGGTAAAAGTCTTTTTTCCACTGGGCTCTGAGGTTGCTTTTAGACCAACTATATTAATTTAAAGCAGGGACCCTTCCATAAGGAACTCTCTTGTAGCTCATGGTGAATAAACAACTCCTTTCTATCAGCTAAGCCATAATTAGGCAGTGTACATGTGTCTAAGAGTCACAAAACACTTCTGGGGTTCACAGTTTCCCAGTTATCAACTACAAAGTTCTCTGTTATTCATATAGATGCTAGATGCAGGGGCATCATGATCAGCTTTATTGTGGGTAAGTGCCTTGTCTCTGTGGCTGCTTTCTTAGTGTTCTTCAAATATACACATCTCATAATTGACTTTGTCCATGTCCTTTTCCATCAGTATAACTGTCAAAATTTGAAAAGGGCACCCCCCTCTCACAGAGGGGTGCCCTTATATTTCCTTCCTTCCTTTCTTTATACCCAGTCTTCTATGTGCTGCCAGAAAAAATGCAACAATTCCCAAAAGAAACATAAAACTAGAAAAGTACTGTTAAGACTGTGACAGGCATAGCCTACAACCATATAGACAGAAAGGAGCAGGAATATGAGAGGCTGTAGATAACCACCCCTGTCTGTCTAACTCTGTTAAGATGGATGAAAACAGAAAGCAGATAGGTGCAGCCCAGTGAAGGGGGGCTGCTATTGCTCACAGGCAAGATTCGGACTAACAGTCTCTAGGCTGTTTCAAGCCCAGTGCCATACCATCTCCTAGCTTCATAGGCTTCTAATCCTGACTAGGAGGAGATGTATCTCTTGAAACATGCTTAAATCTTATAGTTTTCAAGGCCCTGCCTCTCCACTTTAGTTGCAGTGGTGACCCTCCTCTCCTCAACCCATTTCTCTCCCTGCTTCATCCTTATGTTCAGGGCAAACTGTCCCAGGGGATCTATAAAGTAATCAAGGGACCATATATTTGGAGCTATAAGGCTGCTAAATTCAACTTTTCCATCTTACAGATTAGAAAATGGAGGCATGGAACTTAAGTGCGATCCTTGCCTAGGATCACTTAGCAAGGTCCTAGGTAAGATTTGAACCAAGGTTTTCCAGATTACAAGTTTGATGTCCCACTCACTGCATCATGGTATCTCAGAAATGAGGAATACTGGGAAAACTATGCCTCTTTTGGGCCTTTCTAGTCCTATATCCTGATTTCCATGCCAATGCTTGCAGAAGGCGCAGCCAAGATAGTGATACATTCAACTCTATTAGGGAAAAGATAAAATCAAAGAAAGAACACTTCTTGAAATGGATGGGAAAATGTTAGCTGATGACAAAGAAGAAGCAGAGCTACTTAAGTTTAATCTTGTTTCTGTTTTCTTGGCAAGGCAAAACAAGTATGGCCAAAAGAGATAATTCTCAAAATAATAAGAAAAAAACTCTTGCATCTTTCCCATAGTAGAAACTTAGCTGTCCTTGAAGAGTTTGAGTTTCCTGGTTGAGAAATCTTTGAGTACCATGAGGACTAGAAGGTGTGGAGAATGGGTGAGATATGGTAGGGAAAAGAGAAGGATAAATGTTGTCCTGATTATCAAAAAAACAGAAAGCCTCCCATTAAGCTAAACGCCAGTAGCCTTTACTTAGATTACCACCAAAATTCTGAAATATATTGTCAAAGAGATAGCTGTGGCCATCTGAAAAAGGAAGCAGTGATCAAAAAGAGCTGGCATGATATCATTGAAAACAGTTAGTCTTAATTCTTTTTTTTAATAGGTTTACCAAATTAGTGAGATCAGGGAAAGGCTGTACATACAGCTTACATTGATTTTTAGCAAAGTATTTGATATAATATCCCATGCTATTCTTGTGGGGGGGTGGAAATGGAGAGATATTAGAATTAGATAGATTCAGAACTGGCTGAACATCATGACTCAAAGAATCGTCACTAATAGAAAATGAAGCTCATAGAGATTAAATGCTTTGCATAAAGATACACAGCCAATAGTAGAGTTGTGTCTCCGTTTCCTTCTAGCTCTAAATCTATAAGATATTATGATCATGAAGAAAATCTTACAAGGATAATATGGAAGTCCAAAATATTGTTGTGACATGAAATGATTATATAGTAAGTTTAGTTCAAGTCTAACCCATTTTTTCCCCCTACTTGAAAATGTCATTAAATGGTAATAGATAGGCCATATACCTGTAGGACTTGTGTGATCTCCATTACGGGGCTTTACACAACCTTCTTTTTCTAAAATTGTGTTTTTAATCCCAATCCAATCTGCCTGATACACTTCTCCAAAGGCCAGCCTGAGGGAAATTGAAACATCCTAGAAACTAAACATTTTCTCAGACATCATTCCTATTTCATCTTACACTAAGTCTTTTTATCAGAGAAGAAGATAGCTAAAATTCTTGCAGCTTTTCCATAGTAAATGCTTGGCTGGCTATGCCTTTTCCATCATGAGCAATGGCAATTTCACATTTTTCTCTGTCTTAAGCATGGCTCATTTTTTCAAGGAAACAAGGGATTAAACAAGATTATACATCTGCACCTGGAAGGAAACTTACGATCAGTGCCCTCATTTTACAGATAAGGAACCTGAGGCCTGAAGCAGTAAAGTTAATTACCCAAAGTCACACAGGTAGGAAAAGTCAGTGAAAGAATTTCCATCCAGATCCCCTGATTCCAAAGTTAGGGCTTTTCATTTCAGATACTTATATTATCATTTATGTTAATCATTGTGAATTGGCCAGATGATTCACACCCTTAGCTTTGTGAACACTGGGAGACAAGCCTGGAAAATGCAACCTTTTCAAATATGGACAGAACAGAGGGCGAGGGAAAGAAAGTTGGCATCATTTCAGAACTGAAATATGCACTCAGTCTTTTATTATCTTCATGTATTATTCTCACTGTTTATTTCTGTCTACATCTCTGTTAACTCCTTCAGGATTCATTGACTACTAAGAAATGCAATTTAATTTTAATATTTTTTGTTGTTCAGTCATTTCAGCTGTGTCTGACACTCCATGACCCCATTTAGGGTTTTCTTGGCAAAGATGCTGGAGTGGTTTGACATTTTCTTCTCCACTTCATTTGACAGATGAGAAAACTGAGGCAAACAGGGTTAAATAATTTGCCCAGGGTTTCATACTTAGTACATATCTGAGGCCAGATTTGAACTCAGGAAGATGAATCTCCCCAAATTCAGGCCCAGCACTACACCACGTACCTACTTCATTTTTCTTTTCATATTAGAGTAAGCAAATATAATTAATATAGTAAATCTACTGGAGAAAAAAATATCCTAAAGCTGGATAGAAATGGTTTTCAGATGAACTACTATTTTGTATTAAGACAAAGTATAATATAGTTGTTTTTTTAATATAATATAAATTTATTTAACTTTTTACATTCATTTTCACAAAATTTTGAGTTCCAAATTTTCTCCCCATTTATCCCCTCCCCCCGCCCCAATACATCGAGCATTCTAATTTTCCCTATCACCAATCTGCCCTCTCTTCTATCATCCCTCCCTTCTCTTGTCCCCATCTTCTCTTTTGTCCTGTAGGGCCAGATGACTTTCTATTCCCCATTAACTGTATTTCTTATTTCCTAGTAGCAAGAACAATATTAACAGTATTCTCCTCATTGGCTTTTTGAACCTCTTTTGCCAATTGAGTGAGCCTATTTTTCAAGGTGTTATTTTCTTCAGCATTTTTTTGGGTCTCCTTTACCAAGGTATTGACCCATTTTTCATGCTTTTCTTGTATCTCTCTCATTTCTCTTCCCAGTTTTTCCTCCACCTATCTAACTTGATTTTCAAAATCCTTTTTGAGCTCTTCCATGGCCTGAGCCCACCGGACATCCACCTCAGATGTCTGGGATACAGAGGCCCCAACCTCCACATCTTGCCCTGATGGCAAGCATTGTTCCTCCCCATCAGAAATGAAAGGAGAAAACATCTGTTCCCCAAGAAAGTAGCCTTCTATGGTCTTATTTTTCTTCCCTTTTCTGGGCATTTTCCCACCAGTTATTTGACTTCTGAGATTCCTCTCCACCCCCACCTAGATCTACCCAGCTAGTGCTTGGGGTCTGAGATTCAAATGCTGCTCCCCAGCCTCAGGGCTTTCAGCAGCGGGCATGGCTGCTATTCAATGTGAGCTTAAGTTCTGGTGCTCAGGTGGGGGCAGAGCCGCCTCCCAGGCTCAGTTCCCTCAGCGGATTTATGTAGAGATCCTCAGTAATGGCCCTGAGCTCCTTTCTGCTCTGGGAGTTCTGGGCTGCCACTGCCTCTGCCGCTGCCTCCCGAGAGGGCCCAAGTCACGGAGACACACTGCTCCCCTCTCAGCCAGCCCAGAAGTCTCTCTCACTGACCTGTAGCACCTGTGGGTGGAGGGACCTTCACGGCTGCCGGAGATTCCATCCCTGAAGCCTGCTCCGATCTGCTCCTCTTGGGGCCACGCAGCCAGGGCAGGGCAGGGGTGGGCTCCGCTGTCTGGTGCGTGACGGACCTTTGGTGCGGGTTTTTCAGGGCTCTCTGGAACAGAAATCTCCTCCACTGCACTCCTGCGTGACTTGCACTGCTCCAGAATTTGTGGGGAGTTCTTTTTACAGGAAATTTATGGGCTGTGGATTCAGAGCTGGCATACATGAGTCTTTCTATCCTGCCATCTTGGCTCCTCCCCTCCTATAATATAGTTTTTAAAAAGGACTTTTTTTGGGCATCAGAGAACTAAGGTTCAGATCTCAGTTCTGATGCTAAGACTTATGTGACCTTGGACAAGTCACTGTAACTCTTAAGCCTCACTTCGTTCATCTGTTATTATATGAGAGAGGTGAACTAGATGACCACAAAGATTCCGTCTACCTCTAAATCTATTAGTCTCTAAACTTTATAGTATGGATGATACTAGTAAATATCTGAAAGAGACAGAGCTATAGTAATGTTTAATATGAATGTACTAATTAGTGCTTAATTAATATAACCTATATATTTCTGCAAAATTTACAGGAGTTATTTATTCAATAAGTACTTATTAAGCACTATGTTTGCCATGTATTTTGCTAGGTTGTGGGGACAAAAAGGCTAAAAAAGGAAATGTACTTTAAAAGTCAGTAGTCTAATGGGGGAATACTACACAGAGATAAAAACAAATAGATTTGTGATTTCTTTAGTGTGTATGTTCCCTTTAATGATGTTGGTTTCAATTGATCTATGACTGGCCGGATGGGGATGTCACTAATAGAAACAGAGAAATTAAAAGGCAACTTTCACTGAATTGGTAACCCAAAAAAATCCCCATAACTTTTTTAAAAAAAACTACAATCTAGCCATGTTTCTCCCATTTTGTGTTTGTAAACTTGATATTTTTTAACCCCATTGTGAGACTTTTGCTTTAATCTCCATTTCATCCTTTTAGAGTCAACCCAATGCTTAGCCTGTTGTCAGGGTCATGTTTGATCTCCATATACAGCAACTCTTCATATCTCTCTCATGGTCATGGGACGCTTCTCAGATTTGGCTCCTATCCCACCTGCTACAACTGCTCTCACACTGGCAGGTCTAAGTTCCCATACACAGACCACCATCCCAAGGTTACACTCAAATCTCTCAGGGTACTAGTTGTAACCCTGGCTCTTCAATCTTAAACATAGCCATTTAACCTAGAAATAGGGCAAAAGAATGAATAATAATATCACAAGTACTCATATATTAGAACCAAAAACATTAAAATACATCGCCAATCTATGAATAACTTGTATCATACTCAGTATTTGTGGGAGATGAAAATCAATGCATTTAGTACCTGTGGGGGATATTACATATGCCTGTCAGGGAAGCACATGAGGGAAGACACCCTGTGTGCTTGAAGGTAACCCACAATTCTGGACTGCAGCCTTTGATGTCATTGGTTCATTCAAGGACATCCAGGGATATCCAAAGCTGCTTCTCTGAGAGCCTCCACCTGCTCTCCACCTGGACAGATCCTCTTCTCTTCTATACCCAAAGCAACATGTCATTTACAAGCCCCTTCAACTCATAGTAAGCCTTGAAAGGGAGTTTAGAAAATGTTACCTTACTGCTCCTGTAAATGGTTAACTTAAAAATACAGCTCACATGGTAGTGTTTGTCCAACCCTCTTCTGGTTATTTCCTCTCCAGTCAGATTCTTCAACTTCTTCACTAAACCAGCCTCAGATTCTGTGTCCAATATCCCATTTCCAATACTTTTCAATAGTTTTGGTTAGAACATTTTCACTCTCAGTGGGTCTCCTTTCATTTAAAAAGCAAAGATTCCTCACAGTTCCCCCAGAAACCAAATGGCCTTTTACAAATTATACCCTAAACTCCAAATAGTCACCTGAGTTCTTATTTTGTTAGTTCTCCCCTTCTGAGTTATGAAACAGCCATATGCAAATAAACTGAGAGATCATAATGTCTTGTAGCCTTAAGTTAACAATATGGTCCACTATCTTATATCATTTCCTTGAAACTGAGGTTTGTTTTGCTTTGTATGAACTTCTTTTCCAGTTTTTAATAAACCAAAATTCTTTCTCTCTACCATTAAACCAGTAAGTTAGACAGCTAGATGATGCAGTGGATAGAGCACCAGTGTAGGAGTCAGGAGGACCTGAGTTCAAATCTCACCTCAGACACTTAACACTCACTAGTTGTGTGATCTTGGGCAAGTCACTTAACCCCAATTGCCTCATCCTGGGTCATCTCCAGTCATCCTGATGAATATCTGGTCACTGGATTCAGATGACTCTGGAGGAGAAGTGAGGCTGGTGACCTGTACAGCCCTCCCTCACTCAAAAAAACAAAGTCAAGTGCAAGTCATGTCATTATTTCTCTGATGGCATGGTCTTCTTTGCAACGAAGGACAAACATAAACCATCAAGTTCTTTACATATCAAAGAAGTATCAACCTACATCTTTCTCTTTATATTTATTACCTATTATATTTATTATATATTATTCCTACATATTATATTTATTTATGACTATATGAATACATTTATTTCTGTCTAAAATGGCTTGAATCCCATCTAAAAACTGTGTTTCATTCAGGTATCAAAATATTCAACTAT